>UELW01000433.1:7900424-8500424 GCA_900490495.1 Danionella dracula | reverse complement strand
GACCCACAGCAGCTCTGGTTGCTGATAAAGGGATTAGCATGGTTATAGGCAGCATAGGTAGTAGTAGTAGTGGAAGAAGTACTGCAAGAACTAGCAGTGCTTCAAGAAGTATTGGTACCACAAGTGATATATGCAGCCAAACTAGTGTAATTAACCTTGCTGGAAGTAGCAAAGTAAAGTCAAATGTCAAAAGAATTGCAGAGAGTAACACTACTAAGTTGAACAGTGACAGTAGCAATGAATTTAGTACTGAAGTTTCTAATGATGCCTGTGTTCAAAGCAATGACACCATAGTGAAAGCTGAAGTCAAAGGAAGTTCCAAGACTAAAGCAGATGTTACAAACAAGAAAATCTCAAACACCAGTCCAACCACTCCCACTACTGATAGCCCAATACCAACTAAATCTGAATCCCCAAGTCCTGTCTTATCAAGCTCCCATGCCACATCCAGCAATAACAGCCAAGATGCAGCCAAAACAAAAAAGTCCCAGGAACAGTTGTCAGCCTTAAAGGATAGCTTCATTGTTAGCCAGTTTCCCAATCAAGAGGAAGTAGATCGACTTATACGCTTAACTGGTCTATCTGTGCGAGAAGTACGCAAATGGTTCAGTGATCGTCGATACCACCTAAAGAATCTCAAAGGCTCAAAGTTAAGTGGTCAAGGCCTGCTTGTCAGTGGTAGTGATTCTCAAATGGATACTCTTAATGCCATTGACCAGCCAGAATCCATGATTTCTTCAGAGAGCCCCAAAACACCCAGACAATCACCTCTCAGCTCTTCTCAGTCATCACAACGCCGTTCCCATAGACCACCATCACCAGATTTTACAGCAATACGGTACAAGGAGCGAGAGCCTTGTCAAGTTCGTGCTTTAGAAGCCAGCTTTGACTCAGATCCTTTTCCATCCAGTGAAGAAGTAGATCGGTTAAGAGGCGAAACAAAGATGACTCGACGTGAAATTCATGGTTGGTTCGCTGAACGGCGAAGGAGAGTGGCAGCAAAGAAAAAGAAAGAGGAAGCTGAGATGGCAGGGATAAATGAAGGAAATGTCATGGAAGAGGAAGGGGAGACTGAAATGAAAAACAGAGAAAAAAGTAATGAGACTAATGAAGTAGAGGGTGGCAATGAGGAACAAATAGAGGACATTGAGCTGAAAGTTAACCCAATCAAAATAAATCTCAAAATGCTGAAAGTAACTGAAAGACATGGGGAGGGAGAAGGAAGTCATCGCCTTGAAGATAGTTCCCCGTTTCGGGGAAAGAAAACACCTGAACAGCTTCACCAACTGAAGCAAGTCTTTGCACGAACCCACTGGCCTACCAGTCCTCAGTACAATGAACTGATTGCTAAAACTGGTCTGCCACGTCCAGAAGTGGTGCGCTGGTTTGGGGACAGCCGCTATGTCTTTAAGAATGGCATGCTGAAGTGGCTTGAGAGCTACCAGGCCATGGTAGATGAGGAAGACTTTCAGAAAGGTGGCATGAGCATTTTGAAGGAGCACCTAGATGCACATGGGAAGCTTGATGAAAATCAGCTGGAAGAGGTGGTCAAATCAAGTGGGTTGGGTGAGGAATCAATACGCCGATGGTTTGCACAGAACACTCCAGCTTTATTGGAGGAAAGGACCTTTGAGAAAGCGGGAGGTGCACAGGCTGGGGCATGTGCAACTCCAGCTGAAGCTTCTTCAGCATCACAGATTCCAGATAATGAAGAGGTGGTGGTTGAGCAGTCAGGAACCAGCCGGATCTCACCAACTCAAATCCCAAACACCTCTAAAGAAACTGCTGATGTGACGTCAAGCAATAAGCAAGGTAATCAATTATTCACTTTTGTTATCGATTGAGTTCTAGTGTAAAATAGTTAACAAGCTTGTAATTGTTCACAGATATTAAAACACACATAGCACTTAATAGGATTTGCTGAAGAGAAATAAATCAGATTGGGAGAACAAAAGTTTCAAATAGCTTCTCTTAGGCTTCATAAAAAATATTTTCCTTTCCATCCTAAAGAGTTACATTTTACTTTCATTTAAGTAAGATGAGTTATCTCTAACTAATTATAAGTGATTCAGTTGATCAATGTTTTGATATTGAGGTCGTAATATATTATTAAAGCAGTGTGAGGAACCTCAATTTTCTTAAGTGAGCAGGTGTTTTAAGATACTTCTTAGAAGTCTAGATTCTTCTTAGAAGTCTGATCCAAAAATGGAGAGGCTTCTACGCTAATTATAATGACCAATTCCTTGATGATGTTTAGTGAAGGAATTAGTCATCATTGTAACTGGTCTATTTTGAGATTTAAAATGATAGCACTCCAGATGTAATGCGACCAGCTTTACCCTAATTGATTTTTAAATTGAGCTAGATTTCTTTTCATTAGATTGTCAAACTCTGTTTTATCTATTGTGAAAAGGGTTTAATCAAATTTCTCAGACTTATTCAGCTGGGAGGCTTGACCCAAAAGAAATTTGGCCCACTTTCTATTTTCTAATAGCTGTGTTATTTTCAGAGTCTGACTGAAGAGGACGAGTGGACAGAGAAAATCTCAAAAACATTTTGGGGGAACTTCTTTAACCCCGTACTGCACATCATGTGGAATATCAAAGTTACACAAGGCTCACTTGTCAATGGAAAAAGCCAGGCTGCTTTCATGGATGATTATTCATTTGTGATTGTAGGGACTGTAAGACAAGAACCTTATGCCGGCCAGCTCTATTTGAGCCGTTTTAACTAGACTGAAACTGTGATTGTTATGGTACCTCAGAGAATCATAGTCTGTGTGAGTATGAATGCAATGAAATCAAAATATCATTGATTGTAAAAAATAAAACCTTGACACACTTGTTAATAAAACTAACATTATGTAAATGTAGGATTTATTATTTATTCAAATAACTATATAAGGCTTTGTTGTTGAATAAGTACTTTATTCTCAGGCTTGATTATGTTTCATATGAAAAGCAAAATTAAAATGTATACTTCCTCCAATATAGCATAGGCACATTACAGAAAAGGCTTGGTAACAAATGCTAAAGCTTCGAAAAGAGCTCTTTTGCTGATGTACATATGACTGCATACACCAAGGCACATGAACAATGATGTAAGGAACTAGTCCAAATCAGGAAAAATAGTCCAAAACACTGAAAAAAAAAAAATACAGAACAGAAGGAATGTTGACAAAAAAAACAGACATTCCCTCCAATGGCATTGGGTCTCAAAGCTCAAATAGTGATTATGGTTCGTTACCCACTCCTACAAAATGTATAATTGTGTAATCTAAATTTGCTTTCACAGAAAAGTCAAAGAACGAGAAGATAAAGGGGCAAACAGCACAGCCAGTTTTAAAAGCCCTCTTTGCAATTTTCAATATGGGGCTTGCAAGATGTAACAAAGTGCTGAAGGGGAGACTGCACCAAATGAGAAAGACTGTAACACAATCACTGTAAATTACCAGCCACTCAGCATAAAAGGTAAATAAAATGGCTTTTTTTCTATGTCATTTTAAATATATCAGGAGGCCAGGGCAATTTGATAAATTTCATTACCAAACATTTGTGTGGTTGGCAAGAGATCTTCGAGAAGAAAGCAGAGTGTGTAACTGGCATCAAACTGTTGGCACAGCTACAATAAATATGGCCTATTTTTACTGTACATGTTCAGCAGTCTTAGCCTGGCACACTGTGGCATATTGCAAACGGTCAGTGGCAAGAGGGAAAACTAGACATAATACCTTCAATCTTGTCAAATTGGGTACAAGTTACCATTTTCTTTGTAAATTTGAATTCCTGGAGGCCCACAGCCCAGCATGATTTCATTAAGGCTGCAAAAGTTCACAGATGTGCCCTAGGTGTTCCACGAATCTGACATTGAGACAAACGCATTTGGTCCCATTTCTTCCTGGACAGTCTTCATTTGGCTTTCGATCGACATGGAAATACTGACTCATAAAAATCTCCAGAAAAAAAAACATAATAAAAGAATGCATTCCAATGAATAAAGTGTAAAATAATGCAAAACAACATAGCAGACAGCAGAAAGAGATCATGCATGATGAAATGAGATGGTCCATGTCTTCGTAAACAAAACACACATTTCCAAAGTCACCCAACCTGAGCAGAAGAAGATGTTCTAACCAGAAAACAGAATAGACTCCTTGTAAAAACCATTGAGTGAATTCATTAAAAATACAATAGCTATTGATAGCTTTCTTCGAAATAACTCCTTTTGTTTTAGAATCTCAGGTATGGAGCGAAAGTAAATGATGTGAGCGTGCTGAGTTAGGGTGGGGACAAAGGGGTCAAAGGAGGACAAATGAAAAGAAGGACAGTGATATTGCTCTCTGCTCATTTAACAACTTCATCGGTTAAAACAAGAAAATCTAGCTGAAGCCTGGACTGGGACAGCTCCAGTGAAATCCCTGTAATGTCTGCGCTAAAAACCACATGTATATGAAGTGCCTTCTGGAACACCTCCATCAGAGGAAAGATAGAGCGCTAGAAACGCTTCCAAAAAGGCCAAGCCCTCATTGTACACATTCGCTTAAAGAATCGACACATTTAAAAGACACTTAAATAAGAAGCGTAATGAATCTGGCGCAAGAGGCGTTTTAAGAGTAATCAGCAGAGCGTGGCTTCTCACACATCTGCATATCCTCCAAAACCACCATATCAGAGAGAAAGAGAGAGAGAGAGAGAGAGAGACACAGGGACAGGATTATTACTCTAGAACCTGGCTCATAAACCAGTGAAAGAGGATTTCTCTTCCCCTTGAACTGGAGTCTCTGGAGAAAGCTCTGGGTCAGATTTGGTTGGTTTCATTCCCAGAGGGCGCTCCCTGTCGGCCCAGAGTGGGACAGTCACAGTGAGAGGGATCTGTTCCCTTTCAGGATCCTTCTGCTCCAGACTGATGCCAGTCGCTCTATCCTGAGGTCAATTGGTCACTCAGTTGTTGAACGTTTGAATGATTTACACCCGATTATCAGCGCCGACACGAGCTCTGCGGAGTCTAAGAGAGAGACATTAATATTAGAACACAGAGTTTTCTACAACTTGACATTCACAAATATATTCTACAGGTGTTGTTTTAAAAGTGCTATGAAAATAAAATGACATTGCTATAAATTTATGACTCTCTATAAAAAAATGTAAATGATCAATTTGTAAGAATGATTTTTCAGCTCCCAAACCTTTCCGAGTGCAGAATAATAATACATGTATTGAATGGTGAGCTAATAGTAATGTTCCATACCTTCTGGTTTCTAGAATATTCTAGAACCCAGTTTGTAACAGCCATTTGTTACACAGTGTTGTTAACATACATATTTCCACATGAAATTTGTTAAACAATTGGCCTCTGAAATGAAGATTTCATTAAGACCCATAAACTGGCACAATTTTTTTTCCCACAAATACATAGTTCTTCTCAGCATTTTCACTGTACCCGAGTTAATTTGAAAACGCCAGCCAAAGTGATTTTTGGAAACACTACTGAATCATTTATGTGTGAACTAGAATTTTCACGGTTATCCTGTCCAGACGGAGTTTTGAAAGAGTTATATGAGCTCTTTAACTGAAGCAGCAGCATTTTCTCAGAGCTTCATTTGGTTAATGAGGTTTAACTCCACAATCACACAGCATATTTAATAACGTGGTTAATCAAAGAACAGACACGTCAACCTGTAGCAGTTTGTGTGTTATTGCTACAGATGCACTCATCTTGTACAAACACAAAAAGTGCCAGTTTATAAAAACCACCATTTGAGCTTCAGATGAATGAAAAAGTTTAGAGAGTGAAACAGCTGTTGATAGAGACTGGCGAGAGAATTTTTGTTTATAAGAGACGTTACTCTTATCTTTGTGTTAGCAGTATTTCCCAGCCATTAAAAGGAAACGCTGACGTCTAAAGAGTCTCAGCTCTGAGAAATAAGCTTCTGATTGGTTAAGTTAACCTCAATGGGTGAAGAGCCCGCTGCCCTCTACTGGGTAGTAACACTTTCTGCAACGTTTCAGATTGTTTTACCCGATTTCTTGTAGACGCAATTTTTTTTTTCAAATATTTTCTTTGATGGGAAGATGCATGTTTTGATGGGTTTTGGACAGTTTTGAGATCTGTGCATGGCATATACAGTATCATCTAACATGGAAGGAGCTTCTGCTCATATTCAGGCAGAAGAGTTGGAAGGCGATTGTGTGGACACAATCTTTTTGTAAACGGGGTAAGAAAAAATAAAAATAAAAAATAACCGGGTACGTGAGGACGGGGCCTAAAAACATTTGAATGCCTGAAGATGCCTCGAAGCTTAAGTGTTGATGCCAAAAAAAAAGAATCTATGGTTTACTAAGAAAATGATTGAGAGGCAATATGAGTAACTCACTCATCACTACTTATGGTTTTAAATAAAACTAGCTGATCAGCCTACATTATTAATCAAAGTAAATATATCACTCTGTCCAGTGGTATTACTCATCCATTAATGTGAGCGTATCAATAGCACTTAAAAACTGAATTTTAAGTAAAGTAGAACAGTTACAGAATTGAACAGAAAATCATGTAAAAATTAGGGCTGAACAATTAATTGCAATCTGTTGACCAGTGCTGGCTCATGGCATAAGTGATTTAAGCGATCACACAGGGCCCCACAAAGACCAAACGGTCTACTTTAAACAATGTTAATTTTAATGACCACTCTTAGGCTACATTCAGACTGCAGGTCTTTTTGTTTGTTTAGATTCACATTACAATTACCATGTGCCTGCTATCCATCTTCTGTGTGAATGACATGCTTGACTAATGTGAAGAGGGAAACTATGTCCCCCAGAATGCACTGATAAACTGACAATCCGACACAAAAGGCCAGACAAAGAACATTTTTCAGAGATTTGAAAAAAAATCAGAGATTCAAAAACGCGGAGCAGAAGACAATACTTGGGCATCACGTGAGTGCATTTAATGCACCACCAAATGTTCTGCACTCCTATTGGTCAGTTCCAGCCCCGATGCTGTGAGTTTGTGTGTAGCATCCTGCTCTCCTATTTTTCACCAGATGATAACGTCTTCCCGGAAAAGCTCTCCGTGTCTTCATGCACACTTTTGGTTCCGTGTTAATGCCTTAATATTTTTGTGTCGCTTTTTTGGCAAAGTGTATTTTTGTAAGCATGGCTGTCATGCGCTAACATCAGTTCTCTTCTTCTACCCCCTCCTCTGACACTTCGCCACACTCGAAAGGTAAGTGTTCTTATTTTTCAATGAACTTATTCTATTTTCATTCTATTATTATTATCATTATGTATTAGATGTATAATGGTTACTTTTAAAAGTCTTAATTTTTCTCTGGTTTCCATGTTATTTTCAATTTTAAGTGTTGTTTCTGTGTACCTTGGAGTAGATTTGGCATTTTACATGTAAAATTTGCTTCGACATATGACAAACCAGCATACAAAGGCCATCCCGGAACAGATTAATTTGGTATGTTGAAATATCCCTGTACTAAAATATAGTAAAGCCACATTTCATATTTTATATTTCTTTCGTAATTTCTTTTTGTTACCGACTTTAATTGTAATGTATATACCAGGTTTTATCTGCATACAAGGCTGGAAGTATAGCAAAATCAATCATTACAACTACTGTGATTGCGGCTGACAAATTCAACTTTGTTTATATTGATTGTTGCATGTCAGGGTTTTGTTATTGTTTAGTTAATTAAAATACTGTTCTATTAAGACTTCAATGATTTTTCTTATATTATAGTCGGAAGAATTCAGAAAAGAAAAACCATTGGGGAAAAATTGTAAATCACTATCGCAATATTGGTTAATAATAAACATTTCCAAAATCATTCAGAAGGAAATTATAGTTTAACAACCTTGGGTAACAACTGACTCTTACTTTTACAAATCGGGTTGAGTTTGTCGAGCTAGTTCTTTATAAAGCAAAAATATGTGCATTAATGAAAAACAAATTTCCGTCTATAAGCAATGACATGTCCTGGCTGTGTAGGGGTGTCCTATTTCTTAAGGGCTTATTTTAAACTCTTGTATGCCAAGGAGAAAGGGGGAATAAGACTGTTGTGACATTGTATACCAGAGGTTAACATCTCCAGCCCTGTACATTTAGAATTAAATCATAGAAGAGGGTATACATTTTTCCTTGATTTTATTTCAATGAGATTATTATTTCAAGCTAATCTAGAAAATACAAACTACTCATTTTCTACAAATTACTTCACCATAGAAGAGTCTTCTAGGTGTCAATTATAACAGTGTTATTCCCAGAACTGAAGAATGGCTGACTGGATTCAAAACAGTACTTACCATCACAGGGGAAGTTTGAGAATGTAGCTTTGATTTTATAGTTATGGTTTAAACTCAGAGCTCACCTCCGGCTGTCAAGGTCCAGCAGAGCTTCTTGTGCCAGCCTGAAGTCATCGATTGGGCTCTGGTAGCGTGCGTCCAGGGAGCCCTCTCTCACCCGCTGCCCCAGAACCTGCGCCGGGGATGAGGCCAAAGGAGACAGAGAGGAGGAGGATGAGGTGGAGCCAGTGCCCTCACCTCCTCGTTCTCGCCCTCCTGTCTGCACCACCAGAGACATGGCTCCTGCGACGGAGAGAGTCTCCCCATTCTCATGCTGAGGGAATGAGAGGGGCACAGGGTTACCAAACACTCATTCAGTCAGCTGCTCCCCTACTCACTAACTCTCTCGTTCATTCAGTTCCTAACTCGTTCACTCACTCTCGCTAATGGAGAAGGGCATGGCTGCAGACTTGCACTCTCAGACACATGCTCTTCCTCACAACTTCCTCTGTTCTATCCTGCCCACCTTTAATTAAAATCAATATTTTTCTCCTTCCTTTCTAGAACTTGATAGTATGATAGCATGCAACATTTATTGCACATGTTACATGTGATAAATGGTGTCAAGCATTGCAGACAAAAAATGTGGTTATAATGGAAGCCAATTGGGCACTGGCAGTAAATGAGAAATAAAGTAGAGAAAAAAAAGCCAATGCTTTAACTCAGGAGTGTATAAAGTCAGTCCTGAAAAAGCCACAGCCCTGTATGTTTTAGTTGCAACCCTGGTTTAGTATGCATACTAATCTGGCTTCAGAAAACCAAAAAGTGCCCTAATTAGTGTGATCGGGTGTTTTGAATATTGGTTAAAGCTAATCTGCGCAGGGCTGTAGTCCTCTAGGGCCAACTTTGGACATATAACTAATCAGTTACGTGCTCAAGACCCTGATAGAGGTTTTTAAACATCCAGTTTCCAATTACCTTTTAAATAAAAAATGTCATTTTGTGTTATTTTCGACAAGATTAGAGTCCAAAAACTCTTGAATAGATTAATGCAAAACGGATAAAAAAAATTCTTGATCATTTTTACAGTTGATTTGTTTCACCCAGTTAAGCATCTCTGTCTTTGGTGAATTCCTCCATTGATCTTTACCACTCTTTTAGACAGAAGCCAAAAACATCAGCATTCTGGCCCAAACTAAGCCCAGAGGAGGCCATTTTGAGGCCCCCTTTAAAAACACAAAAAACTCATTGAGCCCTACAAGCACCAACATTCATTGTCTCATAAAACAGGATAAATCTGGCTTCTAACTCGAACACTCACTTGCTCACTTAATCTCACACTCACTTAAACACTCATTCTCAGGTACTTATTCAGTCAGTGTGAGTAGACGTACGATGAGTTCATAGCCCAAGCGCCCTCGAGTCACGTCCATGTGCACCAGTAGCGATGCCAGCTCCAGCTCCTCACTGTAGCTGTTCTTCAATGGCACTGATCGATAGCCTAACAGCACACAGAAAAACCATGTGGTGAAAATCTTACTTGGAAAAACTTGCAACTTAGACTTCTATGTATAATCAAACCCAGTTAAATTCTCTCGGATCAGAGGTTTAAGTTACCACAAGTAGCGAGGAAGCCTAGTGATGAAAGCGTGGAATTGGAGGTGAGCTAATGTTTTCTTTGATGGGAAGATACATGTTTTGATGGGTTTTGAGATCTGTGCATGGCATATACAGTATCATATAACATGGAAGGAGCTTCTGCTCATATTCAGGCAGAAGAGTTGGAAGGTGATTGTGTGGACACAATCTTTTTGTAAACGGGGTAAGAAAAAATAAAAATAAAAAATAACCGGGTACGTGAGGATGGGGCCTAAAAACATTTGAACGCCTGAAGATGTCTCGAAGCTTAAGTGTTGATGCCAAAAAATTTGAATCTATGGTACTATATGGTACTTACTAAGACAATGATTGAGAGGCAATATGAGTGACTCACTCATCACTACTTATGGTTTTAAATAAAACTAGCAGATCAGCCTACATTATTAATCAGTGTAAATATATCACTCTGTAAATATATCACTCTGTATTACTAATATACAGTATCATCTGACATGGAAGGAGCTTCTGCTCTTCTTCAGGCAGAAGAGTTGGAAGGTGCTAGTTTCGGGTTTCTGTGATCCTCTTTAGCCAAGGGATGGTAAAGGATGAGGTTTTGGGATGTACCTGTCTTGAGGCAGCTGATGGGGAAGGTAGCCTGTGCCAGGAAGTTCTGGTCGTTGAACATATCAATCTCGTAGACAACGAACCGCAGAAAGGCAAAGGATGGATTGTAGACTGTAAAGCGGAAGGGTTTTCTCGGCCAGGTGGGGTTCAGTCCATTATCCGCTGACAAAGACACACAAACATTAGCTTAGCAAAAAAAAAAAAAAGTAGCTTGGCATAGGCTATTGAGTCTGATTCGACTAGTAGCATATTAAAATGTTCTTTTATAAATCAAAAGATAGGCAATGGTTTTATTTCTTTCACTTCAGCAGTATTTCTCAAAACAATTGACCCATTTTAGATTAGGAGCAGTTGATCAACCTTAAATTGGAACTGAATGCTTTTTTTTTATTTTGCAGTGGTTTATTTATATACTTGAATATGCATTTACTTTCCATCCAATGTATCTGTTTGTTCATGTTATTGCTGGTAATATAAAATTATGTTTTGTTACATTATACCTAATGTTTAAAATAACTGACATCTAAATGTAAACATGTAATGTGTAGTTTATACCCTCAAGTCAGAGTAGTGCACAAACCTTTTGAGACGGTTACATCCACAAATGCTAAATGGCAACTCAAATATTCAAGTGAACATTAATCAATTTCTGAAATTTTCAAATTTGCTTGTAAAAACGAGAAGAATCAAGATCCATACATCGAAGCTACCTAGTCCTAACAAACAAACCTGTACATATTCTTTGTTCAAAAGCAGCATTGCCCATTAAAACCTAAAGTCAACCACTGCTTATAGCCAAGAAGCAGTTCCTACAAAGAAATGTCCATCATATGCTCTTCCTTATACTTTAACATGTTTTTATTTTGCACAGAATAAATGTAGAAATAGTTTTGAAACCTTCAGTAAGGTATATTTCCACCTAGTAATGTGTGTATGACAAGCACCTGTATAAGAACAATTAGAATATCATCAAAAAGTTTCTTTATTTAATTAATAATTCTATTGAAAAACTGAAATGTTTACATTAAATTCATTCATTACACACAAACTGATATATTTTAAAAGTTAATTTCTTTTCATTTTAATGATTATAATTTACAACTAATAAAAACCACAAATCCGTTATCTCAGTAATTTCGAATATTGAAGACATTTGTTGGCTCACTCTAATCAGCTAATTAACACCTGCAAAGGCCTTTAAATGAATTCTGAGTCTAGTTCTGTAGGCTACACAACCATGGGGAAAACGGTTGCCCAATAGGCGACCACTGATACCTTTCACAAGGAGGGCAAAACACAAAAACTAATTGTAAAAGGCTAGTCAAGTTTTATGATCCGCATCTATAGAAGGTGCTAGCTTGGATGTGCTCCTTACCTTCAGAGTCGGTCCTCTGTTTGGTGTTGTCATACTCTGCTCCACACACTTCAATCTCTATGAGTGGACAAACAATACCTCGGCCATGTTTGGGCAAGTGTCGGGCCCCCAAAACCTTTAATACATAAACAAAAATCTAGATATTCTTCAGACACAACAATTCATCTATAAACTAGTAAAAATTGCTGATCTTGTCATAAAATGTCTCATTTCATGTGGAGCCACATGAGAAAACCCTCAAACTATTATACATTTATTTTTTAATGACTATTTTGAACAGTTTCATCTATAAAAAGCTTGTGAACTGAGATATTTCAAAAAGTGATTGATATTTTTACCAATAAGTGCAGATTCAACAATAAAAACACTGAATATTTTTTAACAAAATGTTGACTTAACTTTGGTTTTCATTAAGTATAGATACCTGTATTTAAAACCCTGTGAACTCATTAAGATTAAGATGTTAGGAAGACTTTTATAAGTAACTTACTCATTTTGACTAAAATGAAGGAGTACTTAAAGGGTTTCAAAAGAGGAAGGCTACTACTTAAATATTATTTATGTTTTATCTTCAGTTGTATTATTTGTGACCTGTTATTATCTTCTGTTTTTATATTAGATTTTCTGTAAAGCACCTTGAATTGCCAATGTGTATGAAACTGTGCTATATAAATAAAGCTACTAATATGGATTGTTATTATTCCTTAAACCTAATAATAATAAAATTGGTTATTAAAAGCATTACATTCTGCGTTAAATGCAATGTGAAGAACTTCTCAGATTTACTTTTAATAAATGTGTTTGTACCTCTATGGTGAGTGTGATTGGGTCGATAGCCCTGAGTGAGAGTCGATCAAAGGGATCAAAGCTATCCTCCCTCATGATAGAGGGTTGAAGCACGAAACCACTTCGACCATTTAGCATAAAGAGCGCCTGGTTCATCTGCATTGGCTTATCTGAAAAAAAAGAGAGAGAGAGAGAAATAGAAAGAGAGAGAGCGAGAGAGAGAGAGAAGATGAATGATGTTCTTCCACAGGGAGATCCACACTGAACCAAATCTCACACAAATATACTGAAACACACATAAAATTCAATTACACCTAAATTAGAATCAAGCAGAACTAATCTAATGAATGGCAGAATCTAATGACCGTTTGTTTATTTTTCACTTTACAGTGGACAACACTTAGCCAAGACTTTTAAGGCACTAAAAAAAATCAAAGTCCAGAATAACACTATCTTCATTTTACCTTAGATTCTTTAACATGAATTGATTACATTAAAAATGGTCATATCCATGTAGTTATCCTTCCATGAAAGATCTGTGTACTGTTTTTTCTGATGTTTTTTTAAGAGAAATTTTATAAAAAAAAAAAAAATCCCTGTAAGATGAAACACTGAACTCAAATGTAATGAATCAAATACGTAACTCAACAGAAAAAGAAACAATAAAAAAACATTCTTTCTAAACCTATTCAAAAGTTTATTTTTGGTTCTGATGTGGTTGCTGTGATCTGCTCTCTATGCACACACACCGGCGGTCTGGAAGTTGAGGGCCACCAGCTGGCTTCCGCAGAGCCACATGGGCAGTGGGTCATAGTTGGAAGAGTCCAAGCGTTGTCCTCGGGGGTAGATTCGTGACAGCTGCAGCCGATTGTACTGCAAAAACTTCTTCCCCTTCCCTCGATTCACATACTTCTCTGCCTTGGTCTCAGGGAAGGACGACATGTCTCGAAAACAGGCACGTTCTGTCCCAATCTCTGAGAAGGACATAGGACATACATACTCTAATATCCAGACATGAACATTTATGATTGAGTACTTTAAACTCTAGCCATTCTCATTTAGAAGATTAATTAAGCAGCCAACATAACACCAGCATAACATTTAATCCGGTGCACCTTATGTATTATATATATACATATATAAAAAGACACGTTCATTGGCTCATATTAACCATTATCCTTTTAACTCTGTGAGTATTATAATGCTCAGAATATGGTATATATAAAATGTGAATCTTACTGTCTTCATCAAAGGGCACTGGCCTGCAGTAGATGACCAGGTCTGAGAGCTCCAGAGCAATCTTCTTCCTCCTCTCCATCATCTTACCTTCTTCCAGCTGAAACAAAACACAATCATCAGTACTTTGGATGATGTAAACAATTATTTAATTATACGATAGAATATTATATACTCTCAGCTATGATCAGTCTAAGATGTTGAGGTAAATAACTGTGTACTTCTTATACTTATATATACAACTTAATACTCTATTACAAAGATAAAAGCTGTTCCATTCTGATTTTATTTCAGAAAACTTACTCATTCACTTAATATCAACATGACAAAACACTAAAAGAAACTAAATACACTGGGTAAATGTGTTCATTTCGAGCATATAAGTGAAGAGAAGGCTATTTTTAGGGCACTGCAATAATAACCCTACCGACAAACGTCAGTCACATGGCTCATGTGATATTGCAGGTTTAACTACCGGTATCTCATACTGTGTTAGCCATGTAATGATCGTCCTGAGCACTCTACTGCAGTAACAACTTTCTTTATATCCCATTCCTCTTAAAACCAATTACCCAGCCATTCACTATTATCATGTATTTACTTTCTGCACTCATTAACTATTACTCTTTTAAAAGAGACATTCCAACTTGCTCGACTGCTCCGACCACAAGAAGCTGGTCTACTGATCGTTTCGAAGATTAGTAAATCCACCAGAGCAGGAAGTGTTCTCATTTTTATCTACAAAGGTTTGGAAAAAACACCAGGATGGTGTTAAAAACTTTAGCGTATCAAGAGTTTCAATAATTGGCTTTTTGTTTGTATCCAAACTGTATTGATAACAACCATACAAACATCCGAAACAAAAATGTTCTCAGTTTCAGTTGTATACAGTAAATTGTAATTCTATTTCTATTCTAATTCCATGGAATTATTCAATGGAATTGTTATTAAGATATCTTAATCCACATCACGACTTTGTGAAACTGCAAAATGCACCATATAAATACATTTTGACTGATTGACTGATATTAGGATTTGGAGCTGACAATTTGGGATCCAGTGTGGGAGAGTGACCTTGGCCTCGGAGGTCATGGTGACTTCACGGATCTTCAGCACCCAGTCTTTCAGCTCCTCCTGAGTGCTGGCAGCGATGTCCAACACAGGCCCAGTGCGAGGAGATGCCACCGGGACTAGAGAGAACACAAACGCCCGGCTGCCCTTACCCTCCTGCCTCACCACTGACCAGACAAACAAGAGAGAAAAAGAGATAAAGAAGAATTATCCAGTCAGACATTAAAATGAACAAATGTTCCTATGATGATGTAATAACACAGGTTTACAAGTCAATCAATCAAAGTCCTATTCACTTTATTATTTTTAATGAATTCTACAACTTGTATAAGTATAGATAACTAGTTTCTTGAGTCAATATCAAAAGCACACTGCATCAGCCTGCTACAATGAAAAAAGGTTTCCTCGAGCAGTTCAAAAACTAAAAGTCTTGTTAGTGAGTTCAGTGGGAATACAAGGAAGAGGTAGCCACTCACCGATCTGACAGGAAGACACGTCCACGCTTCCTCTCAGGAGATCTCCCAGAGGGCTGTTCTCTGTAGCCTGCTGTAAGTGACACAGAGCAAGAGAGACGAGGGTAAAGTTCAGATCAACAAACACCAGCAAAAGCTTCGCAAACAAAAACTTTCTCTCATTAAATCACTCTTCCACAAGAACCGATCCACTTTTAAAACATTTTGCAAGCTGTCCATACACTTTTACAAACACATCAGCAGCTAACAAAGACCCTTTTTTCTTTAGTTTTATGTCTACGCATAATACCTCTGTCTGAATTATTTAACAACAACTGGATGTTAAGAGAAACTACGCCTGGACTTAGTTAATCTCTGAAAACCTTTTTTCTCCTGCTCCTTTTGAGCAGGATATTTTGAGGATATCTCTGGAAACTTGAAACATTCTTGTTCTCATCTTTTTTGACACAACTCCTAACATTAACTACACCGCCAAAAAACCCACAAAACATTAAATATGATTAAGAACACACTTTCTAACACGTTCTCCCTTTCTCACCCACACTGAAAAGACTGCTCTCACCGTTCTGTCCGGCTCCACAGCTGTAGGGCTGATTTCCTCCACATAGTTGGCAGGAAACCAGAGTTGCTTCTTGCCAGCACAGTCCCCTTTCCACCTGCCAGGTGGAGTACAGGGACATGTTTATTTTGCTTGTTTGTTCTATCTACAAGACTTACATTTAAGAACAATTTCCAGACACAAAGAAAATAAGGTTAAATCCGGCATGATTCCATCATTATTCTTTCATTAGATTGTTAGGGACTGTGTTCAGGTCAAAGAACTGCAGGTGTCAGGGTGCTTTGTTTTATTTGTATGCTTCACCTTAATGTCTTTTTTTTATTGTATTTTTAATTCAGTCTTGTTATTTTCTGTTTTAGTCTCTTTTGATGTTTTGATTTTGTGTCTTGATTAGGTTTGCAGCTCGTTCTGTTAGATTTAGTTGCTGATCACAAGTTAAAGTCTATGTACCTGCCGCAGCTAGTTAACTCCTGATCAGGCTTCCTTTATAATGACTTCTTTTCTTTACGTTCTTTGTCGCTGTAATTGTCAATTTCACCCTCTGTCTCCTATAAGTGTGATGTTTGAATTCTGTGGATTTTAGTTTACTGTTTGCTCATCCTTAATATATAGTTTATCTTCTGTGCTAACTTTTCCCTAATGTGTTTTAGTAACCTGTTAGAAAGTAATTTAGTTAATGTAGGTTTACCCACTCCTGAGTAATTTGTGTTTTGTTTATTTTGAGTTTTACAAATAAAGTAATTTTCTTGGATCCCTGGCTCCTGTGCAATTTCTGCAACACATTTTCTGACAGCAGGTTTATTGTGATCTCATCTCTGGACTGCTAGAAACCAGCAATGTTTAATCTCTCACATTCTGTGTGCCAAGAGGGGTCTCTTCTCCACAATGAGTGGGAATATAGAAAAACAAACACAAGCACAAAACAGTTAAAACAAACACAAATACTTCGCCCCCTTTAAGTTAAAGGCAATTTATTAGGCTGTCGATTAAAAAATTGAAGGAGACTGAAAAAGGTATTGTATTAATTAGCCTTTGGCTTGAATGACTTCTGTTCACTAGCTATAATTAAACATGGGCTCTTGGGTCTCAACACACTACTAGAAAAACAACTTCGCTTATATCCCATTCCTCTTAAAAGCAATTATCCAGCTATTAACTATAATTGCACTCTTACTTTTTGCACTCTTGTCAATGCTCTCCTTATGCTCAAATGCTTAATATGATATATATTTTTTGGTTCAATCACCATGAAACACACATGTCGCTAATTCAACACTAATTGAGGACATCTCTGATTGTCTGAAGCTAGAGTAGTATGCATACAAGAGCAAAGTCACAACTAACATGTGCAGGGTTCTGGGCCTCCAGCACTGGATTAGGGAACCTTGTTGTAACATCTTTATTTGTGATTTACAGTCACTGTAGATTTACAAATTGTTTATCAACATCTAGAGTCAGAGTGAAAAATCTTCTAATTCTCTGGTTGCACTGAACATTACTTGGCTCACTTACGGCCCAAAACACAACGCAGACTTCTCTTACTTACTCTATTATGCATGCATGTAAAGATAAGATTTTAAAGACAAAAGGTTACATGTTGCTAATTTAATTACAAATATTTCCTCAAAGCATGTTGTTCCAGGCACTCACCAGCCTCCCTCCTGCTTGTCTACATTCTGGATGATGGCATTCTTGTTGAAGGACAGTTCATCATCTCTCTGTGCTTTGTACTCATACATTGCTCGAACAGTGCACTGCTCACACACAAATACAGCAGAGTCACATATGCACACAAAAAAACAAACAAAAGTGTGGGAAACGTACCTTGAATGTGGGCATCTGATTGGCTTCTACATAGACACCAGGGTTGCGTCCCTCATACAGAGACCCGTAATCTGGCTCCTGGACAACAACAGAGAAATTAAACACACACCTTCAACTTTAACACCAAGAGAATCGCTCAGTTGATTATCGGAAACAATATTAATACAGTAGCAGCTCAGATATATACAGGACATGAATCACAGAATTGGCATGTTTTATTCATATGTAGCTCTTATTATGAAAGATGATAGACATGATGAAAATCCTCCGAGATGAAAATTAGAACCACCTGAGGTCTTAAAACACATGAGCAGATCAACTTCAGAGTGTACAGAGTGATCAACTTCATGCCAGTCACATTGCTGAAGTAATTCAGACAAAAGGAATTGGGGTTTTTCATTGTCAGTTACAATCATCAAAATAAAATAAACAAACTATTAAATTATATCAGCCTTTGTGAAACTGATGAATGTAATATACAAGTTTTGAATGGCATTACTGTAGAAATCAACTTTTTCATGATAATCTGATGATATAACCAGCACTTGTATATCTCAATTACATGTATTAGCTGCATTTGTATCATTTATTAATCAAATCTGGTCCAGAACAATCTATCCAAAACATCTTGAGGAAATCTATGATGCAGCATCTTCCCATCGAAACTTGTTTAGCATTCTGGATCGGTGAGGCTAAGGCAAGGCAAGGCAAGTTTATTTGTATAGCACATTTCGTACACAGGGTAATTCAAAGTGCTTTACATTGGAAATAAAGAGTAAAAAGAAAGTGCATACATTAAAATCAAGCATAAAAAAGTCATATAAAATCAAACTGATTTAAAACACTGAAATTTAAAACATCGATTAAAACAAAGATTAAAATTTGAAGTACAGAGGTAAAATAGTTGTTCGGACATTGGTGCTCAGTCGACAAAAGCGCAACTAAACAGGAGAGTCTTTAGCCTGGATTTAAACGTGACTAAAGTGTTGGCACCCTTGATCTCCTCTGGAAGTTGGTTCCATCTGTGGGCCGCATGGTAACTAAAGGAGGATTTACCCTGTTTGGAATTTACCCGGGGTAGATCTAATTTATTAGATCTGTGGGATCTCAGCTCTCTGTTTGGTGTGTATTCACTGATCATCTCTGTTAGGTATTGAGGTGCTAAGTTATGTTTGGACTTATATACGAGCAGCAAAACTTTAAAATCTATTCTGAAGGAGACCGGCAGCCAGTGTAGAGACTTAAGAACTGGAGAAATGTGTTCTGACTTTCTAGTTTTGGTTAGAATTCGAGCCGCTGCATTCTAAACGAGCTGGAGATGTTTAATGGTCTTTTTGGGAAGACCGGTTAAGAGGCCGTTACAGTAGTCCAGCCTGCTGGAGATGAAAGCATGAATCAGTTTCTCTAAATCTCTTCTGGAAACAAAGCATCTGATTCTTGTGATGTTTCTAAGATGGTAATAAGCGGATTTTGTCATTGATTTTACGTGGCTATTTAGACTAAGATCAGAGTCCAGAATCACTCCAAGATTCCTGACCTGATTTGTAGTTGTTAGGCCCTTTGCATTGAGATACGTGTTAACCTTAACAACCTCGCTTTTGCTTCCGAATGCAATGACTTCAGTTTTTTCCTTGTTTAATTGAAGAAAGTTGTTTTCCATCCAGTTTTTAATCTCATCAAGACATTGGCAGATAGAGTTTATGGGGTTGTAGTCATTTGGGGAGATAGCTAGATAAATTTGTGTGTCATCAGCATAACTATGGTATGATATCTGGTTCCTTCTCATAATTTGGCCCAGTGGAAGCATGTACAGGTTAAATAGTAAAGGAGCAAGGATTGAGCCTTGAGGGACTCCACACGACACTGCAGTCCACTTCGACATGTAATCACCTATGTTTACATAGAAACCTCTTCCTTCTAAGTATGAGCTGAACCATTTTATCACAGTTCCTGAAAGACCAACATAGTTTACTAGTCTATCGAGAAGGATTTTGTGATCAACTGTGTCGAAGGCAGCGCTCAGATCGAGTAGAACCAGGACAGTCACTTTTCCTGAATCGGTGTTTAACCGGATGTCATTGACTATCTTCAGTAGAGCTGTCTCTGTGCTGTGATAAGCTCTGAAACCAGACTGATAACAATCCATGTATTCATTTTGGGTCAGGAATTCAATCAGTTGTTTTGTCACAATCTTTTCCATAATTTTACTAATAAAAGGGAGATTTGAGATGGGCCTGTAGTTGCTCAGTACAGTATTATCTAAGTTTGTCTTTTTCAGTAGTGGCTTTACAACTGCGGTTTTAAGGGATTTGGGGAAAAAGCCGGAGCTGCATGTTGATGTTCTAAGGCTCTGAACCGTTTCTATTAATGTTTTGCTATCGATTGGATTGAAGGTGCACATTGAGAGTGGAGGCTGAGGAGGTCTATCCCCAGCCCTGCAGGGGGAAGCAATAATGCCTTTTCTGATGTTAATGATTTTATTGATGAAAAATGAAGCAAACTCATTGCATTTATCTTCAGACAGAAGCTCATTTGGAGTCTGGTTTGGTGGGTTGGTTAACCCCTCTACTGTTGCAAAGAGAGTTTGTGTATTGTTGAGGTTGTTATTAATTAAGTTTGAGAAATACTCTTGCCTAGCTGCGATTAATTCTGAATTAAAAGCACGAAGACTCTCTTTATAAAGGTCGTAGTGGATGACAAGTTTGGACTTTCTCCACCTTCTTTCAGCCTTCCTGCAAAGTCTTTTCATACTTTGAACTTTTGTTGAATTTCTCCAGGGTGTTTTTTGTCTCCCAGGTTTCTTCTTGACAGTTATAGGTGCGATGTCATCTATAACGGACTTGATTTTTAAAGTAAATGCATCAAGAAGGAAGTCGGCTGTGCCAGCTGTGATGCTTGGTGTTTGAGATATGGCATGCATAAACATCTCGCTGGTGTCATCATTTATGTGTCTTTTTCTAACAGAAATTGATTTTGCAATTTTGACGTGGGAGATTGCCGCATCAACAAAAACACAGAAGTGATCAGACAGAGCAACATCTTGCACAACGGTGGATAAAATATTTAAGCCCTTACTAATTACTAAGTCCAGTGTGTGACCGTGACAATGTGTGACACCCTGAACGTGTTGAGTCACATCGAAGGTGTTTAAAATATTTCTTTGGCAGCATTATTATCGGGCTTGTCCATGTGAATATTAAAATCCCCAGTGATGATGAAAGAGTCAAACTCCAAAGAGATGGCTGAGAGCAGTTCAGTAAAATCATCGGTAAACCCTGTAGTGTACTTTGGAGGCCTGTATAAGGTGGTGATAAGTACCCGTTTGGTGCTTTTTAAAGCTATACTCAAATATTCAAAAGATGTGTAATCCCCAAGATTGACCTGTTTGCATTCAAAAACGTTCTTGTACATACTTGCGATTCCGCCTCTTTTTTGAAGGGTCAATCAGTTACATAAAACATTCTCATGGATTCAAATAATGTATAAATAGGTAAATGGTGAGTGTGGGTACTGACCGCAGTGCCTATCTTCTCAAGAGTTTCCTCATTGATAGGGTAGCGCAGCTTCATTTTACGATATAGTGGATGCTTCTCGTAGTAGCTGATTAGATCCACTAAACTATCAAATTCTGAGGTTCCCAGCACCACAGTCTGTCCCTCCTGCTGCACCCGACAGTGCTTGATCTTCCCTTCTGCTCTGAAGAGACAGAACACAAAAGAGTGTGAGGCAAACCTGCAGGATCAATTGTGGGTTAAATAAAGAAATCGTGAGAGATCCAATCTGGTTTAACAATCGCGTTCACAGTAATTTTTCCAGTAAACATGTTAGTTTTTTATGATACGTATTCTTCTGGTGTTTTAATATTCCACTTGGTAAGTTTAGTTGGTCAAGTGGTTCACACTAATAAAAGTTATGGTTACTAGGTTATTAGTCTGAGCAGTTTCTAGGGTTGACTGAGCAGTTACTAGAGTAGATTAACCAGTTGCTAGGGTAGTCTAAGCAGTTACTAGGTTGTTATACTGTTTTATATAAGCTCAGCTTGTGAACACCTCAAAATTAAATATGGTTGCTGTGGTATTCTAGATAGTCTCTAGAGTAGCAGTTGCTAGGGTAGCCTGGAAAGTTGCTAGAGTAGTCTGAGCAAATGCTAGGCTTGTCTAGGCAGTTGTCACGCTAATTTGAAAATTTAACACTTCCTAAATGATAACACTTCCTGGATGAATACTAGCCACTCACTACAGTATTTTGTGAGTTTGCCGTTGGACTTCTAGTTTTATGAAAGGTTGGTATGGGACATTAGTGGTTTGTATTCAGCGGCTTATGAATGCTTATTACGGATGGTTGCCATGATAGAGTGAGCAAGTTGGAGGGCAATTTACCTGAACGAGATGGCAAAGGAGTTAACTTCTGTCCTCTTACGAACCAGAAAGGCTCCATCACGAGGAACACGCATTAGCATGTTCTCAGCCTGACTGCGGGATAGTGATGCATGGTACCACCTGCAGGTAAGAGAGGGAGAAAGTAGTAGCTACATTCATTGCAAAAGACTTAAAAAAAATGTTTTGTACTTGAAGCAGCTAATGCAATTTAACTATTGAATGATGTGGACAAAATATAATAACAATGAACAAAGTGGAAGTGCTGTGTCATAAAGCACCATCCTGAGGACTTACTTCATGGGGATAGATGCAAATATAGATCAATCAACTAAACTGTTACCTTACAATTCACTAGACTTAACAGTTAGATGAAAGACAATATTTATTTGTTCAAACAGGTAAAGTATAAATTAAAGGAACCACACTCTGTGTGCTATTGTGCTTCCAACATTAGATAAACTCAAACCAGTCATAAACATTTCAAAATGGTCTTTCAAATAATAATGATCAACAGAATAAAGCAACACACAACATGAATAAATACATTATTTTATGTTATTGTTTTGTTATTGTATATTTAATATCGCTATATCAGCGTTGATGTCAAAGCTTCCTTCCTCAAAACACCCTTGTTACTGTTTTTTTTTCAGTTTTTTTAAAGACATGATATGTATCTTAAAGCTGTAAGGGTCTGGCTATTTCCTGGATTGACTACTAATGCTACTCACAAAGTCAGAATTCAATTTAAGTTTTGATTTATCTACAAAAAACAGAAGCATGCTCTTGTATAGAAGAATTGAACAGTAGCCATGTGTTTCCTCACTCTTTGCTTTCGTGAGCGTTGGTCTGTGGCACGGGCTCAGTCAGCTTCATCTCAAACTCGTTACAGCGCAGAGGAACCTGCTGGTAGTGTGTGATGAGGGCAAAGAGTGTGTCAAACACTAGGTTGTCAGTCAGGTAGAACTTGGGGCTACCAGCCTCCTGACGTGAGTGAATCCTGCAGTGCTGCACGCGACCCGAGCGCCTGAGATACATACAACACATAAACCACATATTTAATATTGGGTTTTAAAGACCCACATGTTTCATTTAATGGAACAAAAAATAAAAAAATCTAAGTGACAACTGAACGAAAATGTTTTTAAATGAAACTCGCATTTACTTTAGTCTCACTTTGTTCATCAACGCTTTATCCAGGGCTGGGTGATTTTGCCTACATTTTAAAAAATTCACAATAAAAAAAAAAAAAAAATCAGCTTAAAACATATATCCAAAAGCATGATTCAAGACACATTCTCTTTATTAATAACCTTCTGTTTAAGGAACATGGCATATCATACATAAATCAGTGTAAATCAGGGTTTACATAAATGATAAATAAAATTCTTAAGATGATCGTCTTTACAAAAGATTAAATTAAGTATTAAAAGTAAATATGCTGCTATTTGTAATAATGTAACTTGTCAACATAATGAACAAAAATCTAAACATTAAGCCACAGTAAACATTATCAACGGTACACAGAAAACTAAAAATACACCTTGAAGACTATAAAGAAAACATAATACAGGAATTGCTAAATGTCATTATGGATATGAAATGCCACAGAATCTGTAATTTGAAGCTATCAAGTCACTCTCCTGTCATATAGAATGGCATTGAAAAACAAAGCAGCAGATGGTAGCTGCTGTTATGCACAGCTTGACCTGCTCTTGTGCTTGGTCTGTTT
This sequence comes from Danionella dracula, assembly GCA_900490495.1. Lineage (NCBI taxonomy): Eukaryota > Metazoa > Chordata > Actinopteri > Cypriniformes > Danionidae > Danionella > Danionella dracula. The sequence goes on along the minus strand of UELW01000433.1, from coordinate 8,476,478 downwards.
TGCTGTCTTAACCTTAACCTTTCTGACCTTTCAGCTTGACGTCTGTCATTTATGGTGAAAGAAATGACTGGAGTTGACATTGCTGTTAGCAACGGATTCTCAGCATATTTTACAATTTGCAAGTGTTTATTCTGTGTCTGACCTCAAATCGAAACAATTTCAAACTACTGAGGTAAGACTACTGCTTTTCTTTGGCAAAAAATGTTCTTGATGGGAACGATCCGCTATTGTTCTTTTTCTATTCAGAGCTCACCCAATGAACACTTTAATTATGTCATTTAATGGAGCCTCAATTATTGTGAAGCTACAACTGCCCAGTCCCTTTTTTGTTGTTTTTACACATATAGCTAGAAAACAGCTTGGTGCAAGCAATGCTGACATCTACAGCTGTTTAGACAGAAATGAGGCTCACTGATGTTTGTGCGAATCCCCCCCTGAAATCCATCCAAACGTTTTATTTTAATGGGAACAAAGGCTTTATACCCTCTAAGTCTGATATCGAGCTAGTATTTGAAACTCACCGTAAACTATGTCAAATAATGTGAGGCCGTCGCATTAATTTCCCCTCAGAGTCTGGTTGTGAACACAAAAGTATTACATTTTGCCGTGAATAGCCATGGCTTCAACGGTCAGCAATGTTTTGGGATATGAAGAAGTACACAAAAAGTACACTACTCTGCTCAATTACTCCTATCAAAGGAACCTTTAAGGACTGAGAGGCTAAATTTTATTTATGGCGGAAATGGACAGGGAGATGTACTAAAAGCTTATTTGTTTGCTCAAGCCATTTTTCCAGACTGTTTTTTGAACGAGGGTCAGTACAAATCAGGATAGCTACAGACACAGAAAGACAGCTAAACATGCCTGCATACAGGGAGGGGCAAGGTGACCGGAGTCATTTGGCACAGTGCTCTAAACAGTTCGTTTTTACCGGAAGTAAAAATGTGGTTTTTATACCATTCCGATCAGAAATATGAACTCAGATTGTTACAGGCCATACGCATATACCATTAAAAAAAACCAAATGAACTTGTGTTCAATTGCCACCTGAGGTAGCCTGTAAACAAAACCTAAAGAGAAACAAATGAGAGGTGTTCATGACGAATAGTGTTTACCAGAAGGAGAGTGTGTAGTCTCCCACAAATGTCTCACTCTCGCGCACCAGGAAGGATCCATCAGGCGCGCCCGTCTCCAGGCAGTACTCTGATAGCAGTCGTTCAGCAATTTGGCGCCCGTCTCGTCCCGCACCGAGCTTACCATGAAACCACTTCTCTGTGATGTGCTGGTCCATGCCGTTACACATCTGCAGAACAGAGGACTCCAGTCGATCAGTTTTGTAAAAATCTAGAACTTTCGAAGTTAATCAATCAGGACTTAAATAATGATTCCCAGCCCGACGTAATGAACATGATTGACTGATTCTACACATTTTTCTCTAAAAGACACCTTTACTAAGATTGACTGAGACCATTTCTAGCCTTCATTTGTAGTTTTTGATTAGAGTTCCTCACCTCCCGGTGCTCCTCCTCATCCTCGTTACCCTGGTTACTGGAAGTCTCCTCAGAGTAGTAGATCTTATTGCTTGTTAGAACAAAGAAGTGAGGATACCATTCCTGTCAAAAAGAAGAACAACAGTGAACAATCTGCTTGCAGAAGAGACAAACTGATGGAGCTTTGGAGGAGGAGAGTGGCGCAACAAGTGGATGTAGATGTTCTCAGGTGATTTGTGGTAGTGGTCCAGGGAGAGAATGAGAGAAGCAAATAAATAGTCCTCACATGGTTAATTGGATCCTCGAGAAAGAGGATACCATTTTTGATTGAGTTGCTGATGTCATTCTCTGAGTAGGCTGTGGATGATGAGACCTCCTCGTATGCACTGCCCTCTGCCAGCTTCTTGTGCTGCAAACAGTCACCACAGACACAGTGAGACAGTCTGAACTAGAGATTTTATATTGATATATTTATTAAAAGATGCATAACCTGTTTGGAATATTGAAATCAAACATTTTCTGCCTGTCTTACAAACAATGAAAGCACAACATTGGGCACAAAGCATCCAAGACAACAGCTTCAGGAATTGCTAAACTATGTCTCAACAGGTAGAGATGTAGTCGCATCAGTGTCCCTTTAGCGAACAGAGTATTTAGATCATTTTCGTGACTAAGATCTTTGAATCATGTTTGTCAAACAAACTAATCTTTGCTTCATTTGATCACCTAAAATTATGTATTTCTTGGAAATACAAGAACCTTTGAAAATATTCCAACTTATTAGATTATTTTGGTCATACTAAAACTACTTTCAAGTGCAAACTTTAAGCATTTGTCGTAAAACATGGAGCATTACGATGTCACAGACTCCTATTTCAAAATTAACACCATTAACTAAAGCAGTGCAAAAAATTTTTTACTTTTAATATGAAATTCATGAATAAGGGACAGGATGACCCAGCTCAAACTGTCACCATGATGCTACCCCGTCACTGATGTAAACCTCTACTAAATATATAAAAAGGACAGCCCCAGCCCTACACACATCATTAATCAATAATTTAGGCCTTGTTGTCAGAAGCCGGATAAATATCCATGCCAATCCAAGTCGTCACCTAAGGCCATGTCCACACATACTCAGTTATTTTGTAACCACGATTTTTTTAATCCAATTGTTTAACATTTCGGAGTTGCGTTTCTAAACCCTAACTATGTTTTTTTAACTACGCAAATGTGACTTATTTTATTGGGGAAACACTACAGTTTTGTTGTGTATATTAACTGCATTTTTTGTTACAGTCAGAGTTTGATTAAGTCCTCACATGGTTAATTGGATCATTGAGAAAGACGATACAATTTTTAAACAAAAAACAGTCAGAGTTTGATTAAGTCCTCACATGGTTAATTGGATCGTTGAGAAAAAAAATTAAAAAAAATTTAATTTTTAAACAAAAAAAAATTATTTTGCCCAGAGCTTGTTATGGTTAATGAGGACAGAGCAGGGATTTGCGCTATGGTTCACTCCAAACAGCAGCAATATACGGGTTATTGCTGCTAACGAGCTAACCTGAAACCGAAGCAAAAAGCAACCATTTTAAAAGAAAGAGTTTGTAGAGTCCCGGTATTTGGCCTAAAACGGATACAGTCGTGAATGAAAGCTCACATGTCTTGAAAACAGTGCTAAAAGGATTTGAATAATTCACATAAATTTGTATATCTGACTCCATAATTGATTTATAAAGGTTTTACCTTTAATGTTATTATTGCACTGAAGCCTCTAATATATTTAAAAAAATATTAAACATGGTTAAACCAGCAGCTGTTGACCCTATGATGTTAGAGATAAGGGATTAAGAAAAGACACCCCATTGTTTTATTATGTGAATACTAAAATTAACACCCCAGACCCAGCCTTACAAGTTGTCGGTAAAGACTAGCAAGATAATTTTGGTTTATAGAAGACGTTCTTATCTTCTTGTAAGCTGTATTTCCCAGGCTTTGAAAGGAGGCGCTGAAGCACATCAGAGCTGAAAGAAGCTTTCTGATTGGTTGAAATAACTTGAGGGTTGAGGAGTCTACTGAATTGACTCTTTACTGCGTTTTAGGAGTATTTTTTTACAGATTTTTTTGTGTGTGTGGGGTTTTCTACCCTTGCTCATGTGGATGCAAGTTGTTTTGTAAATGAGGTAAAAAAAAAAAAAGTAAATACCTGGGTATGTAAGGACATGGCCTAAAATGTGAGTGGCTGTGGCTCTCCATAACCAACTACTGACGTTACCTTGATGAGGATCTTCCTCTTCAGCTGGTTGGGTGAGGGCAGGCCACCAGCGGAGACATCCACAGCTTTGGTCAGCAGCATCTCTCCAAACACTTTCTTGAAGAAGGTCGCCATGTTCCTCTGCTGGACGATGCTGCAGTGGTCCTCAATCGACAGAATGATTGGATAGCTGCATATTCAGACAAATAACAACACTTACATTAAGGACTAGAGAATAAATGGGCTTTATATTGTCAAAGAAAACCCCAAAAAGCCATCAAGTGAATGTTTTAACAGATAATTTCTGGATAGCAAAATGTAATTTGCAACAATATTGGAAATAGATTAAAGAATTATTGGATTATGGACATGGAAAGATTATCTCTCATATACAGGAAACGCCTGTCTATTAGCCATTTTTATGAGATATTCACACACCTAGTATGTTACAATGAATAACATCGATTAAAACAAACACAACTAGAAGTTCCTTCAACAATCTCATTTCAGCCCAACAGTGTAAGAACATGTTTAGAATGGCTTAATTCATACTTAACACCTGATTACATCAAGTTGCCTCACAGTGCATCCAACCCTTAACCCTTCACAACAATAGTGTCACTTAAAACACTCCTTCAGGCACAACTCAAGGAACACATAAATCAAGCAATATGCGTTGCCCTATTGCATCTGCACAAGCTCCTCAGTGCACTATATCAGTGCACAATGCACTAGAGACTAGTTTAATCAAGTCTAGAGAATTGTAGCAACTGGTCTTTAAGAGAAATGTAAAATACATTTTTACAAAAGGTTAATCTACCCTTGTGGAGTGTTAAGTGCAGCCTCCAACAAGTGCTCCACAATACCAGCTATATATATATATATATATATATATATATATATATATATATATATATATATATATATATATATATATATATATATATATATATATATATATATATATATATATTTAAGTAAAATTGTTGCTGGTATTGTGGAGCACTTGTTGGAGGCTCGCTTCCCTCTCTCTATAACTAGCTTTGTGGAGCGTTCATCCACCAGAGGACCGAGCTTCTTTCTCTCTCTTTCAGAACCCCCTTTCAGCATCTCCAGAGTGAACCAGATTTGTCTGTGCGTCCAGTCTAGTCACATTACTTTTCAAATAAAACTAGTTTTGTACGAGGTCAAACACTAACATTAGACAACCAGACAAGTGAGGAAAATAATATTTAAAACCAGTGGCCAGTAAGAGAGCAATGTCAGAAGAATAACAAATAACAAATGCTGAAATCCTGGGCCCCAAAGTATGCCAAGATTTCATTCAAAAGCATGCTGTTTTAGAAAGTTAAAATTGTAACATTATTATAATTGCATCTACATATGCGGTAAAAAAAACTGTTCACATCCCATCCCATTATGGTAAAAATAACAGTTGATATAGTAATTTTCTATATTAGTTTGAAATGTATGCAGTAATCATTTGAAACATGTCAAATAGCACCATGAAATTGACTTTAAGTTTCCACCAATTCATTTCTTGGAACTTAAATTACTGTCATTTTAATAAGAAAGAGGTAATCTTAATTCTGATGACAACAGGCTAACACTACTTGACTAAAGTGAATCAAATCTTATTATATATTTTGACCACAGGGTTAAGCCGTGACAAAGACTCAATAGTTGATTAACATAATGAAACATTTGAGTACGGCATTCCATTGCAGGGAAATTTTTAACTGGTTAAAAGTCAAATAACTTTTATTTTAAAAGATCAATATAAATGTAGTATATTTGCTCTGTGTCATAGCCCTATAAAACATGTTACCTCATCAAGTAGCTACAAAAAACCCAAAACTATGACTTATATTGTGAAAAATACACATTTTACATGTTTACCAGTGCATATTGTGAATTTTTAGTTAATAAGAGTGACGTAAACAAAAAGTTTTCATGGAGTTTCAAGGCAAAATTTTACATGAAATCATGCAGTTGTAACTGTTGGAGCCACAGTTGTATTTTTTTTTTGTTGCCACTTGAGGGTGCAGACTGCCCTTTAACATTGTTATTTCTTCAAAAGCAAGCACACAAAAAGTATCCTAGCATGCAAATACACAGATGAGTTGTAACAAAATTACTCCTTAAATTTATTGTTGGCTAGCAAGTACATAGCACACTAGTGACTGCAATATTAGTACAGGGTTAAAGTTCAATGTTAAAATTGTTTGTTTGTTTGTTTGTTTAGGGGTTTATAGCAAAGATGACATATGGGGTCATTTTATGACCGAGGAAGTATACTTATAAGGTCTAGTTCAACTTACTACAACTTTTTAGTTTACTTGTAAAGTAAATGCTTGTGGTTTTCACTGCAGAACGTTTCTAAAAATTCAGATGGGAACATTATCTATCATTAAATTGCCCTTACTAGGAGACTATAAAAATATCTAGACAACAGAGTATAAATAAGTTAATGTGCGCTTTAATTTTAGTTCACAGACAGACATAACTATTTTCTGTCTGAATTTACTCTACTTCAATGTGTTCCAATCCTACATGTTTCCTTGTTAACGTACATAAATGTTGTGTATTTTTATCTTTTTCAAAAACAATCCAACATCATTCTCAATAGTGCATAATACAAAATCCGAGTTTATAGCAAGTGTTGGAAGAGAAAGAGACCAGCTTTGGTATTTCTAGATATCTCATGATGAAGCAGTGTGAACAGACTCAAGAGTGGAAAGTACGCTGCACTCACTCAGAGGTGACGAAAGCATGCTCCTTGATGGTGTTGAGCACGTCATTGAACTTGATCTTGGTGGTGAGGGTGTGTCCATGGTATATGACAGGCATTCCATCAGGACCGTCCCAGCAGTCCACTGCAACACATAAAGCAGATATCCCCATCTGAAGCACTCTGCAGCCACATCAACATTTTCAGTCAACTATGTGCACTGCCCTACAGAGCAAAACAGCAGTAACTGCACCAGAGCTGTTGTCAATTGTAAATAATTGTAAGTAGATAAATGGTTATTGATACACAAGATATTTTGATACATAACAAAAAATACCTTAAGCATCATGAAAATTATAAATTATTTTGACCAAATATGCAATTACTGCTTTTTTAGTTATTTTTAGGGCAGTAAAGGAGTTGGTCACATAATTACAATATCATGAAAAAGTTTATTTATTTCAGGAATTACCTTGAAGTGAAACTTGCCCACAGACTGATATATTTCAAGTTTTTATTCACTTGAATTTTGATGATTATAACCATCAGAGCGAAAGATTAACACCATATTAAACTGTAAATACTTAAGACTTATTAAATGTGTTTAGTACAAATAAAACAAACAGCTAGAACAGCTTTTAATATTAAATAGTGCAATTGTATCCAAGAATATTAAGCATGATGACCATTTTAACAATTTCTTTGACAAAATGTAAAATATAAGATTGTCACATCTTTTGGCCATTGTTTCTATGCGGTTTAAAATATTTGTATAGGTATTGAAAGAGTTGTCAGTATCACCTAAGATTTTTTTTAGTCTTGTATTATTTGGTGGGTCGCTATTTAGTGACCCACATAAACTTTTTCATATAAAAAGAAAAAGTTAATCTACTTTTGATACTTCTGGAGTCCACATGTAGCGGGTTAAATTTACAAAAGTTTATCTTTGTTTAAAAAAAGATTATCCACATGGTTACTAGTTAAAAAATGCTGTCCACATGAAAAGATATTCTTAATAAGAGTAGACAAATAATTAAGACTTTCCAGCAATTAAGTTTTCCAGCAACAAAAGCAATTCCTTTTTTCCTAAGAGCCTCAGAAGATTGAAAAAGTGCTTCACACTGCTGGAGCAAGTTCACAGAGGGAAACATCTGAAGAATTACTTCTACATATAAAGTTCTCTTACACTGTTTGATGCATCACCTTATATCAACCATTTAACATTATTTTCATGTCTTAGACTTGTGATTCTAGGGAAGTAAAAGCATGGTGTGGTCTCTCTGCATGGTAACACATTGATATCTTTAAGATGGGACTTGCTCATCTGCAATGTGTGGTTAAATTTCAAATTGCTTTATAATTATACTGTCCCGATGCGGTGATCAAAAGCAGGTGTGTAGCATTTATCAGAGTTTCTTACACTCGATGCATCTGCAGCCCATTCGCAGACAGCGAGCGTATGCCTCCAGAGATGACTCACTAGAGAACTGATCCCCTGTCAGGTACCTGAAACACAAACAAAAGCATCACACTTTTGAGAGTCGCTGAACTTTTGCAAGCCTAATTTTCAATCACTAAATGTCTCAAAGAATTAAAGAATCATGTAAGAACACCTAAAATTTGGCGCTCTTCTAGAGGAATCACTGAGAATAACTCTTAGTGAAATAATAGTGTATTATGCCACCTAATAGTCAATGAAAGCTAAAAAGGAGCCTAAAGCACCTCATTCAAAACACAGACAAAACAAACAGCGTCAAGAATTCTCCACATTCTCTTAGTCTGTACCTGAGCCATCTTTAACCCTGTCACACCAGTTACACAGACTCTTTCTTCTCAAGTCAAGTGAGAAACCAAAAATAGCAACAAGATTAACAATGCACGTCAAATTTTTAAAGTTGAGTTCCATTGTGTCTCAGTTACTGATAATCTTTCCATTACACATTTACAGACAGGAACATTCCACACTATAGAGTTGGTATAATTCAGCTGACCAATTAAATGTCCTTCTAAACCAAATAACTAAAACCAAACCAAAGCAACAAGGCAACCAAATCACAAACTCAAGCTCTTTACAGTACAAATAAAAGTGTGTACATAATTAATTTCTATGTAAGTTAAGATCAATACAAATATTACAATATTATAAAAGTTTTTAATTATCTACTTGTGCATGTTTCTAAATTATTAGTAGTAATTATGTGTCCAAACTAAATCAATCAATTCCACTCCACCCTCACCTACGCTCACATTAATTCACAAAACTTCATGACAAACTAAATAAGGAAACTTAAGGAAATTACAAATTTAAGGAAACTTAAGGAAATGCTACCACAAGCCAAACCAGATCAAACAACCAGCAGAAATGAACAACCAACTACACCAACCACCCTAAAAACCAACTCGTAAAACAAATAACAAATCAAATTCACAAAAATAATGACTAAACCAGGTAATCATCCACTGCGAACACTAAAACTTACTACCAACGAAAATCAGCAAACATTAATACAGAAACAGACCAACTAACACTAAACTGGTCAATCATTCAATCAAATAATACAACATAATCACAAAATAATTAACTGACTGAACCAACTAATATACTTGCAAAACTTAACCCAGAACTAGGGCTGGGTGGTATGGCAAAAAATAGATCACTCTATTTTTTTTAAAAGGATATCAATCAATGAGCTAATCCACCCAGAAGCATCAGTTTCTCAAAGCACGGGCCGCTTCTGATTGGTCTTCCAGATGACTACATCATGTAGTTGAAACTTCCAGAAAGCCGAAAATGGACAAAATAAAGCAATTTTAGTGTTGGAAAATTAGGATAAAAGTGCAGCTAATATTAACTCAGAGCAGGGATATTGCAAGTACTTAACCTCATGCGACTCTGGAGCTATTATTGACACGGAGAAAACAATACCGCACACAGGACACAGAAGTTCCATTAGCAAAGCATTGTACTAGCAGTTATCAATGAGACAATGTATATCAATAATAATTATCTAAATTGTATTATCGCACAGACCTACCTGAAACTCAAAATACCAAGCAAATCAGAAAGACATACTAACCAACCTTGCCAAACAAATTACATTTAAAGTAACACAAAAGCAAATCTTAATAAATCTTTCAACTAACTCATAAATCTAATCAACCAACCAAATTAAATTCACAAGCTGACTAATCTATCACTTGAAACAACTATGTAACTAGCCAAAACGCCAACTCACGGACACTATAAATCAACCAGGCAACTCACAAACACAATTGTCAACCAAACAACTTAATGAGCCAACTAACCAAGCACACAATTAATGCATCTACAAATCAATTACTCTTAATAAAAAATATAATCAACCACCAAAAGCAACCAGAAAATGTTAGAAACATCACCAAACAACCCAACATCCAATAAAATGAACCAACCCCCATGTAATTAACATCTACCAACTACTTTACCTACTAACACTGGTTACTTAAGTCAATCAACTGATAAATAATAAACCATATTAGTTAATCAACTATGGGTGGTACAGTGGAAATGAGCCATACCAAACATCAAATTATCAGTCGTTACCAAAAAAACAACCAACAAAGCCACACCAACCTAATAATTAAACCATATATGGTAGAGAAAAGACGGCATTCTTAAGGTTGGATTGTTGTGCCGTGAATGAAGATGACCCTCCTGATGGAGTGCCCGAGTGATTACTTACGTGTTGTGTGAGGAGGAGATCCAGTAATGAGACAGGGGGTTGTTCATGTCCTCTGGCCTCACCTGGTTCAGCTGAGCATCCCAGATGTTGTTTTCACGGGAGAACAGGTAAGTCAAGAACTGAGAAACAAACACACAGACTATAAAATTTCTATTTAATATATGAGAATTTGGTGGAAGGAAAAATCTTATGTCACTCCATGAGCCTTATTCACAAAAAGTCTTAAAACCATCTTATTTGAGCAGAATCAAACATGACAAAGATTTGACTACCATGACAACCTGAGGTTTGAAAGTGCATAGAGCATACCACTGTATCGTAAACAACAACCTTTAAGACTGGTCTGAATGTCTGAACTGCAAATGGCTTAGCTAAGCGTAGGTGAGTCACAAATACCTCGTCCTGATAAAAATGGGGCTGCTCGACCTCTCTCAGTGGATCCTTTAGATAGAGCAACATAAATTCCTGTACCCGACAACGGTCAGATGCCCACGATTCCTGAAGCATCCATAAAAGAGAATTATCTCAGCAAAATCCAATACAAACAAGACTACACACACTAAAATATTGAAATCAAGATCATGATAAAACTTTCGTTTATAAGACCTTCTGATGTTCCACAAGGAAGCTCTGGAAATCCTCAAGCGTGATCTTCTGCTCAGGTCTGTCCACCAGCCTGTAACACAGATCTGTGTTATTAGCAGCCATCAGGACAGGAAACGATCCTGACCAAATTTGTTTGTAAAGGGGTCAAACACTTATTTCAATCATGTAAAATCCATACACATTAATTAAAAAAAATTTAATTTCACTGTTCTCAGGCATTGAGAAAAAAAATAGGCAAAACACACACCAATAAATAACATAAGAGAAAAACAGCCCATGAGCAGAAGAAGATCTTTTTGTGTTTAGGTTCTCTACAAAAGACTTTGAACTGAGTTGAATGCCGCATCCTGACAAAGAGTCTGTCTGGTAAGTACAAAATACTTGAAATAAAAACACTGAAAAAAACGACTTGCTTAAAAAAAAATAGAAATGTACCACAATTTCAAAGAGAATGCTGATTATTATTATTATTATCATCATTATTATACCAAATAGTTATTAGAGTTAAGTATTTCTTTACATCTCTGTACCTCAGAAAGCAGAGCGGCTTGAACTACAGAGCTGGAGCTATAGCTGACATCATCAGTCCACACTGGTTTAAGGAGGACCTAGGGTATACTCTGACTCTTTACAGCCCCTTGGAAAAGTTTATGTAAGTAGTCTAGATAACATTTATCAGTTTGTTTTGTCTAAATATTCTTATGCCAGTATTGCTCTATATTCATTGTCTATGGACTGAAGAGATGGGCTCCAATAGAAACCCTTTGTTAAAATAAAGTCTGTAAGTATTTTTAACTTTAAAAAGGAAATATGTGGATACCTTTGCAACAGTGGAATTTCCATCTATAAAAAAAGAGAAAGAGGGAGAGAGTGATTAATGATCATCATTATGTCAACTACAGTTTTGCAGTCCTGCCAGTCAGAACTCGAAAAAGATCATTAGATGCTAATCACACATGTGGCTTTAAGTGCTGGGGTTATCAACAGTGCTCAGTGTGCGTGTGTGTGTGAGTGTACTCTAATGGCTTTCAGCAGATGGATCTCGCTGAACAGTAAAAGGTTGGTATTGAGGTGAAGCCATTTGAGAAGCAAACGGGGTCATACAAGGCTACTGATGGGGTTTGAGAGGCTCTGGGGAGAGGCTTCACCACTCACACAGACTCAGACTCACGGATCTTTGTGTGTCGAACATCAGGCTCCGGTAAAGCTGAGCAAAGTGACTGTAGGACACGTCTCCATTCCTTAACTCACCATCCTAAAAACAAAAATATACACACAAAGACACATCAACTACCACCTTTACCGGACTGCACCAAAATATAAGCCTCATCAGCCATGTTAATGTATAAGATGCTACAAAGAAATATTTTGTTTTGAATTTTAATATGCATATTTCTTGCATATGCATTTGTATATTGAAATATTAATAATTTTTAATTCATATTCATCTCAAAATGCTTTTAACTAATTTTATTATAGCAATTGACACTGTATCTGGAGTCAAACTGTGATTTCACAGCTTTTGAATTTTTTCACAGCTTTGAAGAGGCCTTTGAATTGAGTAAGAACATTATTACTTTTGGTTTTGGGAGATGGAATAATCTGGAAAACCCATAAAATTTATTCATTTTGGTTAGTTTAGCACAAATGTCAATATGGAAGATGCATCCCTTTTACACAGTTATGGAGTCTTGATGGTACTCACACTCTTAGTCGGTGACTTACTCAAAAGAGGCTTAAATCAAGCATTAAGAATTGAGCTGAGCCACACACACACACACACACACAGACAGACAGACACACACAACATTCACACCCGTGCGCATCAATGCTCCAATTTTGACTAATATCCTTTAGTCCCCTGCTAAAAAGTCATAGTAGATATGGTGTTGCCAGTTATGTAAATTATCCGCCTATTATGTTCATTAAGTTGATTACAACAGAACTTACATTAGTTTAGTACTGCTGATTCAAATGACTTGCAATGCAAACCCTGTGTTCACAGACTAACCAACAACATAAAAACAATAAACAAATTCTTCAATTAAAACAGTAATGAGCTTTACCGGTAGTTTTTCTCGCAGGAACCTCATATTAGGAACCCTGTAGTTGACCTGGCACAGCATGCTCTTCAGATCCTTACAGGAGATCCTGATCCAAAAACGCACAGAAGAAGACGATGTGCAGTTATGAAAATTAATAAGCAATGGGAGTAGATGGTTGAGAAATCATAGAATCATCCTCATCAAATCATTCAACTCCCAGAAATGCAATTTAGACACCTGCCCCCTTGTAACATTCTCTTCAAAAGTAAAAAAATGGTAATGTATCAAACAAACCCCATTGATCAGCAAGGTAAAAAAAAGAAAGAAGTAAAAACAAATAATCTGCAGTTTGCTGAATTTTTTTATATCAAATAAGAATTATGTAAATACTGCAATCAGTAATTTGTAAAAATCCTTGCAATTTATGCGTTAACCATCGTAAACAAAACTCCCACCTAATAAACACACTTGCAGCATTACTAAAGGTTTATAGAGAGGCTTGGTGTCTCCATAACATCTAGAACATAACAAGGTAAGATGTGATGGTAAACTAATCATTTAGGGTTTAAATTGAGGTAAATATTGTTAAATAATTTATGAAGTGTGAAAAAAGTGTGAATGAAATTAGTTTTTTTTATTTATTTGGAAATTTTATTTATTATTTGCATTTAGTGTCAAAAGCCAAAATCAATTTCTTTCTCTTGATCTTCTGACACCAGAGCGCAAGTTCACATGAGGTGAATTTCATCACCTTTTGCACCCTTAAAGGTCACCCATCATGAAAACTGTATGAAAAACCACAGATCTTCAGTTTTTATGAAAACATTGTCTTTTACAAAAGCTTTTAAAGCTCATGGCTCAAATAGCTACACAGTGTTACTTTAAATATTAAACGTTTTATTAGTATTGATCTTTGACTAACAATCAACCCTTTCATGCTTGTGTTAATTCTAACACATGATTTAAAAAAGATACCAAACATTCCCAGAATGTACCAGAGAGAGTGAGAGAGTGAGAGAGAGAGAGAGAGAGAGAGGTAGTGAGAGAGAAAGAGCGAGAGAGGTAGAAAGAGAGATGAGAGCTTTGTTTCCTGCAGCAGGATGTGCCGTCTCCGAGCTTTATTTACCCAAACAGGAGTGTGTGAGTGTATGCCCAGATAAGGCTGGTACCTCTGCGTCAGCCATTTTTCCCTCTTAAAGCATGTGGTATAACGCACACATACAAACAAACAGACTGACAGGAAATCAAGATGTAACTACTGGCTGCAGCAAGAGGGCATCTCAGATCCACATTTTGGTATTACTTCAAACTGACTTCCATAATTAAACAATACTCTAAAATAAACAACTCTTTTATGACAATGATAGGTTGTCTTCAATGTCAGCTGGAGCTCACCTGTCCTCTCTGTTTCGATCCACGGCATAAAACTGTTTCCTCAACCACCTGAGAGGCAAGCGCAGACAGAGTCATAGTTTAAGATCAAGTCAGCTATCCAGGAGTTCTGCATGCTGGTGGAAATGTACTAATTATTGTAATAAGAAATTAAGGACAAGGGTCAAAGATCACCTCTCAATCTGGAGCGGTGTTGACGAGTGCAGCGTGTCAGTAAGCAGATAGTTTAATCCCTTGACCCACATTGCCATCTCCTCATCTGAAGTGGCTGAGCAAACACAAATATTTTCATTGGCACTGAACAAAAATTTGAGACAAATTTTCCCCGTTATGGTGTAGCACTCGCTTTGGTTCAACATCAGAACTGACCGAAGAGGTTTGAATTTTGCCCCACCAATGAAGCTTAATCACTTGACTAGTATTTGGCATCTTCTGTTGTGTTAAAGGGGTAGTAAATTGTTTTATTGTGTCACTTTAAATGGTTTTTAGATGTGCAATTATGTGAATGATGGCATTTTCCCCAAAATGCCAAATGTAATAGAAACACATTACAAGAATGTCCCTGAAAAATTTTACTTGCTTATGCTGTAATTCCACCCAATATAGAGGTCAGACTCCTCCTTTGCTAGTCATAGTGTGAGCGGGAAAGGTAAGCAAACAAGGACTCCAAACATGCTGCGCTAGCTCTGCTTAAACAGTTCACAAGAGTATTAGTTTTTCAGTGTGGAATCTGAGTCTCTTGAATGAAACACTGGTGCTAAAGTTGTTGCGAACAGCCATGATCACTATAAACAGCAACGTGACCAACAAATACTCATGCTGGTGAAAACAGGAGCTCATGTGGATCAGCTCAAAAACATTGCGCTAATGCAGACTTCAACATTTCCCACGAGCATAAGCTTGTCTATCAGGAATCTGATCAGTCTTTTGACTGAGATATGGATGCTAAAGCTGTCGCAAGCAGCTGAGATAACTGTAATACAGCAGCGTGACCAACTCAAACTCATGGTTCTGAATACAGAAGCTTGGGTGAAAACATTGCAATGACGCAGGCTTCAACAGATCACAGAATAAAGATAAGCCTCAAATCTGAGCTTTTTAAAAGTTTGGTGCAGTATGAAGTGTGTTATTTACACTATTTGCCGAGCAATAATGGCAGACAAACGTTTTAACAAACCTTCTTTGGGGAGTGCCAGTCTTAAAGATAATTGAATGGCACAAAACACTAATTATATTGAAATGATGTAATGTTATTTATTATAGAATACAATTACCTCATTGACTACTTGTTTTGAAAGTTTTGCATGGTCTGAGATGAAACTAAATGTGAAAAATTGGTTGGAAATTAAGAATATTGTTAACATAGAATGATAAACAGTACTGTGTTTTAAAAAGATGTAAAGCAATGTTTTATGCAAAAAATGCAGTGAATAAACAAAAGAAGAATCAAAATTTAATCAGTACTTGGCGTGACCAACCATTGATTTAAAACAGCAGCACTTCTTCTAGATACACTTGCACACAGTTTTTTTTTTCTCAAAAAGGTTGGTGACCCTGGTGTATTGGCAGAAAATCCAACCACAAACCTTTAAAATCACTTTGACGGCCTATCACATTCATTTACATTTCTTTTTAAATTCAATTTCTACAGAAGCATCTGTCAATTCAAGGTCAAGACGTAAAAAGTGATTTTAGCACCAGTAAAGGACCAGACATTTCTTCAAGTTAAACTGCGCTCAGAAGAGAATAATAACAACCCCTCTTCTTCCTTTGGTAGTGTGAAAGACTTTTCAGATGCATACCTGCAAGGCTGAGAGATTTGAGGCGGAACTCTGTCCCGTAAAGGATGACGAAGCAGTGGGCTTGATCAGGACGAGCACTCGCGTCCTCCACATAACGCTCAAAGTCCCGCGACTTCTGCCCTGAACGGATCTCTTTAATCTCACGGATGTCAACTGAACATGAAACAAACACAAAAACAAGCAAATTAAGTCAGTCTGATGCAGACAAGCAATGGCTATCACAGCGTATAATCACATATTCTTTTTATAATTAAGAGGAATATATACACATCATCCATTAAAAATGGCTAAAGATTATTTCTAATTAAAATAATTTGTACTGAACATTATTCATGTTCTTCCCTGAGATAAAGCAGAAGATGCTTGACATGCTTTCAGCTGATGCATTGACTCAAAGGCATACCTAAACTTATCTACTTTTATTTCCTCAAACTGTGAATTTCACATGTTTTTGATTAGAGTACAACATTAGTTATATATAATATTAACTTTTATATATAAATTAGTTATATATAATATGTATTTTTATACAAGATTTAGCATCTCACAAGACTCTTCCCTAAACTTCAAAAAGCTCAATATTTCTGTTCAGCCTGTTGCTGAGTCGTTTTGTTAACATTATCCGAGAAAAGTGTTGGTCTCTTTTTTTGTACTGTTGTTTATAAGGAATATGAGCACAATCTTTGGGAGTGTAATAATTATAAAAAAGAGTAAGCATGTTAATTTTTAACAACTATGGTTTGACCAATTATGGAAATAAATGCTATAACATTTCATTCCATATAATCAGCATTTAATTACTGTCCATAAATAGCAAAACAAGAAAAAAAGTTGGTGGGACTTTAAAGATTTTAATTTTATTCAAGCATTTAACCTGTTCAAATATATTTCACATAAATATACATACAGAAATAAACAGAAACCTGCTTAAATGTACATAAATTGTTCACAATAAAAAAAACATACATATTCAAACTGTTAGTATACCTTAGGTCATAGTATGATCTTTTACCCTGTCCTCAATTACTAATGAACAATGTTTAGAATGAAAAACCCTGAGGCTGGCATCAGTGTACATCACAAACCATGTTGCATAGCTGCAAAAGCCACGAAATATTACCCAAGAACAGAAGGACGCTTGCCCTCATTCACAAGGAAACCAGATATCTCGAGATCAAGAGATGAAGCTACCTGCTTGGGACTTCCTGTTCGAAGCTGCATGCTTCCTCTCCGCTCAATAATCAACATAACTGTGATCGGTGCCTTAATATTTAAATGATTTTAGACATTTCTGAATTAATGCATAGAGTGAAAACTGACAAGCACTTCAACCAGAGAACATATGAGTGATATAGCTTTTATTAACATAGATGTATCAAAACCCTATTTAAAACTCAATTAATTGTACAGCCATAATGGACAAACCTGACTAACACTTCAGGTGTCACATCTTGTGGAATGTATTTATTCTTCACTAGAAGAGATACTTCCAGAGAAAGTCCAAGCCTTCATAATGCAGCTTATCTAGCAGCGCTAACCACACAAACAAGTTCAAAATAGCATGATAGCTTGTACATTGAGAACAAATCAAGCATGCCCACTCCAGCGGTAAACAAGTTACGTAGCTTCCTAAACCCTTCAATTTACACTCTTCCCTGAGACAAAGCAGAAGACGCTTGACATGCTTTCAGCTGATGCATTGAGTCAAACGCAGACCTAAACTTATCTGCTTCTATTTCCTCAAACTGTGAATGAGGTCTCAGGAGACCTGCCACATGTTTTCGATTAGAGTACACATTTAGTTTTATATATATATATATATATATATATATATATATATATATATATATATATATATATATATATATATATATATATATATATATATATATATATATATATATATATATATATACTTATATATATATAATATATTTATATATATATATAATATTTACAATATTTTTATACAAGATTTAGAATCTCGCAAGACTCTTCCCTAAACTTCAGAAAGCTGAATCAGAACAGCTCAATATTTCTTTTGGTTCAGCCAGTTGCTGAGTCATTTTGTTAACATTATCCGAAAAAAGTGTGGGTCTCTTCTTTTGGATGATTTGTCCTGAACGATAAAAAAAAGAATAAATTATTCTGCAATACACTAGTAAATTTGGTTGCCGGATCTTTAGGTTTCACTTTGTGGAGTTCATTGCTGCCAGAACATCTTTACTTGTGCTTTGATTCTCTGCTTTAGGAACAATGGTGACTAAAATTATTGGTAAACCCGGATTGTGCCGAAGTTGAAATTTATCAATGCAAAAAAAAAAAGTACATTAAGTTATATTTCCACACTTTTTCATGTAAGTCCATCTTGGTGTTTTGACACTTGCTTGAAGTCTGTTGCTGAGCAATGAGGTTAGGACTAAGGCTGAAACAATTAATCAAATGAATCAATCTATCCGATTCTAAAAAAAAAAAAAAAAAATTACAATGAGTACAACGAGAGAAAGGCGTCACGGTGGCGCAGTGGGTAGCACGGTCGTCTCACAGCAAGAAGGTTGCTGGTTCTAGGCTCGGCTGAGGCAGGTGGCATTTCTGTGTGGAGTTTGCATGTTCTCCCCGTGATCGCGTGGGTTTTCTCCGGGTGCTCCGGTTTCCCCACAAGTCCAAAGACATGCGGAATAAGTGAATTGAATAAGAACAATTGGCCATAGTGTTAAAGAGTGAATGTGTGTGTGAATGTTTCCCAGCGATGGGTTGCGGCAGGGAAGGGCATCCGCTGCGTAAAACATATGCCAGTGAGTTGGCGGTTCATTCCGCTGTGGCGACCCCGAAAGGGAATAAAGCCGACATGAAGATGGATGGATGGACAACGAGAGAATTATCAATTATCAATTACAATTAAAAAAAAACTGAGTGCGAGTTGAAGTTTCATTTAAATCAATTAATGAAAACATGCATTTCAAAGATATTTCATATCAGCTCTAGATTTTATAATTAACTTCCAGTTCACCGATCAAGAGCGTAAACAAGGCATGGAAGTGTCTGAAATGCAGCACAGGATAAATTGTCTCATTACATTATATTTTCTTTGTCTGTTAGTTTGCTTGTTGACTTTTCACTTATCAGGATATGGTCAGACTGCAGCTCAAAGTGACCCAAATCCGACTTTTTTCAAGTCCGACCCAGGTCGCTTTCATACATGCTCCTAATTCCGGTACATATGGAGCTACATTTCATTTACACAGAAGACATATAGCAAGCACATGTTATTTGTAATGTGACCAAACTCATAAAAAAAAATCAGATTTCATAAAAAAAAAAAAAATTTATTTACTTACATTCACTTAGAAAACAGCAATGTGATTTGTTTGGATGATGGATTATTAGTTGTAACAAGCTATTTTAAGACCAAACATATCACAAATAATGCAAATGCAAAATGGCAATGCAAGGATAACAACAAAGTATCATTAAGAAGGTAATTACCATTGACTAAATGAGGGAGTAACAGATCTCGACACAACTCCAGAAAAAAACATGAGAGGCATCCCAAGCCTCAGTCAGTGGTCCAAAAGGAGGAACTAGGAACGAGACAGTCTGCTCAGAAAACATTTGCACACGTCTATTGTTCTCTACTAGATATTGCAAAACCATTAACACTAGTGAAATGTAAACATGAACGATTTCTGCGTAAAACATTAATTACTTGTTTCTCTAAATTAATACTACGATAAAAGGATTTGGGGCATTAAAAAAACATAAAAATGGTGCTGTAGGTCATGAATTTTAACAGCAGCATCACAGTAAATGAAAATACAGTGCTCAGTGTTTAATGGTCAAACCATTCCAATTAAGCAATAAAATAATTAAACACAGTCAAAGATTACAAAAAAGGAAGGTTAGATAGTTGATAGTATGTTTAGTATATAATTTGTATAGATTGTTTATAGTTAAAATTTTGTGTGGGGGAATGAAAACATATTTAACTGTGAAACACTCAACTTCCAATTTGTCAAAATGCCTTAAATGTCCCTTTTCAGCTGAAATACTGAAGCTTGGTTTCTCCCTTCAAACACTAACCATGCCCACATCTAGTGTTAACAAATTGTACTCAGTTTAATTCTTGTTATTTTTTATTTGCTGTTTTAGTTCTGTTGAATTCTAAAGAGAGCTTTTATTTTGTTATCTAAATGGATAAGGAGGAGAAATCATTAAATGTTAATAAATGTAATACAGTCACCCAAAACACTGAAGTGAAGAAATCCTAAGTTAACATTTTATTTTAAATTCATATTCTGCTAACAAATTTATACAATTAAAATAAATTAGTTTTTATATAAAATCAGAAGAGAGCTTTTTTGTAGTTTACATATTCCATAAAGATCTTTGTTGAATAATCTGAAAATATATTATTTTTAAATACATAAGTGCAGTAATGTAACTTATAATGTAACAAACTATAAAAATTTTTTTTGCAAAACAATAAATCTGTTTATTTTTGACAGGGGTAACTAGTAATCAATAATTTAATTACAATAACTTGTCCAATACTAGTTAAGTGTTTTATCTGATACCAGCAGAGATTAGGTATATTATTAAATACGTAGTCATAATTAGGTTATCAATAAGATTTCCTTGTTTGAAACCATTTCATCAGCCAATTATAAAATATTTTAAGCAAATTATTAAATATTTTATTAGTCATATTTCCCAACTTTGCAGAGACTTGACCAATAATGTTAAATGGCGCATAGTTTTGCATGAAACCGTACATTGATAGGTTTTAGACGAAGACTCAAAAAAGCCAAACCACCATCCTTTTCAGCAGATCATGTAAGAAAATATCTGAACATATGCTCCATTAAGATCAATGAAACCCATCCACACCCTCTCAAGTGACGGTCAATATCAAATCACAACCACCTCAGTTCACAATCACACACATCTCTACAGAGCAGGAACATATTGAGAAACCCTCACACGGCTGGAAGTGTTTGTTTCATGTGTGCTGTGTTTGTCTGGTGCATCCGGAGCAGAGCGCAGCTGTTAGTGTGAGAGTGTGTGCTCAACATCCCGCCGCAGGAAAAAAAGCCCACAAGAGCCCTACAGAGTGCACACCCCCAGCAACCCGCCATACAGCCACACTGCAGTGGGGAAAATCACTCACCATACCAGCTCATGAGAATTGTGGCTTAAAAAAACAAACTCAAAAGAGCTCGATTTAAACTAGGACTAGGGGTTTAAAAGATTTTAAATTTATGACAATCGCTTTCTCTGCTAAATCATTGTACCCACACTATTACCGTAAGTAATCCACAATTTGAATTATTTTATGTACCTATTTAGAGACCAAACCTTGACAAAGATGTATCCAATTGAACTAAAATTTGCTTAAATAGTGGTTTATACAACCAAAGCAAAAGTAATCATCTAGCATCTTTCTACTTAATCATGATTCAGGACATATGTGCTCTTGCAAAAAGATGGTCTGACAATGATAACTCTTGTAGCAGATATACACATGTGTCTTCTTAAAGATGTATGTTCTTAAAGGTCCTTTCCACTCAAATTGTACTTTTCATTTTGGTATGTCATCTTAAAATTCGATCACAGAGTTGTTCGATCATTAAGTTCTGTTGTGGTGACACACAGAAATACTGGTCTTTCACTGCACTAACCAATCAGAGACTTTCGTCAGCAAATATTTTCAATTAGAATTTGTGCTGCTCAGAAAGTGTGAATGTAACAGTGTGTGATGCACAAAAGTTGAAATGTACTTTTGCAGTGCTGTGAATAAGTAGTTCAACCAATATTAAGAATGTAATATACACACAGGATAATGTTAATTAGCATTTTTTTTAAATATGATGAGATTATTACAAAGATGTCCTTGATATGTATTCAAATGTGTAGATATTTAAGTGGCATTTATAATTAATGTAAAGAATTTAGAGTAAGAAATCCCAACCTAGAGACCAGGGTCATCCAGAGACATTATCAGGGGAAGGTGTTTAAATATATAAAGGGCAAATTGATCATTTTTGCCACCTAAATAAAATGTGATAATCTAGAGATCAAGCTGCTACACAAATAAACCATCAGAAATAATAACTTTTTTTTTTTAATGAAATTATTTTACAAGCTATTGTTAGCTCCACTAATGTTAGTTGGTGTCTGTCATTTTCATTATGGTTTGATTTACCTTGATTTACCTTACCTCTCATGTTCAGACATATTTTTTTGCAGCTACAGACAATTATATTCTAATTGTTCACTATATTTTCTATATTTTTCATGTTTAAACAACATTGGTCTATTTCAGTCAAACTTAAACTACTTCCCCCATTTACATTGACATACTTTTTCATACGCCACAGTTGTTTGAGTATTATAACATTTCATTTCCAACTTGTTTGTATATTTCCACCACAAACGTGCTTAAAAGTGTTTAAATTGCATATTATTGCCCAGCTAGGCTTACATTTAAATCTTCAAGTAGATGTTATAAAATGTTATTGCGGTAATAAAATGACAATATGAAATGTGCATGGCTCCCCAAGCTGAGATTTGCTGTTGTCATTTCATTTTTAATATGAAATGGCAACAGCTCCATGCACAAGACTTGTTATCTTGTTATTTCCCAGCAAGCTCAACATCAGGTCAACACTTTTATGCTATTGGTCCTTGACTGCCAAAGGGTACAACACATAGAAACCACTCGCAAATACATGTAAATAGTGTGTAATCTCTGCTGTTCTAAAATGTAACAAATCCTCATCCTGTGG
Source organism: Danionella dracula (assembly GCA_900490495.1). Lineage (NCBI taxonomy): Eukaryota > Metazoa > Chordata > Actinopteri > Cypriniformes > Danionidae > Danionella > Danionella dracula. Next base: position 8,453,648 of record UELW01000433.1, on the reverse strand, counting down.
GAGGAAAAGTGGTAAATGGCACGTTTTGTGGAGCACTAAAATACTAGGTGATTAAAAGATATCGCTTATGATACTGCATGACCGTTATTAATTGTGCGGTGTTAGTATAGATGGGTTTAAAATTAATTGCAAATGCTTTAATCAGGGTATAAAATGTTACATTTAATGATCGATAAGGGCACTTTGGGCATCAAGGGGAAGCACCCATCTTCTGTACATGTCTGCGAGAGACTAGTCATCAGCTTAAACATAGCATAATGTGATGAATGATTTAGTCCTTCCCCAAAATATTACCAAATTAAACCCCTGACAGACTGGTGTAACTCGCACTTTTTTTATGTATTTCAGGAAGATGACATCACCATCAAATATTATATTTCATGAGAAAGGGGAATTTGTGAAGAGCACAAGTCTCACGCTGCTGTCCAATGAACTTCATTCATCTCCTGAGTTTACTTCTGACACTAGTTGTAGCATGCCCCACAAGGGAAGCAGCTTCCTTCTCTCAAGCGGTCTTCATTGAAGTTGCTGTCGGCCACAGCCATGCCATTCAGAGCAAAGAACAAACTCAATAGTTTATGAACCAAACAACCTCAACATTCACAACCATTACCCAACATTTCCTCTAGAGGCAGAGCTTCCTATCTCCTAGCAACCAAATAACTCACACACTTTCATGTCATTACAATATAACTATACAAAACAAGTATATAATAACATTTGTTATATAACTGTTTATATTGCAAAAGAATTCCTTAACATTGTTTTTGAAAGTGATCCATAAGGGCACTTTGGGCATCAAGGGGCAGGTGCTCGAGCACCCCCTGCACTGCCTGCTTGACTAGGTCTTTTCTGGCCACCAGAATAGAAAAATAATCACAATATGTAAACACTAACTGAATGATTTCATGTATGGCAATAAAGAGAAGGCAAATCCCTGTTAACTGAATTTGATTTTAAATAAAAATATTAAAGGTCTCTGCCCTTTTGTTTTGTCATCTCCAAACAACCTTCACAGAAATGTGCAAAAAAACTTTATCTGGAATTCTAAACAAGCATTTTTAAGCCATTCAAGCAACCATATGAAGCCCTATGACTTACTCTCCCCCTCGATCTTGTCTGTACCACGGGTCCAGACTACCTGCCGAGTCTCCAGCTTCACCTGGAAGGTCCTGCGCTCTGGCCGTTGGGATTTCTTGGAGTAAAACAGAGTGAGGACTGTGCCCAGCTCCAGATCCCTGTACAGATTGTTCACCTCAGACTCGGTCAGGGCCCAGGGCGCAAGGCCATTGACGCTCGCAGACATCATTTCCCTCGTTTGTTCTTCAGTTCCTCTCAGAAACACTCACAGGCACGGGTGCACAGGCCTCCCTGAAAACAACCAGCACCAGCAGAGAAAACTATGAGCACAAACACATGAAATCATTCACAGTAATTCAGTAGAAGCATCAGATGTGTGCACACACAGAGGCCTAATGTAAACAGTTTCACATTAAAACATTGGTTCATTATATAAAGAAATAAGAATCCAGGGGAAAAAAAGCCATAATAGCCAAATACTCACTGTGTTTAATGTCTAGAGTGGAAAGCTAATCAGTGCATGGATTATGATTAGATCATGTACAGGATTACTCTTCAGATGCACAGTCTGATCTAAACCCAAGCATGTTTTAAGCAGATTACCTGATCGGTTCCTCTGCTTCGGATTTAAAACACCAATAATCAAACTGGAGCAACCCATTCCCTCAAAACACTGATGGTCTGTTTTCAATATGAACTTCCCCAATCAAAGACTCTGACTGCTTTGTTGCGCTTACATACTGCTTTTGAGATTTATGACATCAAGTCGAGCATCTGTGAGTGTTTATGGATATAAAGAGGATGCTAATAATAACAATAAAAGAGCAGGTTTGTTTTCCCTCACCGTGTGTGAACAGCTCGCTTTCTCTCGCGATCGCTTGGTGTGTATTCTCAGTGTCTCTCTCCCTTTCTGTGTCTCTCTCTTTCTCCGGAGCTCGTTAAACGCGGGTGTGTCCCGGGCCTCAGCAGTCCTCATCTCGGCCCGGGACGCGGCTACGTTGTCGGTCGAACACTGTGAAAGTGGTGGGCCGTAGACGGAGAGTAGAGCGGTGTGAGCTGATCCCGATCTCCGCCATGAGTGGAGGAATCAGGCCCTTCCCCCACAGCCGATGATGCCTGCGTCACACAGGGAGGGAGAGAGAGGGGGGAGAGGGAGAGAGAGGGGGAGAGGGAGGGAGGGAGGGAGGGAGAGAGAGAGGTGAGGGGTGAGAGAGAGGAGAGAGAGGAGAGAGAGGGGGGGGAGGTGAGGGTGAGAGGGTGAGAGAGGGAGAGAGAGAGGAGAGAGAGAGGTGAGGGTGAGAGAGAGGAGAGAGAGGAGAGGGGGGGTGAGAGGGTGAGAGAGGGGAGAGAGAGAGGAGAGAGAGAGAGAGAGGTGAGGGTGAGGAGAGGGAGAGAGAGAGAGAGAGAGAGAGAGGTGAGGGTGAGAGAGGAGAGAGGAGAGAGAGAGAGAGAGAGAGGGGGGGGTGAGGGCGAGAGAGAAAGAAAGAGAGAGAGAGAGAGAGAGAGAGAGAGAGAGAGAGAGAGATTGATGATTGATTCTAAACTTAACTTTCAATTGAAGTTAAGATTGATTCTGAACTTAACTATCAAATAAGTTTAGGATAAATAAAAGTGTTCTTTTTGGTTCATCGTTTGGATTTTTTTGTGTAAGGATGATCTATGAACTATAATTTTACTTAGCTACACACTCTTTCAAACACAATACATCTAAAATATAGTTTACTCTCTTCACACTTGGAAATTTCAGCATGATCAGTGCTGACTGGTTAAAGCTCATTTGGTTCACCAAATGTGGCGAGACCTTTAAGAGAACCCCGTTTGAGTACCAGACCGAGTTAAGGTACAAAAAATATAATATTAATATTAATTATCAAATAGAATTATATTATTCTTATCTTGGCAAAATGCAAAAAAAGCACAAACAAACATGATTAGTAATAGGAACCATGGGTTAAAAATGACCTCAGGCCCTCTTACTTAATTTCATTCATTTGCATGGAAAAATAAATCCCTGCATTTTTACTTTAAAGTAATGACATGGACTTTATACTGTAGTTTGCCTAAATCACAGATCATCAGATAACATAAAAACAGATTATATTACATGTACCAGATGTTTTATTTCTTTATCAGCAAATGTTTTCTAATTCAATATTTGTTCGTTTTCACATTTCTCCATAAGTAAAGTTATCACTGACAAGAGCAAGAATGTAAAATAATAATAATGATAATAATAATAATAATAATAATAGTAATAATAATAACAGCATCTATTTGGATCACTGACATTGATTCTGTTGAGGCTCAGACTATTAATATTACCCCAGGGGCACCAAGTTTAGTTAATCCTTCTAATTACTGACTGAAACAGGATAGATATCACAGAGGACGTCTGTAAATATGCAAGGTCCCACGACAATACTAATCCTGTTCAATATGGCTTAAGTAAAATATGATGGAGGTTCACTTATGTTTAGGGGTCAGTTTGGCCTCTTCCAATAGACTGTGGTTAGCAAACTGTGGTCTCTCTTACTGTCCCAGAACAAACTCCCTGATCCGGTCAGGAAAGCAAGAACACTAACAGCTTTCGAAAAGCAACTGAAAACTCTCCTCTTCAGGAAAAACCTACTATAAAAATGCTTTTTTCCTCCACTGTCTTTATTTTCTTCCTGCTATGGGTAATTGATCAGTTGATACAACTTCTTTATGAGCAAGCCGAGGTAGGCTTTGACTGTGTAACAAATTGCAGATTGTCTCTCCCCTACTGTAAGTCGCCTTGGACTAAAGTGTCTGTCAAATTCATAAATGTAACTATAAAGGTAAAACACCAACTAATTGTGTTTTGAGGTCTGATGTAGGAAGGTACTGCTCAGATTATGCAGTTCCAAACATTCACACACAAAAAAAATGTCCTCTTGAAAAAAAAACCGCTGTTATTTTTGTTAGTTTAAAACAACAGGTCCAAAGTTAGTCAGGGAGGGACATGGGAGGGAATGAGAGCCTTGTCATTTTTGGAATCAGCCTCAAGCAGCCGCTCAAGGAACTGCAGTTCAGTCACTTCCTGTTACGAATCGAGAAGAAAAGCAATAAGTTGCCCCTTGAAAGAAACTAACAAAATCTCTGAAAAACAAAAATTCTAAATATCTCGCAATTATCTAACTATTCTTTAACAACTATTTTTGTCTATAAACTACCATTTATTTGAGGCGCTATTCGTTCTTGTTAAAACTGGTGCTTTTTTGCGCCTGTGTCAAATGAGCAAAGATGAACACATCATCAGCATTGAGCAGCATATTTAAGCCATTTTGTGCAACTGTTGTGATTAAATACATTATTAAATATGTTCGGTGTGTTTGTAGTCATGTGCATGTGTTTGGTTTGAGGCAGGGTTGTTATCACTGCAAATAAACAGTGATATTCTTCTTTGCAGTTGGTGTGAAGAAGGATTTTATTATAATAGACTCCATAAACTACCATTACCCTGAAATAGACCCCATGAAACTGTACAACACTGATGTGAGGTTGGCTTTTTAAAATGCAGTGCAGTTCAGTTTAAAATATGCTTATTTAAGTAGGTATGTTTTTTTTTTCTTCAGATGAATTTGCAGAAACCAATGGTTATGACAATTATTGTGTGATGTGGCGAGAAAATTTGATCGATTTAATAAATTGATAAAAAAGAAAAACGAAACGAAAGCTGTTCAAAATACTCCTTGAGTCTGATGCTCTTTAAGATGTTTAAGAACATCGATGCAATGTTGATTGCAGCAGCTGCAGAGAGAGAGGAAATCACAGGAAGAGGTTGAACACCAAACCCACAATGAGCACATGCACACCCCTAGAAACCAAGAACATGAAACTATTATCCGTGATGCATGCCAGAGAGGCATTATGAGTTATAAGTGAAGATCTTCATATGGACAGATTCATCTTCCTTTCATGTCATGGTTCAGATCTACGGAAGGTGCAATTGGAGAATAAATGACAGTGACAAACACCAGACCATCTCTTCAAAAACCTGCATTACAGGCTACAACTGTCTTATCTCACTGGTAGATTTTTCAATGTCAGGTGGAGAGATGAAGTATCCCACACTCATCAACTGTCCCCGGAGTTCCTCAAGGTTCAGTCCTTGGTCCTATTCTCTATGCCATTTTATCCACATCATCCCCCTATTATCCACCAACATGGATTCTCTTACCACAGCTACTGTATGATGATGACAATCAAATATATCTGTTGTTCCTCCTCAATGATGATGATCTCTGCTGACTATATCTCAATCTGAACTACAATAAAAACTTTAGGCCCATGTCCACAAAGCCAGATCAATAAATATACTAAACTGTAGGCCAATTAGATACCAGTGTCAAAGCTGTTATAAAAAACTACTCAAACCTGGCATAATTAAAACAGTTTAGAAAGTTTACAAAGTTCAACACTTTGTCCTTATTTAAGGGAGTTTAATCTTGATATTTGTATAAAACTTCATGTAGCACATGTAGAGTCCGGCCTTGTCACATGGCACCCTCAAAGCCAATCCAATCGCCATAGACCCTCAATTTATGTAAGGCAATCAGAGGCTTCCAAACTAGTTTTGACTGCATGTCAGCAACTTCGAATTGTCTGCAAAGTAGTGAAAAGTTGGGAAATACTCAAATAAGCCTTCATCTAATCCTCTAATTACACTCTCCACACAACAATGTTTTACCTGACATTTAAAAAAATACCCAGTTATAACTAGACCTTGCTCTTTTTGCGTGTGGATTAAATGTTTAATAATGTAGATCTTCTTTTAAAATAATCATGTGTATGGGCCTTAAGACAGGTACTGAAGTGACAAATACTGACAAAATTAGTGACATTTGGGCTGCTGCATGGACTCAAAACAATGACTTATTTTTGGCATTGAAAAAGACAGTTTTGGCATTAAAAAAACACCAGACAGTGTTTTTTTTTCTATTTTATGATTAATTTAGTTTTTGTTATATAAAAATGTATGCTGTTTTACAAAACTATTATGCAATATTTGAGTCATTAAAAGTATAAATGATACAAAACAGAAGCACACCCCTTAATAAAACAAGCAGTGAAGTTTAACCTTATTTTAACAGAGACTAAAACAGAGACACATTTATTTATATATCAACAAATGACTTACTCCTACTGTGTCTGTCTTCTCAGAATGTGCTTGATATTTTTGCACCTGTGGAGGAAAGAAAGAAGTAAACAAGAAGTCAAACCCCTCTCACAAACCATCTTGGCCAAACAGCTTTGGCATGGGTGAAGGTTAAGGGGATTTTTTTCCAGGCTTTTCTAAAACACCACTTGGCAGTTTTCCAATCTGAACTGGGGTGGGCCACACAGTAACCAGAGGCAGTGGTGTGTATTTCTGTCAGGACTCAGAGTGTTTCTTCTTAAACTGCTCGCTTGGGTTCCTGCCCACAGACGTTTTGCAGTGCCTGCAGGAAAACAACCAGAGTCCTTTGTTTCTGTCCACAGGCTCTTTCCCCCTTCACTGGGGAAGAAACAGGAGCCAATGATTCTGAGAAGTTTAACACAGCCTGCTTTCCTGTTTCCCGTATTTTCAGATTCACCTTATTCAGTTCAGTACACTTTCCAACTGTCCGTATACCTGATCCTTGTAATGTCATTTTTCTATTGTCTCCCTGTTTAGTCACATATTTAAGCACTCCATCTCCCATCATGCATCTCGCTGTTCCAATAGACCCTTTACTCCCCTCTCTGTAATCCTGTTTAAGTCTGTTTCTTCGCCATCACATAACACAATCCCGTCATTACCTTCATTGTCACCTCTGATGTTTGATTTCTCTCTTGTCTCTGTCATACATGCTCCCCAGTCCTGTGTTTGTCTCAACCCACTCCACTGTACCTGCAATAAGAAACCTGTAATTTAATACATGTTATTTAAAATGGGTTTGCACCATTTAATAATTGTACTCACCTCTTCATGTTTGAAGATATTCCGGAGAGATCCACATTCTTCAGTGTTTTTATTTTTGCCTGCATTGTCATATGGTGTTTTTGTTTAAGATTTTTAGCATTAAAACCAAAAGGATTTTATCTGGTGTCAAGAAACAAACCTGGTGAGTCGATGGAAGGTGATGCTACAAAATACATTTCTTTAAGTTATATATATATATATATATATATATATATATATATATATATATATATATATATATATATATATATATATATATATATATATATATATAAAATATTTTTAAGTTAATCTTTCTTGAAAAATAAATTAATTAATCAAACAAGAACTTTCACCATGATTACTTGTAAAGAATATTAATGAAAATAGTAATTGCAGTACATATGTAGTATATTTTAGATATCATGTTTGACATGTTTGATATCATGTGATTGCCCATTTCACCACTGTTCCTGAAAGACCAACAATGTTTCCCAGTCTATCAAAAAGGATGCTGTGACCATTCAGTCTCAAACAGGTGTTTCTAGAGGTAAGTATTTGAATGAAACAAACAAAACATTCGAAGATTAGAAAGTCCTTAACTACTTTATTTACTAACTTAAAAATAATATTGTAATTAATTAGAATATGGGCTCTTAAAATGCTTTTTTTGCAACCTGCATGGAATGTCTACCAGTGACCCTCTCTTTCCCTGACACACAGGGAAGTCCAGTCCTGGTGTCTGGTGACCCCCTTCTTTTTAGGAATGAATGGAAGGGCATGTCAAAAATATTAAAGGTTGCTTTACTGGTTAGTTTCATGTATTTGCATTCGTGTTCCAGTTCAACATTACTCAAAAGGATTATAATATAAATAAAGGATTATAGTATGATTGTCACTTTGGGTAAAAATACAAGTTTTCCACTAAAAATAGTTAGTCATTGGCTGAAAATATCAGTTTGGCTGACTGACAGACCCTATGCTGCCTTAGGTAAATAATATAATTGGTTTATTTTATGAATTCATACACAAACATCAAACATATTTTGCTAAACTTGTTTACATACCTACTCTAGATTCCTCTAGGAAGCGAGGGAAACTGAGCACCCCCAAAAATTTAAATAACTTGATAAATGTGGAATTTAGGTTCTTAAAAAGGTGTTCATGTTACCTTAAGTCAGTTCTAATTAACATATCTGCGTGTACTTTCTCAGTTGTTACTGTTGCATTATCGCCATCTGCTGGACGGATGGGTAAACTTATTTCCTATTAATACACACACCATAATCACAAGGAACAACTGGCACAATCATGAAATAGTTGACTTAGACATTTTATAACATTATTTTATGTAAAGTTATTGGGGCCTGCCAGGCAGCTGCACAAAGGTTTAGGTTCGAAATCGAAAACGCGCGCGCCCTCACTCGCACCGAGTTTCGGGAGCGCGCACGTCACTAAACTCACAGGCGCAGAGCCGCCTCGAGAGAGCCCAGTTAGCGTCAGTTAGCATAGAGCTAGCTGTTTACTGCAGTAAACCCTACTCTCGATGGACTGAAACGGCGAGGTTTGATCGTGCTTTTGTTATTCTGGATCATTGCAGTGAAATTGTGGTGTATATGCATGCATTGCTTGAATATATAGCTTTGTGTTTGTTATGGCAGGGACCAATGAGGCTTCGTGTGCTAACGTTAACACATTAGCCTGAGAGCAGCAAGTGTTTATAATGTTACGTTACCTGCGATATTGATGGTTCTGTCGCCATTATATATAAATATATATGTATACACACACGAATTATAACGTTATTAATGTTAGCTTTATGCTGTGTTGTTAACGTTATTTCCTGCAAGCTTTGCTGATGTTTTGTGTCATTTATTTTTAAGGCTAACTAATGATAGCGCTACAACGCTCACCCACTTAGCCATATTAGTCATAAATTGAATGTCAGAAAGTTAATGTCATATGTATTGTAGTTTTTTTTCCCGGGCATTATTCTTAGTTTGCCTTGATGATACTTTAAGAGCTGCTAAGTAAATACACGTTTTTTTTCTCTGTTTTAAGGCTAAAATTGTTAACGTTAACTTGCATGTTCTTAAATGCTGGGAAGGTTTTAAACAAAATTTGTTGCTGATTAGTGTTACTCGTTTTACTGTTTATGTGTTTGTGTTGTAGTGGTGATTGTTGTTTTCCATCTGTAAAGTTTAAATTGTCATCATGATATGCAAACACGACTCAATTCCTATTTGTGTCCTGGGTTTGCGAATGCTTTTATTTTTCCATATGTTTAAGGGTGTAGTGGTGTGTTACCCATCGGTAGAACAATTCATAATAACCAATTAAAACACCTGGAGTTTACCTACACTTCAAGTAAATAACATGCTATGCATCAGTTGCCAGAGTATTTTGTACAAATAAGCTTGTGTGTGTGTTATGGTTGTTGCTAAGGTAACATCTTTCTAAAACAACGAAAAGAGATATGTTAAAAACAAAGATTATAGAGTGTATTTCTTTAATCCCCAACATCCGTACCTCTTGTGGGGGATCCTCCATTTGTGGCAAATACCAATCAGAGGAAATTAATGTCATACAGTTTTTCTTTGTTAAAACAAAGTAGCCACACGATGTATAGGAAATTGCATGTAACAGTTCATGATTGTGGACAATTTGGGATAGATGAACTCAGATGCTACAAGATAAGGTTATGAAAGGTCGTTATGCAATCTATATTTTAAAATTACCACCACAAACACATCCATAAATCAGTGTTTTTGTATCCCCCATGTCTTATCCCATAACTTTGTATCTCATGAATTCCTAATGGGAAAAAATGCTTTTCTCCCTTTTGCTTTTATTGTTGTTGAGAGTTTTTTTTAAGTTACAAAAGCTGAAATTTCTTGGCATGTGCTGGCTAATTGATAGAGGTGATTATTGCTGGCAAAATTCCAATTTTAACAATAATTGCTAACAATGATTAGCCATTGGGGTATGCATACTGTAAGTATTAGCTATAACAATCATTAACTAGAGAGAAATGCAAACCAAATTACTAAAGATACATTCATTAAAATCTTGTTGGATATTCCTCGCCTCTCTAGTGTACCACAAGTAAAAAGGAACCTTAGAAATCACCTATAATATGAATAGTATTTTCTCTGACACCAAGTTACTAGATGCAACAGCATATGAATTAAAGAATTTTTATTTATGTCAGATGCAAACTAGCCAAAGCTGACATTCAACCTATGTAGTTGAGTTACACTGAATTCCTTGACCTCATACTAGGGCTGGGTGTTATGGCTAGAATTATATATGAACAAAAATTTAGGAAAAATATCACAAAATATATTGACAGTTATCACGATATTGTCAAATCTTTATTTCTGGTAAAAATAAAATCACAATCATTACGATATAATATAGATCATGTCCAGAACTTTTATTCATACATTTTTAATAATGTGAATTTCCATCATTTATTTGATTTGGAGAAAGTCTCAGATTGTTGTTAAAAAGATATTCATAACCTTTAAACACAGCAAAAATATAATTTATTGAGTAAATATGTGTTCTTATTTAGTCATTAACAATGATTATTTTCACATTTAGGTTTGTGGGTATAAAATTGGTTCATGAGATTCATAAAACTCAAAATGTTTTTGTTTATTGGAGTCATTCTTTTCCCCTTCCAGCTCATTGTTATTCTCTTAACATACTAGTACTGTATATCTTTGCCTCGTGTTTTGTTTTCTAAATTTTCATGATGTGAAAGAACTATATCTGAGTTCAATAGAATTTGCTATTGTGGTAAACTTATACGCGTTACGACTCAGAATAAACTATGGAGCTGTCACCACTCTGTATATTTTACTGCAAGTTTCTTTGCAGTTGGTGTGGTGTATGGCGTGTCTCCATAGGTTACAAAAGAATTCAGTCAACAAACTAGACAAATCAGAAGCAAGTGTTGCCAGGCTTTCTTGCAATGCCCGGCTTCTGATTGGTCTTCCAGTCGACTGTCATGTAACTCAAATCAACAGGAAGTGTTAGGTTGTGGGAACATGACAGATGGGGAGAGCATGGGATTTTTTTGTGGGAAACCAGGAGAAAAATGTGTGGGTTTTAATCTCTGAGCAGCAATTGTGCTTTTGTGCTTAAAATAGTGTTTTATCGCACTCAACTTTAGAGCTCATAGAGAAAACTCCTGCACATGGCTCAGAAGTGTGGTTAGCATTTGCTATTTAGGCAGCTGTTGAGCTCTCTATCGACACCTTATTTCATGTTATTGAGCAAATGTATATAATGATAATAATATAAGTGATAATTATCAGCGTCGAATTCTTTCCCAGCCCAACCTTATACTTTACAAAAGTGATTGAAGAACTGCGTAAAAAACCATACAGCATCTAAATCATTGACAAACTCCCTTAATCCCGTACTAAGAAAATTACTGAAAGAACTGCTCCCTGAAGCTCAAGAACTGGTTCAGGAGAATGTCAGCCCATCATGAACTTTAGGATACTCTTCTTAACAATGAAACAGTAATTAAACCATTAATCAAGCAAACAAATCTGGATCCTACAGTTTATCCAGATAATTTTATAAAAATATAATCCATCCAAGTTTCTTTTTATCGAACTTTAATTAAATTGATTTTAGGATTCTCTTCTAAACAAGAGGTGGCGTACTACAGAACTATGCCGGCATCTAACGCCAGATTCTGAAATGGTTTAACTCTTATTCACCTGTCTAACTGGAGTCAGTTTGTAATGTAATGTCAGTTAATGGAGACCCATTAGATACAAAAGCGAGTACAGAGAACCCCTAGTATCTGTTCTGAGACCAATTCTTTTGTCAATCTACATGTTGCCATTCAGCAAAATAACTGGGAGGCATGCTGTTAGTTTACATTGCTATTCTAATGACACACAGCTCTTTATATAAGCAAAACTGAACTCATCGAAGCTCCATAATATCAAATTATAGTGTGTTGCTAATGCACTTAAAATAAATAAATAAAATGAATTGTGAATTTGAGTGCATTACATTTATGTTTGAAGCTTTATTTTGTATCATAAGATGTACTTTATCACTGGTAGCCTGTGTTAACATTTAAACTGATTTAACAGTGACATGTTTCATACATTTTTATTTCAAATTCTTTCAAACGACTTTTTGTTCTGTGATATGGAGTAACTGAAAACCTTTGGTCTATTGTGCAATTAAAGCAGCTTTGGTTACAAAAATTTAGAAAATCATTGGTTTTCGTAGTATTTTTGATCAGTGAGTACTTGTAAAGAAAGAGCATTTCTTCCCTAACTCTGGTTTTCATGAAGTGAATGGAAACGTATTTGTTTTACTTTCTTTCAGAGCACTATCAGAAGAGTCTCTCTTCAGTGGCTCTTTTGGTTGAGGAACTATGCCACTCAAACAGGACTTATTGGTGCCCTTTCCATCCTCTCTAAGCATCCCATTTGAGGATCAGGACTCTGGCTTGGAAGATGAAGAGCTCAACTGTCTGCACTCCTCCTCAACTTCCACCATTTATGTGGCTTTTAAAGGGAACATGGAAGACTTGGACTTTCAGGAGAAGTTGGATGCCATCTTAAATGGGATGCCAGATATACTAGGTTAGAATTACACTTGAAAACCTGAAAAATAAAAATATAGATTTTAGGTGTATGTTTTAAAACAATTATTGTGATCCTGTTTACCATCCGTCTCCTCAAGCTTTCTTTCAGGGTCTTTTAGGAATGGTTTAGTAAAGTTTATTTAATTAAAGGTTCTGTATATGTTCCGTATATAAATGAAGAAATACATATTTTTTATTATGACACTTTAATTAACAAGTTGCTTTTTGTCTCAATTTAGGTACAGAGAGGCTCAAACCCAAGCATGTGGAGCCATGGAACAGTGTGCGGGTGACCTTTAACATTCCCAGAGAGGCAGCAGAACGTCTGCGTCTACTGGCCCAAAACAATCATCAACAGCTCCGTGAACTGGGCATCCTGTCTGTGCAGATTGAAGGTGTGTACGAAATACTGTCTTCCGCAGGAATCTTCTTCACAAGATGGTGTTTCACTTTGACCTTCATGAAACTCGATCCAACTATTTAAGGTTCTCAGGCTACACCTATTGCATTGCAATAATTTAATGATCACGATTTATCATGGCTAATTCCATAAATTAACTGAACAACATTTTACGAAGCAACTCACACGCTTCACGTCTTAAGGCTCTTAGACACTTTTGCAAGCAGCCCCTGCTTGTTGTGGATCTTTCATTTTATGAACAAGAGCACTATAGACTCGATACATGAGTACTTCTGCGTTCCATCTCAGTTGTTCCTCAACTACCAGTTCAGCACCGGAAGGTGTTTTTTTTCATTCTCTTCAATGGATGTGATCACTGTGGAATTTTAAACTTGTATACTTGTTTTGAGGAAAATTATTGATCTAAACTTTGAATTAACCCAAGACTAATAACACAATTGCACAAAGTTGTAAAGCAACGGCACACCTTCAGAATGAAGATACTTACAAAATTGTATAAATCATTTAAAAAATGAATTTGAGATATAGACTGAAGAAAAAATATGACAACAAAATGGTAATACTGCAAATCTGAATAAATTAAAACCTACCTATGATAATTTCTGAAAAACAAACCCACTCAACACAAAACTCCTGTCTGAAATCTCAAACCGGAAGCACATTTACAACTGAGATTTTAGCAGAAGTTCATAGGCAGTGGGTCATGCATAGAGTCTATCGGGACAAACTGGTAAATTGGCAATGCCTCTGAGTCAGTTTTTAGGAAAAGTAGCTTGTCTGTTTTTGATGATTTTTCAATTCTTCAAACTGCTGTGATTGACTCTTTTGTTCACATGACTGAAGAGAGCATCCACGTCTGTATTTGAAAGTGAAGCAATCGACCACTCATTCATTCATCAAATGACTCATAGTCATTTGAACGCAACACCCCTTTCTCATTTCATGTGTTTTATGTGTTTTAAATGCTAAAGAAACATTTTTGTTGTCAGGGGCTGCTTTTTACACAATGTGTAAGTGCTGTCTTTTGGCTAGTATAGTATTTCTAAAGGGGCAAAAAGTCTCTAGTGCAGCAGCTTTTTTTTCCATGTAAGAGATGTGAGAGAATTCATGTTTCATATGTGCGATCTTGAGATCTGGTGTCAGGTAAAAGAATTTGATTGTCTTTTAACAATAAAACATAAATAAAAAGAATTACAGAATGTTGAAATTATTTTCACATGAGTATTATGCATGTATGTGTGAGAGTCTACTCTCAAACTTGATTCTTTATTAATTCATACAATACAAAGTAGATTTTTCACACTTAGTTAAAGTCTTAAAAATAAAAGTCTCAATGTAAACCAGGAACAGTAAAGGTCTGAAGACTTGCCTAGCTTAAAATCAGAGAGCGTAAGTGTTTTTTTTTTTTAACATTTCACATAAAATTATGAAATGTTCAAATTTCTAGTTTACCTAGTCTATTTTCACATTAAGGCTTTTGCTGTTTATATTGATTCATTGAATTGTTGAAGATATTGGTGAGCATCATAAAAAGTGCAGCTAAATCTTTCAACAGGGATGCTTGAAAGCTAAAAATTGAATTTTTTCTGATTTCATTTAGCCTGATCTGTTGTTCCTACAGGTGAAGGAGCTATCAATGTTGCTGTTGGACAGGGTCAAGAAGTAAGGGTAAATGGGCCACTTGTTGCACCAGGCCAGATGAGAATGGATGTTGGGTTTCCCATGCAGCAGGGTCAAGGTAAAAACACTTTGTACCCAAATATACAGTAAATGATTTGATGCACCCTACATGTGAGAATTTTATCAAAAGGTTTTGTACTTTTTTTTTAGCTGCAATGCGAATGAATAACCCTTCAATGTCCATGATGCCATCAGGGGCTAATATGGCTGCACAGGGGATAGTATCCAATAATGCTGCACAGATGCAGCCTAGAGCATCTAGACTACCTTCCCAGACAGGTAACGACATTTGAAAGGTCATGATAATTCAATATTAAGTCAGTTTTGTAGTTTTTTTTTTACTACTCTCCTATTTATTTTCAGAGTCTATGGATCCCATGCTTTCAGGGATGGCAATACAGCACCAGCAGCAGCTCCAACATCCTCAAGGACATGGGCCACTTGCCAACTTAGGCCCACAGGGACATCACATGCAGGCCATGCAATCAAATCGCCCCATAAATCCGGCAGCTCTTCAGCAACTTCAGCAGCAACAGCAGCATCAGCAGCAGCAGGTACAGCTAACCCAAATGGGTGCCACACGTGGTCCTTTCAACCCTGCTAACCAGATGCCAGTGCCACCAGGCTGGAACCAGCTTCCTTCTGGTGCTCTTCAACCACCTCCCGTGCAGGGCCCTTTGGGTCCAGTTTGGCGTAAGGCTCCACCACAGCCACAGATGGGGCAACGGCCACCCTCACTAGCTTCTGTTCAGACACCTAGTCATCCACCTCCGCCATACCCATTCGGAAGCCAACAGGCTGGACAGGTTTTCAATGCAATGCCACCACATCAATTACAGCAACAACAACAGCAGCAGCAACAACAGCAGCAGCAGCAGCAGCAGCAGCAACAGACCAGCGGAAATCAGTTTGCCACTCCACAGCCCAAAGTACTTCAAGGCGCTCAGGGGGCAGTTGGCTCAAGGCCACCTCCTCCTCCTCTACCACCCTCAAGTGCTTCACAAGTGAATTTGGCTGCTAAATCACCCGGATCTTCATCCTCTCCTTTCCAACAAGGGTCCCCTGGGACTCCTCCGATGATGGGGCAGGGACAGCTGGGTTCTCGTCCTACTACACCCCAGGGATTCAGACAAGGTGTTGGGTCTCCAGGAAGGGCTGTGATGGGTCAGCAAGTTAACATGCAACCAGGTTTCATGGGCATGCCACAGCATAGTCAGCTTTCTCAGAGTGGAATAGCAGGTATAATGAAAGCTCTTTTCTCTAGAAGTGGTCTCTATGTTGCTCTGTTTTGGAGCTTGTTTATTCTTTCTTTATGATCTCTTTTAACAGGTATGCCGAAACGAATGCCGATGGGATTCCCAAATGCCCCTACCAATCAGAACTTTCCACAAGGTCAGGTTGCTACCACTGGGGGAGCTAGTGCCTCCCAACTACAAAATAGCCCTGGCCTGGCAAATTCTGGTGAGATGTCCAACTTTTTGTTTTAATTTGGATTTTTCCATGTTAAAAACTTCAAATCTAAAAAAAATATTGAAATTCTGTTTTAGGTGTTCAGCCTTCAGTCTCAGCCCCAAATCACATGCAAGCTAGTCTCCTTCAAGTTCCTGGAATGGCACACCATGGCATGTCAGTACAAACCCCAGGCACCACCTCAGGGGGCAGTATAGGGCAACCTCAGCAAGGCATTCAGACTCAGATGATGGGTGTACCACAAACACAGCACCAAACACAGGCTGTGGTTTCTTCTCAAAGTCAAATGGTACAAAGCCAAGCTCAGGGCCAGACTGTCCTGTCCAGGCCAGTTAACCCTGGACAAAGAGGAATGACCCCTCCCAAGCAAATGATACCACCGCAGGGTCAAGTGGTCATGCCCAACCAGACTCAGCTTGGGGGAGGCCAGGGTCATCAAACCTTATTGCTGCAGCAACAACAAAGTGCAATGATGGAACACGTTGTACCTGGTCAGATACAAAATAACAAGCAAGGCTTTGTCCAAAAAGGTCAGTCTGGAGTAATGCCTGGTCAGATGATGAGAGGTCCATCACCCAGTATTCAGAGTAGTTTGACAGACTTTCAATCTCAGATGAGTCAGCAGCAGATGACTCCACAACAACAACAACAGCAGCAGCAGCAGCAACTAGTTCACTTGCAACAGCAGCAACTGCAGCAACAGCAACTGCAGCAACAGTTACAAATGCAACATCAACAGTCACAACAATCCCAAATACAACAGCTACAACAACCACATCAACAAATGATGCAACAATCCCAACAAATTCCAATGAATGGCAATCCTGGCCAGGTAATGGGGATGCATGGGCCTCAAATGCGACTTCCAGGAAACCACCATTTAGTGCAACAACAGCTTCAGCAAAAGCAGCAGCAGGCAATTCTGCAGCAGCAGGCTGGGCAGCAACACCAACATCAGCTCGGAGACAATGGTGGAAACCCTGAAATGAACCAACAGATGGTTACAGACCAGCAGAATCAGCAGCAACAAGCAATGTTGGGTGGGTCTCAACATATCCAGGTTGGCAATGGTCACTTTCCTGGACATAGTATGCCCTTCAATCCTCAGTTTCCTGGACAGATGCCTATTGGAGGCCCATGTGGACAAGCAGGTGGTTTTCCCATAAACAAAGATGTAACATTAACTAGCCCGTTACTGGTAAATCTTCTCCAAAGTGACATTTCTGCTAGCCAGTTTGGTCCTGGGGGAAAGCAAGGACCAGGGAGTGCTGCTGCCAACCAAGCAAAACCTAAAAAAAAAGAAACCACCCAGAAAGAAAAAACCTAAGGCAGGTGAAGGACAGCAATCTTCTGATGGTTTAAGGCAAGTTATTTTTATTTATTTAAATGTTAAGTCAGAAGGTATAGGAACTTTTTTGTGACAATTGCTGTTTCTAACAACACGGTTTGCATTCTTATGTAGTGGTTTAGACGCAATGTCTCATGGGATGGAAGAGCCAGAGATGCAAGCTATGAGCGGTGATCAAGGTGGTGGGACTGACACTAACTCAAAACTTTCTGAATTTGCCAACAGAGCTGGTAAATTTGAAGAACTTTTGTTTCCTCAATTATCTTTCAAAAGTGACCTTGACTAAACGCTTTTATTATTAAATAACTTGTATTATTCTTTTTTTTAGTTCTGTCTGGAGATCAAAGGGTATTGCAACAAACACCCATGCAGTTTATGCCCCCACAACAGCAGCTACAGATTCAGCAAATGCAGCAGCAACAGTTGCAGCAGCAACAGCAACAACAACTGCAACAGCAGCAACTGCAACAGCAACAACAACTACAACAGCAACAACAACAACAACAACAACAGGCACAGCACCAATTGCAGCAACAGCAATTGCAGCAGCAGCAACACCAATTGCAGCAGCAGCAGCAGCAACACCAATTGCAGCAGCAACACCATTTACAGCAGCAGCAACAACAACAACAACAACAACATCAATTACAGCAGCAGCATCAATTACAGCAACAACAACATCAATTGCAGCAGCAACATCAGTTGCAGCAGCAAATCCAACATCCGCATCTACAGATCCAACAACCACAACAAATGCAGAGTCACCAAGGCCAAGCTGGCACATCACAAGGAGCTCACCATACCCAGACACCCGTTCACTCACAACCATCAGTCCAGATGCAGCAGCAACAGCAACACACATCTCAACATCTTCAGCAGCATCAGCAACAAATGATGATGCTTAAAATGCAACAAGATGCAAAGAACCGGATGCCAGTACAGCAAGGTGTTCACATACAAAAAGGCCTTGTCAACCCTAGTGATCCATCTCAAAGGATGCCAGTATCACAGTCCGGTAGTATGCCTGTAATGATTGACTTGCAAGGGCATGGAGGTGTTCCACCTTCCCCCGATAAGGCTAGAATTATGCCCGTCATGGTCAATCCTTCTCTTCCTGTACCGGTAAGAAGGGCCACACTTTCAGAGGGTGGGCAACACACCCCACCTGAGGATACTCTTGGGAACCACAGCTTGCAGGAACGTACATCTCTTGAGATGGGTCAACAATCAGGAAATGGCAATCAACCAGGGATTACAAACCAAACATCCGTTAATACTCATGTAATGAAATCTGTACCACTATCAGTGCCCCATCAGCCAGCAGCAAGTCCTCAACAACAGTCTCAGCAAGTGGCAGCTATTACTGGCTCTCACAACCTTCACTTTTCCAGTGCTTCTGTAACTTCCCAAAGTTCTCGCCCTAAAACGCCTAACCGTGCCAGTCCTCGACCATACCACCCCCCCTTAACTCCCAACAACCGTCCTCCTAGTACTGAACCCTCTGAAATAAATTTGTCTCCAGAGAGACTAAATGCTTCTATTGCTGGTCTGTTCCCACCAAAAATTAACATTCCCCTGCCACCACGTCAGCCAAACTTGAATCGCGGATTTGATCAGCAAGGCCTAAACCCAACCACTCTGAAAGCCATTGGCCAGGCTCCACCAAACATCTCTACTCTTCCCATCAACAATAATACCACTGGTAACAATGCAACACAGTCTTTCCAGTCAGGTGGCCTATTGAGCACTGGAGGTAAACAAGATAGACAGGCTGGGGTAGGGCAAGCTAAAAGGGCAAGTCCCAGTAACAGTCGAAGGTCCAGTCCTGCCTCAAATAGAAAGGCTGCCACTCCCAGCCCAGGTAGACAAAAAGGGGCAAAAGTTGCTTTGACAACTCCCCCACATCAACAGGTAGCGATGGGAAGTCAACCAAATATGTTAACTTCAGTGCCACCTACTACTACTGTGTCTTTGCAATCTGTAACTTCTGGAGATTTACAGCAGAGTTCAATATCTGTGCTAACTACTAGTACCACTGATAAAGCTAAAGATGTACCAGCTACACAGCAGGAGCACCATCAGGGTGTTCAGTCAAGAGATGCTGCTACTAAATTGGCAAGTCCTCAGGCATCACCTCAAGAACCTAAACGGAGTGAGCCAAACAACTCGCTTGAAGATAATCAACTACCTAGGGCAACACTACAACATGAACTTGGTACTGCTATATCTCCAGCTTTTCGAGAAGCTCCAACATCTCTGAATCAGTTACTAGACAATACAGGCACCCCGTCGCTGTCAACGAAAATTCATACAGTTTCCCAACAGAGTTTTGACTCTCTGCAGAAGCAAAACCCTAATTATCTTGATACCAGCAGCAAACATCTCAATCCTGTTGTGTCCGAGAGTCCATACATGAGTGCACCTTCACCTGCAAGTGAAACTGATCAGAAACCTAAATCTGCCCAAGTATCTAAACCAAATATAGTTCCCAGTACTTGTTCTACCCTGCAGTCTGTTAGTGCAGCACCTAGTTTAGCTTCCAACCAAGCTGTTCTTTTAAGCCTGGCGTCAATTCCCAATCCTACTGTTAGTTCCACTCATAACCTCATACCCATCTCTAATCCCTCCCAAACAGTTTTGCAGAGACCAATTTCATCAGCAACAACCCCACAAAGCCAGATAACTGTTTTTGTAACCTCCAACCCCATTAGTTCTGCCACAAACACTTCTTCTGTGGTTCCGTCTGCTCTTGTTTCCAAGATGTTGGCAGTTCCCAATAAAAATTCAAGATCTACTGATGTTCAACAAAATCCTGCCCAGACACGTCCACAATTTATTACAGGACCTGTGTATTCAATAATCCAGGCTACATCTGTACCGCCAAGTACCAGTGTCATGTCTCAGCCTGTTACAATGGTTGGTCCCATTGTCTCTGCAAACATCCAGCTCACTCCTACCTCAGCCTCAACCTCTTTACCCCCTTCTGTGTCATGTTCTGCGCCTGCACTTTCACCCACTGTTGCGGTTTCTGCGTCTCAACAAAGTTTTGCAGTCACTGGGCTGCATCAAGTCCAAGTACCTACTAGCCAGGGTTCCCCTATAAGCACGGTCCCATCAATCCAACAGCTAAGCCCTGGAGTGCTCAAACAAGAGGGTGTTTCTGATGCCGTTAGTACCAGACCCATTCCCGTTGGGCAGTCACCTTTAAAGGCTGCCATTTCTTCAACTTTTCCGCAGCTTAAATCCTCTCCTCCTGCTTGCTCCAGCCCAGGGTCTACAACTGTTACAAACAGAAGTCCTCTGTCTTCAACACAAGTTCAAACAAAAAACAGTCCTGTACAAATGGTCGAAAGCAAAAATATTGCACAGACCAAACTGTCAAGTACTGGCTGTGACCAGCAAGAAATAAATCCACCCAATCTAATCGAAAAACTAGAGGAGGTTCCTGCATGTCAAGCTTCTTGTGTCCCTACAACTGAAACTGTACCTCCAACCCAGCTTACAATTGCGGGATCTCCTGTGTTATTGCTACCATCTGCACCTCAACAGAAAGAGTCCTCTCCTGAAACAAAGTCCCCTCTTACAAAAGTCCCCTCTTTAACATCAGTGTCCAGTATGCCACCTCCAGCCTCTACAGTGCTTCAGCTATCCAGTTCTGGTTCTAGATCTTCTCCTGTTTCAGTCCCTGTGTCTGAATCTGTTGTTCCTGGTGCTCCTTTGCACATAGCACAATCACCACAGCACTCTTTGGAACCACAGACACCTTTAGTGACAGAAACTAGTGCTCCTGATACAAAAGAAGTGAAGAATGATGCGCCTCACATCTCAGGTAGTGCATTTGATTAGTTATATATATATATATATATATATATATATATATATATATATATATATATATATATATATATATATATATATATATATATATATATATAATTAAAATTCAGAGTTTACTCTGCTGGGTTAAATCTAAGCAAGTACAAAAACAAAACAATAGCGACTAACCTCATTTGTTTCTGTCTACAGCTCAAGCGGTTGCCCCAGTTGCAGAACAAGGGTAAGGCAAAGACAATTTGTAACAAGCTATAATCTAATACCATGTCACAACCATCTTTGAAAACTGGCTGATCTGCGTGGTTTTTTCATCATTTTTATTTAGATTTTAAACCTGATAATACAATATCTAATTATTATAATCAAATGCTTCATCCATGTGTTGATTCAGTGCATCCGTCAATCAGTAAATCTCTAAGCTAATCTGAATGATTCCACCTCATGACACTAATCATGGAATGATTCAGGAAATCATTCTTTAACATGATCTTGACTCAAATATGGAGAAGGAGGAGAGAAAAAAATGTTTTTCAGCATCAAAGCAGTTTACCGCTGTTTTTCCACTTCTATAACAGATGGGCAAAGAAAAGAAAGACGCCCGACAGCTTTGGCCCAAGGTATGTATATATACCGAAGCTGTAGATCCATGGCCGCTTAGTTAACTCCGGTCGTGAACCGGACGAATATCTGTGGTAGATGAGGAAAAACAGCTGGAGTCGTTCCTCAGTAGCACAGGGCCTTTGTGTTAGATCTAGTTCTCCCCTGAAATAAACATTAGCTCTCCCGCTATTGACTTCAAAACCTTCTGAGTTGCATAGAAACAAGTTATAGTTGGAGTGCTGGAAATCAATAGCCATTGACATCCATAATAGCAAAAACACGAATGTGAGTTGTTACTGATTTGAAGCACTCTAAATAAATTTGAATGTGTCCTACATAAAGAAAACTAACTCCACTTATGAATGAGAACTATGCAGTTATTAAATATCCTTTTATTGTTTTAATATAATGTTGTTTTAATAGTTATGAAGCATTGTTACCCATGGTTAACCCAATATCTACCCTTTGCAGGGACACCCGGGCCAGCAGTGAGAAGGCCAAGGCTCCTAGTCGCCGAAGCTCCCGAACAGATAAAGAACCTGAGGAGGAGGCGCAGAGGAAGAGGACAGTCCGACCTGGATCCACCTCCTCCAGCTCTGCTAAAGGTACACACAATCTGGAAAATGTGTCTGTGTTCCTACATGTGACAATTACATCTGCTTCTCAAACAGCGATACGAGGTTTAATGGAGCGCTCAAGTGAATGCCCTTTAATAAGAGTTTTATCTAGTTCAGGAATAAAAATGTGCTCATTTTGTGAGAGCAAACCGCTTCAATGATTTGATGCATGTGCTCATAGTTCGGAGCATCACCCTGCATTTTATGTCCCTTGTCATGCTAAACATTATCAACAGCCTTTTGAAAAATTATTTTTGTTTTCATTTGCTTCTCATCGGTTTGTCACAAGTTCATTTGAATTTTTAAAAAAAGTTTAAAGCATTCTAAAGTAAAAACTGTCAGTGATATAGTAAAACAAAATATTTATCTAATCAAAACTGGCTGTGTTCACAATGGTACATTATCTGGTGTTATAAATTGTAAATAAACTATTGATGTTATGATGGGATTGTTTTCTGCATTGAGCGAGCAACAGACAAACGTTTGCTATATAGTTTATTTTAGAATTTTCTTAGTTTGATATTTCATTATATATACAGCAGCAAACTCTTGTGTTTTCAGGAAACAATAAATTGGATTTAATAGAATAGTTAATGTGTTTGTTGTGACTAATGTACTATGCTCTCGGGTGTTTCTCCAGACTCAAACATTGGAGTGAGTCCCACACAGGCCAAACGAAGGAAATCAAAGTGATCGGGATCCAGAGGAATAACCTGTGAACTGTATATACATTTTTTCTTTCTGAAGCTGTTTTATCTGCTGTTTCCCCATTCCTCAGAGCAAGATAACCATGTGCAGAAATGTTCTCTTTGTTTTTAATCATGATACTGTATTTTGTTCCTGGCTACTAGAAGATTATGCTGATGATTAGTCTTGTTTGATGTGTTGTATGTTTTTGCTTTTGGCGTGAGTTTTTAACATGATTAATATTAATATGAATGAATTGTGGATCAATCATGTGAGGCTGACCAGAAAATGTTTTTGAAGGATCACAGTGTAATATTAAAATGACGGTCATGTTTTTCTCCCTATGACGAGATCATGTGCTTATCAATGCTATTCTTGAATTACAACCCCTGGATCACATGCATTAAACTTTTTTTTTTTTACAAGTGAATGTCTGATTTTGTTGCAATTTTAATTAAAGATGTAAATGATAATAATGTTAACACCTTCGAAGTTCTTTAATTTTTTTTTAATTATAGAAGGAAAGAATAGACATATAATTTAAATGTGCAGATGTTTAATGGAAAATAGAATGAAAACTTAATTTTACAGGCTGTTGTCAAGTGTTCATTTCAGCATTGACTTTTTACTGAAATTGTGGCTCTCTGATTGTCAAATGTTGTTGAAAAACATTTGACATTTACTTGACCATAAAGTGATAAACCAATCTTTAGTACCGAATGCAGTATGGGGTTACTGTAGTATTATTATATGTATACTTCTTTTGATATTTTCTGTTCTTGTCAGTTATTTAGCAAATTTGTCTTGATATACTATTATAAATACATGTCGATTTTGATGCACAGATAGTTCTACGTAAATAAATATGTTGATCATTTGAACATCTATTTATATTTGACACGTTTGCAATTCAAGTTCTACAAAAAGGTGAAGGTCATAAACAGATTTGTTTACACAATACCTTTTACAGAGGTCTATTTATGTAGATGCCAAATCCAATGAGAAACTGAGGGAAATAAATTACGTTTTATTTTAGTATTTCTTTACGATTATATTTGGACTATTGCTGTCAAGCAATTTATTTTTAAATGATTTTAATGTCATTATTTATCACAAGTTGTAGTGAATAATTATACAAATGTATCAAAGTTAATTACAAGAAGTTTGAACTTGTTTTACTGAATAAAAGGCTATAAGCACTATAATTATTATTATCAACAACATTTTATTTTACTGAATAATTTATTTATATACATTGCTTTTAACTTAATCAGAAAAGTCACTATTGGCTACCTTAGAAATTGCTAAATGTGGTGTTCTAATTGTTATGCAACAATTATATATAAAAAATGTTACAATTTTTGCCTAAATACAACTAAAACAAATACGAATATAAGGTAAAATAAAATGAACATTATGAATGAGCTCTGAGATACAGACAAATCTTTCAAATCATGTTTGCTTTGCCTTGAAATATTTTTTTAAATAAATATTAAATTGCATTACTTTGTATTGTTTGAAATAGTAATTAGTAGTTGTGCTATGGGAAATAACCCACACATTTAATCATGTGAATATTTGTAGTAGTAGACCGTATGAATGCTGACCGGCTAATTATATAAGAGAAATGGATAAGATGCCAGAAAGTAATATGTTGTGGTCACAAAGCAGAACAGTTTGAAAATCTCATACAAGAATTCATTATATTTCTCCATCCCTGCACTATTCCCACTTTTTAAGCCATGAGACAACACTTAAAATTAAAAATAACAAAATAAACTAGGATTCTTCAATTCTTAAAAGCATATATTATAAATCCAATACATAATAGAATAAAATAAAATAGAATAAAATAAATAAAAAAATAATAACACTTACCTTTCAAGTGAGGAGATGTGGTGGAGGAGAGACATGACCATAAAAATACGCTTTCCCGAAAAAGCAATATGAAAATATTCAAATTTAGCACACCAACACAAAACCGAAAGTGTGCATTAAAAGAGTGGGAGCTCTTCGAGGAAGGTGTCGTGTATAATCTGACCATTAGAAGAGCAGGATGCGACACAAAACACACACAGCATCAGGGCTGGAACTGACCAATAGGAGAGCAGAACATTTGATGGTGTGTTGAATAGTCACATATTGTCTTCTTCCCAAATTTGAAATGTTCAATATGTATTTCTCTTACACTTTTTTTGTATTTTAATAAAATGTTCCTATCATGAACCAAAATATTCTTCCAGCGGCTTTTAGCATCTTTTTTAGTGCTTCCATCACATGCTGTTTTAGTCTCAGGTCGTGCTCACTCTTGTCTTTCACGCTAAAAAGTATATACATTTTCTTCAGACAATGAGTATTTACTTTTAGGTTGCAGCACAAGTACTCAGATTGGGACGCAGGATTATTTCTCTATGAAAATATCCAAAGCAATTGCTGCAAAAATATCCCCATACTCGAGGATCGAGTCGATGAACTCACTGATCGCTTTCTCAGGTGCTTTCAATTAGCAGACATCAAAAAGTTTTACAGTTTTTATTGCCACAGATTGTAGCAAACACGCTTCTCCGTAAAATATTTTAGTTTCTGTTTGGATTTTCTCCTGGAGTCAGTTAGTTGATATAAAAGCAGTGTGTATTCTGTAACAACAGTAATGTCCGTGTGTGTTCAGCCGGGACGATGGCGGAGCCCCATGTCTCTGGAGGAGCTTCTCCGAGTTCAAGATCAGCCGGTGAGTGAGGAGCAGGCCTGGGCTCTCTGCTTCCAGTTATGCGCGCTCCTCATCGATCAAACCGCTGCCACCGGCTGGAGGGTGGTGTCGTCCGCGGCCGAGAGTGTGTGTCTGAACGTGGACGGGAGCGTCTCTCTTCGGGACTGCGATGGAATCGGACGCTCCGGTGAGAAACATGGGGAGGGTTGAAGAATGATCAAACCTGTCTGATCAAAAGAATGAACAGCATTCACCTTCAAATTGGCTTCCTGTTGATTTAAAAAAATAATTTTGGTTTTATAATATGTTGAATTATCAACATTAAAAACGAATTAGTCTTAAAACAACACTTGTACAACTTTCCTGAATAGGTAAATTAAATAAATATAGATGCTTATTGGATAAAAGCTTGACATAAGTCTATTCCAGAGAAGCTGATCACATTGCAAGTTCTGATAAAATGGAAAGAGCCAGATGCTACGGTTCAAAGATGTTTGAACAAAATGACTCCACCTTCACTTGTTTGTCATCTTGACATCAAGTGATTTGATGGGACTTGTAGTATTTAAAGCAGATCTGTCTCAAATTGTTTCCTTGGGAAATTGTATGTTTTAAAGCAATAGTCAAGTGACAAAGTGTGAAATATGGGCTGCAATTGCATAAGCTCAAAGCCATAAAGGCACTATATCTGGTTTTCTGCCCTTTAAAACAAACACTTTTGTGTTCTCAATATTCTTTACAATTGCATTTGGCCCCTTATTCTGAAAATATTATTTACAATAGTAGGTAAGAATTGTGTAAAGCATCTGAATACACAGTTGGTCTATCTACTATAAGCGCCTTCTATTTGAAAGTTCATATCCCGTCCTATTCTGCAGAGTGTGTATGCATTCCCTTGTTTTCTTTTGTTATTCCCATCTTTCTGTCTGCAGGCGATGCATTCCTGATAAAGACAGAGGAGCAGGTAGACGATGATTTTTTTAAATTATTATTTTAGCTGGTTTTGAAAAGCTGTGAGTGTTGGGCTTGCCAGTAGAATGGAAATATTTTTTTAAAAGGTGCTCAAAAAGTTATAAATGTCCTAACACAACACAAATTATAGATGAACCGGCAAACTCTTCAATAATTCATTCATCTTCATGTCGGCTTTCTTCCCTTTCGGGGTCGCCACAGCGGAATGAACCGCCAACTCTCTGACATATGTTTTACGCAGCGGATGCCCTTCCAGCTGCAACCCATTGCTGGGAAACATTCACACACACACATTCACACTTTAACACTATGGACAATCGTTCTTATTCAATTCACTTATTCCGCATGTCTTTGAACTTGTGGGGAAACCGGAGCACCCGGAGAAAACCCACACGATCACGGGGAGAACATGCAAACTCCACACAGAAATGCCACCTGCCCCAACCGAGCCTAGAACCAGTGACCTTCTTGCTGTGAAACGACCGTGCTACCCGCTGCGCCACCATGACGCCTATCTCTTCAATAATGTTTTCCGAAAGGCATTAGATTTTGTGGCTCGCCTGGTCTATCTGAGCTTGGACTGGGGTCTGGAGAGTCAGGTGGAGCGGGAGCTGAGTGAGACGCTGGAAATCCTGCTCTGCCGAATGAGCAGAATCGAAAACCTCCATTCTCCTCGTCCTGTCTTTGCCATCAAAGATGTCATCCAGGTAACCAACTCAGTCCAATGACAGTTTTTTTACTTTACATGTATTTACTTTTACGCAATGTGGCTTGGTTTCTTGAGTATCTTTTTTAGGTAGCAAATGACCATTTTAGTTTGTGTTGTGTTTTTTTTTTTTTTTTTTTTAAGCAATGTTCTAGCAATGTCAGCACAAATACATTTAAGAAGTGTTATACTTTTATGCTTGTACTTTTTTTAATGTAGTCATTAAAGACTATTTTTTCCTCTCCCTCTCTAGCTTTGACTTTGATTTGTTTTTTGGGGGGTTGTCAGGTCTGTAAGGGACGTCTGTGTGACCCGGAAACAGCTACAGAGTACTATAGGAGTGTGTGCTCCAGAATGTTTCACTTTGCACTTTGTCCAGCTCTCTCGGTGTCTACAAGTTCTCCACCTCAACAGACAGGTCAACAAACTGCTTGTTACCTTCTACGTCATGTGTTGGAAGCAAAATTTCAATTTTTATTTGTGATTAAGAAGTTTGTGCTTTTTGATCAGTTGCGTCCAGTACGATACTGTATATGGATAAAAAAGGATGCAAGACATTTTTTTTTATTTTGTAAGCGTTTTTAAAAATAATTGTCGAGAGAATTTTAAACAGACCTTGATTAAATGAGCTTTCTGAACGATTCATTCAGAACACTGAATTTGGTGAAAGTTAAACAATGAATTTAAGTTGCACACTAAAGTGAACCAAGAAAAACTATCAACACCAACTGTGAATAGTGAATGAATTTTAAATGTCTTTTTTTTTGTTTGTCAACTTTAACGTAAGCTTCTCTAGTATTATAGTAGTATACATGTTTATAATGCAAATTGTATATGTGTATAGTGACAATAAAGGCATTCTATTCTATTCTATTCTATTTAAATAATATTCATTCTTTTGTCAACCTTCTCTATTGCTTCTGCAGAAGCTGTTAGAGTCGGAGGCTTGGCTGGTTCCTCAAATCTCCACAGACCGGGTAAGCCCACAAATGCATATTAATTGTATAAATGATTAAGGGGAACAACTGAAAAAGAACTGTCCTGATATAAGTTCTCTAAAGATTTAAAGTAATCCATTATGTGATGCTGCTTGGCTGCTTATTGCTTAAGAAACATGGACTTTTAAAAGTCATCCTAAACTGAAAAAGTAGCCAATGAGAAGAGGCCAAGAGCTGTGCGATATCAGTGTGCTTCTTGATCTTTGTCAATGGCCTTGCTTTAACTTTTTGGGCCGGCTGAAGATGACACATTGGAGCTTGAAAGACAGATGCCAAGAAACAATGAGTTGCAGTAAACCAAAATCAGTAAGAATCATTTCTCTTGAGAGTTTAGTTGAGAAACATTTGACATAAAATACATGAAATTAAAGGAGCTTCGACGTAAAGTTTCTAAATGTCAACCGTTTCTCAAATGTTAAGTAAAAGAACTTACCACCTCTTCATATGAATTTGCTGGAGTTTTCAACCAAAATGAGAAAAAATTCAGAAACAAAACAGATTCACTCATGAAAAGTGCTATAGAAAAAAAAAAACAAGTGTTGAGCATTAACATAAGGAACCTCTTCTTTGATTGTAGTTGTATTAAAGCAACAAAATAAGTTGAGATTTTTTTAAAAGGTCTCCCTGTGGGGGGGTCTGGTGGAAGAGCTTAGCCAAGGGGTGACGTTAAGGCCTATGCACCTAAGAACAACCCCCGGCAAACTCCCAGCAGCACCTTCTTCTGAACCTCCTTACTCCCGGCTGCTGCAGGACATTGAGGGTCGGCGGTACACACTACGTAGGGTTCAGGTCTGTCCAAAACAAACACAATTGTGCATTACACAATGCTTGTTACACAAATTCTAAATTAAAAAAAAGTCATCATGACCAACCCTGTTCAAAATGACACTACACAATATTACAAAAGAACTGAACTACATTTCGAAGGTGTGTGTGTATTTGTTTTTCATTTAATGGAACAAAAAACTGTAGTTGTAGAATGCTAATGTTGTGAGGTTTTAGAACAATACTTTTTTTTTAATTTATGAGAAGCTGGTTTAGAGTTTAATATGGAGTTGTCTACTTGTTTTCTACATCAACTGTTTTTTTACATCTCTTTGGGAAAATATGCTGTAAACAAAGAATGCTTTTAGAAATAGCAATAGTTTACAAAATGCTAAGTGAATGAACAAAAGAACCAACCAGTATCATTTCTGATGGTTATGTGCACAATTCTGTTTGATTAGTCAGGCATATGATCAAACCAGTTATACAAAACAGTTACAGAATAATGTCAGACGTAGGATGAAAGTCATGTACTGTAACAGAAACGGCTCTGTAGGATACTTGAACACGATTGAGGAACATTGAGAATGTTCCCCTTCAATTGTTATTTCGACATATGTTGAATGATAAATAAACATTCATTCTATTGTGCATCTTCTGATTATTAACCCACACTAGACAACTCTTCTTGTACTTTCAAACCTTTGCATAAGAATTTATTTCCTCAACTTCCATAATGTGCCTACCATAATGCTTTAAAATATGATCAAATTCATAATGAAAACATGTTGAAAGCATGTCAACACATTACTGTCTGATTTTAATAACAAGCCTTTTTCAAAACAGCCTAAAACTTTAGCAAATAAACACCTTAAGCTATGTTGAACAAAAAATAATAATTATTTTACTGTACAAAACAGTTTGGAATTTGGATCTATATTTTCTTAAATAAATCCAAATGACTTGTTAAAAATTTAAATGAATTGCATGAAATGTAATTCATGTACTTTTATATCCAAATAAGCAAGTTTATTTAGGAAAATGACCCCTTTAAAGTCTGCTGCTGTTATGTGTTTTCTTGTATTTGTAGTGTTTCACAGATGGAGAAAGGAAGAAGGATCTTCATCAAACTATTCTAGAATTCATCCGCTCGCTACCAAAACTACGCCCGGTGAGTGATCATTGACTACAATGTAAAATGCAATTTTTGTACCCAGTGATTGTCGCGGAGCCCATGAATTGCAAACTCAAATGCAGTGAGCCAAACCTAAAAACTTGGATGAGGTCGCAAGCGATATTTTATGGTAAAAGGGTTGCAATGTAGGATGTTTTTCTTTTTTTTTTTTAAATTAAATATGGAAAGTCTGGTTTTGCTTAAACCGGCTAACCAAGTCTTAACTGGAACAATCTAAATGTAATATTTTTAATACACGTGAACTAAAATGAAGAGCGTATTTAAATGGTTATGTTTTGTGTGTCTGTGCCTTTTGGTAGACTAAGGTATTTGTCCTTAGGCCTTTAATAGAGACACGCCTTACTCAAGCCACATACTGATACAGCCACCATCAAGTTACAATTCCAAACAAGGTAAACACTAATCAAAAACCTAAAATAACAATGCATGGCACCACAGAGAGCATGAAGCACTCCACTTTGCTTTGACTGTGAACATTTTTTTATTTCTTGATGCTAACATCTGTTCAGAAACATGTTTTACACATGACTAAGACATAAAATATTTCAATAACTACATCAAACTTGCCAGAGATTTGAGGAAACTATTATTTACCATTTCAAATGTTCTGCAGGATACTGGTAGATCGTTCCTTCAGTTCAGTCATGTGACGTTTTAATGGTCAATTTGATTAAATAATGTAGACATCCAGTGTCATGTAAGATGATCATATGTTGTATTCTTGTGCAGGCTTCAGAACGACAGCTGAAGCTGAAGCCCAGACAACAGAAGAGCCTCCATGAGCTTCTGATGGAGGAGATCCGTTCTACCAACACTAATCGCCTGGCACGCCGCAAAAGACCAAGCAACACGAACACAGGTTCATATACTGTAAGTGAGTGTTGAAATGAGCTTCAATGGGTGTTCTGGGAATTTGTCAATCTCTGAGCATTGAGAGCTGGGGATAAAGAAGCTGACTCTACTCATCTGTTTTCCCGCTTCTCCACTCAAGATGTACTCGTTTTCTTCACTCCGCTTTGAACACAGCAACAGTGGTTTCATTTTGAAAACTGGAGCGAGTATGGACAAATTTAAGACATAAAAAAATGAAATTGTGTGGATGTACTGTAGTAATTTATGCATGCGCTGCCTACTTTTTCACTAAATACAGCAGCCTTGCAAAGGGGCGATAAACCTTTGACAAGGTTGAGTTGTTATTGTAGCCCAAGTTGCTTTGATGGTGGTCTTCAGCTTGTCTGCATTTCGGATGCTCTTGTTTTTTTGTTTTTTTCTTCCTTGCCGTTCTCTTGACATCAACTCTGGATATGTTTAGTGTAAAAGATGGAAATTAATATTTATAAGTTTTGAATGTGTACTGTACAGTATTTACACCCATGACCTATATTCAAACAAATAAGCTGCTTCTGTGCCCATTTATGCAGGACCATGTTTTTTCAGATGGGACTGCAAATTGCTACAATGGTGAGAAACCTTGTTCTCTTAATTTTTTGAGAATAACTTCCATTTTTTTTATTTATTCAAATTTACATTTAGCAAACACAGTATTTATTGATGCTGTCCTGCATTGACTGGTTAACCTAATTCTCCTCTTAGTGCTCAGAGTTTGTGGTGGAAAGCGCCGGTGCAGATCGGTTACCAGCAGACAGGATCTGATCAAAACAGTGAGTTCATCCCATGGGGGGGTGGGGGAGTCAGAAGACGAGAGCTAACACAGTTACAACAATAGAACAACAATCGAGGGGGCACACAGCTAGTGAAATAATCTTTTCTTGAACGTATGGCTGAATGTCACACGGTCTTTTACCAGAAATCCAGGCAAATTCAACCAATCAGATCACTATTCTTGAAGTGTTTCCATTTTTCTGTACCAAACACATCAGACATTTAGCTAGTATTCTGCTGGTGTGATGTCTGGGACTAGGTGGCAACTGGTTGGGCTAAACTGACCATTTTCATAGAGAAAGCAGGAGATGTCGGAGTCTATCATGTTTTATTCATGAATGCTGAAATAAGGAACAAAAGAATTATGGGTCTCCAGAGTGTAGCATATACATGATCTTTATTAAGAGTCGGCATCTCCAGTCATGCACAGTTAACACATCTGGCTTGCTCCTTTAAATGATGTGCATGTCATTCTTGACTCTTGTAACCACAAAGAGCTTCATATGATAAATGTTTATTTTTTACAGGGACATTCTTTTTGTGTACAAATCTGAAAGGAAAGACAACATGCAATCCAAAACTGCAGACAAAAATTTGTCTCATACTTTAATTAAAATTCTAACACTCATATGGAAAGAACTATATTGTAATCAATGAATTAACAACTTAGAAGTTCTGTCACAATCCCGTTGCATGTCATAAACTGACCAGCCTGAAAAAAGCTGGGAAATTAGTTTCCATATTACTTTTACTGAGTTAACAAAGAGGACTTGATGAATGCTATCAACTATAACAGGAGTTTATTCCCACTTAGTGCCCAAGTATTTTGAATATCAAAACCAATTTTCCAAATTAAGTACAGGGACACTATTGCCTATTAATTGGGTATTTTCTTTGCACTGATTCTCATTTTGTTGAAGGTCCAGAGCCATAGCAGAGCCTCAGGTCTCTCAACGATCACTGATGTTAAGAAAATGGACTTCCAATCATACCAGAACTGGAGGGTGAGTATGAGTAATAAGCAAATGTTATGTATTTGTAACAGGTTAATGTCTTCTTGTCTAGGAGTCCCACAGCTCTGCATGCTTTAATTCCAGCAGACCATAAACACAGAAAATCTAAGCACTTCAAATAGTGTCTCAACAAATAATCTCACACTATGAACACATTCTTCTTAACAGAGCACTGTTGTCTTTCGGTTGTTTGTAAGAAACATGAGCATCACCATCTAGTGACAAGAAAATATAAATTACTCAAATTTAGTCTGCAGATAAACAGCTAGTTTCGCACTGTGGTGAACGCATAATATCCTGAATTCATCTGCTCTCGTATCTGCCCAGAACACGTACCAAAACAACCGAGTGCATGAAGTAGGAGCTTTTGTCTCTGTACTCCTCTCCTGACATTTCTTTCAATGTCAGTGTTACAATTCTAGCTTGGTGACTAAAGCAGATGCGAGTAGAAACCTCGAAACTCGCCAAATTTACTGACCTGTTCACTGACTCTCCTGATGCCTGCTGTCATTCAGCATGTTATTTCAAGCACTTCAAAAGCCACAATATTGAACTGAATATGTTGGTAATTTACATTACATTTTCATATGAACATTGTAGACACTCGTAGGCAGTTTTTAAAATGCTATTAAGATCAGAATTGTAATCCAGTATGATGTAACTTTCTCAATTAAAGAATTTTAATTACTTGTGTCATCAAGACTTATTAGAAAAGCATTGACATGAGCAGAAAAGCAGGAATGGCAGATGATTTACTTGCTCAGTGTGTGAATGTGACCAGTGACCCATATCTGGAATTTGTGCTCTGGATTTAACCCATCCCAGTGTACACACACAGCCGTGAACAAACACAGTGAACACAAACCTGGAGCAGTAGGCAGCAATGGCAAAGCCTTGCTCAAGAATAATGCAGTTGTGGTTGTTGAAGGTGTTACAGCAAATGTTTCATCACTCACATCACCTTCAACTTCTGGGGATCGAACCAATGATCGGACCTTTTGATCCGAAGTTGATCATCTTATCCACCAGAAGACAACTGTCACAACTCAGCTACACAACTAAACAAATGTCTATCATTTGGTATGGAGGAAAAATATCAAACTTCAGAAATACAAATAACTACTCAAAAAACAATTAATTTGAGTGTATTCTAGCTAAAGTTAAACAGATATTTATTTCACTTTTTTTCTTTTCCTTTTTTTATATTCCTGATCAAGTCTGAATTGAAGTATGTTCAATTGAGGTTGAACATACCTCATAGAACAGAGTAGGTTGTAAATCATGCTGCTTCTGTTAGGTGTGTTCCTGCTGTGCCACAAGAAGCCTGTATTTCAACTGGCACAATCTCTGTTCTCTGTGCCACAGGTGAGCATCACCCAGTATTTCTTTCGGTTTGTTGGGAATTCATTACATGATGAATTGATGTTTTTACCCAAGATGTGTGTGATCAGTGTTTCTGCTGTGTGTTTACAGGGTTGTGTGTCCATCTTGTTGTGTTGAGGTAGGTCATTTTTCAATATATTTAAGGAACTATTCTGGAGGGTTTTCTATCACTACTTTTGTGCGTACTGTTTAGCAACTAATTTTACCAGCACATCTATGAATTAACCATACAATGCAAAACTTGCATTTTATTGACTGACTGTACAGGTTTGTTTCTTTACTGTGTTTATAATTGCAGAGGCAAAATTGAATTGATTATGATCAGAATAGTGGAACAGACGCAACCCTCATACTGACATTGTTCATCGAAATGTTGAACGTTTGAAGTTTTAAATTAAAATGACTCTGGGTGCTCTGTAGACTGTAGTCCTCATTTCTTGCAAGCATAATCCCTGGACTTTAGCTTAAACCAATGTGTTCTGAAGTAGGGTTGGAACTATAGCCCTTCAAGAACAGCTTTGGATTTGCAATCGAACGTGGATCAGTAAATGTGTCGCATGTCTTTTTTTTTTTTTTTTTTTTTTAAGGACGTCAACTGCTTCTAGTTTTTACTGAATTTACATGATAGTTTTTATTTTGTGCAGTTATACTGTTGTCTGTATCTTTGTTTCAGCTGTTTGTGCCATGGAAGCACTGTGTGAATCTTCCACTGAGCTTTTTCAGGCAAATGGAGATGAAGGACGAGGAGAGTCAGAGAAGCTTCTGGAGACAGCGCTGGGCATGGGACACCACTTGGTGGGTACCCCATAGAGCCCTGATTCTATTGGGCCCCTCTTAATTTTTGACCAATTAATCGTTTGTGTTTTTATCTGTCGAACAGAAATTAAAATGCTGGCATAAACGATTTGTGTTCCCATAGAGCTCATTAATATAATAAAATGGACCATGGCCTGGCCATGAGGCAGAAAGGAAGTTACTTTTTTTTTTTTTCCTTTTCATTGTTGGGATCACTATATTAATGAAAAAAGCTAACAAACAACTCCATACTCCACAAAAAAGTAAGATGCTTTAACATGTAATATGAATTCTGTACAGAGTAAAATACTTTTATGTTGCTTTGCTGTTGCCCAAGTTTTATAAAAAAAAATTGATAAATAGCATACATCATTTTAACTTAAACACAAATCTAGTGTATGTTTGGACTTGATTAGGGTTAGGGACAATCACCAGGAAGGATCGATGGTGGACATGTTTGTTTTAGGGATTCCAAATGTTGTCATTTTGCCAAAGATCTCATACAACACAGATCTATATGGGATATTCACTAGTTTTCTGTGAGAAACACTAATAGATAAATTCACTTTATTTACTTGAGAATGAATGTGTTACTTTGCCCCAGATAAAACTCAAATCCTGGAGAGCCAATGCCCTTGCTGTTTTTGTTCCAACACTGTTTCAAAAGAAAACCAGTAGCTGGCCTAATCAAGAGGAGCTTAATTAGTAGAATCAGGTGTGTTCAGTTGAGGTTGGCCAAAACCATGCAGGAATGGAAATTTATTCAAGAAATGGGTAAGTTGTGATCTGAGTACTACAATGTAGGTTAGGAGGTCAGACACCTTGTCCATTAAAACATATTCTCCAACTTTTAGTTTTTTTACTAATTTAGATCTTAACTCTAGAACTCTTTCCTGAAAGGGGCAACCTGCTTTTACTTCATGTGTGTAAAAAAACAGAAAATGTTTCCATTGACCCCATGTGAAAATCCTCAACTTATAAAACACATTTAAACCAGGATTTATGAAGGCTTTCACTTTCAAGCAAGGGGGTAAATGTTTAATATTTAAAATCATTCATAATTAAGGGCATGGCTACTTGAGTGGTTGCTATTTAGAGCTTATAAGGCTGGTCCTAATTGTTGTCGCCTGCTCAAAGGCTCTCATCCACTATACAAGAACAATGGATGCTGTTCTGAAGTAAACATGCTTTAGTTTAACATTTCAAAATCATCTAATTGATTGAGCTGCTATAGATGACATAGTTTGTGTCTAACAGAAAAGTAACAGATTCATACGATAGCACGATTGTCTGTTTACCCAGATATCATTCTATTTTTCATGTCATGTGACCCTTTCTGTGTCTGCTTTTCAGGGTTCCGTTGGTGGTGTTGTCATGCAGTCTACGCTCTGCACCTTGGCTGTCTCGATCCATGAGAGATTGGCACAGTCAGGAGATATGCCTGCACTGTAAGGACGAACTGCTGGCAAGGATAAAGAGCTTCTCTTGCCAGAAACCTCCTGCTTCTGTTTCTAACGAGATCTGAGACTGTTCTTCTGATTGTGCTTTTCTCTTTTCAGAAAGTTATTTTTTAAATGATAAGTAAAATGAACGATAATCAAATAGGGGAGTAAAATGTTCAAGACTTTTAGGGATTAATTAAATTTTTACTATTTTAATCAATGCTATTTTGTGTTCTGAAATGTAAAAACTAATGTGAATTTGAAAAAGCCCCTTTAGATGTTAGTTTAGTTTTCTTTTTTTTGCACAGGTGCCTTTGATGTGACCTTAGTTTTGTTGAATTGAAATGTATTTAAAATCTATTTAATAAATGTTTTTTAAGTAAATCTTTGTTTTGCCTGTGCCTTTGTATTTGGTTTTATACTGTGGCATCATGCCACCTGGTGCTTATTTCAGGTTCTATCAGAGTAATATGTGAACTAATGAATGAGTTGAACCTGTTGCATAGAGTCAATGTTGAGAACACGTGCCACAGAGTAATCAGAATGTTTAGTGCCTAATGAAATCTTAAGCATCCTTGTTTAATGTTCTCAGAAAGCATAATTTGTTAGTGTATTTAAATTCATATTTACAATTTTGCTGCCGATTCATTTAAAAAAAATTGTTGTTTGATGATTTTTATAAGATGCATGTTTGTGTAATCTCTCTTTTTTTATTTTTATTTTCTGTGAGCTCAAAAAGTTGGATAAGTATAGCACCACTGCTACTCACAGCAACGCCAACTGACCAAATGGATGAACCACTACACCACATCTCCCCACACAGCTTTTTATAGGTAAAGGCAATGAGAAAAACTTTAAATTATATGCTCTCAAATGTCCATTTAAGTAAAGTTAATGGTAGTCTACTGAATTATGTTCACTCTGTGATGCAATGTTATACACAGTGCTTAAAAAATGAATATTACAACTTTGGAAATTAAGAGCTCTGCAAAGAAGAAAAGTTAAGCTCTTTCTGTCGTTAAGCCCCATAGTTTCATTTGGTTGCTGACATTGATTAATTACCCAAGGTTCCATAATGTTTCTTTCGTTAATTACAGATTTTAGATGTATTATCCTATAAAATATATTTGTTTTCTGGTAATGGGTGTCCAGCTATAAAGTCCAGCATTTTGTACTAATTTTTTTATGCATGTCTCCTTTTAGGTTAGATAATAGTGTTAACATCTGTGGCAAACAAAAAGAGAACAAAACATTCCAACTATTCAAATATAAGATTATACAACTGTTTATTCAATACAATTAACAAAGGGAGACAAATCCAATTGCGATCTTAAAAAGTATTCCATTCCACACATTAAGAAAAATAAAATAATTTTCTACAGATCTACAATCTGCTGTTAATGCAGCAAAATTACAATTTTTGTTTGGACTGGCTCTGAACAACATTTCTTAATGGTAACAGATAAAAACATAACCTATTTGAAATCTAACTAATTACAAATCTTTTCTCACAAATCCAATTAAAAGCATCGGTACATGGATAGTCATGCCATTCTAATGCATCAGTCAAAACACAGTTTTCGTCTTTACCACCATTGGGTTGATTGCTTCTCCAGAACCTGAATCAATACAAGAGCTCAACATTAGAGGATTGCTTATATCCTTGGTACAATTCCGATTATCATTTAATAGAGTAGAAGAATTTCCCACCTAGAGTTCAGATTGCTGCCATCGACCCATTTCCATTGGCCCTCTTCATCAATGTCTGTCAGACCAATCCAGACATTAATAGCACCAGACAAGCCCATTGCATATTCCTTTAAAATACACATATTGGAATCTCTAATGGGTAATACCAGTTCAAACAAATAGCCCTCAAACCGTTCCAAGAACAAGGTTGTAAAAGCTTGCAGCTGAAGCAGCGGACTTAAGAGATGGCAAAAAACTTGAACTAGGTTTAATTTCAAACTGTTTTAGTTCTCTGTTATCCTTCTGGATCAATGTTTTCAAGTGTGTCATGCTATAACAGTTTACCTCACACTGTACTCATGTATGGTACTCATGCAGTTCCTCTTGTACTGAGCAGGATTGCAATTGCAACAATGAGGCATTAGAAGGGTAAAAAAAAAACCCAGCTCACATTCCTTAGTAGTGGGTGGGGGTGTTTGAATCATGGAGTGTATATAACAAGGACGTAGTGTCTGTGACGTCACCTGTAGGTTTCTGACTAAGTTAAAAGAGGCACAGAGTGGACGTAGCCAGTAAAATGCATCCATGAGCTCGAACATGACCATAGTGAAGACATCTGATAGGCTTAAATGTTAATATAGGTTTAAATGTTAATATATCTCAGACAAACAAATAAAAAATAATTAATCCCCCTCAGTGGGTTCAAATACATGAAAACTAAATATCTGAATCAACAAACCTAAAAGAGTCAGAGTGGAAACGTGTTTTTTTTTCAGCTCCAAAGCAGGTCAGTTTTACCATGGGAGTGAATGAGAACCTGGTCCCTTTTGGAGTCAGCCTCAAGCGGCTGGTGCTGGTTGAGGAACTGCAATTCAGTCACTTCTAATCACACATCGAGAAGGAAAGCAGGAGGAATGCTGCTTGGTTTGAATAGACACCCAAAATGAATTGTGAAATGTAAAATGCACTTGAACAAAATGAACATTAAAGGTTTTGTATCATACAAACTCAACTTTTCAGACATTTCTTTTAAGTTTTAGTATTTAGTGACCTCATAAAAACATGCCTCAAGACATATTCAGAATGGTATGTGCATGTTTGTGTAATATTATTTTCCTTTTCTGGGATCTTCAAATGGAATGATGACTGTAGCCACGCACTAAGCAATCACATGAACTGCTAATACAAGTCAATGATGAGCATACGTACTGACTGACCTGGAAGTGTAACCATAATAGAACTGTGTTGGATAATCAATGAAAAGAAATGTGCATTGAAACTAACGAATGTATGTAAATACTGCCTTTCGAAGGTAATTAAGGGTGCAGGGGTGGACTAGATGGGTCAAGTATTTATCATAAAAAGGGGCATAATAAAACAAAACAAATATTGAATTACCACTTGAATAAAGATGCAAAGAATACAGCAATTTTAAATACAAACTATTTAGCTATTATAATGGTTGATTTGCAACATATTAGAATTGCCATTTGCAGAAAGCATTTTCAAACTGCATGACCAAATTACAAATTGTAATTACAGCTCTCAAAAACATCTATATATAGGTCTTGTGAATAACATTCAAGACAAAATCTCTATTGATTTATTTCCTGTCAGGCTAAGTCGGGGAAAAAAACCCTAGGAACATACAGTATGTGTTATTGGTCAAAGTTCAATTAAAAATTAACTTTTCATGGGAACTAAAGGCTTCTTAACTCACTAGTTCCTCTTTGTTGTTGATGATGATCAGATCCGCTCCTCTATCTCTACAGTACTGTCTGCTCTCATGCCATCCTTTCTTCTCTTTAGAAACATAGTAAAAACTTGGCAGATGACAAATCCAACCATCTGTAAAAAGCAACAATTTAAACTATTAGCTCTTCAATTTCATCAAGCAGAAACACTTTTGGTTCAGGCTTTTCACAGAAATTAGGATGTGAATGTAGAACCTGAACTTCACAGTTACCCAGGTAACGAAAGCTTTCCAGCAGATCAGTTTTCTCCTTCTGTAACTGCTCACTCTTATCGGACAGTTGTTGGTTGTTGAGTTTTACCCGATATCTCTCTGCCATGAGGCTGCTAATGTTAGTCAGCATGTCTCTCTCTGCTGTGAGGCTTCTAGTCAGCTTGTCTCTCTCTGCTATTAAGTCGCTAGTCAGCTTGTCTTTCTCTGCTATTAAGTCGCTAGTCAGCTTGTCTTTCTCTGCTGTGAAGTCGCTGGTCAGCTTGTCTTTCTCTGCTGTGAAGTCGCTGGTCATCTTGTCTTTCTCTGCTGTAAAGTCGCTGGTCAGCTTGTCTTTCTCTGCTGTGCAGTTTGTGTAGAAGTATACAAACAGCAGTGTGATTGCAACCAGAAGAACACACAACAGCAGCAGACACAAACTCTGTGCTCTGGAGCATCTCTTCTTTGCCGTTTTGTTTTCTGTGGAACAGAGATCTGAGATTAAATGACTGATCGTTTGAAAATCCGAGAAAACTTGAAGTGTACAGAAACATGTCAATTTTA
Source organism: Danionella dracula (assembly GCA_900490495.1). Taxonomy (NCBI): domain Eukaryota; kingdom Metazoa; phylum Chordata; class Actinopteri; order Cypriniformes; family Danionidae; genus Danionella; species Danionella dracula. The sequence goes on along the minus strand of UELW01000433.1, from coordinate 8,412,508 downwards.
CTAAAGAGCATCTGAAAATGGTTTGCAATTAAGGGCTGAAAGCGCAGTACATTTAGTCAGAAGATAAAGCTACAAACTGAAGTTAAGTGCTTTAGTGCTGTGCAAACAAGAGCAGTGAGTGAAAACAACTTATTTTCCGCAACATCAAAATTTTAAAACTTTCTCATCACCTCTTAAGATAATACTACCTCAAGCTTAACATCCAGATACAATCAGCACAATACCAACATATAATAGGTATTTGATTATTTATTGAAATATTCCTTTAACTACAAGAAAATAATTTGGATCGGCTGGCAAATATTTATAGCACTGTTTATTAGTGATGTGTCAGTTTAATAGTGATCTTTAAAATAAATGACAAGACATGGCTTATGTTCGCTCACTTGCAGAAAAAAGTAATAGACAAGGTGGGGAAAGCAACAGCCAAATTTACAATGTAAAATACATAGATTTTTATCTTGTTATTTAGTGTAGGTATAGCAGTCTCGACAAATAATTTCACAAATTATCTATGTGACAACGGATTATGTAATGGAAAATAATCATTACAATATTGTTATTTCAGTTGACCAAAAGAGATAAAGGAATGAGTGTAATTGTGTAGAATGTGAAGAAAAACCAAACACTTTCTTTATTTGTTTTTTTTTCATATCTTGAGGGAAGAATTTGCACCAAAACAGACTTGCATGAAAGGTCGATTTGATTTCCCGATGTTTTTTTTCTTCAGATCTGTGTTTGTTGAAGTAGCTAGAGCCACAGGGCAAGAAGAGAAACTCTTCCCCAACATGGTCACAGACAACGCCAAGATGTGTGCTAAGGCTGTTGGCTTGGCTGATGATTGGCCTTTTAACAGAACCAGATTTGATGTTGCTTCTAAAGCCTTACTGATTTTCACTAATCTAATAAATGTCTTCAACAAAAATTACCACACAGTTTGAGCTAAATGGGGAATAGATTCGGGGAATTGCAAAAAAAAAAACAAAAACAAAAAAAAACTCACTAGGTTCTATATAAATAAGTATAAGGGAAACAAAAAAAAAGGGAACATTTGTATAGTCAATTATAATGTTTCGAGTTGACAATAATTACACTTTTAAAAATGACCAGGCGTCCCACTCACCCAATCTACAAGCTAACAAACATACATATATTAATAGTAAAATGTCATTTTGCTATTTGTAAATTTTGAACAATTACACGATATGGCCATTTTGGAGCCGGAGGAGCCAAATCAAAAGAGCAGGCTCCTTGAAATGAACCCCTGTTCAATAAAGCTAACTAGATTCTAAACCATGTAAACTATCTATGCTGTCCTCTTGAGACACTTATTAAAGATTAAAGTTACATATTAAAGAGAAATATGTATAATATTTAAAGTTCAATTACATGTAAAATGTTGGTGTCAACTAATTAATTGAATAATAGTCACCTGTTTGCTGGGATGGTTGTGTGGTTGGACTGATGTTGATGTCTTGCTGTTTCATAGAGTCCATGTTCTGATATATTTCATCCATCTCTACTTGCTCTCTATGCATTCTTACGAACTCTGTCATCACATTTGCACAACTAACATCAGATGAGTCTTCTCTCTGAGCTTATGCTGATCATTTTCTGATGATGTGACCGAGGGGCGTTGCTGGAGATCAGCCTCAACTGTAACACCCCCCCAAGCCCACCCCCACCCCACTTGTATCAAAACTTTTTTCTTCAAGAATTTTATTGAACCTTTGACATGTAAAAAAACACATGTTAATTTTAACTGGGTATTTAGAAAAACATGCTGATTAATAAAGGACACTGACAAAACAAAGCCAAACATAAGTTTAGTTCCCAGTTTTTAGAAAACTATATTTAGCACCTATTATTGCTCATTGAGATGCACATAGAAGATTGAGGAACAGAACAGCACTAATGCAATGTGTCAAAGAGTCATAGAGCGTTCGGACTGGATTGCTTTCAAAAAAGGATGGAGCCAAAAGGACTTGCATCTCTGTACATTCATCAGAGAAAGTCAGATATATCACAACTTGTCTTGTACATGAAATATGTAACAGCATCAATGCCATAATACTCTGTGAGAAAAGTTACTAATCATCATATTAGAGCTAAAACTATTAAAATGACTAAAAACTACTAAAAAAATTAATAATAATACATCACATCTAAAAAATAAATTCAATAGGCCCTAATTTAGAAACAAAACAAAATGTGCACAAAAAGTGTACTACATTTGAATTTTACATTCATCAATGCAGTGACAAATCATTTTGAATATTTTTCAAACATTTTGTCATAACATTTTGATCATTTTTGAATATATATGAAGTTAAGTTAGTAATCTCTTTATGGTTTCAATTATGACTCTCAGTAGGGACTATGAGGTCCTCCTTTTGAGTCGCTCGATTCCTCACGGAAACAGTACTTGTACTCTACTAATTGCTAGAAGGACTAAATTCAGCCTTTGATGTGGTAAAGTTGACCTCTGCGCATCTCCCCATGCAAGATTGATGCATTTCTCCTCTGGTAGAGTTGATTAGGAAGGTTAAGAATCGACTACACAAACATAAATAACTCTTAGACTTGAGGCCAGGGAAGTGGAGGACCTGCTCGGTGCCTGACTATTGAAGTTCTCGGCAAGCTTGGCCATCAGCCAATGGTTCTTATAACAGGTGTTCCCAAGTCGTCATTTGACAAACTTCGAAGTGGACGCCTGAAGGAGACTTGCATAACCCACCCTTCCCCGAATAGGGAACGGAGATGTATGTCCCCTTGGTTCAACCACTGAAGTCGGAGTAAGACACTGGATTACCCAGGGCAGTGGTTCTCAAACCTTTTTCACCCAGTACCACCTCAGAAAAAAATTGTCACTCCAAGTACCCTCAAAATAAGTTAAATACACGAGTACAGTATAGCCACAACGTATAAGCCCTCTTATTCAGCTACAGTTAAGTACAGTTCAAATACGTACAGTTCAATAATAAATATTATTGCAATAATTGATAATTAAAAATATTCATTCATTTTAGCAGCAGTATACAGCCTGAACATTAAGAATGTATGATTAAATTTTTTTAGTATCAAGTTAGATGGAAAATTATCTACTTTTTAAGTCTCTCCCTCCTCTTTCTCTCTCTCCTTCCTCTTTCTTTGTGCTGTAATCATTGCTTAAATCTCATATAAATAGTAAATTTCTGGATTAAAACCAGTAAATTTAGGGATAAAACTCTTCTTGCACCAGAACATCTTTCTTCATTCCAGCTACAGACATTAAAGATAAACGAAGTTTTACACTTATTTGATTGACTTTAAAGAAAACATTTTCCTGCTATCATGAGAGACAGATGCACATAGAGCAGAATGCGTGTAAGTAGCTTTACTTTTAAACAACCTCGAGGTTATATTATTTACCTGCGTAAGAATTTCTCCTGTTAAAAATAAACTCAATGCGAGATTGGACTGAGGCGAATCTGTCTTTTTTCACCTTCTGCTAAAGATACTTCTGTTTTCTCAACACAAGCAATGCACAAACCATTTGCAAGACAAAACAAGACACTTTCACAGTGTGTTTTTATTGTCCAAGTCTTTACACACACATGATCACAATCATCGTTAGCACATCACTGTTTACAGGTTTTAATCTTCAAACTGTAAACATTTTCCTGATCTTAGGTCAACTTGTTCAATGCACATTTTATTATCAACAGAAGCATCTGTAACCCACTCTCAGTAAAAAGTAGAAAGTGGTCTAGTGGTAACCATGGTGTCACCTCAGCTCATTTTCAGTAGTGCCTGAAGGCAACGGAAGTGGTTCTCTAAATGTGTGAAGCCTATCTTGACAGTTTTAAGCAGCCTAGCACATCTTTTCATTCTTTGAATATGAAACCATTTAATCAATGTTAAAAAAACTATAATAAAAACAAATAAAAACACTAGTCCCAAATAGTTTCACTAATCTTTCAAATGATTAAAATGTACATTCAAAAGACTACATTTAACTGTGTATATAAATGAGTCTACACATTTTAGGTATCAAAAACTAAAAACTGGAAACTGCCAGTTCATCAGCCTAATTACACTTAGAATATAAATATTCATTAACATGAATGTGAAATTCATGGGAGCCTTCCATTATTTCCCTCCAGGATTTGTGCATCCCTTTGATGCATAAAAGAACCTGAAAAGGAGTTCCACAACCTTTAAGGAAATTCTTCAAAACTTTCAATGTTTTTTTTTATATTGCCAGAGTGAACAAGATACAGGTTACAAAATACAGCTAGGGGGTGTAACATAAACATTTACATAATTTAGTATCAATCAAAATATATAATTTGAGACGAAAAGACATGAATAAAAAGGATTGAGGTCAGGATAAGGATTCATATAGGTATTGTATTATGAATTTCAGGATTTTTTTTGATGGCTGAATACTTTCACAATTTCTTAACATTTATCAAAGTGGATAAAAATATATAAAATTTTATCAAAGTGGTGTAATTAATGTATTCAAAAAACAATATCTTGAAATGCAGAACTGAAATGGTTAAGAAAGTTGTTTTTAATAAAGAGAAGTGTCAAATGTGACTGTTATCTGTTAAGTTAGATATGTTTGTTTGGTAAATATCAGACTTTCTTTCACACAATATTACTTCATTACTTGTAGTTACAATCCAGTTCCAGTAAGATAGCACTTAACATGCATTAAATTGCTGAAAGTTAATTCCAGTTTTCTTGTTGGTGTGAGGGAGAATTGAGAGACTGCCAACATATGGTTGAAGAGGATTAAAATAATGGAGTTTTTCTCCCGCTTAACTACCGCAGAAGTAATGGCAACAGAAAAAAAAAGAAAGTTGAGGGAAATTATTTTTATTACCTATGTGTTTGGACAAAAAGAAAGTTATTGTGAAAAATTTTCTATGAAGATAGATGTGTTTTTTATATAATGCTCCTGTTGTTCCAAATATAGTGTGTTTAAGTGAGAAGTTGAAGTGTGAAGTTTAAGTGAGAAGTCTGATATTTTGAATATCACATTTACCTACAAAGCTGTGTGGTATCTTTGATATATAACAGGTGCAGATATGGCGTGGAGAGCATTCCACATGAAGTTGTTTAATTCTTACCTGTTTGATGAAGTCAATTTCTAAATGTTAACTGAAACTCACCAGAAACAAAAGGGGTAATGTACGGGGGAGGCACACGGATCTGTGCTGGAACCCACTCTAATATCAATCTACATTCTGCCACTTTGCACCTATTCCTGGTTGCAATAAAGTAACTTTTCTACTTAGGATATGAAAGCCTTTTGTCTCTAAATATATGAAGAGCATCCATCAAAATAAACTGAATATATAACATAAGCTTGGTAAGTTTTACACTGAAAATCATACACTGTATTTACATGTACATGTCCAAATCTTTTGCAGTACTTATAATTGTATAAGTATACTAGTTCTTATTATTCAATTTGCACAGGCCAGATCAGGTTAAAATTTGATGCACAGGAATTTTTTTAAACTCATGTTCTGTCAATAATTCTGCTTGCATTTCCCAAAAGTCAACTAACTGCAAATGTTTCACAAAATCTGCATTTTTTTTATATTAAGGATTAAAATGTAATATTAACTAACAAGACTTGCAAGAGGAAGTCAGGGTTTACCAACACCAAAATACAAGCATTCAGTCTTCAAACCTAATAGCACTACACTGATCTATAACAGATATATAGACACATCGTTGATGTCATTTCCTGTGTAAAATTTCCACTGTAGAACGTTGGCTGCAATTCGGTCCAATATTTCAGCTAACAAAGAGCCCCGGAAGAGGAAGGCAATTGTTTGGGTTAAAAATAAATAAATCAAAAAAGATTCCTGAAAGCAGAAAGGTAGGGAATGGAGATGTAAGTAGAGTGCCTACTTTGGGAACACTTTAAGAAAGACTTCTTATACTGTGAAAAGGGCCAGTGGAAAGCCTTTCCTTGACAAGATTTGCATACAGACATCCATCTCCTCCCCCAGTTTTAGCAAGTTGCCTCTTCAAACACATTCCTATGGCTCAATTGACTTTATTATAATAATAATAATAACAATGAAAAAACGTTCAACAATAAATAAACACATTATGCCACATCTGAAAGACCTTATGAGCAAATCCAATTGTTAGCATAGTAATTGGATGCTCACCCTAAACATCTTAAAGGCAAAAATATTTAATCTAATCTTTAAGACATGATAAAAGTACTTGAAAATGGCCGTCACATTTCATTAAAAAAACATCATCATACTGAAAGATCGTTCTTGTGAATAGTGATAATTTCCTTCATATCACATGTTTTGAATGACTGTGATCCTGAAATATCACAGTTCAGATTTGCCCAGGTTACAATTTGTAGGTGGAGGACAACAACTGATATAATTAGCATCTACACACACATTTCTATTGTTGCATTGACTTCATAATTCCCCAAGTATCCATACAATACAAATTTAAGACAATAATTAAACATGTTACAGGCTAGATGTGACAGTGATTATATGCACTTGAAATCTTTAGGCAACGAACACTGAAAAGAGAGTTCAAGGTGTAGTTGGATCTGGTAGAGTGAGGGGCAGCTTGACTTTAAAACTTTCTGTGGTGTTTTCTTCTCTTTCTCTCTGCATCAACCACAGCTCCTCACAGTCTGCTCTAGGGCACTGGTTTGGAGAGTGCAGCCGCATCGGTGCTCCGTGGGTCCCTGACAGCAGTGATGATGTCGTTGTTTCTGCGGACACCCTCCACCACAGAGAGAAGAGGCACCTTCAGAAGCTCATGACCCCGTGCAAGCAGAGCCCCAGCATCCTCTGAGGAGAACAATGCTACAGACAGAAAAGATACAGTCTAAGTGCTTCTCTATGCCTCTGCAAACGCATGCTTATGACACCGGAACACAGAGCTTCGGAGGGTTCTAAATAATATTTCCATGTCCAGGGTTAAAAAAAGCTTACCCTCAGGGTAAACGTTATTTGAAACATTTATGTGGTTTAAACATAATTTATTTATTTACATCATTTCAAAACAAGAAAATTCAATTGGTCATCTTCTCTGTTCATTCTTTACTTAACAACTGATGTTTTTCAAACATAGATTTGAAGTTCTGCTAAAGGTTTAGTTTAAAAATATACATTCAAAGACTTGTTTCATTCAAATACATTCATTTTGGTACTTAATTTTTCAAAATTTAACTGTCAGCTCTAATACTATTCTGTTTTTGGTCTGAGTCTTGAGTTGGTCTAGGTCAGTCAAGGTCCTGGTTTAGTGCTCTCTTCTAGCGAAAGGTCATAGACTGGTAGAGACTATGTGTTGGCAAAATAGGGTTAATTTTGCTACAATTTTACTTGTACATTTGTGCAGAAAGGTTTGTGTTTTGTTCTCTAAATTTGTAAAACATTTTAAGAAAAAAATGTAGCTTTGCATTACAATAATACACACATGCACCTGATAATAACTCTCTTATTTCTGCACTCCTGACCATGCTCCTTTCAGGTGTATTTCTTATTATTTGGTTTGGTGAAATATGTTCTAGAGTAAAATACCATATATTAGAAACATTGTACCAGGCTTTTTTTATTTTTATTTATTTTATAAGACATCTAGTAAATCATATAACAAACCTGACTCTAGAACAGATAGAATTCCAGACCCTTTCAGCCAATGCAGTGAAGGTGTCAAGAAAGAACTCAATTTTTTTTTACTTTATAGCTTATATTTTCAACAGAAAGGAGTTTAATAATAGAACTTGTATAAAAATATATTTCAGAGTGTATAACATTCAAATGTGATCATTCTTTTTTCCTCAACGAATTTCAGCGTTTAACCACACACCCAAAACAATGTGAGAGGAGAGCCGAGAACTCACAGTCCACCAGTAGAGTGTTGTTGTGGATGAGAGGATGTAGACGCCCACTGGACACACTCTCACTCATGTTCTGTCGTAAAGACAGTGCATTGACCAAAACCTGCAGAGATAAACAAAGACGGCAGACTAGGAGTCAGGTCAAGCTGAAGCGTAGACTCCTAAATCACGGGTGATGTTTGCTGACCTGTGTGATTCCACTCAGAGCCCGGTCACCATTAGAAGAGGTCAAGGTTATATATGTGCCACAAAGGCCAACAGAGGGGCGCACGGCCACGGGCATCAAGAAAGATGCTGGACGCTTCCCTGGCTCAATGCCATTATGCTGGTAAAAGACAAAAATCTTACCTGTGAGAATTCGTTCTCTTGTACTGAGATTATGGGATTGGTAGAATCATTTATTGAGAAAAAGTAATGCATAACTTACAAATGCAAATCAGGTTTTGTGAATCGTAAATTGCAAGTGGCTTATACAAGTACACTTGCAATTGCATGTGTACTTGTAACTGAGTAATTTATATGGTGTGATTTCAAAAGATATTTTCAGAAGAAAAAATTCTCTCAACTTCTTGAACTGTTACAAATACAAAACAACTTCACAATTATAACTCTTTTTTTGTGGACTATGGGCTGTGCATTTGTCAGTATCATTCTGCAAATAATCTGTAGATATTTTTTGCAGTATTCTTCTGCGAGTAAGGGCAAGAAATGCCACATATGCATCATCCAATCAGAACGTTGTAAGGATAGTGACTGATAGAATAGGACAGCCAATCACAGCATATGTTGACCTTTTCAACATAATTGCCAGGAGGAGCCCCATGTCTATATATCTTCAAGTAGATTACAATAAATTTTTTAAACGAGAATATAAATATTATTTGTATTATTCTCAAACAACGAGAAAGTTTCCTTAATATCAAGATTTGTTTGTTTGCTCGATGATGAGTGATATGACGTGTCCTGCTTCATAAGTTATTATTGTTACAACAGTCTGGCAGAAATGTGTGGAATTTACATCTCTGACCCTAAAAGACATTATATATACTGTACATGCATTCCCAAATAGTAATTTTTAACAGCACTTTTTAAATCATGACTTATGTTTCTTAATGTGACCATTGTTGTCGTTGCATTGAAACAAGATTCCACAAATGAGAAAAAAATAGAAATACTGGATTGAAAGCAGCCGGGCCCTGTGTTTTGTTGGGCCAGGAGAAGTCCAGAATCTGGCTGTTGAGGAGGATCCCAGAGGACGTCACTATACCACTGCCAAACGGCTGGTTCAGGGAACTGAGGACACAGGACGCATTTGTTCAAAAACTACAATTGCCATTTAGATTGTATTTCAAATTTCAATTTAATTTGTCCAATTACAATTTGAAAATAACATTTTCAAAACATTACTTTTTTATTCTGAGAGTATTGTGGCAGGTAACCCTGAAATCTTGAGCTAGAAACGCTGCTAAGGTTAACATGTGTAGCTGGAGGTAGTCATCGACAGAACCTGCAGCTCATTAGAGGGATGATAAAGGGTTCTCCAAGCTGGAGGAGAGCAAGTTTGTTTTAGCCTCTCGAAGAGCTTCAGGGAGAGAATCAATGCCAGGCACCGAAGAGACCAGTTAGGAGGACCCTGACGCTGAGGACAGCGGAAAGTCCAGTTGTCCAGGAATTCCAGTAATCGCCTCTGCCGAGAGCTCAGCGCTCAACAATCATCATGCCATCCCCTGCATCGGTTGTCCTGCACTTTTTTTTATACAGCCCTCTTAAATCACGGGTTTGTTGTATATTATTGTTTTATTTAATAAAGGCATTTCTCGTGTTGAGGTGATCAGCCTATTTGTAATCATCTTTGATTGATTTACACTGATGCTTTTACACAAAAAAGCTTACAACCGAGGAAGGTCTAAAAAAACGTATTACAAAATAATTGTCAAGCTGGATTTTTGACAATATAAATAGAGCAGTTTAATAAAATGCATTTCACAGAGTCCACATTGACCAATGAGAAAGTGTTATGGTACAACCATTTTGACACCTTCTGTAAATCAATTGGTCTGGTAATGATGCCGAAGAAAATTAGCTTGAACAGAATTGATTCCATAATGTCTGTTTATCTGAAACTTTTTACAATGCGCTTGCCATTTATTTAAGAAGTTCCCAATACTGCAAGAAAGACCACTAAACAGACAAAAGGAGAGACTGACCTCACGAGGGAGACAATGACGTCGTCATTCCCCATTACCAGGATCTGGCTGGCAATGCTACCTTCAAGCACCTCGTAAAAGGGAGGATAAGGTTCTTCAGGGGCCGCCAGTGAGTCACTGATCATTTCACTAAACCCTGCGGCCTGAGATTTGCTGAGGAGAGGCATTGGAAAATACTGAGATCAACATCTGCAAATCCTACAGAATATTTATTTAGCTAGTTTCCTAATACCTTTTTTTATAAGCCAAATAAAATGCTTGCCAATTAAACAAGCACAAAAGGGGATGAATTGTTCAGAATAAGAGAGCAGTTTTGTTGTGGGCCTAACGGTTTACAGACACTTATAAGCTGCATTACTTCTCAAACATGAAAAGTGTGAACTGTTGATGTATGTTATACAGATGTATGCTGTAGGATAACATAAAAAAATTAAGTTTATTAATTAAGAGTTAAACAACCACGTATAGCTTTATATAAAATATAATTTTCACCTGAGCATCTGTGCCACCAGCTCTGAGACAGATGAATCAAACATGCCATCACCGAGGGCACTGGCCTGAGACAGAGCAATCTTCAGCGTCTATGGAAAGAGCGGAACACCGTTCAAAGACAAAGGCAGTTGATGAAAAAAAGCTGTTAGGCATCAGAAGGGTTATAATATGTTTGAAGTAACTAAATCCTCTCACCATATGGAAAAGTTGGTTAATTGTGTGGTAAATTGAAAAGAGTCCGGTAAGTTTTCTGGGTACGCTAATTTCCTTTTGCATACTTGATTGGTTGTCTAGTTTCCTTGTACCTCTCACCTCTGCTTTCCTTCTGTCTTTTTCTCTAACTGGATGAGAACTGAGGAGGCCGCAGACCACAAACTCTTTTCATCTTCTCACATTAAAGCTAATAAGGCTGTCTTTTTGATATCAAGTTAAAACTTGAAGAGTGAGTCAATGTCACCGGTATCAGTAGAATCGGTGCTAGCACTTCCTCAATCCTCTCTTGCATTAAATGGTAGATGTGCAAACTTCAATCTGTCAGTGTTCCGCTATAAAACCAGTTAGCGGTTAATTATCTGCTATGTCTCATCAGAAGATGCTTAAACAGTTCTTCATGTGAAAGAATTCATAAAGAGTAACTTAATTGAAAGATGGAAGCCATCTTTTAGGTTTACAATTTACACGAAATAACTGTGAGCTTCATATCAGCTTTACAAATTATGGACCCAATGCATATTTAATTATGATTGAATATTAGATGGCATAAAATTAAAGGTCATAACTATGCAGTGAGTGAAGCCAGTGCATTGTACCTCTGCCATCCAGTGGTAAACCTTGCCCCTGTTGGTCTGACGTGTAATATTAAACCCCTCCAGAATATTTAGGGCAGAGAGCAGAGCGGCTCCAGAGTGAGGTGGAGGGGGAACTAACACCTGATGCCCTGTGAAAGAGAGACAGAGAGGGGGGGAGAGAGAGAGAGAGAGAGAGAGAGAGAGAGAGAGAGAGAGAGAGAGAGAACATGACAACACATAATGCTGTAAAGGAAACATTGATAAATCAGGTAATGAAAATAAATCACTGAAGTCAAATTAAAAGGCAAATCAAATAAAGTTTGATTGAACAATGTCACCGGCCAAATAAAGTCCCATGCTGATTTTTTTTTCTTACCCCATTTAAAAAAACAACAACTCAAAACGCTCAAAAAAACTGTAAAGATTTAGGCAATCTATTAGTTAACAGCTGTTTCCACAGGCATTAGGTTATTTCAGTCAACCAGAAACTTTCAAACTAGTTTCACATTTAACTCATCGCAGCTTTTCCTCCTGGATGTCTGGGTAAAGATAATACCAACATCTCTGACACACTGTCATTTACACATTATATACAGGGTAGATTTAATAAAATGCATGAATAAACAACATTATTTTCTATAATTCTAAATTGTATCGGAACAGTACACACAGTCTAAGCAGCCCTATGTGATCTGCTCCCCATTTAACTTTTGCTAACACTTTGATGGTGTTCAAACACGTACAGGCATTTTTTTATTTAGATGTGGGCTAAAGCACCTCTTATTTTCAAAGGTAAGTCCTAGGCACTTCAATTCCTTTACAACCTTAAAGAATAAAAGGTTCAGGTTCATGAAGTGTCCATTGGATGCAAAACATTTTTGTTTTGGAAAATGTAAAATCATTCTTAATTGACCAGTGAATGATTTTGTTAACACACAGTTTTGTCTCTCAATTGTGTTCATGCACATTCCTCTAAAACTGATGCACAAAGCAGCAACATGATCAGCAAAAGATGTTCGCCTCAACGGTATTAATGATGCTATTCATTTTTATGTTGAAAAGAATCACTGAAACTGTACTTCCTTGAATCCCCAGCTTGTAAGGCAATTGGTCTGTATTTATATTTTGGGTTTATGTGAGCTCTCCCAAGCTCTGCGAATTATTTACATTTTTTATTTCCCTATTAGAAGTTCTAACCACCAACCCGATCCGAAAATGTATGTACTGAACCAGCAGTTACAGGTTTTTAAACAATGCTAGTGGATTTGGACTGATTCAACAGCAGTATTGTGTGCAAATTTAAAGCCTTTATGAGATCTTCTATTTTGAAGGGACAGTTGTATATTTCTTTATCTTCAAGCTGAGGTTCAGTTCCTTCTCTTCATGTCACACTCAAATTGACTGAAATTCAGGAAGACCATTCAAGGAATTCTTTTTGAAAGATCCCCTCTGTCCTTCTTTCTCCCCATAGCTTATGAGATGTTTATTCACATAGAGATATGTACGCTCTTTGTCCTAAAATTTTTTCCAATGAATATTAAGGTTACCCTGGTAAATGCTCTGAAGAGGCCTCTGGATGACGGTAGAATAGTTTTTGAAGTCTTCCTCAGTCAGGACTCCTCCTTTAGCTTGAACCTGAAAAAAAAAAACTTTGTATGATTGGTTGGTTGTTTTTAGTTTTTACAAAAGGGCTTACGATGATCAAACTAGAGTTGTTGAAAATTGAAACAAGAACTTGACGAGTTTCTATTAAATGTTTACCAAATTTCATTAGTAGCCTTCAGTCAAAAATTTGACATGGAATTAAAAAAATATTGTTAGTTCTACTTTACCTCTGTGCTGATTATCTCTGTGAACTTCTCAACAAGAAAAAACAAGCTAAAAGATTTATTTGATCATTTTCGGTTCTTGAAGTCCAAATATAAATAGTTAAGTTTTTCAAACCTTTGCCTTTGTGGCTTTATTCCCATTTAGATGCAAGTAAGCATATAAAACAAAACTATACTCCCAATTGCACGCACTAAAAACTATATGCAATTGGATTTCAAGGAGGGGGACTGTGTTCAACAATGGCACTGAGCGGATTGTAATTCTTGAAAGAATACATTGGTATAAAAAGACTTGCAAGAGGAAGTCAGGGTTTACTAGCACCAAAATACAAGCATTCAGTCTACCTAATAGCACTACACCTATCTATAATAGATATATAGACACACCGCTGATGTCATTTCCTGTGTCAAATTTCCACTGTAGAACTCTGCGACTCCATTGGCTGCAATCCGGTCCAAGACTTCAGCTAGATCAAGTCGTCTGGCGAAGAGCCCCGGAAGAGGAAGGCGGTCGTTTGGTAGAAAAAGATTCCTGAAAGCCTCTGAGACATCCTGGTCTTGCACCCTTGATAGTGCCTCAGCTGGAACAAAACACACGTAAGGCTACGAACAAATCAAAACCACCACCTTTCTGAAAACCACATCTGCCCATCTCCAACCTTAACTGACCACATGCGGTCATGCTAATTAAGATTGTTTTAACCTCCAGGAATATACTTTGTGAGCCCTGCACTAGATGTTCAGTCAGAATCTTACCAAGCTCATGGGTGATGTTGAACCCACTGCGACCGACATCTGCTGCTAGAGAGACCACCTCCTTCCACGCCATCCTGAATAGCAAGAATTACATTATACTTTAAAAAAAAAAGTGGGTATAGTATACTACCACAAACTAGTGCTTTTGACAGAGTGATCTCTACATATATCTAAATACATTAAAGACTCTACTGTAACCAGCCAATTCTCAGAATCTCAATCTCAAATTTGAAGATAGCTAAATGAATCAATTGAAACATTCCTACATTCCTCCAAATTCTCAAAAGTTCATAAAATATATACCTGGACTTTTAAACAACTTAAAAACACATGCTTTGCCATAACAACAAATACTAGAAATAGCAGTCATTTAAATTATGAATATTCATTCATTCATCTTCATGTCGGCTTTATTCCCTTTCGGGGTCGCCACAGCGGAATGAACCGCCAACTCTCTGCCATATGTTTTACGCAGCGGATGCCCTTCCCTGCCGCAACCCATCGCTGGGAAACATTCACACACACATTCACACTAACACTATGGGCAATCGTTCTTACTCAATTCACTTATATCGCATGTCTTTGGACTTGTGGGGAAACCGGAGCACCCGGAGAAAACCCACGCGATCACGGGGAGAACATGCAAACTCCACACAGAAATGCCAACCGACCCAGCCGAGGCTCGAACCAGCAACCTTCTTGCTGTGAGACGACCGTGCTACCCACTGCGCCACCGTGACGCTCTAAATTATGAATAATTGAAGAAAATTTTAAATTTAAAAAATCGAATAATAAAAATGGGTCAAATAAAGTATTTATTTAGCAACTTATTTTAAAGTCATTTAAATGGACAATCTTTTGCCTCTGACATCACAAGATGAAGAGTTGGTCTTGATTCAACATATATTTCCTAATGGTTACAAAAACATGTTTACACATTTTACATCATGCCGTTATCATTTGATGATTTTTGTCCATACTTTCATTTTTATTCCCCATTAATTGATTAGGATTGAGAATTTGTAAAAAAATTTCTTTGAAACTACTAAGTCTACTAGCTTAGTAGGGGATGTAAAACTCCTGCTGTCCCCCTGGAACAAATATGTTGGAGATGTGTTTTATTATTCTGAACATATTTCAAACTGATTAAAAAATAGTGACTGGAAATAGTTTTATGGCTTTAAATTACATTTTTATACCTTAAACCTTTTAATTTATTTTTCTCAGGTTAGACCAAGAATGATCCCGAACATGTGTTTCAAACGGCTTTGTAGTGAAATAGTCAATAAAAACAAAAGCAAAGTGCGGTCACATCTAGATTCTAGAGATGAGCTTAAAGAACTTTGAGTATCTAGAAAAAATTATTGACATATAAAAATCAAGAATTTTGATCATATTACCTGCCATAGAGCTGATGCGCCTGGTGGAGTCCACTGATCAGACCAGGAACAGCCACCAGCAGACCCGGCTAAACATAAACACACTCCATCACAATTCTGGTTTGATACAATTACTGTACATCTCACACACTCGTGATTGATGCTGAAGAAGGTTTGATCACCCCCTAGAGGCCATATGTATTACAGGCATTGAATCTTCCCAACCAATCTATTTCCACCGAGCAATCTTAACTCATGAACTATGTAAAATATGTTTTCTGTCATTTTTTATACGTCTTGATACAATAGAAAAAAAATGTGTTTATGGCTGGCAATTGCTCTGCTCAAATCATTAGGCATAACTGTATGATTTTATATCTGTATTGCTGCTCTGAATGGAAGAACACTTTTTAGGACGGAGTTTTGATAATGTAGCTAGCCTGCCCTTCTTATGATCACTTCAGGACATGTGCACTATTATAACTATATAACATTGCACTAATCTCTTGAATAGACAGTTAAGTGAATCTGTGTTATTCAAAAGAGATCCAGACATTCACTGAATGGTTTTTCTTTTGTTTTGTTTTACATTTTACAAGTTGCAGTTTACGGTTTGCAAGTCACACTTGCTTTAGTTACTACATAGCTTTACTGCTACAGATCCAAAAATATGCTAAAGTGTTCATCAGAAATTAATAGCAAAGTTTAACAAGGCTCAAGTAAGTTTAAATCTGTCTTCCTGAAAAACTGAAATAAAAGTTATTATTATATTTTTTATGTCAAAATATATGCAGGTCTAGCTCACCCTTTGCTGAGCAAGGGGCATCAGCTCCGCCTGCAGTTCAGCAGGTGCTGTCTCCCTGAAGTCAATCACATGACTCTGGTTCTTCCGCACATTATGGACCAGCATTACTCCACCCCTGAAGAGAAACACACATACACTGCTTAAAATCCATCTATTCAGAGCTGCAGATGAGTGTCTTCTTCAAAGTTTGGCTTCAACGCCCTGATTTAAGAGAGCAGGGGTGCTCTGCTGGCTGAACAAGACTGTAGGCAGAATTTAGGTTCAGCTTGCTATTATCATAACATCAATAGTGACATTTTGAAACTTAAGAGTTCATATTTTCAGAATTTTTGAGTAGATGAAAACCTCTATTTAAGTAGTATTTTGGATATAGCCTAGTATAATTAAAAAAAACTAGTTAGGGTTTTGTTAAGTAATATCTTCTTTAATTTGCGTTTGAGTATAGGATATATAGTGCATCACATATGCTGAATAACTCACAATTTAATTGTACAGATTAGTTTCGGAATTACTCAACCTAAGTTCTGACAACCTAATAGTAAAGTCCCATCCATTGTGAAAAACTAACAAAAACAAACCAAAAACAGATTTAGTTCAATTCATTTCAATAGTATATACAAAAGCCTAAAATACTATTATACTAATAGATGATATGGGATGTAACATTTGTGTATTAGCTGGGTGGGAAAGAGAGAGGTGTCTATACATACTATCTATACACTTCTCCCCAGCAGGTTCATATAGGAACCTCTACACTGTGGAATACCTCCAATCTATTGGCTGTTAGTTGACAGATGAAGTGATGATATGTTACCTTTAAAACAAGGCTCTTCAATGGGGTCACTGACTTTATTCCACTATAGAACTACATTTCCAAAATCTGCAGCATGGAATTATTGATTTTATTTTCAGATACAAATGGCTTTGTTTTTAATGATTTATTTAATGAATATATATATAATGTGTAATGATTAACAATATGAAAAGATTAACAAACATCATAAATGTGTTACAAAAGCTCACTGTTGTGTGTACCAAGTCAGGGTCGTCATGTGCTTGCATACTTTTTAATACTTTTACCTCAACTTTCAGTCAATCTCTACAAGAGCTTAAACGTGATCCTAACATACCCTCCGATCCCAGATGAGTGAGGGTGGATGATGCCCAGGCAGAGAGAGGCAGCGATAGCGGCATCAACACTGGAACCCTGTTTACTCAAAACCTCCAAACCCAGAGAGGAACAGCGCGCCACGTCTGTAACCACAGCTGCCTGGCTCACCACCTGAGGCCAGAGAAAACACTAAGACCAGCAGTGGAACCACAAGACAGTGTACAAGAAAAGAAAAAAATGCAACGATCTTGAACAAAGCTGACTTTATATTACATGTATATGTATTAAATAGAATAGTTTGCGCTCAAGACTGAAACACAGCCCTTGATAGTGATGTGAGTATATCTTTGTGTGAGATTTATTTTTGTGATACATTCAGATATGGAGCCTCATATCAGAGTACATATTGTTTCTTGGTCAGGTGATTGCTCACAAACTAAGCTTCATTCTTCTTCCAGTCGTATGATGGTTCGGATTTTGCTTCAACAGGTTTGCATTCACTGATTCCTCTTTTCAAGTGTCAGTCTGTTTCTTTATATACTTAAGAGCTACTGCATAAACTTATTTATTTAAACAACACAAGTACAATTCTTTCTCAATTGATTTGCGTTACAGCCCATGACCAATCTTAATGTTGGTTCACCAGATCAAATGTGTTTTTAAACAAAGTGTTTATTGTAGGCTCCATAATAAATAATTTAAACTTTAATATTTATTCACCTGAATTCCGTCAGCTACTCATACATCATTAACAGGTAAACCCTTTGAGTTTAGTGTGAGGTAGGATTGTTTCACAAAAGGAGTCATCCCCAAAAAAACTGTGCTACTCTTCTAAGCTGAGGGCTATAACGATCTTTTTGTGAAGTTGAAGGATGTACTGAGTGATCATGGGACTACTGGTGCAAACCAGCACTCAGATCTGACTTATGAAAGATAAACATCAAACAGAGTGTTTGAACAGTTTTTGAACAGTTTTAGCATTCCATCCATGAAAATTCATGACATCCAGTTATTCTTAAATTCACTCATTTCATGAGTGTAAGCTAGCAAGATCAACTCATCTGACTTCAGACAAGTTAGGAGCAGAAAGAAAGACTTGCCTTCTTCCAGCTCTTTTAATAAGCACACAAGACCTCTTTTTAATCTGTGTAATGTAGGCAACAAGCTACAAAGCTGTTTTAGTGAAAATGTGCCTTGATCTGCATTCACTGATTGCTTTCAATTCTCAAGAGATCAATGGCCAAAAAAAGAATTACTGTTCAAAACAATGGTTTATGCATATGTTTAGTAACAAGTATTTTTCTTTGTATAAGAGGTTAATACTATAAAAGGTTAAACTCATCCATGATCAGCTAAACTGGCATTAAAGTATTTTATGTTGGGATGAATTTATAAGATCATTTGAGCTCACAGTCACTAATCTCTGCTATTGGCTAAAATTACATTATAGCACAAATATCTTCCAGAAAAGCAGTTTTTATTGCAGAAAAAAAGCATAATTATATTTTTTAAAGCGGTCTGTTAAAGTGGCAACTAGTTGCTGACTCTGCTTTAGATGATCACAAGCCTTCTGGTTCATTTCTACTGGACCCACCAGCAGCTTCTGTTCCTAAATGTGCTTCCCTTTTAACATGGTGATTAATATTTTAACATGATTTATAGTTAAATTAGTGTCATATTAGTGTATTTGCTTGGTTTGTTCTGTGTTCTTTTCTCATGAGCTAGCGCAACAGCACCTGGAGACAATCCTAACTCATCTCCACATTTTAAAGTCGGCCATGTAAAAGACAAGAAGGATTGTTTCACTTATTTTGCAATATATCATCAGGAGAGGGAAGCCATCCCCACATTAACAGTGAGGAACACTTATCACCTGTGGGTCCCCAAAGTAGATCTGTAGGATGAGGGCAATAGTGACACCGGTGGCAAATGTCAGACATGCAGTGAGGATGACTGTCAGCCCATCCCTGGTGCAGGCGCATTCCTGAGTCAGCGGGTCGTTGTTGGTCTCCCTAAGAGGAGACAGGTCCTGGCTGGCCAAATCTGAGGCAGAGGAGGGAAGCCGCTGCAGCCGGGCAGACTTCAGGAACAGGTCTGGGTCTGAGGAGAGAAGAATTAGAAATGGTTGTTTTTAGAAGGCTAGTGTCACAAATACTACTAATTTTTTTCAGTATTCTAAACATACTGAAGTCAATTTCTGTGAAAACATTTTTTTTTTGCAAATGCTTCATTTAGCATTTTTTTTTTCCTAAACCCAAGTGTGCTTTCCTTCATTAGTTCTTCCAAGTGTTATTCCTCGACACCTTTCATGTCCGCATTCACTCCACTCACAGAAGATCAGGTGATCAAACTCCTTGACTCAGCGCATCCAACCACCTGCCCCCTCGATCCCATCCCCTCTCACCTTCTACAAACCATCTCACCTACCATCACACCTGCCCTCACTCACATCATCAACTCCTCGATCACTACCGGTATTTTCCCTAACAACTTCAAGGTGGCCAGAGTCACCCCGCTTCTCAAGAAACCTACACTCAACACATCACTGGTGGAAAAGTACATACCTGTCTCTTTGCTGATCTTCACTGCAAAAAAAACTCATTGAGCGGTTCGTCTTCAATCAACTCTCTACCTTCCTGACTCAGAACAAAAAGCTTGATGACAATCAATCAGGCTTCAAGAACGGACACTCAACTGAAACGGCTTTGTTGTCGGTAACGGAAGCGCTGCGAGGGAACAGGGCTAACCACAGATCATCTGTCCTCATCATACTAGACCTCTCTGCAGCTTTTGACACAGCCAACCATCAGATCCTTCTCTCCACTCTCTGAGATTGGCATCACTGGAACTGCACTCGATTGGCTTGAGTCCTATCTCACTGGTAGATCTTTCAGTGTTGGGTGGAGGGGTGAGGTCTCAAACACTCATAAACTACTCAACGGAGTTCCCCAGGGTTCAGTCCTTGGCCCACTTCTCTTCTCCGTCTACACCACCTCCCTGGGCCCTATCATCCTCAGACACGGATTCTCCTACCACTGCTATGTTGACGACACTCAACTCTATCTGTCGTTCCCCCCTGATGACCTGTCAGTAACTACCCGCATAACTGACTGCCTGAACGACATCTCTACTTGGATGAAGAACCATCATCTACAACTCAACATGGCCAAGACAGAAACTGGTAAACCCGGCAACATCCCTCTGTGCATCACGACCACCATCCAGCTTCAATCCTCTACAGTCACCCCTTCTCCTTCAGTCAGGAATCTTGGAGTGATTTTGTATGAACAGCTGTCCTTCAAAGATCACATCTACACATCAGCGTGTAGATTTGCACTGCACAACATTAGAAAGATCAGGCCCTTCTTAACTGAACATGCAACTCAACTCCTGGTTCAGGCTCTGGTCCTCTCACGTCTGGACTACTGCAACGCTCTCCTAGCAGGACTTCCAGCAAATGTGCTCAAACCTCTGCAGATGATCCAGAACTCTGCAGCTCATGTTACTCCCCTCTTCATCACTCTTCATTGGCTCCCCATTGCTAACGCTGGCATACAAAACTATCTCCGGATCAGCCCCTGTTTACCTCCATGAGCTCATACGCTCCTACATGCCCTCCAGAAGCCTGCGTTCAGAGAAGGAACAGCGACTTGTGGTTCCATACCACATGGGCAGAAGATCTCTCAGCAGAACCTTCTCTTTCACTGACCCTGGATGGTGGAACAAACTCCCTGATCCAGTCAGGAAAGCAGCAACACTAACAGCTTTCAAAAAGCAACTGAAAACTCTTCTCTTCAGGGAACACCTACTATAAATTTTTTTTTTTTAAACTACTGTCTTTATCTTCTTCCTCTACTTCCTCACTGCTTTGGTTTATTGATCAGTTGATACAATTTCTATTATGAGAAGCTGAGATAGACTTTGACGGTGTAACAGATTGCATATTGTCTCTCCCCTAATGTAAGTCGCTTTGGACAAAAGCATCTGCCAAATGCATAAATGTAAATGTAAATGTTCTTAAAAAGCAAACTAGTGAAATCACTTAATTTAGAAAGCCCTGTCATTGTTACACAAGTCAACTATCTTAAAGGACACCTGTTACGGGGGGGAAAAAAAAAACAATCAACTTTTTTGAGATGATCGACCATAAATGTGTGCATAAACACACTCACAACAGAGTTGTCGTAATCAAGTCTTTTTTGGTATAATACTAAATGTGGAAATTCAGAGCCGTTTTGTGGTTATAAGCTCTCTACCGCTGGTTTATGGGCGCTCCAAGCAATTGGCTTATGATGTAAATGATGTGCACAAAACAAGTGAACAACAAATGTAAACTCTTTAAACAATAGCAAACCCCTGATGCAGATACAAAACTATATTAGGCATATAATTGATATTAGAACGTTTTGGAGAGGGGGAATTTTAGAGCCATTGACTTTCTCTTGAAATAAGAAAATAATGTTGTCCTTTTTTATTTTATTATTTATAGAGCCATTAACTTTCTCTTGAAATAAGAAAATAATGTTGTCCTTTTTTTTTTTAATTACGGGTCCAGGCTAAAATTAGGGAAAAATTTTTTGTAATCATGTTATATAAGACCCGGGACCCAGATCTGTCCTGTGAATGTATTATATATGGCCCCTGGGATGATATGAATTTATTTATTTAAAAGCGGCCCGCAGCCATGCGCCGGTGTCAACAGTAGCCTGCAAACTCTTTATATGTTTTTTATTTTATTTTGTTTTACTATTTGAAAGCAGTGATCGGTAGAATCATAGATGTATTTTCTGTTTGTAATGCATTCAATTTATTTTATCTAGATAACATTTGAACATGTTTTATTTTTGAAGCACATTTACTTTTTTGCTATTTGCCTGTTGAAAGTGTTTTCTCTGGAAATTACTTACAGAGCCGTGAGAAAAGATTGCTTAATTCCTTTAATCACTAACTCATATACAAACTAATATTAGGTATTGCTTCAATAGCCTATGTGCAAGGATTTCAATATGTTTTAATAAACAGTGAACCAGGCCTGTCCTCGGCTTGCAGCAATTTTTTTTGGCCCTCTGTGATATGTGACTGACATCTCTTTTTTTATTCTAGTTAAAAAACATGCCATTACATCTCTTCACAAGTCTGTTTTAGTTGAAATTGTATCCATGTAAACACATTTTCTGTGTGTTTTACCTGTATCCTGCTCACTAAGGAAGTTGTCATGATCTGTGCGTGATCGGAGGGTGTTGTCCGCTGAGGCGTCCTCTTCAGGCAACCTGGGGAAGCTGGTGATGCTCATGTAGTCCACTGGTGAGTAGGTATTGCTCAGATTGGCATCCTCCTCGACTGTCGTCATGGTGATGTCTGCCGCTGGAGTGTACATGATTCATCTGAAATCAACAGTACCAGAAATTTACCCCAAAATAATGATAAAGTTATGCATAACATAAAAACTGCACAACAAGGTAGCCCAATAGGCCAATCTAGTATGGGGGCACTAAATGATTATTGGTAAATTTAATCTTAGCGGCCTAATAGATTAACTTTGTGTGGGGCCCCTGAACGTTCCATGGTAGAGGTCAATTTAGCTGCCTAATAAGTCAATCTCGTGCAAAACTGTCAATAAATAAAATTCAGGCACATGGTAATAGCTTGTTATTTAATTTAACAAACCTCAATTATACGACAACATGTCTTTCCTGAGATAGTTGCACACTGGCATCCACAAAAAAATGGGATCCAGCACCTTACATTCCTCGTACCACTAAAACCTGCACACTTAAGGGAAACACTGGAAACTGAATAAAAATGATTTTTTTTTTGCTTTATATTATTAAACACTTTAAAGTGAAGCAAGAAAGCATTTGTCAATCAGAACCTCAAAAGTCAGATCATTTGGATTAAACTCACTTTTTATCAGAACTACCAGAATCAGCAAAACATTACATTTGCAATGCTTCATGTAAAACAAAGTTCACTAAAGTGCAGCCCACCACTCTTTCTAGTCAACCTGAAGAGCAAGACCAGCTGGTTAAGGTGTGCTCAACCTGACCAGAAATAAGCCAAGCTAAACTTAAAAGTCTTTTGAACAAATAACTATCTATGTTGACATACTGACCTGTGAGGAACTTCTTAACAAACCAAGATGAAAAAGATGATGCTTCATTCACTGTCGAGGTGTTGTGCGCAGACAATTTCGCCTAAATGTGCTAAATGAGGCTACTACTTTTAAAATAGTATACTTTTGAAGTCAAATACTTATTCTCAAGTATTTTTGGAAATGCTTTGTAACTTGTAGTGAAATATATTTTGTATGAACTGTTTTTACATTACAACAGATAACAATGTGCTCCTATTTATTGCCTTTTTATTTTATTGCCTTTACTTTGTTTTTCTTCAATCACCAAACTTCCAACTTTAATTAACTAAAAATGGTCAACGTGCCAGCAACACAAATACGCTGTTACGAAAAAAATAACTATATTTGACAATTCAGCACACTTAATATTACTATAACAGTTCGTTAATGAAAAAACTACCCAGATCATCATCTTAACTTATGAATCGGAGCCTTCTGGTTGGCCTAAGGTCTAATTCATTGTGTGGTGCTAGTTACAAACATAATGCCAAATGTCCAAACAATGAAACATGATAAAGAGCCTTTAATATTTGGTCCTTATCCGACAGCTAGCGTCGCAACAGAGAGCCTGAAGACTCGTCTGTGTTCAGACTCTTCTTCTTCCACCTGTATTTATATCCGAAACTCGAAGAGCCGCCGGGAGTAAACCCTTGTATTTACACGGACGCGGAGAATAGAACGTTAACAACATTCGGACGCCATCAGATGGAAGTGCGCACATTTAACAATGGCGTGTTAACATTTGGAAAACGATAACAAACAACAAGTATGGGATCACTATATAATAAAGATGCTGTTGTGTATCTTACGTCACGACCATCTTTACGCGAAGGCAAGATATACAAACAAAACGAGTACGTTAATGAGTTTAATGCCACTCACCAAGTCTCTGCGCAGGTTGCGTCCTATATTACACGTAAATGCTTGTTAAATGTTAGCGCAGGTGAATTAGCGCCTTGACGTGCCTGTGGTGGAGCGGCACACAGAGCATGCGCAGTCGGAGCTGCAACTTGCCAAGCAGGTTTCTATCGAATGTAGTTCGTTATCATTTAACCATAGGCGAGGAAATTAATATCGATGTTCTTATTAAGTCCGAGCTACCACGACATATAGATAATTCTATTGTCGTAGCTTGAGGTAAGTAGCCTCAGAAATGGGCAGACGAAACATTGTGAAGCTTTCAAAGATTAAAAGCACTGCTTTGTCCTTAGAAACAACACTGACATCCAGTGGCCAACTGGAGTCATCACAACCTCTCAAGAAGGGGACTGAAGCAATAACTCTATTCTGTATTGTCAATTACAGGTTTTTCCTAATAATTATGTAGTTTTTATTCCAAATGTGTTCCAAATGAAAAAATTCAAATCACAGAGTATCGTTTAGTCAAAATGCATCAAGTAGAATGTTATACATGTCAGCAAAAACAGCAACAGAACTCCAAATGCGACTATAGAACACTTGAAATATTGTTTTTGAATTAAAAAAAAACTTATAATCACATTAACCAGTCTTTTAAATTAATTTTGCCACTTCACCTGAAAAACAGTCAAATGTTTTGCTTTTAACTTATTTAATTGAAAAAAAAAACTATGTTCTCTTGCTATTTTTTCATTGTATTACAACTAAGTCTTCCTTCCAATGTCATCTTTACAACGCCCCGGCAGAGTAACAGAGATATTTTACTGTAAGGAGCCACATCCTTAGAAAAGACGTTAAACTAAAGTCCATTAAAAATTCCAGGATGTTTTGTCAAAAAGAGTAGGGGATAACCCCAGAATTTCTGGTAAAATGTGCCCACTCCTAATAATTCCTGTATTCTAGTTGGTCCTGAATTCAACCAATTCTATAATAAAAATTAAGTTTAAGGAGCAAAATTGTATCCCATTTTTATTTTATTATCGTATAGCAGCTGTATTATCACTGTTTTGAAAATGTTTTTATCCCCTTGTTTGCTGTTTCACTTATTTCATATCATTGCATGAACCCTAACCCTAAACCTAACCCAAATCAGGTCAGGAATCTTGGGGTGATTCTGGACTCTGATCTTAGTTTAAATAGCCACGTCAAAGCAATGACCAATTGAGCTTATTACCATCTTAGAAACATCACAAGAATCAGATGCTTTGTTTCCAGACGAGATTTAGAGAAACTGATTCTTGCTTATATCTCCAGCAGGCTGGACTACTGTAACGCTCTTCTCACTGGTCTTCCCAAAAAGACCATTAAACAGCTCCAGCTCGTTCAGAATGCAGCGGCTTGAATTCTAACCAAAACTAGAAAGTCAGAACACATTTCTCCAGTTCTTAAGTCTTTACACTGGCTTAGTACCTAAATGCCTGACATGATCAATGAATACCCTCCTGAGAACTGAGATCCCTCAGATCAAATAAATTAGATCTATTCCAAACAGGGTAGATGCTCCTTTAGTTATCATGTGGCCGTTTTCAATCACTATGATTTTATATGACTTTTCTTATGCTTAATTTTATTAAATGTACTTTCTTTTTAAATCTTTGTTTCCAATGTAAAGCACTTTGAATTACCATGTGTATGAAATGTGCTACACAAATAAACTTGCCTTGCCTTGCCTTACTGCTTCAGATTCAATTTAAAGGCACAATAAAAAAAAAATTGTATTATCATTAAAGCATGGGGAAAGAACCAATCAGTGTTTCCAGAAGAGCTTCAAAGAAAGACTAAAGACCAGAGTTGGTTGCATCCTGAGTGTTTATTGTAATCGCCTGGTACCTGTCTTGCTGCACGAAGGCTGTGGATGACAAAACCCTCCAGACCCATGCAGAACAGCCAAAGGCACAATCACCTTAGGTTTTTCATAGACACCGGTCTTCTTTAACACTCTAGCTTTAGGTCGTTACTATAGTGAACA
This sequence comes from Danionella dracula, assembly GCA_900490495.1. Classification (NCBI taxonomy): domain Eukaryota; kingdom Metazoa; phylum Chordata; class Actinopteri; order Cypriniformes; family Danionidae; genus Danionella; species Danionella dracula. Next base: position 8,386,233 of record UELW01000433.1, on the reverse strand, counting down.
TCTCTTCTAAGAACAATATAAGGAAAATACAAGCATGTTTATACTTTTTTTAATAGTTAACTTTTCTTATTTCATGTTTCACACAACCCTTCCCTCCAATCACAATAACTATACGTTTGTATCCAGCAGTCTATCGCAAGACCTCACTCTAGATCCATACATTAAATTAATCATATTGAGCACACACATACACACAGAAAAATATCACAGAGGATTTGGAGCGCATCATGATATTGCTTTGTCCACTTCATGTCTAAAAACAATGTGAACAGAGGACGGACGTCATATACAACAACAGAAAAAAACACTGACACTATTTACTCTCCCTTCGTTTGTTCCAAAAATGTTAATACATTTTGCGTCCAAGGTGTGGTTTGCAAGTCTACAGGTTCCAAATTGAAAATAAACTCTTTGTTAAACAGCACTGAAAATCATTAGTTGAAACAGCTTGAGATAGTAAATGGCCAATCAAAATCAGCCAATTTGTCTTTGTCAGGATCCTTGTAATGCTAGATGTTGACTACATAGTCCAATTCAAATAAAATCTAACAAATATTATTCAGATTCACTTTCAGACGGCTATTCTGTAAGCTCCAAATTTGTCACTCCAACAAGAGGATATCGCAGGTAACAGGAAAGACCATGAGAACACTTTTTTTATTGTGTCCTTGTTACATGTGTACTCATTTTAGTAACCACATGAAATAAACTCTAATCATGAAGATGCTTAATACCACACTGTACTTAAATCTGACAAAGATAGTGAAATAAAGCGTAACAAGAAGTTATAAGAGATCAGTTTAAAATCAGTTTTCTCTTAAAAGCATTTCAAGTTTTATCAATAGTTTGAAAGTGGTTGAAAATATATCTTATTTCTTCCAAATTCTCAACAAACTTATCAGAATTTGGAACGATCCAGTTTGGAACAAGCGCAGGGAGAGAAAAATACATGGCAGAATTTATGTTTTTGTGTTAAATATCACTTTCAACTGGTGAAACATTTAATAAACACATAAAGTCAAACAAGAACAGTGGTTGAGACTAGAGTGAATGCTGTTTTTTGATAAACACCCTGTAGAAATTAAGTCATTTTAACACATTTTAAAATTAACTTAAAAGCAAAATGTGAGCTGTAAATGCAACTGTGTGCATAGTGTAAAACTAGTTGATTTCTCAAAGGGACACTCCATACAAAAAAAAGAAAAAACATGCAGTCTATTGATTTCAAACTAACTGATTATGGGGATACTTTAAAATATACTTTTATGTTATCTGGTGTAAGAAAAAGAAAAGAAAAACATTTCGGCTTAGGAAAGATTGACTATAAGTGAATCGTCACTCAGGGTTTTGATTTTGTATGACATATCCCTTTAAGTGAGCTCTCCATCAACTCATGCATGTTGGCATTTCTGTTCATCACAATGCAATCAAAACATCACATTCTGCTTATTACCATGATGCTCCTGTATACATAAAACAGTGCAAACTTATCGAAAATGTACAAACAGTCATATAAGCATATACTTTCAGCACCATTGTTAGTCTGACTAGACACACATAGAAGATTGATCACAATGTGGACCACACACCTCCTGTGAGTGAGGACGGGTATTGTGAGACTGTTTGAGGTGGAAGAGCATGTTTTAGTATTCAGCTTGTGACTGAGTTCAGCTGTGCCTGATGTGTCACAACACAAGTATGCATCCAGCAATGACAATCATAAGATCAGTACGAGAGGTGAGAACTGCTGATGAGGACACTGCTGATCTTTGTCTCTGTGGTCACAGTGATTTCTCACAGATTCTTTAAATCTGAACTGGATCTGGGATTTTACAGACATTTGATACACTTCAAATGATGCTTAATCAGTAAAGAAGGGGTGTTTTCATAAAATGGTCTCAGATTGAATAGAAAATAAAATTCTAGCTCCTAAAGAGAATTGAGCATTCAGATGGAATTTCCCTCATGGTTTTTTTTTCCTGTTGAAGACTTTGAAAATCGTTTGCATGTTTTATGCATGTCACACCCTACATTTCCAAGGTTATACTAAATGCATTTTCTCTTCATAGCCCATTGCAAAAACTTATCAAAGGGTTGAAAACCTTGATTGCGTGATTTCAAAGAAATTGCACACTGCCCTGATACTCCCATTTCCTCCTCTTTTCAAATATGATGTTAACTTGACGCAACCCTTTTGATTCAACTTGCAATCAAATAATAGTCACTAAAATATTTCAATGACATCAATTAAGTGACCTGTCTGTATTGTCCTTGATGAACACTAGGACGCATGATGTCGCACCATTAACAGCAACATAGCAAAATGGCACACACTCTGTGTTCAAAACAATATATTAGCATGCTATTTGCAACAAAACTCTATGCAAAATTAGAACATCTGAATTTAAAGAGTGTTGGAAAAAAGGCAAGATATTCCCAGATGGCTACAATCACTTGCAAGAAACTATTTTCAATCCCATGAATCCTAGCAGAAGAATTTCTGAATGGAGGGAAAAGTTACTACTGAAGCAATTCAGACAAAATATCATAGAATTATTTCTGTCCAATGGTCTCTTTTTTATGGCACTCAAATATTTTTTCATTCCAATATACTACCTACTCAAAAGATGTGCAATCATTTCTATTTCAGTGAAGTTTAATGTTATCCTGATGTTATAAACCAGTAAAAGAAAAGTTATTAATTTTTCAAGCATTGATTTCTTTGTGTAAAATTCAAATTTTACATTACGCAACATTACACTTAATATGTTTGGGTTTGCTTGCAGAAAGCCTTCAGCTAACCTTTGTTTAACTGGATTGTTAGCCCAAGATGCCTATAGTAAGAACAAATGGATTGTAGAATTAGTACTGGGGCAGAATCACAGATTTCACATGAATTCTCCACCAAATATTCTTCTATAAACACTGTGCCAATGTAGAAGTTCAGTCATTACATTCACTGACTAGCTCGCTAGTTTCTTAACGGAATTCATAAAAAGAAATGAAACTTATGTCTGTTGAATGAGTTAGCACCAGAATATGTATAAACAGGCATGAGTACAGCTTAAGATTTTAGCTATTTGCAAGCTTAAACTCTTTAATGGGACCTTTTTCAAATCTCTGTTCAACAAATTCTCATGTCTTGTTGGTCTTAGGTGAATATCCTGTGAGGACCCTTTCTAGGTCCAAATGTCTTAAGGTCATGTTCCTGATAGTTTTTTTTTATAAAGATTAGAACAACGTGAAACATATAATAGCATGAGCAGCACCAGTTTATTTGAAATTTCAATAATATAAAGATGAAGCTATTTTGTTCAGTTCTGTTCCAGGGACACACAGAAGGTTCATAGGAAACATGAATCTTTGTGGTTTCTGTGGGCTTTAATAGTTCAATGACATGGATTAGTGGTGTCTAGTTCTTCTACTTCTGTACCAAAAATTGCATCTTTTCAGAGCATAGCAAACTCGCGCAGATGTAAAAAAGGTGATCTTTCTTAAGTGCACTCAATGCTCTCTAACATTTAGCCTTAGTTCTTTAACAATAGTGCACTGTGGTGCTCATGCCCTGAATGCTTGCCTGCATTTCATCTCAAAATGGAGCATCACAATATCAAGGTCTTTTTACCTTATTGGCAATTTAGTTGTTATTGTTTCTATGTACTTGACTGTTTTCTTAAAAGAATTCCCTTATTCAAACAAGTTATCTGAGCCAAGTTACAGAAGAAACAAAAATTGTGATTTTAGGTTAAGGAAACTATGACTATTTTTGACACCCTTGATTCAAATAAACTGACTTCTGCAAAAAAAAAGACATTAAACAAAAACAATAAACAAATGGAAGGACGGCTTTGGAGGACAATCAAGAAGAATGGGATCTGGCTGGATGGTGTGGGTTTATTGGGGTGTAATAATGCCCTCTGTGTAAACTTGTGTTGTCTCAGTGGCGGAAGCTGCGCTGGCATGGCTGGTGCAGGAAAGAGCTGCGAGTGGTTCTACGCTGGGCCTGTTCACGCACCCGATTCTGACGCTGCAGACGGCTCCGTGCCAGCTGGCGACGCTCGGTGCGGGCTCTCGCCCTCTGGACCCTTGAAACCTGGGTGACTTTGGCAAGTGCGCCAGCTTGAGTGGCTGCTCCCCGTGTCACCCGTGTGGTCACGGTGCTCCAGGGCACAGCAGGCAATCCTTGTTCAGACATCCTACTGCAGGTACGTAAAAGAAAGAATATAGAAATGTGTTTAAGAATAAATTAATAAAACGTGTTGACTTTCATTTATATCTGTGATCTTTTTAAAGTTGTTTATTTATTTATTTATTAAATTAAAGGAATGTGTTCAAGCTCATTTCTTAAATATATGCTTAGACTCTTAGATACCTTCTCAAACTTGGCTACCAAAAGGTCCGGGTCTTTCATACTTTAACTCCATTTAATTTTCACAATAAAATTAGGTCTTTTTAATCGAAAACTGTTAACAAACCCTTTAAAGTGCATTGTAAGACCTTTTAGGGAAGACCATTGTGAGACCTTCTTTCATCTTACAATATGTGTTGCATCTTGTTGTTAGGCACTTTTAAGTCCAGATAGAATTACTTTCTTTTCTTTTTTTTTACCTGACACTGGTTGGCAAGCTACCGACGCTCTCTTCCCCGGCTGCCATAGACCCGGGTGAGACGTACACAGACATGCTGGGATGCTCAATCAGCAGGTCCTCCATGGGGCTGGCCTCAGCTGTGGCGCCCTCTGCAGTAAAACAGGGTGGAGGGGTGACAAACCAGCTCTCGTCCATGCTGCAGTCGCTACAGGAGCAGGAGGCCCGCTCGCTTACCAACACACTCACTTCTACTGCCGCAGAACGAGAGCAGGCGGGGAGAGGGGAAGAGAGGGCGCCCCTAGGCCTGCCTGCTCTCTTCCTGCGGGATTTACAGGGAGGGGAGGACAAGTGGCACTCACTAGGAGGACGAGTACAGACTGCTGACGCAGCCTCGAGCCCGTCCTCAGCTACTGGCAAGATGAGAGCGATGGGGAAATGTTTGGGGAAAAAGAAAAGTTGGAGTGAAGCCATGCAACAAGGGGATTGAGGTAACATAATGAACAAACAGACAAGCCAAGTCATTCAAATGGGAAGAAATAAAAAGGGGAACCAAAAAAGGGAAACATAGAAAATAGGGATAGGATCATTAGTTTATTATGTAATATCAGAAGCACACCAATTTAAGCATCAACAAGCTGGTTCAAAAACCTAGTGGGCAGAGCACCTCTGCTGCAGGAGTGAGATCTCAAGTATTGTTGAAGCCTACTTTGAGACTTTTTCACAGACTGTGAGGCCATATATTTACATATAAAGTTTATTTTAAAATAATTTGCCTCCATTGAAGCAAATAATCATGCTGTTCAAAAGCTCAAAAAAGGTAGTGAAAGGGTCACCTGACCTGCAAATGCCAATTAGAAATTAATTAAAAAAATTTGGCATTTTAGTTTGAAGATCTGAGTCAAAATCAACTCCTTGCTGTAATGGTGTAATAAATCAAGCTAACAACAGAGTAGGTATTCTATTCTAGACAAGAAATCTCAAGTCACATTGTGTCAAAATAAGCTAAAGAATCTTCCCCATAAAAATGTGAAATACATAATTCTTTCCCAATAGAAAATCAATTTAGCCTCTACTTTAAAGATTACATTTTTTGCAGAGTAAAGAATGCTATTTATTTTTGTATTGTTTTTATGTTGAGTTCCTAATAGGTAGGGATTATGGTGATAGAGAAAAAAGTTTTTTTTTTGTTGGAACCTACCATCTCCAAGACTTCTGAGAATCATTGTCTATACAAATTATACTGATAAACCTTTTTTGCTGGCTCTTTCAGTTACTGTGCTTAAAAATGCTCTAAACATTTTAAAAGGAGAATGAACATTTCCTGTGCAGCACAAATAGCTAAAATAGATTTGTTTTATGCATTCAAAACTGCAGTATAGTAACAAAAAGTAACAATCTAAAGGAAAACTTTTCTTATTGTCCCAAATCAGTCTAATATTATACACTATTTTGCTTCCATTTTTTAATTTCAGAAGGGCACATTTTGGAACATTGTGTATTTTGCTGGCTCTAATACAGTATGTGCTGTACCTTACACTAAGACACATTTGGCATCTGCCAAATCTGCTATCAACCATGCTAGCCTTCAACAGTTCTTTTATGTGCTCTGTTATGCTTTGCTGTTTGCGTGATGAACGTAAGTATCAGTTAAAACCTTGACCTGAAACTAAAGGCATTTAGATCAGGGTTCATGGTGATCATGAGGATGATGCCCCAGGATAGCGCACTATGAAGGAGGCACCAAACAGACTACACTAGGTTTTGGAACCAATCCAATATTATACAGATTCAAACCATTTGATCTAAATTACACAATAGTGTCACTTTATTACCTCGTAGTAGAATAACATTGCTTTAAACATACACCTTGGCTGGTCTCAAAACTTTGAGCAGAATTCAAGCAGAAACACTAAGGCATCTCAAAAATGTTGTAAAAACTACTTAAACTGCAAAAACTGCAGAAACTGCAAAATTTTGTTTAAAAAAACAATTTAATGATAAATATTAGGATTTCTGCAACTAACTTCTGAACTATTGTCAAGATAATCATCGATAAAACCAGCAAAACTTTTACTATTTTAAAACTATTTTGTTTATCGCTATTCAGCAAAGAAAAGTTTAAAAAGCAACCTTTGAAGGCTCCCTTCTGATGCTTACGAGCATAGAGTAATTTTCAGTGTCAGTAAATTTCATAGTGTCAGTTTCAGTTTAGGATGACTCAAAACATACATGTAAAATAGTAATAACAAAATAAATAACTTAAAATAAACAAGTTGATGTTTCCAACTAGCATCTTAAATTTGATTAAGATTAAATATAGTTTCTTCTGTCACAGCTATGTTGTAAGGAATAAAAGCTAGTTTCAAACTTGATTGAGACCAGCGTGTTGCAATTAATATATGTTACCTATTGATAGCTAAACGTATCCAATACATTAAAATTTTATATTATATTTTTTTAAATCTTCCTGTATGATTATACCTTTATTTTCTGTTTAATAATGTAATAAATTATAAACTGATTGCAGCGAACATTTTAGTGCCAAAAATTAGAAAGGTGTTATGAAAATGTAGCAACATTGTTGTAATTTATGATTGCTTTTAAAATTCACTTCAATAATTTCGCAAACCCATAAAAATATTTTTGCTGTACATATGGAAGCGGGAGACAGATAACCTCCACTTCACCCGAGAATCCAGACTTAGCTCCCATATTGTCCGTATGAAAGCATCTTTATTCAAGTCTCTTTTTCAGACATTTCATTTTTAAATACTTCTTGCGCAAATCTTGTATATGATCAGCAAGCCTAAGCCTATGTAAAATTACAGAAATTAAGGCAGAGTGATTTATGTTTTGATAAAGATCTTCCGTTCTTGCATGAAATTCCTTTCTATGGTTCTTGTATTTCTGGTACTAACACTCCACTATGAGTCACTGTACTTTTACCTAACAACCAGCTGCCAGAGCTGTTGAACACAACCAAAAGGTGTATGTGTTTGTTTAGGGTGATGACTGACCAGGCAGGTTGACCAGGAGCCAGCCCTCTTCATCAGCCTCGGTTACACAAGGCTTTGGTCCCTTGAGCTCAGGAGAAACCTCCACCTCCTCCACGCTGCCAAAAAACAGAGAGCTGATCCGCTGGAGCATGGTTGTGCTTCTGGTTCTCTAGAAAGCTGCCGTTGAAGACTTGAAGAGATATCCTTGAGCTTGAGAAAAATCTTGAAGCTGAAGCTGTTTCAGTGTATTAAGTAAATCACAGCCTTTTTTTTTTACAGGAGCTCTTGGGGTCTCAGAGAAGGCGCAGTGCAAAAATAAGGTCTCACTTGGTTGTGGTGCAAAGATCTACATTTGATGAAAGTGAGGAGAAAGAGAGAGAGAGAGAGAGAGATTTTAGACATTTGGCAACCTTGCTAAATTGTTGGCTGTGTGACTAACCAAATTATTCACTACAAAATAATGAGAGTCTGAGGAGAAACATTCTCCAAATGATGGCAAATCATATTGCCTTGTTTCACTTTCAGGCTTTAATACAAAAAATTTCAGCTATATAAACTCATTCATGAAAGACATTTGCATTTAGTAAAAGCTCATTCAAATGTAAAGTTCTTTTTCGAAGGTATGCACTTATTCCGATGTTTACATATGTATATTTATAATACTGATAAAGGATTTGTGATCCCATGTAGGCCGACATGTAAACATTAAAAAATCCTTAAATAAGTGTGCATAATGATTTCAGTTTTACATTTCAACAAATATGTTCCTATTTATTCATCATTCATTTCATATTTATGCCAATTTTAGTACTTCTGTGTCCATGTCATCTAATAACATGGAGATATTTAATTTAGTCCAAACTGTGACTGCTTGAATAAATTAATATTCTACACTTCTTGCTGGTCCAATAGATACTTGGCTTAATAGAGCCAACACAATTCAAACAGTTAGCACAACAGGAAATTTTAAATTTAATTGTTTTAATTTATATATTTTACTTTACACTGTTCCAACTATCTTTTGCCCTTTTTGCGAGCCATTACTTTCTAATTAACATCTTTAGCTGACTAGCTGGCTCAAATGACCAATCCTGGTTCGTATTCCCACCCACATAAATAATAACAAATTTGGATATTATAATAACATAACATTTAATAGCATAATTAGCACATGAACACAGATTTACATGGAAACACATAAGATAATATGAACACGAATTTACATGGAAATAAAAAGATTACATTTTAAATAGATTTACAGATGTGTTGAAATATAGAATATACATACTAGTGTCTATGATTTGCCTTAATAGTTGTCCATAAATACATACACTTGTTTTAGCATTTAGCAATTGGTTTGTGTAATTCATATGACTGGTTGCATAAAAATATAAATGTGCGCAGAATTTTTGCTTCATCCACTTTGTCATTGATGAAATAAAACGCATTTATTTTTAGCTCGTGTGACTCCACCTAGTGGCCCTCTGCGAAGTGGGCGGGAGTATCAGTGGCGTAATACTACGTCATGATGACGCTCTAGACGCAGCCCCGCCCTCTTCAGACTAGCGGTCAGAAAACGTAACAACCGAACGGAAGCAAACAGGGTCTTTCAGCTAAAACGACGAAAAAAACACACAATTTCTGCCAGCAGATTTCATAGAGGGGAGTGAAAATATATTTAACTTTAATGACTAATTATTTGTCAGGTTCATTACTAAAACGGGACAACACAGAAAGATTTTGGGCGGAGGCGGTTAGAACGTCCTAGATTCAGACTGAACCCAACAGTTCGCCATTAAACACGGAAAATAACACACAAATGACCTTTGAATGAACGAAAACCACCGCAAAGCTGCGGTAAAACCGAGCGCTAGTTCGCGAAGAGTGAGAGCTGCTGAACGCAAAGGGTCAAAGCAATGACAGCTCGGATCAAGGGTATTAAATAGCTCCCATAAAACCCACAAAAAAAACCCCAATGCAGAAAGAACGGCTTGGTTCACTTAAAAAGGAAGGTTAAAGTGTGAGCAATCCTTGCGAGTATTAGTCATGTCCTAACTGCAAATTTAAACGACGGCAAAACCATGGTTACCACAAATCAACAACCGTTTCTGTTTCCTACTCAAATAATTTACTAAAGCCTCGGTTTATCTCATTTGAATCTTTGCAAAAAGCATATTAAGATATGTTCGATTATGTTCGAACAAACATATTTGGTTAAAGGGGATAAGGGAAGCCTAGAAAAATAATGTAATTGGCAAAACCCACAGGAATTTAGTATCACAGACTCCATCTCTCCGAAATGAAAATTAACAGTTAGTTTAGTAGCTATCAAAGTTAAAGAGATGTTGCTGAAATAGGAGATAAAAACACAGTTTGTAAAGACCTCTGCTTCTGTCTAGGTGATAGGTTACCTCTCCATCAGACAGATGTGATCTAGTTACAGATTCAGCAAAAACACAGTTCACCCTTTGACAGCATAACAACTAAAGAAAGCATCTTACCTGCAAGATTATTCAAGTTGTAAACGCGACGGCCTCACAACAAATCAACAACGATATATCTTAAAACACCGACGTTACTTTAAAAACGAGGTAGTATAAATTTACACGAGTATTAAAACGTTCTTCTCAGAAGAAATGTTAATGTAAATACTGGTTTACACGGTGTCTGAGTGGAGGTATCTGCAGTTAGTAGCTTATTTTCTTCTGCAGAACACTGTTATTGCCTCAGCTGATCCGCTGATCAGAATACACAGCGCACAGTACAAAAACAGCTGATGGCTACGTCACAGCACTGCTGGCACAGAACGCCCCGCCCACCCGGGTGTCTGGACCAATCATTGGCTTCCACCGGACAGCGTTGATGGAGCATTGGGGGATGGGTGGAAGCCAGTCTTATCAAGGATTCATTTTTCCATTCATTATCGTGAATAAAATGTAAATTAGTAAGCAAGAATTGAGTTTAGAGTGGTTAATTGTATGTGTTGTACAAATATTTTTTTTTCTGTAATAAAGCTGCTTACAACAACTACATGACCATTTGTATAGTTGGATAGTGGTAAACACCCTACTGGTTTTGTATTTTAGTATGAACTAAAGATAATATATTGTGATAAAATTGATTTGATACTCATTTGTCTTTAGTAAGAAGAGGTCATTGTGATCTAACCAAAGACTCAAGTCTTTAGATAGAGTTGAAATTCAAATATAGCCTGACATGCCTGAGTTATGCTCACTTATGCAAGGTGGGTATCTACACACACACATAAATGCACACACTGCAATTTCTCTAGGGGCGAGATCATATAGCCTGCTCGGGTACAGTAAATGCATATCATAAATCAGCACTGTCCTTTTAGAGGCTTGCAAATAAGATTATGTCAGTGTTCCAGACAGGTTGTCGGTCTGGGCCTGCAGTAACATGACCTACAGGGCCTTCTCTTTAAACTGTTTGTAAATATTACCCGCCCCCCCTCTCCACATTCCTCAGGCGGGGCTAAGACTGCCATTTCGTACTGTTGTCCAATCAGATTGCATATGCTGGAAACAGACATGTAGTGCAATGGAACCAACCTTGATAGTATAAAGGTGATTTTTTTTAAGAATGAGAAAAAACCTCACAATATACGTATTATGGAGCGCTACAGCAACACCCTTCAGAAATTAAGCTAATATAAAAAGCATAAGTTTTTATTGGGTGACAAGAGCTCCTGTATTAATGCAATGCAAGGAGGAAGCACATTAGATAACTCTATTATAGTCAAAGAGGACTAGCTTTGAGATTTCATATACAGCTTTTGGAACTGGCAATTTTAAGACATATATAGTTCTCACCATTATAATGTGTATTTACAGGATGATAATCTAATTCATCCTGCTTTTATAATGCTTTTATTTTCAATAGCTTTTAAAATGGCAATGTAGTGCTTCACTTTAAGCCCCCTCAACTTAATTTCTGTGAAATTGAAGTTTTTTTAAGAGGAAAGCTTATGTAGGAAACATTTAAATAGGTAAACTGAACCCAGTAATAATATGACAAAGCACAAAATATACGAGATGGAGTAAAAATACAATGCCATTATTTATTTTAAAGTGAATGTTAAACTTCAATGCCAATATTTAAATTAATTTAACTGGCCCCTCAAGAAGGAACTTCCTACAGTTTCAAGAAAAAGTGATCATTATCAGTGTGTTATTTTACGCAGACCTTGTTTTTTTACTTGTGAGTTTGATGAAGATCAGAGCACATTTTATGACCAATTCATGCAAAACACCTAAAGGGTTCACATACTTTTTCTAGCAGCTGTAGATCAGCAGCCTCTTCACCAAGCTTGTGTTGTTTCCTGCACGATCTGGCTTCCTCTCAGCCGAACTGATCATCATATTGACTGGTGATCCTAAATAGCATACAAGGTACTTTTTTCTTGAATGTTTTAGTCCTGTTATACGCGTGTGACAATAATAAAAAGAAAAATGCTACTTCCTTAACTTGTTAAAATAGCAAACTTTAATCTGCATTCCCATGATTTTACATTATACTGATAATGTGTAGTCAGTAGTATTTTTTCCCAGATTGTTTGCCTGCAAAAAAACCCTTTTAGTGCTTGATGGAATTTTATTTTGTAAGAAGAAACTTTTTAACAGTATAAGGACGTAACTGCATGAATTATGGCTTAGCAACAAGTGGATTTAAACAGCTAAATGAAAGAAAGCATACTTGTTTTCCATTCAACACTCTAGTTTAGTCCACTATAAGCTATCTTGTCCACTATAAGCTAATGACAAGCTGTTGGTGTCTGCCGAAACCTGTTTGGAAATACTGGGGTATTTGGTCCAACCAGTATTGTCAGAAGCACATTTAGCAACATTCAAACATGTATTAGATTCTTCACTACATTTTGTCTACTTGCTTTAAGGTGGAAACATGCATCTGATCAAGCTTATGTTCCCGATGAAGCCACAATTGAGACTGTTCTAACTCTGAGTGGTTAGAGAAGAAAACCATAAAGAGGAAAACTGTAAAATATCTGTGTTGGCTGCATAATAATTAGCACTTGAAGTTGCTTGGTTATTTCTGAGGTGCACTTAAGGTTTGTCCTCTGCACTGGCTCATCTGCTCTTCAACACAACTCAGGCCTGTTTTTCCTGTCTCATTAACTGCACCTAAAACCCTTCTAAATATCCCTCTTTCTTAAATGTAAAATGTGAAAGGGGGAGTATTAAATTCTTAATCATTCAATCATTCCACTATCTTTGCTTGTTAAAGTTGCATTACATTTCTATATCATGTCCATACAAATCCACACAAATTAACTATGTTGATGTAGTACGATACTCACTATCCATTATAGTCAGAGAACCTTTAATGTTGCACAATTTAAACACAACAAATATCATAAATGTGTCGTCTTTGAAAATTGTCAAGTCTATCCTTAAAACCTGTTTCCTTTGAATCATATAATGTATGTGGAGAGACGAGAACGTTCATTAAACTGAAAACTTCTCTCTCTTTTCTTGTTCATGATAAGCGTGTGGTGACTTCTGGGCCTGCCGTCTGTCTCTCATGCTTTATCTTTCTGGTTCACATGGAGAGTTTCTGGGTCAGAGGGAGAGAGATGATCACTTGCTGAAACCAAACCAAGTCATCCTCACCTCCTGGCTCTTTCCTTCAACAGCAATATTCACTGTTGTCTGTTTTCTTTATTAAATTATTTGTAAATCTAATTTTCAACAACTGATACGTAAAGAATAGACACATAAACATATCAAGGCATACATCTCCTTCGTCAAACCACTTCATTTCAGACACTGAGATTATTTTTAAATTAGTTATTTAAACACATTTTTTTCACAAGCTTTTTTTTAGACATGCGGTCTGTCTTTTGACAGTACATTATTACATATGTAGTTTGATGACTTAGTGTGCTGTCACTACGTTAGAATGACGTCAAAAAGGGGCCTCCCTCGGGTGAGTTTAGATGTTTATCTCATGCTTTCGTGGGTTTCCTCTAGGAACTCTGTTTTTCAGGTCTAAAAATCTGCAGGTACCTACTCATATCATATTTGAGTTTGAGTTGTAAATTAATGCGGGGGCGATGTACAGGTGACTACTCCAGTGTATAATATATCAGTGAGTACTCATTTACACTGACACTCATTTACACTGCCAGTTAAAGACAACACCATTTCTTTCTTAATTGTGACAAAAACAGATCTCTTCTACTATAGTATTAACAGAAAATAATGCATGCATTAGGATATTTTGTGATCAAATCAGCCGTGCTCACATGCAGTATGCAAAATTAAATCAGATACATGCCAATGTGTTCGTCATGAAAACCTGAAATTAGAATTTACTGATTTAATGTGTTTACACAGATGCATTTTCAGTCTCTGGGGGAAAGAGTTAGTTCAAAATGAAAAGTCACAAAGAAATAAGAAGAGCGCTTGAAAACCTACAGTGTAAATGAGCCTTATTTTAATAAGGAAAAATGCTTATTAAAAAGTTTTAATGGATTTACCAACATAAATCACAAAAAAGATGGTTAGCTTCAAATGACTAAAACTAAATATACTTAGGACACAGTGCTTGTCTTTACAATTTCAGGAATTGTTTCTGAATGTCATCAGCTTTCATCTAAAGAACATTTTCATATATATATATTCACATTTAAAATGATGTTTATGTTTACATTTGTGTTTTTGTCTATTGTGCTACCAATCACTTTAAAGTCAAACAAGTCCTCTTTCAGCTTTTATACATAGTTAGGAATGCCTGGAAACTTCAGGAAGGAAAGATAATACTTTTTTATTGTTTTTTCGCAGTACCTTTCTGGCCTTTTTAATCCGCATTTTCAAAAAACTTTTGGTCTGCAATTTCAACAATTGCTCATTGCTCATGAAAAGCTTTTGTAAGCATACATGTGGACAGGGCCTTAGTCTATCGCAGGCTTGTCAAGGATGCCCTAAGATCAATGTATGAGAAATACTCATCTGATGTGTCCTTTTAACACTGAAGACTCAGAAAACCCAAATTAAAAATATTTGTTCATGGCCTTTTGTTAACAATCCTCTACTCACCATACAGCAGGACAATTGATTGCTATGGCAACAGGGCGTAGCACCACCACAGTGCTTTGCATGGGACATCACTCTCATTAAAACGAGGAAAATGCAAAGCTTCAGTCAAAAGTGTTAGCAAGAGTTTAATCTGCAAGCGTACATACTCTTGTTAATCCTCTGTCGATCCACTGCGAGGTGAGCAATGTTCACTACAGAGGATCTAGAAGGATAAATATCTGTTGATGAATGTGCCTCAAGTGGGTAGATCAGAGAATAAAGGCTGGTTCTCACCTTGATGTTCACTAAACTCTGGACCTGTTTTCAGTGTCAGTTCTTGTTTCTGAGATCATGATGGACTTACGTGAAGGCACTCAGTCAACCCTTGGATGTGCTGATACTACGTGAGGACAACCGGTGCACTCTCAATTGCTGATAATAAAAGCTATTGCTTCCATGGAGGTAATTGACTGACAGCTGTGTTTACTCATGATAAAAAAACACCTTTGAGCTTCTCACATGACGGTACACAGTCAAAGCAACCATCCTCACTAACCTAAAATATTTGAACTTGGTCTAAAATCTGTATGCAAAGGTCTTATTTACAAAGTCTATTAATAGTATGAGGTATCAAACAACTTTACATATGGACAGAGGTCCTTCTTAGGTTCTCTCACTCTCTTAGGAATCGTAGAGTTACAAATCCTTAGTTTGGATAGGAGGGGAGTGAATCCACGCTCTAAACTAATATGTACTGCACATTTATAGGGAGCATATTAGATCTATTTCTAAGTTTTTACAAATAGTAATGAGCCCTCCAGACTAGTGCAGCAATTTTTTTTATAAATTACGAAATAAAAAAAATATTGAAAACAGCATCTTTGTATCACCTCTAAATAGAAATTGACAGAACTTGTTCTACATTGAGGAAGTGAATTATTTTTAAATTGGTGTGTTTAAGTTAAAACATCCAGCTAATTAGATGTCTTCACTATGCCCTTGCCCCACCTCTCTGGACTTATTTTTAGTTAATGATAAGTGATCCTCTTCCACAGTGATGGCTGGCTACGCTAGTCCATGTTATATACAGTCAATGGTAAATATGCCTCAAGACAAAACATTGGTGCCAACTTGACTACACATGTTTGGACAAGAACGTTTGGCCAAGAAATTAGCAAAGAAATATTTGGCCAAGAAAATAGCAAAGAAGGTTTGGCCCTGCCTTGTAACTTACATTTTTTTCTAATGTCCCCAAAGCCGTTTTCTTCACCATCACTCCCCAGTCCTATATTTTGTGGTGTCCTCAGTTTACTCATCATCGTCATGAACCTGAGATTCAAGGAATGTTTGTTTATGCCTAATTAAATAAATATTGTCATACTGACCACTGTGTGCCTGCTGGTGTCCCTGACAGATTAGTGGACCTGAACTGACCTCTATCAATGCCAGATATTAAGTAATAAGTTTTACTCAAATCAGAGGCCCTTCAAGCCTAAATGTCCCTTCTAGCCCTCTAGCCTTAACCCTATGCAAAATTGTGATTGGGGCCTATAGTTAAAAAAATAAATTTTTCTTTGAAATCATTGTTATTGTTGCATTTATTCTTTGGGTTGCTTTTGTCATCTATTTTGTAAATTATTTTTCTTTATATGACAATCGATCAACTGCACTCTTCCACTGAGGCTTAGTTAAGTCCATATATTGTGATTATGCAATCACTAGATCACTTAAATGTCCATTAAGCAACTTAAATAGAAAAGGGGAAGGAAAATAAGGGTTAAGAAATAAAGTGACAATGTTAATTTCTGGGGGGTCTGTCCCTTTAAGAGCTCGCTTTCTCGCTTGCTGTCTCACCCCAACCAACCCAGGTCAGAGCACAAGTAGTTATACGTGCCTCTCAGTTTGGATACACTTTCAATGATGGGAACAAACTGTCCCAGAGAAAAGCACACACAGTGTCAGCGACTGAACTCACAAGGGAACATACATTTCCGGAATGAATATAGTGTTCTAGAAATGTAGATTTTTACATATCACACATTCACACATAATCATCATGAAGTAAAACAACAAATATGTTTGCTTAGAAAACAGAATGAGCATTTTTTTAGAGGAAACTGAATCATCATGATTTTAAATACCTCTCATCATTTTCTCATTCATCGCAAAAACCGTTTCACCATTGTTGAGTTTTACTTTTGTTTTTGTATTTTTTTTTTTTGCATTTGTAAACCTCAGAGGAAAATAATTTTCTGTTTTCTTTAAACAGGAATGTTGCTTAATAGTGTGTGTCATATCACCTGAATCCCAGTTATCTAACTCCCAGCAAAAACTATATAGCAAGCACTTTCCCAGAGATCGTTTTCAGATTATCACCAGCTAGCACTTACCTGTTTCCAGTTGTCCTATGTGCTTACTGGTTCGTGATACTGTGGTACCTCAATGGTTCTGGTTTGTCTTTATTAAACAAATATCTCAAGCTGCACCACACTGGTTCCACATACTACACTCAGACTGCAGCCCAGTTGCACAAATCATGCAGTTGCACAAAACCTGTATTGATATTCTGAACAGCTCAGTTTTTTTATATATCTAACCCATTCTGCATGATATGTTTTGGATGTTTTGCAACATTCAGTCTGAAAATTGGAGTCATTTTTCTGGGTTTGCATCATTGAGCCCACCTTAAAAGAGTTTTTGATGTTGCCGAAGAGTGCTGTCTTTTACAAGAATTGTAACAAGAAGACACTCAGAGACAAATTTAAAGCATTAACAAAATTAAGTTGTTATCACAGCACTTCCAACTCTACTTTCACCAATATTTTATAATACTTGTTCTTTTATTTTCCAATACTGTTATTTTAGCATTAATAAAATTGGTTCTGATCAGATTTTTACATCAACACAGCCACAAGAGTGCCAGAGTTCATTCACTTCAATGTTCAAAGAGAAAGGTTGTTAACTGTTTTTAAATCCTCTGATTGTTGTTTAAATCTCTGACATGTTTAATAAATTAAAATGGCCTTGCCTTTATAAGTCCGTACCGTACAGTTTACAACTGTAACACCAATAAAGTGAACGATCACAAAGTAGACACAAATAAATACAGAAAAAACTTAAACAAGTTTGAACTCTTGCTCTCTTTTTGCTCAGAGCGAGAGCAGTGGCTCCCTCCATCCAGATTGCTAGTGTTTATTTTGAACTGTGTGTGTTTACAGTCCCAGCTGATGGATAGTGTGTCAGGGTGAGGTCAAACCTCAGATTACATAAGCCCTTGCTGCCAGTACCCTTCCCAAAATATCTTCCTCAGGCTTGAGTGTCCTCTGACCCGGGTCCTTTTCAGCTGATCATAACAACCCCAGCAAGAGTGAAAGAATAATTCCAGCCAGAAGAGGACGCTAAAGTTTCTTGATTACAGAGAAGAGACAAAGGGCCCTGTGTCCCAATCCGAATACTTATACTGCACTCTTAAAGTCATTTTAAGCGTGTAAGACGAGAGTGCAACTGGTATGCACTAAAAAAAATCACATGACCTTGTCATTACGCACGAAGTTTTCAAGAACTTAACTCCTTCCCATACCTTTATTAAAAATATTCTAACAATAGATATAACTCTTTATATTAGTATAATTTATTTTTGAGCTATTTCTTTTAAAATTAGTCATATTACAGGAAGAACTTGTTTGTTTGGTCCCGGAGAAAACTCTTTCCGCCTAAGCGGGCTGGAAAGATGGCGCAGTGGTGGAGTCAGCCGTCCTATAACCGTAAGGTTGCTGATTCAATACTCTCTAGGGTCATTCTGCTGTTGTGGCCCTGGGCAAGCCAGTTCACCCACATTGCCCTGTATTGATGTGTTTGGTGTTCGTCAGGAGGCTGTAGGCACAGAATGGCAGCCACGTCCTGTCAGAATGCCCCAGGGCAGTTGAGGGCTTCCAAGGTAGCTTTTCACCACCAGTGTATGATGGTAGCGTTAATGAATAAAGCTCTGACAATTGTAAAGCTTCCTTGAGTGTCTAGAGAAACACTATATATATTGAAGGCATTATTATTAATATTAATAAGCACAGTGGATTGTGGGCAATATCATGTTCGAGTGTTAATAAAGCTGCACAGAATCTAACTGAAAAAGCACACATTGTTAAAAATCCTTATCATTTCATACAGTAGGTTGATTTTTAGTTACTATACTCTTAGAGGTAAGGTAGTCATTCACCTTGAGAAGTTTGGTTACAACCTGTTCAATAAATGTTCTTAATACATGAGATCGGCCTGTAGTTGTTGATAAAGTGTTTTCTAAAGGGGCTTTAATAGAGTGTGAAACAGGTGAAACATTATGGAAGATCATGCAATGTTAAAATGTGTGGTGTTTTCTCTTGAGTCACTTTTTAAAATTTATTTTACAGGGTTACAGAGCTTTCCAATTAAATGTTTTTTTTTCTTTGCGTTGTTTGTTATTTGAGTTAAAGATGGTTAAGTCATACAGAACGGAATTTTGACCTGTTTTCAATGTATCAATTCGAGGTCTTTAATAAAGGGATATCTATACTATTTAATTATGTTCAATGTACGGCAATGACTATAAAACTTTTAATTAATGTAGAAGACCAGGATATGAACATCGAGCAATGAACATATTTGCAGGTCTGCGTGTATCTAAAACAGTCTGGCATGCACTGCCAAAACACATATATGTTCTTTTTTCAACATTCATTTCAGCACTACTTTTCAACCAAGACTGTATGCCATGCAAGGATGTGTTGATCCTGGGTCTTTGGGGATCAAGTCCAAGTTAAGCTGCAAATTTATGAATAATTGATCAGATTTTTTATGTATTTTACTAAATACATTGGCTCTAAACTTCCTTTTAAATATGTTTACTATTACTGAAGCAGATATCCCGGAAAAAGGATTGCCAGTAGGAAAACTATCTTAAATCCTAAAACATAAGTTTAAAAGTTTTAAATGTTAGGAGTTATAACAGTTTCCCAGCGATGGGTTGCGGCTGGAAAGGCATCTGCCGCGTAAAACATATGCCAGAGAGTTGGCGGTTCATTCCGCTGTGGCGACCCCGAAAAGGAATAAAGCCGACATGAAGATGAATGAATGAATGACTTATAACAGAATGAAATAGTTACTGATTTGTTGAATTGTTTAACAAGATTATTAAAGAAGCCCTATAAAGGCTATACATTTTTGAAAATGATCTTTCTTGAGATATGCAACATGGCTCCATGTTCCATGTGTGGTTATAACCTTTAAAAAGAAAGAGTTGACTCAGAGTCACTGAAACGAGTCACGATTCACATGAATCTTTACTTTGAATGTTGTGAACTTTTGATGTATGAACATTCTCTTTATCGACAGTAAAAAAAACTGCATCACTAATCAGAGGTGAATAGTGACTAGTACATTTACTTGAGTACATTTTTAGGGTAAATAGTACTACTTTTACTTAGTTACATCTGAGTTATATCTGAGTTACATTTTAGTTACATTTGAGTTACATTCTCATATAACTAATAGCATTGACATAAATCAAAACGCGAGCTATTTTTGACATTAGAAAGTCTCGTGAGATGTTGAAGAGGCTGATATGCAAGAGTTTGCCAGCTATCAAGTCAAGGCAGATTGAGATTCTGCGCATTCTGTAAAATTTAAATTGTGACGTTAAATACACAACCCATCTTTTTGTTGCATGTGTCGCCTTTGTTATGTATGCTTTATAATTATAATTTGCAATCGACTATCCATTATTCTCTTCTTAGAAAAGAAAAAACTAAAGTAATCTATTGGAAATAGATTTAAATAGATAAAATTTAGTTTATATACTTTTTTACTCTTACTTCAGTAAATCATTTGGTAGTTGCTTTTAGTCTTACTTGAGTAAATATTTTCACGAGTACTTTTACTTTCATTTGAGTAATTTTTTTGGATACTCAACCTACATCTACCACTAATTGCTCACAAACACACGGCAACTCATACTCTTCGCTTTAAAAACTGCACACATCCTATAATCAAAACAGACTTGGGGCTAACTCACTAAAAAGTAATTTGGAAATGAGGTAAATATTAATATATGAAAGTGTTTTTTAACCTCACTTATGTGTTAACTTGCTGCTGAAGAGTAAAAAAAAACTATTACTAGTGATTAGGTCGGCTGTGCGTTAAGTAAAAAACTGGTTTGTAATGTGTTGCCAAAGTATGCATGTTTTTACTTCAGTTGGACATTTTTTTTTGGCATGAAAAACTAAGTATTTGTAGTTCCTTTCCTGTGTTATTGTTTCAAAAAGACACTTTCTTGCTGTCTGCTTCATAACACAAACGTATTAAACAGTCATGCCCTGTGTTGAAAGCGGTGACTTGTTTCCACCTGTGGCCAACTGAACTACACAACGAGCAACTAATGTTCCTCACTCAAACTCACAGTCTGTTCAACCACAGGGGGCACTCCAACACAAGCAGAAGAGACAAATCAGGACGATGCTTAAAATTTCAGGTTTAACTAAATAGCAAAAAGAAAACTAAAAAAATTAAACGGGGAAAAGCAAGAATGATTGTAGCACAAGCTTAGGGGAATTTCCTCAATTAGTTTTTGCACAAATACACTTCAACGGTGTGAAAAATCAGCTGTAAATAGAGAAAATGGTGTATTTATAATGCACACTTTAGCTCAGAGAAGAGCCATTATTTCTAATTAAATGAATAATTAAAGTTCCCATTTCACCAAATCATTATTTCAGCTAGCGCACCAAAATGACTGGATGATTTGATGTCACCAAAATTAAAAGAAACAAGGAAACAATTTCTACAAAAACATTGCTGCAAAACAAAATTTCTATGAGAAGGAAAACATTAACTACTGTCAAGACAGGAACTAAAGAAGAGTTGACTCACTTTAACTTATGAATAAACAATAGTGATACAGGAAGGAGATCACAGAACAAATAATACTTCAGCAAAAAAGTTGCTTTACAATATTTGTTGAAGTTCATGTAATAAATTAATCAGATTTGTGAGTGTAAAGTTGCTGTTCTGGAGCTTCAGGAAGAGGCACAGGTGTGTATTCTCACCTGAGCAAGGCCTGGGGTCACAGAGGGTCAGCAAGGTCCTGCTGTCTCTTCTCAATCCACCTGTCACTGCCTTCTGTGCAGGAAAGAGGGGGGTGGTGTGAGGTGGGTAGGCACGCTTAAAGTTAAAAGCACAGTCAGAGTATTTCTAGTTTAGTCATTTGAAAGCTGCACTCCACAGAGTTATAAAATAAGTTGTAAAACTTAGTTAAGCGTTAAAAATAAGCCTGCAGTATTTTTATTCTCTCTCATACTTCAATAGAATTAAGTTCATCTGGTTAATGTTTATGTAATAATTTTTTGGTCAATAATTTTTTTTTTAACGTTGCTATAGCTTTATTGTTGCACCTTTTTAAATTAAAGATAAATGTTTGTGTGAATGGTGTGGGCATGTGGTCTTATAGAATGACCTATGAATTTTTTAATATGTTCTCTTATGTTTTCTACAATTTTGAGCTGCAGTTTGGTATTAGCTGCAGGTTTTTGTGATAATTTACACATTTTATGTTTGATAAAATATGAAAATATGTTATATATTAGTTATTACTCAAATGTAAATGGAATCCTTTACCTTACAATATTACTGTCTCAGAAATGTTGGCTCTCCAAGATGTTCTCAATTACTTGCAGTAAAAAAAGTTTATTGAAAAAGAACTTAATAATCAAAAATGACAACAGTTGCATATTACATACAGTAAAGACATATGGGTTGACATTTCAAGAGTACTAGAACATCAGAATAATTAAAGTTCAGAAAGTTGACAATCACAGTCACATTTGAACCAGTATTATGCAATGCATAAGAAGCAAAACTGTGCTTTATAAGCTCACTAGAAAAGGCTGCTGATGTATAGGCCTGTACTTGTAGAGGATCTGGCAACTGCAATGGAAATCCACAGAAAACATAACATGCAATCACAGCAAAACTTTCCCTCATTCCATTTATGGTCAAAATACTTGCTATTCCCTGTTTTACATGAGATGAGTTAGCTACATTATGTACACATCGTGGCAAAAGTATAAGTGGCAGAGCAACTTTTGAACTGAGTGTATCAAAAATGCCAGTTCCATTTTGCAGATCATGAAAAGTACAAACGGACCTGAAACCTGACTGTAAAGCTCATTTAGGCGCCATTTTTTTCAGTGTAAAGTGAAGTAACTTGTGAAATTCAGAGGATGCAATGAGTTACTTACTGCAGAAAATAGTAATGCCTCACACCACTGAGTTACTGTAAAAAGCTATAGTAGTATGTGCTTTTTTAACATGTTACTCACAACTCTGATTGTTATCATTAATCTGGTAAGAATGATCTATTTATTATGTTGCATTAGTTGTAATAATAACTAACTATGACCTGGCTTTTTTGTTGTCAAAAATGTGACTAAAAACAATGCCCCTCAATGTAACCATAGATGGTTCCATATGCTCAGTGAAATGAGCAATCTCGTATCCACTTTTGACCCATCAGAGGTGTGTTGTATTGAGAGAAATGTAATACTCTGACATTAGCCTCAGTAAGAAAACACCAAATCAGTCAGAATTCATGGATGAATAACCTTCAACTCTGAGTGTGTGGAGATAAAGTCCAGAGGATACAACCCTTGCTAGTCATAAATATTACACCATATTTAGATATTTCCACATCTCAGCAATCCCCTCAGAGCAAAAATGGTTAAAATAAGAGTATGAAATGGGCAATCATCTTGTTTATTTTTCTGCTGAAAGGTTTTTGTGTATTAATACGAAGTTTGTGGGTTTTACTTCCCTTTGCATTCAGCGTCAATCAATCCATTAATTAAAATGTATTTATAAAGTGCAATCAAATGCAGAAAATATACTTGCCATTATTTAACCTCTGTTATCTCTCATTTTAACAGGTTGGTTTAGACCAGGGGTGTCCAAAGTCGGTCCTGGAGGGCTGGAGCCCTGCACATTTTTGGTTAAAAAATCATGAAACACACCTGTGGCTCTATTTATGGTCCTCTGATTGGCTGAATAAGAGTAGTATGCATACTGCAGCAGGGTTGAAACTAAAATGTACAGGACAGTGGCCCTCCAGGACCGACTTTAGACACCCCTGGTTCAAACCCATGTGTTAAACTAGTTATAAAGTAAAGTAAAAACATTCTGTTTATTTCTGCTTGTATTTGTAAGGCTTTCTTAACCATGAAATTGTTTATTTCAATATTTATCTTTTTTTTGTCAGTATACTCTTTGTTAAATGAGTGAATTCACCTTACATGTTTGAACATGCCTGCCTTTGTTTTTGTTTTTTTCCGCAGGAATGCTGGAAAACCACACAAAATGATAGTTTTATGACTAGCAGAGGGTCTGGCTGTCTCTGTGTGAGCTGACAGTGTACTTAAGGATGCAGTTTTGGCTCTAACTATTAAGCCAACCCTAACGCAAAGATTATCTTAACCAGAGCAATTTATAATTTAGTTAATTGCTATTTAATATTAGTGATTTTTTTGCTGAAATAATGTTTCCTACCAAAATCAAAAAGTGCTATAAACAATAAACAATTTGTCTGATTCTGTCACGGCGCTGACCATAACACAAGCAAAAGGTCAATCTTCTCATGTTTTTTTCATCACAAGAGCATTATGAGGAATGAGGTGCAATCATTAATTTTTTTTATAAAAGCTTAAGACATGGGGAAAGTAGAAAGTAGATAAATAAGTAGATGATAACGTACTGTAAGCAAATAAACAGTTTATTTATAAAAAAAAAAAAAGTGAAGCGTTCCTGTAACTGTCTCTTCTGTTATTTTGTTTTGTGTTTTTTTGTCAGGCAAAGTGGTTTTTAAAAAGGCAGAACCCAGTTGCGGACCAGCCATTCAACTTAAAGAGTTTTATTTAAATAATAAACAAGAAAAATAACAATAAAACAAATGACCCACAAAGGGAAAACCTATCTATCAAACTAAAACTGCCCGTGAAAACTTTACTTACCAATATAGGCAGCATGATGATCAACAGATAAGGTGGCAAGGAGGGGAAAGCAGGTGAAGCAAATAAACACTAACAGGGCAGGTGAAGATAATCGAGGACTCCAAACAAACACAAACTAAGACTAGACAATGTATAATGTTAAGACAAAGAAAAATATAATAAGGTAAACAAACCGGTATAACAGAAGTGACAGGCCCTGACTGTAACAGTGGAATGAACAGATTTTTTACAGTTAACTCATTTACATGTGCCATTTTTGTGTGGGTATCTTCATGTGTTTCTCTTTAAGTGTATATATGTTTTGGGGTGTCCCCTCACTCTGTCTAAAGGGGTAAATCGTCAAAGCTTTACAGAACAAAAATTTACTGTGGGGCATTCTGGCCCTGATTGCCAGTAGGGCTTCATTCTGGCAGATGCAACACACATCGTCCAATTCAGAGAACAATCAATATCCCAAAAGTCCCAGTGTTCAAAATAATGCATGCCAGGTTGGTTGGTGACTACATCACATGAGTTTATTTGGGTCTAGTATAGTGGTAAATATGTGTGAAACTATTTATTTAATATATAGCGGGCAACTTCTGTGGTCATGAGGGATAGTAACTAATGAGGAGAATTGAGGACATTTCCGACCTATGTTAAAAAAGAAAAGAATTTAAGAGAAGAATGATGAGTCTGGATGCAGATCAAATCGTCTTCTGTCTAGAGAGGCAAGGCAAACACTGTAAAGCTTTGAAGAATTTAAATAACTAATCTCAAACAAGTACTTACTCTTAATCTTGCTAAAACTTAAATGCTAACTAGCTCCTGTGGTTAAGAAGCAGATAGAATTATCTCCTGTCATTTTAAAACCGTATGAAAACAATTGAAAATAAGCCCTCAAGACTCAAATTACTTGTGATTTGTTTTTGAGCATTCATTCCAACAAGTGCACCCACCTTATCACCCCAAAGGGATTTTTGTGTGATTTGAAATAAGTTGATTTTAAGATTAAATGATTGTTATCCATTTTGATTTACTACATTTCAAAGTAAAACTCAAAGCGTTTTATGTACTACTAAATATTTGAATGAATTATTAGATGATATTTAAGATGAATATTAGATAAAGATAAAGATATATATATATATATATATATATATATATATATATATATATATATATATATATATATATATATATATATATATATATATATATATATATATATATATATATATATATATATATATATATATATATATATATATATATATATATATATATATATATATATACACACACACACACAGAGTCTTGGAGTGTTTAGTTTTTTTATCAAGAATAAACAGAGGAAACTTAACAAAAATAACAGCAGTCAGATCTTGTGTAAGTGCAGGTCATGGGACTTCAGTTTCCTTCTTATTGAACATCTCCTTCTCTTTCATAGCGATGTGAAATAGGCTCTATTTGTTAAAACTTCATGCTCTGCTTTTTCTTATCATCAAAAGTCACTTTAAACACAATCACAAATCCTTCAGTCTAAAGTGTTCCAGTTGGACCCATGTGGTGAGTGATGACACAGGGTAATTCCTGCAGAGTCAAGCTCCCATCCAAATGAAGCTCACTTGAATCAGAGATAGACACCTTCAAACAGGTGCATCTCTGCAGGTAACCTGGTGATCCATGAGGGGCATCGGCCTCCCTCTGAGAGAAGACAGTGATTAGAAACTGGCTTCCTGCAGAGTTTATCTCGATCCCTATCACTAATGTAAACACTCTCAGACCAGATGTGCTGGTGTGTATGGCTATGTGGTCAGTTCAGGGCATTCCTCTGTTGGTTTGATCTACACATGAAATACCTATCACATGTGAAGGAAAACAGTTTTAAACTCTAACTATAAACTTAAAGGACCCCTGTTATAATTTTGGAAGACATGCCATTTTGTTTTTGGGAGTCTTTAGTAACAGATTGACATAAACATAATGTCAAAAGCACTTTAATTGTCATGAATATGCATGTATGTAAACTCAGTATTCCAAAAGCGTTTTTACATGACCCATATAAATGGAAACTATTTGGCAATAAAATTTCTTTCCCTCAAAGAGCAAAAATAATGCCTTTTCAAGTTTTGTCTTACAGCTCGAGCTGCATTTCACAGCGCTGTCTGATGGCTGAGTTTTATTGCCTTGTGGCACTGCACCAACAGAGACATGCCCTCACAAGTGGTGAAAAGGATTTAAACAGGTTCGATTAAATACTTATATACAGATGTTTGCTGGGAGCCAGACCTCCGGTGTTAATCAATTCTTGTGTACATTAGGCTACAATACGGTAAATAACACACAATCTTATGTCGATTCCATAATATGGTGTGATTGTTATGATCTTATCCTTGCTCTGTGACTGACTGGTTGTAAAAATCTATTTTATTTCTTCCAATACTATCTCTTGGCCAGCACAGCCTAACAATATCGAACTGCATATTTCTCATTCCTCCATGTTACACACTACAGGAAAAGCAATTTTCAAAAAGCCACAAAAATGGGTTCCTCATGGGGCTGCAACTTAAACTTGTCAGAAAACTTCTTTGTTAATTTAATGAAAGCTGTTTATGGTTACAAAAAAGTGTCTTCTTTTTTCAAAGTAAAGAAATAAGTTTTCCTCAGTATAGTGCAACCTTGTGTCCCGGAGCATATTAATCTTCACATAATGGCAGATACATTTAGTTATACTTATATGTTATATTTGTTGTTTTTAAGTTAATTCCAATCCTTCAAATATAGTTAAAAGTTAATGGCAGTTTGATAAATTAATTAAATGTAATCATAATAAAATGGACAATGTTAAAGAATGCTTATTTTCTATATTTTCTTTTAAAGTTATTTTTAGAGACTGTAAAAGCACATTTCTTGTGTTTCAGCAGTGATGGAACAGAAAAAATTTGCCCAGGACTGGCAGGAGAACACATGAATGGTGTGAATGGCAAAACAAAGTGGCCATTCAAAAGCGTGATAGTCACATTAAAATAGTAATAATCAAGAGAAAGCTAACATTTGAAGCAGTTAATTGTAAACAGATTGTTTATGTGCATTTTTCCTCCAAATGTTGTATTGTCCTTTCTACAGATGTATTTTCTTCAAACACTAAATATATCAACTGTACTTTTTCAAATGTACTGTGGTTTTAGTTCTGTTCAATAGCTGTGCCAACAATCTTTACATGGAAACACTTAGTAAAAAAGGAGCTAAATGGTTTAATATACACAGGTTTGTTGATTTGAGACTTTAGACAAAAAATGATGCCATCTGAAAAAACGCACCTGTTTTATCTAATATGTGACAAATGTAATTATTAGGCAGCAGATTAAATACATCTTTTTTGATCAATAGCTATTAGTAAAAGATGAGTATCCCCTTTTGGGGGTACCTCACACTCTTTCAAGAGATCAACATTTAGAACCCTGTCATAATATCTATCTATATGTTCTGTAAAGATGACACAACTGACTCTCCTACAGTATTAAGATTAGTATGTGTAAAAAAAACAGTTTAAGGGTGGTGAAAAAAGAAACAGAGGTGAAGAAAGAAAGCTATGAGCCAGATTCTTTGGGTAGCGGCCACAGAGAGTGACCCCCAGAGCATTGTTAGAAACCCAAACCATGCTAACAGCTCCTGGCACAAACTCGATCCCTATGAGTCAGCTCTTGGAGAACCACATAATACACCAGAAGATAGCGCATCACTGCTCAAATATGCTCCGTTTAACACCAGAAGCATGTCAAGGGTCACATACCTTTAAAATAAAAACCCAGAGTTTCTGCAGTGCAAAAACATTTTTGCCATAAATTCTTGAGTCTCAACCTAATTGTGCACTAATATCCATCAAACCGACAACCAGAAGAAGACTTTAGTTAGATAAAGCATATCATGTAAAGATGTAACTATTCAGTGGCAAAAATTACTAGCTTAATGCCTTTAAAACAATCAACCAATGGGCCATGATTCATGTCTCAGATACCCTGCTGTCATGGTTGATTATATTTTGTTTGGATTCCTTTGACAGTTAATTCCTGGTGAGCAATTTTCAACAAACATCGATCAAACTTTCTGATTTACAAAAACTTTTTAAACAGGAGTGTGTTCATACCTTTCATGCACAGTTTTCTTCCATACTATGCATTCTATTATTTCATAATAGTTTAAATATAATTTAAATAAGAAATCAAAAGAAATCAGGTTTTTGCTGTCAAAGACCATCATTATTGTATACTCTCGGCTAGACACCTTTGTCTGTTTGACGGCCAAGAAAATTAAAGATAAATGTCTTATTTGGCTAATTTACTTTTAATAAATGCATAGAAGCTGCTCATATTCTAGTTTTTACATCAACTTCACAGGTGATTTTGAAACAGATTAATAATTTCCCACTGAACCGGGTTTTATAACCTGTTATACTTGTAACATCACTACAACAGTAACTTTGACTAGGGTTAGTGTTGTTTAAGTAAGTGGATTTTAATCAGATCATTGGAACATCCAGAGTCCTCACCAAATCCCCATCTGACATCTGCATAACGTGCTATACTTATGCAGCACTACATGAGTATTCTTCCATAAAAGGCCTTGAGGTACACCGGAGAGGAAAAGAGCACCTGGTCCCACAGAGCAGTGGCAGCAGGTGTAGTCATACTATCAGAGCCCTCACAGGAACATTCCTCAAGAGGGATGTTTTCTGTCGTTTTTCCTCTGTTTTGGGGAGATTCATTCCATTTCTTGGGGGTTTAAAGGGAATGACATCATCCATCTACTGTCATCTTTCTTTGTGAACTCAAGCTGCTCAGATCTCTCTGTGTGAGTGTTATTATAAATCAGACTCTACCACCGTCAATGCACGACCTTAGTGAAAAATTTATTCAACACAATGTAAATAAATCATGTTTAAATCAAACAAATCATTGCAGAAGCTTATCAGCTATCATGTATGCATATCAATTAGCATCTTAATGTCAGGTGCTACCTATACACTGTGTATGAAAACAATAACAACTTTTCCTCTAAACTTACTTGTTGTAACTTATTTGTGGCATCTTCTCATTAATGTAAATTGAAATTTAGGTATCACAGATCAATCCCACAAACCTAACTCCACCCAGCACTTATCCCTCAATCAAGACGTCCATCCCAGGAATAATGAAAACTTGTGTTTTCTACAATCTCTGCTTTTTCAAACACTCAACTACTCACTTCAATCTTTACAAGCTTGTTTGAGAATAAAGTTGATAAAGTTCTAATCTAAGTAGGACTTGTTATACTTTCATTATGGGAACAGAGTACAAACTTTAGCTTTGACTAAAAAAACATAAATTACTTTATTGTGAAAAAACATCAAGTACAATATAAAACTTGCAATTATCTTAAGTGTCAGCTGAATATATACATTCCATAGCAACAGTGATAAATTCATTATAAAAACTGTATAGGAAGTAATTTTTTAAAACAATCCATTCTCTAAACACCAGCTGGTCCATACTTCATGAAGTTTTTATGAATATTATTTGAACCCTAATGTTTTGAAATTAAGAATTAAAAAATGTTATGTTGATGGTCAAAGATGATCTTGCAATGAACGATCAACAAAATTTCTCCAACAGAACTGAAACTCTTATATAGTAAATAATGTTCATTATGATAATGTGAAAAGGCTTCATGGATTCCAGTGACAATGATACAGTGATAATGTAACAATCATTATTTAAAGCAACAACCAAGCATTAATGTCTCGAGCAGCTCTCTGTTGTGTTTTTGTGTTTACAGACCAGAGAACACTGGGATTTCTGCAGCTCAGCACTGCAACAGCTGTCTCAATAACACACCACTGTTAAAGTGTGAGTGAAGATCCGACGAGAGACAACCTTTCAACACTCACAAACATCCCTCACAGCAGCTGCCCCCCTCCCCCCCAGTGTCCTGGACCGGTCGGCACCGAGATACATTCTGGGAATTCCCAAATTCAATTCCTCATTCCCAAATTAAAACCTGGACTCTATATTTGAAACAGTTGTGGCCTACAGGGACATAAATGGGTCTTATAGCAATGATCCCAATAGTGACAACTGAAGTACAAATCATATTTGACCATGTAAGTATGTCTACTTGATAAGCTTTGCGTTGGTTCCTGGTGAATCGGGGAACCAGCTCTCCAAAGCATTTTGAAAAATTGCATACTGAACATTTCACCATTTCAAATTCAGCTTTACTAACTGAAAATAAAGACTCACACTTCTTGATCTTACGCACCTGTAAGCATCATCAAAATGCCTAAAATGAAAAGATCTCTTAAAAAAAAAGTAGATCTGAGAATGCATGCAAAACAAAGCAAATTTTGGGGTTTGCATACATTCTGTAGATGATTGGCACTTATGTGTTTTGATTTGACACCATATAGTTATATAAATAAAGATGTGAAATGAAAAACCAAACTAAAAGGCTAATGTTTGAGATGGATGATGCAGACACACTCACTAATGCATGTACACTTGCCTGAGATGTTTGATTTACAATTTTAACTTTGCATTGTACCGAAATACCATACACAAAGGGACTGCAGATCATTTTGCATCTGATAACAAAGAAAAAATAGATAGACAGTGGTTATGTGCTTGTTTTAAAAATTGTGATGTCTAAACTACGGAATAAACCAATTTGGGGGATGGGTCAATTTTGGTCATACATCAGAAAAAAGAAAAACATGTTGCATAGATGTGTTAACCTTCTGTAACAAACACAAGCCTTGCCACATGCCTTGACATATTGATAAACCTTGAACTGAATGAATTGCTGTTCAAAGAGGATTACTATTAGAACCAATAACCTAGCCAACTGGTTTAGGTGCATTTAAACACACACAAACAATGTATCTTGGATTCCAGTTCCTTCCTAGAATACCTTTTCTCTCGGTCTAGAGTGTGTACACGGTGTGAGCCAAACCAGTAGAATACAAGTAATCACCGCTTGCTTTGGTTTGAGGAGTCATTTACAGTAGAAAGCACTTTGCAAAGGCAACAGTTCTTCCAAGAGACTGACTGTATTTTTGTCTTCTAATTAGATAGGCAGCCACCGGTCAGTGTGTGCTTGTGTAGCAGGGACATCCGGCTGAAGGAGCGGGCGCAGGATGCACACTGGTACTTCTTGAGTTGGGTATGCGTCTGAAGATGAGCGCGCAGGTTGGAGCGATCA
Organism: Danionella dracula; assembly: GCA_900490495.1. Classification (NCBI taxonomy): domain Eukaryota; kingdom Metazoa; phylum Chordata; class Actinopteri; order Cypriniformes; family Danionidae; genus Danionella; species Danionella dracula. Next base: position 8,354,347 of record UELW01000433.1, on the reverse strand, counting down.
GCAAACGCTCGGCTGCAGTGAGGACAAGAGAAGGGACGCTCACCTTAAATAGAGAAAGAGACATATTTACGTTATCATCACCAGATGCATAGAGAATATACAATGCCAGTTCATCCAATGTAGGTCATCGAACCTCTAGAAAAATGTTTGTTATAAAGTTTCGTGTGCGAACGTACTTTGAGACAAAACAATGGAGGCCGATGCGAATACACTGAATGATATTTGGTTGAATAATGGGTGTGTGATGAAAATATTTTGGCGCTCCCAGCTCACCTTGGTTTCTCACAAGGACCAATAAAGTTGCTTCTTTTTATCACAAGTTCAGAGAATTGTGGGGACATAAAAGAGATACTGGGTGGTGCTTGATACATACTCTCACTTCGACCCAATGACAGGGGAAGCAGGGGAAACTACTTGGTTTATTTACACATCAGTAAACAATGTTTTTGAACTATAACTTGTATATTATCAAATTAAAATTACATACTTTACATATTGGGGCGGAAAGATGACGTAGTGGTGGAGTTATTCATTCTGCAACAGGAAGGTTGGCGGTATGATCCCCACTACGGTCATTCTGCTGTTGTGGCCCTGGGCAAGCCACTTCACCCACATTGCCCTGTATGGATGTGTGTGACTGATCGGGAGTGTTTGGTGGTGGGCAGGAGGCCGTAGGCGCAGAATGGCATCCATGTCCTGTCAGACTTCCCCAGCACAGCTGAGGGCTACCAAGGTCGCTTATCACCACCAGAGTGTGAATGTGGAGTGAATGAATAATCCTATGACATTTGTAAAGCCTCTTTGAGTGTCCAGGAAAGCACAAAAAAAATCGAAGGCGTTATTATTATTATTATTATTCTTTACTCAAAGTTAGGTTGATAAACATGCCTTATTTCAGGAATATAATTCTCTGTATGTGCTAGGTTTACTGTACTCCATTTTTATAAAAATCGATGAAGCTAGAAATAACTTTGCAACTAAACTTAAATGAACACATCCCAAATGAAAACCTTTAATACTCTGCAAATTGGCACAGCACCCATAGTTCAGCGACCACATGTTATGTATTTTTAGCTTGAACGGTGATAGTATAACGGTAATAGAACAAGTATAAAACTATACGGAAAGAGATGGACTCTCACCAGTGTGTGTCCGTATGTGCCCGCGCAGCAACCAGGGTCTGGAGAAGGCCTTTCCGCAGGTTTCACACACACAAGGCAACGTGTGTGAGCGGATGTGCATCTTCAAGGCCCCCAGGCTGCTGTACTCTTTACTGCAGTGTTTGCAGGTGAAGCCCTCTGTGCGCTGGCGGGGGGTCTCTGGGCTGGGTGGGTCAGATGTTCTACAGTCGTCCTCATCTGCACTGCTGCTACTGGAGAGAGAGCTTAGAGCCTGGGGCAAAGGGGGAACCACTGACACCCCTGTGAAGGAAAGCGGGAAGAAACTGGTGTCCCAAAGAAGCAGGGAGGTACAGTGGGGCACCAGAAGAGAGCTTTCATTTGAAGGGGAATACCCCAGAGGGAGACAAGGAGGGGCGATGGCTGAGGAAGAAGAGAGAGATGAGGGATTAGTTGGTTGGTCAGAACATTGCAATACTTTGCAAGGCAACAAGTGATGTTATATAATATTCTTTAGTGTGAGAAAATCTGAATAGAACATATACTAAGGAATAGAACCATACTAAGGGAAGTGGTGCCAGTAAGTGTGTGCTCCCCCAGTGGTCTGTCTGGGTTCATTATCGCACAGTTTCTGTGATGTTGACACTATTGTAAAGAAGCACCATCCTTCTAATGAGATGCTAGACCTAAGTTCTAACTCTGTGGTCATAATTAATCTCTGGATGCTCTTTCTGAAGAGTATCATTGCCCCAGTATCCTTCATAACCCCAGTTATCTACTGGTCTCAAACCATCTTAATAATTAATGCATATTCAAACACCTAAATAAATATTCTTAGTACCGACTTGTCTCTTATGCAACAGCAAGCTAGTGTGTGGTATAAAAAAGCTTTTCGATCTCCTGCGATGTTTTATGTTATGCTGATCAATGTATCCTCCACTTTCTGATCAATCATAGCCATACCAATGATAGTCATCCAGCGTGGCCTTGTGCTTTATGACTCTCACACTTTCTCTTCTTCAACTATTCAGAGAACACTCTAACCATGCCAGCCTTTCTATCTGTCCCCAGACTCAAACACACTCGACAACTCATCTAGTAAGCTTTTTTTTGCTTGCCATTATTGCTTGTGAATTAGGTAATTCTAAGTAAAAGTGATTGAGTGAATTTTTTTTAAAAATGACAGCCATTTTGACTGGTAATATAGAAGGTTATCAATAAGCTTATGTTTATAACTATCCAATCTGGTGCACATAGTAGCTCGATGATCAATCCAGTCAAACTTTCATTTGGATTGTCTTTCGACAATGAAACACTTAGTCTAGCTTTTCCGGTCTGTTCTGGAGTGTTTGACAAGTGTGTCTTGACCAAGGGGAAATAAACAGCTCACTAGTGTAGTGTCAATATCAAATTATATTAAATTTAGATAAATAAAAAGTAAATAAAAGGCAGAAGGAGGTGTTAATATAAATGTTAATAATATTGTTTAATCATCATTCAGTACAAAGGACATTGGTCCAAATGGTAAACCTCTTCTTACACACTAACATTCAATAACATGACTCAACAGAACACAACTGTAAAAGAGTTTAATTATGAGGTAAGAAGGTGTTCTAATTGCAGTAAAAGGGCAAGTCTTTGGATCTGAAATCAAATAATTTTTGTGGGAGATGGTGATAATAATAATAATAATTAAATTTGTAATGCATGACATTTTTATAGTGCTTTTCCGGAGCTCAAAGATGCTTTACAATGTTTAGAGTAGTATTTATTCATTCTACGTTCATTCTCTGGCAGTGACAAGCTATCTTAGTAGCCCTCAGCTGCCCTGGGGCAGTCTGACAGGACGTGGCTACCAATCCAAGCCGACGGCCTCCTGACCACCACCAAACACACCCCACCAGTCACACACATCCATACAGGGCAATGTGGGTGAAGTGGCTTGCCCAGGGCCACAACAGCAGAACGGAACCAAACTGCCAACTCTCCGGTTGCAGGGCAACCAACTTCACCACTGTGCCATCTTTCCGCCCACAACGAACACTGTGTAATGTTGTTAGAATAACTCTGGTATAACAGAACATTGCAAAGAGGTTTCGTGATTTTAAAATTTTGAGCGGGAAATTAAAGGGATTCCAAGCATTTGAAGGGTGATTACCTAATAACATTATTTATATATTATATATTTAAATTAATATAACGTTTTAGATATTGCAAATAAACAAGTTTAAAGTCCAAACAATTACAGCAAAGCATCGTTTTACAAAACACAAAACACAAAAAAACACTTATATATTTAAAATCACTGAAATATTGAAAATACAGCAAGAGGAAATGTCTTTATCATGTTGATATAACCAATTAGATTAAAATTTCACTGTTTAACGACACTTTCTGGCATGCATTCATTTAGGCTGTGCGTTAATTAATAGAAATATGTCAATTAGTAAATAACGGAACGCGCAGCTTAAAAAGTTGACCAAATCTCACCTGTCTGACTCTCCAGATCGCTGTAGTTGGGTTTTCTTGTGGAAAAATACTTCCTGACCAGAAACGAGCGCGGCATTTTGTAAACGTCTCTCCAAACAGACCCAGCGAGAAAGGTGGAGCTCCCAGGACGCTTCTGCGCCCAGAACGATCTTCTGACACGATAACCTCTGCCTCTCGGCTCCGGACAGAGAGTGAGGCTGTGAGCTGCGCTATTAAAGCGCGTGGGCTGAACGAGGCGCGGCCTCTGACTCCACACAACCCCAGCCCCTCACACGGTGCTCCTGTGCACCGTTTTCATCAATTACTTTTCCACAAACTCTACTGACGCACAAAAACGAACCAGCAAAATAAAAACTGCTGACGACTGCATCTGTCTGTTTGAGGGCCATGAATGAAAATTAGATGGTTTCTGTGATTTGTTTTAAAAGTAAAAAGTATAGAGGGTTGAATAGAGAAAAAATAAGCAAAGTTTCATATACATATTTTCTTCCCAAATACTGAAACACCAAGTTTATGCTTTTCCAGACCTTTAGGTATGCTCAACTTGTAATAAAACCACTCCAGAAATTAAACTTTCATAGTTATAAATAAGATAAACTGCTCTAAATAATACTCGAAAAAATTGCCTTAGTTTATTAATAGAAGAGATTACAAAGAAAAACCTCAACAGTTTTAATAATAATAATAACTTTACTTAAACATTATTTAACATGCGCCTTTCTATGACACCCAATAAAACAATGTGCCGAAACTAATGAAATTTAAACCCAATTACATGCATATATATTTACATGTCTGAAAAAAAGGTTTTTACTTGTGATTTAAAACTCCAGCTCTGGACTATAACGCACATCTGCTGGTAATTTGGTCCACAGGGCTGGCTAGGGCACAGAAGATGGAAGAGACTGCATTGGACTTGGATTTTGTTCATCGACTAGTTCAGAGAGGCATAGATATGTTTATTATGGAGAGCTATGTAGGCGAGTAGAAGGACTTAAACTGAAAACGAGTCACAAAGGGCTTCAATTAAAATGTGAAGAATGATCAGAAATGAAGAAGGACCAGATGGATCTGTTTTAGGAGTGACCTGAAGCATTCACTGGTTCAACGTTTACATTTGGTGAGATTTTGTAATGACAATTTGGTGGGTCTGTGGAGTCTTTTTTTTTAGGTTCAGTTACTCTTTTTGGATATGTTCATTTAACAGAGAGAGGTTTTTAAAGCAGTTAGAATTTATTCAACTAATGTTTACTACTTTTGCAAAGACCTGTTTGTTTAATGGTTCGATTATACTTAGCATGCTTTTGGAGGCTTCCACTGCACTCTGTTTCTTCTTCTTCTGTTTCTTTTTTTTGTGAAAAATTTGAAATTGGTTTTAAAAGCGGGCTGAGATGAGCTGCATGAAACTTTGATAAATTGAAAATCTTTTATTTGAGATTTAAAAGTCTCCACATATACAGCATAAAAGAAAACCTTTAAGTCTCAATATTCTGTGTTTTGTGGGAACAGCTTTTTCAATTTTTTGTCGAAATTCCCTATTAACCTAGCAGGAGGAACTAGACTGATATAGCTCACTGATACTGAAAGTCAGCGGAAACACTGATATAGAAATCCAGTGAAGGGGCATTGTACATGTCTCTGTTGTACATTTACTCTATAAATGTAAAATTTTCACTCCATTATTTCAGCCAATTAGCATCATATTCTTTAGAAGTAATGGATACTCAGACGCAAAATTGAGAACTGTACAGACACTGAGAGTTAAAGATAATGGATGATAGATGGGTTCATTTTAGATAATAAAGTAAATCGAAATGGAAGGAAATTGGGCACAAGTGAGATTTCCTTCAGGTTCCATATCAACAAGTCCAATATAAACAATTTTTTTATAAATTAACAATTAAATACTTTTTACTAGATGCATCTCAGCTAGCAGTACATATAAAACCCATCTGAATCTCAGATTTTGTACGCATGTTGGTTGAGTTCTGATCATTATCCTGCTTTCACAACAACCAGAACCCTTTCTGATGAAAAATTATTTATAAATTAAATCTCATGAACATAAGATTAGAAAAGCTTATATGATTTAAAATAATCATTGCACAGGAATAAAGGTGAAAATAATTCAACCGATCATCTCATCAGTCGTTGGAACAATGTTCTTATTGATCTTCTCACGGTCTCATTATCCAGGCAGGAGCCTGATGGGCACTGCGGGGAACCTCTCGGAATGAACTGAAACTGTCTATGCTCAGAGCTCCCTCTTCACCTTATCTTGGCCCCTGGCTCAAGCGTTGAGAGATGCGTTAAGATGCGCTAACAAGCGTTAAGATGTTTAAATCTGAATTGTGCTCATGAATAATAGAACAAGTAATTAAAATATTTACAGGAATGCATTTAGCAGACGGTTTTGTCCAACTAGGGGAGTACAGTAGGGGAGAGACAATATGAAATTTGTTACACAGTCAAAGTCTATCTCAAGTTCTATCAGCTGATCAATCAACCACAGCAAGAAGGAACTAAAAAGAAAACAAGGAAAAAAAATATTATTTTCTTCATTGTAAGTGTTCCTTGAAAAGAAACGTTTTCAGTTGCTTTTTGAAAGCTGTTAATTTTGCTGCTTTCCTGACTGGGTCAGGGAGTTTGATCCACCAACTAGGGACAGTGAGAGAACGAAACGCTGTTCCTTCTTTGAGCTCAGGCTTCGAGAGGGCATGCAGGAGTGTATGAGCATGTGGAGGTAAAAATGGGCTGATTTGGAGATAGTTTTGTATGCCAGCATCAGTGATTTGAACTTAACATGAGCTGCAATGGAGAGTCAGTGAAGAGGGATGAAGAGGGGAGTAAAATGAGCTTGCTTTGGTTACTTGAAGATAAGACGGGCTGCAGAGTCCTGGATCATCTGCAGAGGTTTGAGAGTGTTTTAATGTGTTGGAAATCCTGAATGGAGAGCATTTCCGGATTCTAGACGTCAGAGGACCAGAGTCTGAACCAGGAGTTGAACCAGAGCCTGCAGGGGAGATTGTAGAGAATTCCGACTGAAAGGTGAGGTTGTGATGAACAAAGGTATTGACCAGGATTACCAGAAGTTCTGTCTTGGCCATGTTGAGATGTAGGTGATGGTTTTTCATCCATGTAAAGATGTCGTTCAGACAGACAGTTATGCGAGTAGTTACTGATCGGTCATCAGTAACTACTCACATAAAAACAATAATAATACTAATTATATTATATAGTAATATTAATAATATTACCATGCGTTACCATTTATTATGCTTGACAATTCTAATAAATCATGTTTGTGTGATCTGTTCAATCTGGATCACCTCTATAACTCAGACGCAGAGAAGACTGCAGTCTTTAGTAATGAGAGCTTGTATACGATAGAGTTTTCAAATCAGCAAGTGAACAGAAGGAAACAGCCACAGGTCATGTTTTCTGGGACTGAGAGTGACCTTTGACCTGGACACAGGAGGTCTGAGACACCCTAAGTGGAGAACAGATGCCTTTCTTGAACTCATCAGAGAGAGAGAGAGATTTTGGAGGAAAGGGTATCTTAACTACTAATAAGTACAAAATAAAATACAAAATTTGATATGATCTTGAAAATTTGTAGCAAAGTCTGAAAAAGAAGATACTCCGTCTTTAACATTAGGGTAAATTATTTAAAGTGTTATTTTCATAAGCGTACTGGTATTTGGCTTTAGATTATAAAACAGCTACAGCAACTTTTCCCAAATCTATTTTGACAGGCTGTACTTGTAGGTAATCAGCAGGAACTATCAATATCAGATTGGAGGCTATTTCTTTTTAATATATAGTTTGAACATTTTAAATGAGTAATAACTTCAGGTCCTTTTCCATACCATATAAAGACACACACACCATCTACCAATGGACCAAATGTGTTATTGAACATTTTTCCTAAACTAGACTTTGATTGGTCTAAGTGAAAGAGAACATTCTACAGAGCTACTGGACTGAAAAAAAACTATGCAGAAGGTTCTACACAATACAAATTTGAAAGCGATTCCATTCAAAACGTCAAACTTGTACATTTTATTCATTCATTACATAGACACTGGTGTATTACAAATATTTATTTACTTTAGATTTGATGAGTATAACTGACAACTAATGAAAATCATCAATACAGTATCTCAAAAAATTGAAAAGTGAAAAGTATGAACATGAAAGGCTTGAGTATTTATTATACTCGATATTTAGTTTGGGCTCCTTTTGTAAGAATTACTGCAGCAATTCAGCATGACATGAAGTCGATCAGTCTGTGGCACTGCTCAGATGATTTGAGAGTCCTGTTGCTCTGATAATTTCCTTTACCTCTTCTGCATTGTTGGGTCTGGCATATTGAAATCCTTCTCTTCCCTATACCCAATGATTTTCTATGAGGTTTCTGGCCAATTAAGAACAGGGTTGCCAGGGTCCTTAAATCAGATACTGGTAGCTGGCAGGTGCCAAGTGCTATTGGAAACAAAATCTACACCTCTATAAAGTTGATCAATGGCAGGAAGCATGAAGTGCTCCAAAACTTTCTGGTAGACTGTATTTTTTTGTTAACCTCTTTTACAACAACATTTTGTGTCTTTTCCTTCTTGTGTAAGCTGCCAATGGTTGTCTTTTGGACAGCTGTCAAGTCAGTAGTCTTCCCTATGGTTGAGTATCGTTTCAGGTTTTCATTGAGGTTCCATTTAAATAGCACATAAATTTGAATAATGCCAGGTTAGCCAAACTTTTAAACTTGCATAGACTGTATGTGTATTTCATAGCAGAAACAGGAAGCAAACAGTAACCAGCCCCTCCCTGGTTTTTATCATTTAGGCGTTGATTCTGGTGGTGTTTATATTGCTGTAGAATGAAATTGACAAAGATTAGAAACTTTTTACTAAAATCAAATAGACTTGGAGGTAATCGAGTAAGTAGGTCTTTAGTATTCTGGGTACCTTGAGCAGGGTGGAGGCAGGTGTGCTTTGGTGAACTGATAAAATGTGTTATTTACACAAATCTAAGGCAGTGGAAAAGCATGAATATTGATTCGAGATTTTATCATTTCATCGTAAGTAGGAACTGTAAGTATGAAGTAGAGCTTATAAAATGCCTTTTAAGTCATATAGTTTGTACAAATATGACTGAAAAAGAAAACATAGTTCAAAGCCACAAAGTGTTCTGATCCTTGCATGCTTTAGAAGAAAGGTAGGTGAAATTCTATTTTGAGAACATTCTCTGAGTATATAATAATATTAAAATACAAAATGATACAGCCTTAAACTACCAGAGACGAGTTGAGACTTAAAGTCATTGTGCGTCTGTAGTCCGGTAGCGTCTTGGTAACAGACCTTTGATATCAAGACCTTAACCAGATGAGGCTGCAATGAGCAGTCACACAGACACATTGAGATTTTCTTGTTAATAGCCCTTAGCAGTTGGTGATGATCTAGGGCCACCTTGTCCCCCAGAGTAAAGCCCCTGATGGCCAGAATGGCCCCAGGGGATATTGTCTGCTGAGAGAGCACATTTAAAGTCTCTTTCTGGGGAGCGTTGAAAATTACCTGTGACAAATCAGAGAAGGGAGAGAGACTGAGGCATCTGCATTTGGAGCTGATCTTTCATCAAGAGGCAAGTGTAGCGGGCCAGCGGCACCTGACAACAGCTGGTTTCCATTATCCACCCGCCTGGGGTCCGTAGGGTTCAGAACAGGATAGGGGTCAGAGAGCACTGGTGCCAGCAGGAGGGCCACATATCAAGGGAGATTACAAAAATAAAAGCGGCCAATGAAAGCTCTACAGAATACAGACACTATGTTCTTGTGTTCATATGTACAATTGTGAGACACAAATCTCCATAAATGTGCTATAAAATAGAATATGTGTAAAATAACTACCAGTAATATCAGGAAGTTTACATAATCAGGGTGTCCAAATATTTCTAAAGGACAAAAACAGAGATTTGGATTAAGAAAATCATTTGTTGACTAATGTAGAGTGTGTGGAGAAGCATGGCTTGAATTTTAAACTAAAATAATATTACACCAAACAAAAGGAATTTCATAAAATATTGAATCGTTTGGTCTAGGGAAAGAGATGGTATTTAAATAATAAATGAAATATGTATGGTATAAACATTAATCTTCATCAGATGATCTCAAGATCTAAAAATTTAGATGAAAGTAACTGTTTTGAATGTGAATGTGAATTCTTGTTTCTTGAAAAAGATGAGTCTATACCACAGACACAAACTTTGCGATAGTTTGATAGTTTCGAATCTGTGGGTATAATTTGATTAAATCTAAAGCAATGGAAAGGCTCTAAAATCCTATGGAACATGATTATTAGAACATGATTTCTGATACGTTTAGTGCTCCTTTGATTAAAACTGAAGCAGCAGCACTCTCTACTGGATCACATTGGAAGTGAACAGCAGCAAAAGCAAAATGCAGTACCATATATAACTTCCTTCGCACATCAACTTAAAATAAATTGTAAATAATTTTTTTTCTTTTTCTTTTTTTTTCATTTCAAACGATTGGTAGTAATGCAGCCTCAAAATGTCATTTTGCAAATAAATAAAAAGTAACCTACATAAAAAAATTTACAATAAAAACAATAACCAAATTATTTACTTGCTTATTGTTTTAGATACTACAGGTTTGAGTTTATACATAGTGTAGCACCTCTTTGCCAGCCAAACACATGCAAGTAAAAGTTTTTATTTTCCCCATGTAATATAAAAACTTCCTTTGAGTACATGAAAAAAGCACTTTTGTGTAGTCAAAAATTGTTTTGACTGTATATATAATTTCATACATATATTAATATATACATATAATCCCAATGTATTGGATACGTTTGATCATTTTAAAGTATCACATAATACTATGTAATAACATCAAATTATTTGTTTAGAGGGTTTTTTTATAGCCCAGGAAAAATATTGAAGTCTCATAAAGAAGAATTGCCTACATAATTATGCGATTGTAATCATATAGAGAGATAAAACAATCATGCTTTTTGAGCTAAAAGATCTTTTTAAAATGCTTTTGGCATTGCTTGTTAATCCACCAGAGGGAGTCATAATGTATAATTGATCAACATGATCAACATTGACTATTATTACAAACTTTGAGGGAAGCTGTAAGTTCTAAATTACTGCGTTGAACGAGAATAAGACATTTAGCCTGGCCAATACCCAAGAAATAAAAATGTGGTGGGTGTACACAAATGTAATTCAAGAGAAACTCTTACTAGTCAGAATAAAATCAAGACAGTTTACGTAGCAAAAGTTTATAATCAAAAAAGGGGGAGAACTATGATGAGACTTTTTCACCAACTGACCAGTATCAAAGTGTTAAAGAAAAAACCTACTTAGGAAAAGTTAATTGTGCATGAAATGAATAAATCTGCATATTTGCAAGATGTATCTAAACCAGTGAGAAGGTTACGAGATAAAGTCAGGAACAAAATAAACTTAAAGATCACCGTATGAACAGAATGACCATCTGATAGAACCTGTAAAAGAAGATTTAAGATTCAAAGCGTTTAGAGCATATGCTAAGATAAAAGCCAGTTTTGTGTGCAGGTGTGCAAAACAGGTTTTTAAACATACTATGAATGATGAAACCCACTACTTAGCTGTTGGACTGTTTAATAGTTTAATGGCTGATACGTAGATTATCATAACCCAGATGATCATCATGTTTACACAAAGATTTTATATACTCAAAAAGGTTTAGAATCATTTGGGTTGATGATATAATTATTGCTGTGACTAATGATTATAGTGTTGAAGATCACAACAAAATGTAACATAAAAGACTTGGGAAGACTTAATCATGTTCCTGGAAGGGAGATGGAACACATGATGATTTCATTAATATCTCATAGAAAAATGTTGACAAAATTCTTGAAAGGTTCAACATGGAAATATTACAACCTAAATAAACCGAGTGAACAGACGCTAAATTACAGTAAAGAGGCTGAAATGATGAGTGAAGTCAGAAAATACAGAGAGGCAGTAGGTAGTTTGATCTATATCTTGCCGTGTGCTTTGTAACAAGTACTCTTTTACAACATTTCACGAAGATATATGGAGTGATCCACTGCAGCTGTGGTTGTTGAAGATGGAGAGCTAGCACTCATACCACCTTCAACTCGGTGGATCTATGGATCGAACCGGCAGCCTTCCAATCTCAAGTCAATCTCTTTATGATTCTCTTTTATTGACAACTGTTGCAAAAAAGACTGTCTAACCTATGGTTTTAAAATCTATGAGGACAATCAAGGTGATGTTATATTAGCTAAAACAAACATGTGTTCAAAGATACGATTATGTTGATATCAAATACTAATTTGCCTAATCTTTACTACAACATGACAATTTTATATTGAAATATTGTCCATCTGATGAAATGGTTGCAGATTTGTTCACAACCAGCAAAAAAGGTAAGTTAGTAAAGTTCAGTATGGTGTTTGAATTATAATCATGTCTGGATTTGTTATTCAAAAATTTTGTACTGTGAAAAACAAAAAGTAATTTGAAAGCAAGGACGAGGTTTAACGTCAATTTTTGTGTCCTAACATTATTTTTGTCTTGTTTCTTTTTTTAAAAGGGTGCTCATTATAGCATATGGATACACTTATGAGAAATACATTGCTCTGTCTGAGTTTTGCAGAGAAACCATCTCTGTGTGTTTACTCACAATATCAGGGCTAGCATGTTGGAACGCTGTCCAAACCATCCCCAAAACACAAGAGTTTACATACACTTTCAAATGTAAGCAAATGTATGCACAAAACATATGTTTGGACCATATTTTAATTATTCTGAAACCTATTTGTATGCACATATGTATATTTTGAGTGGATTTGTTAAATAGATTTTTTCAGTCTTCACCCATACTTTGAGAGAACTTTTAGAGGCATACCTACCTATATTCTTTCTGAATACTAGTAAGATAGATCACTTGGTTTCTTGGAAGACTGAACTGGAAAATTGAGTAAGTGGACAATTGGAAAAAAAAACATTACATTGAGGAAAGTTTATGTGAAACTGTTAGTTGTTTTCAGTTTAGCAAGCCAATTAAATATTCTTTTTTTAATTAACATTGCAACTATCTCCTGAACCTCGAAATTCTAGTCCAAGGACGAGCAACTGTAACAAATTATTTTTCAGACATAATAACTGGAACATTTGTAAAACTGTAAACTTAAGGCCAGGAGATGGCGCTATTTTACCAAGTTAAGATGTAAGATGTTTTGATAGTTTATCTGAAACTGAAATAGTTTTGGTAGAAATGTTGAATCTTTAGTCAAATATGGAGCTAATACATTATGCAAAAGTATATTTTTAAGTTCAAACAGCATGATTCTATCTCAAGAGTTTTGAGGATGGATGGTTCTGAGTCTGAGCACAGTAAGCAAGCTAGAGAACACTCAGTAATGGAAAGCCTTTACTTTCTTTACTCCCTCTAGAACTTTAATGTCTCTGATATCCAGATAATACTTGCCCAATTAACATATTGGCAAGTGTTATTAATTATATTATGAAGCAATAAGGCTTTGAACAAGCATTGATGAATAAGAAGTGGGAAAACATTCATGACCTGAATTAGTGAGTCAGCAAGTCAACCAGTTACAACTGTGTGTGAGACAGCAGATTTGGAATTAAAGGAGAAAGACTGCGAGACAAGTGAATATAAAGATCTGTTAAAAGACTTGACAAATCTGTTGACAAAAAAGTTTCCAACACAAAGCAGATGTGACAAAAAATTGGGTATTGCCAAAAATCAATCACACATTCAATTAAGCTCATCAGAGATTCAGCCACAAGATCTTCAAAACATTGTCTGCTACACCAGTGAATTTGCATTCAACCCTTAGTGCTTTCTGATCATTCACCTTATCAGTTCTCTGAAGCAGATTATGGAGACCAAGTGTTGAACATATTCTTCAGAACTCAGGGTGGATTCAACTGTACATCTTATAAAACCTCTGGGTTATATTGCTCCACTCTGAATAGCTTAATTTTGGTTGGTTGGTTGGTTGGTTGGATGGTTAACTGACTGACTGACTAGTTAGGTGATTGACTGACTGACTGCTTAGTTGGTTGATTGACTGGTTGGCTTGGTTAGTTGACTGGCTGGTTGGTTAGTTGGTTGACTGGTTGGGGGACTGACAGACAGCCACATTGACCGACTGACTGTCTGACTGGTTAGTTGGTTTGTTGCCTTACTAACTGGTTGGTTGGTTGTTAAGTTGGTTGACTGACTGTCTGACTGATTGACTTACTGACTTGTTGGTGGGCAGACAGACTGACTAACTAATTGGTTGATTAACTGACTGACTGACTGAGGGGTTGGTTGGTTCACTGACTCACTGACGGAGTTGTTGGTTGGTTTGTTGACTGACTGACTGACTGACAAGTTGGTTGGTTCACTGACTGACTGACTGTCTAACTGATTGACTTACTGACTGGTGGTGGGGAGACAGACTGACTGCCTGACTGACTGGTTGGTTGGTTGATTAACTGACTGACTGACTGAGTGGTTGGTTGACTGACTTACTGAGTGGTTGGTTGACTGACTGACTGACTGACTGACTGGTTGGTTCGTTTGTTGATTGACTGACTGGTTAGTTGGTTGATTGACTGACTGACTAACTGACTGACTGACTGACTGACTGACTGACTGACTGACTGACTGACTGACTGACTGACTGACTGGTTGGTTCGTTTGTTGATTGACTGACTGGTTAGTTGGTTGATTGACTGACTGACTGACTCACTGACTGACTGACTGACTGACTCACTGACTGACTCACTGACTGACTGACTGACTGACTGACTGACTGACTGACTGACTGGTTGGTTCGTTTGTTGATTGACTGACTGGTTAGTTGGTTGATTGACTGACTGACTGACTGACTGACTGACTCACTGACTGACTCACTGACTGACTGACTGACTCAAAAATGGTGGATAAAGGATGTTTTATATTTTGCAACATGTACAAAAAATACTATTGCTTTAAACACTCAAAACTAAGTATTCATACTGCTCACGCACACATATCAGTCTAGATACCTTCTAAAAGTAGATTTTAAAAGTAAAAGTAGATCAGTGCAGTAACCTAAAATGTTTGACAACAAAGTTGATCATGAGTATTGCTGTTTCTATAAATGCATCCAAGTTACATTATATTTGAAGGGAATCTTCTGTTTCCAAATACTCAAGCCAGCAAGATTTTGTGGAGAGCTAGAAAACTTATAGTGTTACAACCTATACAGCAAGGCCCCGTAGGATCTAATATGGTTATGAATTCACACCAATGCTGCTAAACCATGTGTTAAATATCCAAACGAATCAAGTGTCAGAGCTTTTGAAAGCCATGTTTCTTCTTTGAGAGCTGTGTGAGCAAGTATCGAGTTTGAGTATTCACGAGGTGTGAGCTGGTCTGTACTTGATGAAAGACCAGATCTTGCAGCACTTCCACCAACATCTAAACTTTAAGTATCCTCGGCTGCCCTCCTTCACATGTCATCAATGTATTAGAATAATCTTTTTGTGGTTATTTAATCATATTGCACCCAGCAAGAGATTAGTAAAACCTTAACCTTATCTGTATCATTACTTTAAGTACAAGATGAAAGCAAAAAGAATGCCAAAGTCAATAATTAAAAATATATACATTTTGGGGTATATTCATGTCCGGTTTGAGACAGTAAGACTAAGAGAAATGGCAAAAAAAAAACATTTGCAGAAACAATTTTTGCAGTTTAAATTAGTATTTACATAATACCTCAAATTTGCATCTGAGAAAAAGAAGTCAAATTCTTGGGTGCCTAACATTTTCTTTTTATACCTGTAATATAGAATTATTTGGTTTCATTGTCTGGTTTTAAATTTAAAATTGTAATTATTTTACATTTTGTTACCTTTTAGATACCAAATCTAACTTATAGGCAAGATTTGGTATCTAACTTCAGGATAAAGCTGTAAAACAGCTTTATGCTGTAAAACAGCTTTATCCTGAAGTTAGATACCAAATCTTGCCTAAAAGTGTTTTACTATTGTGAAAATATTCTGGCCTACTAAGTGAAGACATGTCCAAGCATTTTACTTACCAATATTTAAATTTGTTCAATATTTAATATCAAGCATTATAATCTAAATAATGTAATTTTTATTTATATTTAGGAAATGTGGCCTCCAAGCAAAGTATCAGCAAAAGGAGGTCCCTGAAATAAAAAAAAGTTTAAACATTCTGGTGATTAAGCATGCTCTTTAACAAATTTGTATTATTATTATTATTATTGTTGGTGTTGTTGTTATTATTATCATTATTATTAAGCTTTTGGATGTTGCATGTTTTTCTGTTGCTCAGACGCCTTCTGGGCTGCTTTTTCCCTTTATTTAATACCAGCAGATGGCGTCTGTGATTTTCTGTCTTTATGAGGTCAATAGCCCATGGGGTTCAAATTGAAACACACAAAATCTGAACAAAACTGATTGTTTTTTCAATCATTTATCATATTTGATGGCTCATCTCACATCACTGCTCTGAATGTAATTATATTTCCATCAAACCAAGCCACTTTCTGTCCTGCCGCGCTCTCTCCCTGACTCAAGTGTCTCTGTGTTTCTTATGTCATCTTGGAAACTCTCTGGCACTGAGTGCGTCTTCAGGGTGATCGAGGCTTCGCAGTAGGCTTGACAGAGCTGAGCCTCGGGATCTTGTAGTCCACTCTCACTGTAATTTATGTAGTCTATATTTAAGTGTGGCCTCCTATCTATTTACTGGAGTGCCAGGATAGGAACTGGATAAGGTGAATGGTGACTTAAGCCTGCTGGAGGAATGCCCTCGCTTTAGAAAGCACCGCACTACAGATGCCCTGGGATTCCAGGATAATAATGCTAGGCTTCTTCATTACCAGGTTCAGTTCATGATCATGTGACAAAATAAGAGCTTAGTAAAAGGTAGGAAAAAAAACTAAGATTTAAACCATGGTCTGAACTTATGTTCAAGTACAAAATGCCATCTGAAATTGTTCTCTAGAATTAGAGCTGCAGGGTGCCCAATTTCATTCCAGAAGGTATGTATCCCCTTCTGTTTTTCGATTAAACCCTGTTTCACCAGTAGCTTCAAAAATGTTGAAGCTATTTTTTGCTGGGCTGTGGCCATCCGTGCTCACCTCTGAGGTTCATTAATTGCAATCACAACAAAAAAAAGATGGTTTTTGTTTAACTTGAAGAAAATGTACTGAACATAAACTCAGTTTTCATCATTATTAAGGTGAAAAACTGCATTTGACATTTTAAAGTCCAGATCAGATAAGGCCTTTGAAGAGGAATGTGAAAAACTAGGGCATAATCCCCAAAAAATATCAGAATCCATCCACTCAAATCTT
Source organism: Danionella dracula (assembly GCA_900490495.1). Lineage (NCBI taxonomy): Eukaryota > Metazoa > Chordata > Actinopteri > Cypriniformes > Danionidae > Danionella > Danionella dracula. Next base: position 8,337,318 of record UELW01000433.1, on the reverse strand, counting down.
TAATGTTGTCATCTGTAATAGGATCTATTATTACCCCACCAATGACAACGGGAGTGATCTCAGAGGGAAATTCCACCAGGGTCAATTACTACAGATAAAAGCTGTACTAAACTCTCATTACATGTATTTTTCTCTCAAATGTTTTGTTTGGTATTTTTTGAGTGAGACGTAGCTGAAAGTGGACCTGTTAGTCACTTTCCCACAATTTCCCACAAAAGAGGAAAAAAGGAAACATGCCATTGCTCAAGACAGATAAATGTATATCAAGACAGGAGGTGGAGGGAAACTACAGGTGTACTGACTGAAAGCTCTAACTAGAAAATGAGAATGGCGGGGAAAGGGAGGAATAAAACCAGACCATGTGCAAAAACAAATCAAAGATGGCCACCCTCAGTCACATGACCCGAGCCATGTGGCTAGAGGTGGCAAAACAAAATAAGAGAGATAACTGAAAACAAGGTGAAACCAAACTGAGGGAAGGACTGCCAGTGATCTGACCCCTGGCGACAAAGAAGATACTTGGCAGATCCTGACAATGGTAGCACCGCTCGGGGTTGACCATTCACTCCAGGCACTTGGAAAAGCCAACAGCATAATGATGCTGATTGATTAAGTCATCGTGTACAATGACTATTAAGAGGAAGCGAACGCAGAGTAACTTCCTGTTCATGATTTGTAGTGTTACCGCCTCCACAAGCAGGTGACTTTACTTCTTCCCTAAAAATAATTCAAATTAATTTGATTTAATTTATGATCTGTGTCAAATCAATGTATTACAACAGCATTATTTTGCCAGAATGTGCTGATTTCATGATGTCATTATGGATAAAATATCAACAATAATAATGAAAAAAATATATAAAATATTGTCTTGAAGTGCTAGGAGGGAAATGTGCTGGCTTTTTTATAAGAAAGATCTGACTTTCAAGAATACCCGTGCATGAATTTCAAACTTAAAAAAAGGAAGTTTTGTTGTTGTTGGAGTTGTGCAGAAATACAACTGACCACTATATCAGCCACTATATCTTTCAGCAAGCTAAATTGGATGCATCCTTCTTGATCTATATCCAAACTATACATTTGTAGCAATTTAGCTAAAGACAACTTGCCGGATTCCCATCCACTGTGACCTCCCAAGATAGAAAAGCAACAGTTGATTTTGAATCGCAGTGATCAAGCTGTGGGTTTACATTTGATAGGTTCAGTCTGGAGCTCCAAAGCAGCTGTCTGGCTTCTGCTAAGCCTTTTGAGATGAGTGCTCAAGACCATTACACTTTCAAGGTCAAGTTCAAGATTCAGTGCTGTCTTAAAGCAAATGATTATCAACAATGTTATTAAAATCAGACAACAAACTGCACTGAAAACTAAAAGACTTGCCCTTTTAATAAAGGTATTACTAAATAAAAAAATGTAAAAACGACCAAAAAAGCTTTCCAGGCACACTTTATACTAGAACACCTCAAGGTGCAGAGTGTAATGCAGATAGGGTGCGCTCACTCACTTTGGCCAGCAGGGAACAGCTGGACATAAATCACATTGATTGAACAACAGGTGTCTGAGTGTGAACCCGGCAACCGCAAGCACATACGTGCTATATAGTCAAAAGATGTTCCTGCATAATGTTACACCAAATGAAATGGTATGTACACATCCCAAAAAACTTCAGAGTACTCGCATGACTAAAACATCCAAGGAGGATTCTCTGACAAGGAACATGGCTTGATATGGTATATCACCTCTAGAACAAACTGACTGCAGAATAAAGTTAGAATTTAGTCCCTAGACTTGTCATTAGCAAACAACAAATTATTTCCTTGTACAGTATATTAAGTGCAAGGGAAACGTATTTTTTTTACTTCATTGAACATAAAATATGAAGGCAAACTCTCATTCCATCTTGTGACTAATAAAATGAATCATTATATCAAGGATAAATTATTAACCTAATATCAGAGCCAGCAAATTCAGAGTTGTCAAGGCTTGTTTAAAAAAAGTTTTTAATCCCATTTCCATTAAAATAAAAATAGTCAGTTGGGCAGTCAAAATTTTCTAGTTGAGTCAAAACCATTAATTTCTTGATTGGATGATATTTCAAGTCAAACATTTAAATGAAAACATCTAATTATTTAGTCACTATTTTGAATTGCTTAAAAGAACAAGAAAACATCAGAACAGTTTGAATAATAAGAAATTGAGAGTTTAACTAAATTATTTTGCTTTTCTTCTTTAACCAGTGTGCCAGATTGAAATACCAGATCAGTGCATATATTCCAAACTGACAATGATGATTAATCGATTTTTTATTAATGATTGACTGTGTGAACTTTATATTTATTGTTTACCTTTCTGACTAAACATTAAAACAATCATTAACACAAACACTAACTATATAACATATTCAAGTAAATCAGCATAATTTGTACAAATTGTTCATTGGGCCATTCCAGATATACGGTAGTTTGGGGATGCTTGTTTTCTTGTGTACAGTACATTCCTCTTTTGTCTCTTGTTTCATGTCCTGATCACTGGTGTGGCAGTCAGTGAACGAGACACATGTGAGGTAGCTAAGCATCAGGCCAACTGGGTTCGAAAACCAGGCCAGTGGTTCTCCCCCCTCTCTGCCCACTGCACTTCCTGTCAGACTCTTCTCTGTCACTTCTCAACATAGGCAAAAAATACCCTAGAAAATAAATAAACTTTTCAATCATAACTCTTAAAAATGTTATTTTTAATTATTAATGGTTTGATCTGATAGTCATCAAAAAAGCATTGAAGTCATTTTGGTCATTGACCAAATTTGGTCAATTTCGCTAACTATTAGGCCTTGTTGGATTATAACAAGAATTTGAACAGCGAAAGTTTATGAATACATTTTTTATAACTATTTTTTTGTGTCAAGAAAGAATTTATTAACAGCCTAAAACAACTGATTTTTGTCCACTTGTGCCTAAAACCAACCAAGTTTCATTTCGCGCCATCATTTGACAGTTTGATAGTATTTTTTTATTTTGTTTTTCACTTTATTTCTTCACACCTGTTCCGATCAGATCACCAAAGCTGCGTTTCAGCGCAATGTTTTTCTGCTGCTCTTGTGACCACTTCCTCGTCGTCTTTTTCCAATCCCGCCCCTCGTGACAAGTTCAGTTTAACCAATATGCCAACAGCCCAGCAGCTGTAAGAAAACTCGAACTGTCCCTCGACGCTCGTTTACCTTCTCATCAGCTCCTAACAGGTTTATTTTAAAGTTAACGAATCTCGTGGTACGGCTTATGGCACAATGTAAATATCCGCGGTAATGGAAACGCTCTCGTCCGTCAACGCGACAGCTTCAGCTGAACTCGTCTGGGCTTCCCCATATGGCGGCGCGCGAGGGAGGGATTCCTGCTACGTCAGCAGAGCGCATGGCGTCATCAGCGGCGCTTCCGCGTTTTGGTCTTAAAAAGCCTTCGTTCTTTTCTCCGACCGCACGCTGATAAGAGGAAGAGCTCCCGGTGTCCTCCGTACATCTCCAGTGGAAAAATAAAGGAGATGCCTCGCGGGCTGCCTCGAGAAATATCAGACTCGTGAAATACGAGGAAAAGCCTCATGTCAGGGAAAAGATGGCAGCTTGTTATTATGATGAGGGCGGAAAGAAGAGGGAAAACCAGATCTGCAAGTGTGCACACTTACACAGGCAGCAAAATGGAAAAAAGTTCAACACTGTGGTGCCAAGAAACCCATAATAAAGAACTTCCAATCGAGTGTTAGATGCTCGCCAAATCCAGAATTATGCTCAACAGGCTATTTCAATATTTATTCAAATAAAGAAAATGCAAACATTAACCTACAATTTAACATCATACTAAGTACAGGGATATCATGACATACGTGTATTTCTACTTCTTCTTCTTCTTCTTTCAGCTGTTCCCAGTTTAGGGGTCGCCACAGCAAATCATCTGTTTCCACCTAACTCTGGCCTCAGTATCCTCTACTCTTGCACCAATTACCTTCATGTCCTCCTTCAGCACACCCATATAACTTGTCTTTGGCCTTCCTCTTGCCCTCTTGCCTGGCAGCTCCATCTCCAACATCCTTCTACCAGTATAACTACTATCCCTTCTCTGCACATGTCCAAACCATCTCAATCTGGCTTCTCTGACTTTGTCTCCAAAACAACCAACCTGAGCTGTTCCTCTGATGTGCTCGTTCCTAATCTTGTCCATCCTTGTCACTCCTAAACTGAACCTCAACATCCTCATCTCTGCTACTTCCATCTCTGCCTTGTGTCTCTTCCTCACTGCTACAGTCTCTAACCCATACATCATAGCTGGTCTCACTACTGTTCTGTACACCTTTCCTTTGATTCTTGCTGACACTCTTCTGTCACACAACACCCCTGACACTTTTCTCCACCCACTCCAACCTGCCTGCACTCGCCTCTTCACCTCTTTTCCACACTCCCCGTCGCACTGGACTGTTGACCCCAAATACCTAAACTCCTCCACCTTCTTGACCTCAGCCCCTTGTAACCTCACTGTTCTACTTCCCTCCCTCTCGTTCAAACACATGTATTCTGTCTTACTACGACTGACTTTCATTCCTCTTCTTTCTAGAGCGGACCTCCAACTTTCCAGGTGTCCCTCCACCTGCTCTCTACTCTCACTATAGATTACAATGTCATCTGCAAACATCATTGTATTTCAACTTACACACTTAATAATAATAATAAATAAACCTTAATGGTATTAATTAAGATTTTAATAAATATTTTACAGTTAAACTGGTATAGCCTAAGAACAGTTTAGCACTCCCATTAGAGGAATCCTCCTTTTCTGGAGCTTTGCTCTGAGCCAGGCACATTCTCTAACTCCCCTTGAGATACTACAAAACTTTTTATAAACTACAAAATTGTATCCATCCATCACCACAACACAGAAAAATTTACAATTCTTAAGTAAAAAGTTCCACAGAAATGTACTTTGAGTCAAGTTTGTCTTTAATTTTTATTTGGCTCGTTGCATCACTCTGATACTGCTTGACACAACATTGAACATACTTTTGGCACTGAGAATATGAAGTCAATGAAAAATATTAATTCCGTCAATATCTCATCAACAAAAATTGAGCCAACTAAAAATAATTAATTGAATAAATTACGGCTTTGAAAATAATTGACTCAACAAACCTTTCTTTTGCTCAGTCAACATTTCATGGGGTTATTTAAAGTGAAGAACCTGATGGCTCAATTCAGTGGAAATGGCATCAATTCACTCTTGCTGCTGTTGACACATTGTCTATTTGAGACATGAAAAGAAACAGTCTTTATGATATCACACACAATGTAGACCAAAACTAAAAATTATTATTAATCCAAATGGTAATTTCCAATTTAAGAAATCTGTTCACTGTATATTAGCCATCAAAAACTTGTCTTCACCAACCAGGAACTTAATTCAGGTAATACCAAAACATGAAGTTGTATTTTCAGTCTAAATGACACTAACACTTGCAACATGTGCTACACAGTGCAGCATGTGTTAATTTAACTAAATAAAATTTTTAGCTGCGTTTTTATGGCATTAAGACCATTTGGATTCTTTAATTCACCTAAAGAATAATTTGGAATTATTTGGACTAATTTAGAAGACTGTTGATAAGCTTTAACTTCCTTGGTTCTTATCAAACGTTTATTTATTTTGAATTATTTTAATTAAGACTTTAATTCATTTTGGCCTTCTAGTAAGACCTTCTGGCAACTGCAACACCTAGTTGCAAATTTAAACTGCAAAACTACATCTACATGTCCACCTGATCTATTCATAAATGTGGCCCCTCTCTCCCTGCATTTTCCTGAAAAGTAATACATCAGCCTGTTGTTCGAACATGGATAATGACACGGAAACTGCCTGTCTAACTGTCCGGGCGTTAATGTACTATGTGAGAAACAACCGATATGTGCATGTACTCATCACCTATAGCCCTCTCAGCAAGCACAGCAGGCATATCACAACCCGGACACAATCTTTAAAATAGAAGTAGACAGATCTCTGCTTCAGAAATACATGCTTAAATTCTGATTTACTGGAACAGGGAGAGTATAATCGTTGTACTTTGTGAAATCATAGACACACTTCATGCAGAGAGACGGGATGTTTTTGAATTCCTTAAGAGCTAATAATGATTATAATGAAAAGTTTGTACATCAATTAAATTCTGTTCTTGATCTTTCATCATGAGCTATTTTTTTCTGAGTTACTGTGGCTTTGGAGCTCCAAGACTTATTTTGAACATGCACGCTCTGTCTTTTTAAATCAAAGTATCTACAAACTAAATCATCCATCGTTTTGTACCTGATTGGTCTTGGTTAAATAACAGTCTTTCTCTGGAGTTTATCTCCAGTTCCTCTGAAGTAGAAGGTGGAGCACATCTTGGACCGGTGACAAGTCCACCCTAGGGCCACATTCCGTTCACCTTAAGCAAGTTTTTGGACTGTGGAAGGACCCTGGAGTAGCATGCCCACATACCCATGAGGAGAACAGAATGCCCCTGTTGAGCACTGAACTGCACCACAGGCTGCTAAGTGTCAGGATGATTTTAAAACTTTTTCAAAATACATTAATTCATCTGTTTGTCAGCTTAGTACCTTTCATTTCAGGGAACACCACAGCGAAATGAACCGCCAGCTCATCTGGCATACATGTTTTACACAGCCGCAACCCACCCGCACGCACTCATTCACACTCATATACTATGGACAATTTTGTTTACTAAATTCACATGTCTTTGGATTTGTGGTGGAAACTGGAGCACCCGGAGTAAACTCACATGATCAGGGGAGATCATGCAAACTCCACACAGAAATGCCAGCTAACCCACCTTGCTGTGAGACGACGTGCTACCCACTGCGCCACTGTGACTTCCCAGTCGAAATATAATTTGGGTTAATTTTCTATCATCATTCTTATTTAATCACATTGTAAAATTATCAGTGATAATTGAGTTTGCTTTTACACTTTAGACAGGTCACCTGTCCTTTGTGCGGTTACATTTTATCCCTTATTTTCTTGGGCAGTTGAAAGCCTCCAAACTTGCTGACGTCAACAGCAGTGTGATCTGTGCTGATGCATATGGTGACTGGGGTCCACTTCTCTTTTCTATCTCCTACACCTTTCCTTTCACAATTGCTCATTATTTTTCAAATCTTGCTATACTCATGATAGAAGTATGCTCTATAAATGAGTCAGTGGTAGGCCTTTATGTAGCCAGGCCTAAAACATGGCATTTATGGGGACTTGCATACATTATCTGTGTCCAAACAGCTCTAGTTGTATGTTGTGGACATAGAACTTCTGTCTATTTAAAGAAAAAGAATGTACATTTAAACAAACTCAGTGGCAGTTGCTGTTTTAAATAATGCATTTAACCCACTGTCACAAATAATTTGACCTTCTCTGTAAAAATGGGCCACGGCCTTCAGTGCCTCAATGTGGTTTACCAAATGATATAAGTGCAAACCAAAATGATTCTGTCTGATTGGGAGCTGAAATCTTAAACAACATATAAAATGTATTTTTGTATATATATATATATATATACAAAAACTATATATATACACCAAACTCATATACATTAATGTTTTATACCTATGTGATATATTCCTTTTAATTCTTTATTATTGGAACTTTATCATTAGAACTCTCTGGCAATTGATTTCAGTCGTTTTTAAAATAGTTTTTTTTTGTTTTTGCAGTTATTTTTTTTGTAAATGTAATTGTGGCTTTGCCTATATGTATAATGAATATAACCATTATTTTATGTTTATCGAGACAAAAATTTAAACTTTACTCGAGGTTTTCAAGAGGAGGATGTTGTCCTTAAGACAAAAAACATTAAACTTTAAACCGTTTTAAATCTTGAACTTCAAGTATAAGTACATTGTAAGTTACTTTATAGTTTATTTTAACATCGCTACATGATTTAAGAGTACGTTTCCAATATGTTTTTTAAATTCTGTTTAAACAGCCATAAGTTTGTCAGTAAGCCAATAAGTGTATTGTTCTAATTTTAGCTAGTCTCTAACACAAATTTGCTTATCTGTCAGTTATGTATCTTCTCCTCACTATTTTTAACGGAATTCAACCAGTTGCACAGCAGTTCGCTGCTATAATTAGAACAATAAACGTGCGACTGTCTGCGTCAATGGAATCCCAAGCGTGCGTCATGCCTTTTGACAACGAGCTCTCTGATTGGTCAGTAGCCGGAAAGATTTGTCGAGGAACTCCACCCCTGCATGGCCATATTTGTCAGCGGAACGCCTCCGCTCGAGAGGATGCACCTCTGACGTAACGGCACAATAAAGTCGCTATATATCTGCTCGCTCACAGAAATGTGAAGAAAAGGTTTGTCGCGGCAAGGGACTCAATACATGGTTATTCATCACTTGGAATACGGACGCTTAAAAGTCCCTCACTACAGCACGCCTTCAGGTAAGCAACTATGACTGACACTTTCTGTTTAACAGGCTTCTTATAGATCCCAGTCTATTTAAAAATGAAACAGCATTTAGTATGTTCATATAAAATATTGTTATAGTGTAGTGAGATTGTGTGTTTGTTTTCACCATTATTGTAATTTCTCGCTGCGCGTTTGAAAGTTCGAGCAGGTCTTGCGCATGCGTATCGATAAAGGTTTCGAAGGTGTGTTGGCTGCTTAAAATGTAAATGAGCGCGAGTGAACGTGTTTATGAGCAGCGCAGACCGGCGTGAAATGACAGAATAGACAGAGGGGTGCGTATGTGTTACAGCGCCCCAACAGAGTCTCGCTGCAACAGGTGCTTGCTCTGCCTGACATACATGCGCAGGATGCGTTTAGTCCTAGTCCTGTCTGCTGTGTGTTTAGTCCTAGTCTTGTCTGCTGTGTGTTTAGTCCTAGTCTTGTCTGCTGTGTGTTTTGTCCTAGTCTTGTCTGCTGTGTGTTTAGTCCTAGTCTTGTCTGCTGTGTGTTTAGTCCTAGTCTTGTCTGCCGTGTGTTTAGTCCTAGTCTTGTCTGCCGTGTGTTTAGTCCTAGTCTTGTCTGCCGTGTGTTTAGTCCTAGTCTTGTCTGCCGTGTGTTTAGTCCTAGTCTTGTCTGCCGTGTGTTTAGTCCTAGTCTTTTCTGCCATGTGTTTAGTCCTAGTCTTGTCTGCCGTGTGTTTAGTCCTAGACTTGTCTGCTGTGTGTTTAGTCCCAGTCTTGTCTGCCGTGTGTTTAGTCCTAGTCTTGTCTGCTGTGTGTTTAGTCCCAGTCTTGTCTGCTGTGTGTTTAGTCCCAGTCTTGTCTGCTGTGTGTTTAGTCCCAGTCTTGTCTGCTGTGTGTTTAGTCCCAGTCTTGTCTGCTGTGTGTTTAGTCCTAGTCTTGTCTGCTGTGTGTTTAGTCCTAGTCTTGTCTGCTGTGTGTTTAGTCCTAGTCTTGTCTGCTGTGTGTTTAGTCCTAGTCTTGTCTGCTGTGTGTTTAGTCCTAGTCTTGTCTGCTGTGTGTTTTGTCCTAGTCTTGTCTGCTGTGTGTTTTGTCCTAGTCTTGTCTGCTGTGTGTTTTGTCCTAGTCTTGTCTGCTGTATGTTTGTAACAGGGTGAAACAAATGTAAAACTAAACGCATACATAACTAAAAAAATTACAATAAAAAAGGCATTTAGAAATATATAACAAAAATATATAACACATGTGGATATGTAAGAAATACATAACTGTTATTTATATATTTTAAAATATATAACTAAATTAAAGATACATTATGCAACCAATCTAAATCAAACTCGTTCCTCACTTGCTTACTCTTTATTTGCCTACAAGAATAGTTTGTTGTGGTACTCTGAAACCTCAGACTAAGTTTTATTGCCCCAATAACTATCTCGTTTTAACGTCTAATTTATACTGCTACATTTTAACTTCTTTTTCATTTGTCAATTTTTTATACCTGTATTTTCTTATCTGTCTGTATGCTTAATAAGGGGGCGGTCCTAACAGGAGACTTAACTAGGATTTTATGAATATATGGTATAGTAAAGTAGTAACCATATTAACATTAAAACTGATATATTCAAAGAAGCTAACATCGTTTACCGCTAACACCACTACATGTTTTTCAAGTTTGGAGCCGAAGTTCATGATTGGTTTGATCTTAGATGCTTTTTATAAAAAAAAAAAACTTGGACTGCATTACAAAAAGAGTGTCACGGTGGCGCAGTGGGTAGCACGGTCGTCTCACAGCAAGAAGGTCACTGGTTCTAGGCTCGGCTGGGGCAGGTGGCATTTCTGTGTGGAGTTTGCATGTTCTCCCCGTGATCGCGTGGGTTTTCTCCGGGTGCTCCAGTTTCCCCACAAGTCCAAAGACTTGCGATATAAGTGAATTGAGTAAGAACAATTGTCTATAGTGTTAAAGAGTGAATGTGTGTGTGAAGGGCATCCGCCGCGTAAAGCATATGCCAGAGAGTTGGCGGTTCATTCCGCTGTGGCGACCCCGAAAGGGAAGAAAGCAGACATGAAGATGAATGAATGAATGCATTAAAAACCTGTTTCATTGTATCTTTGAGAATAAAGAAAAATTGAACATGAGGCCATAGGTGTTCACAAATTTTCTTCTTGTTTTCAGTCATCATTTTAACTAAAGGCAATTGAAAAATGGCACATCCTACCTGGTTGTCTTCAATGACTAATCCTGGTTTAAACCGAGTTAGGACCAACCACATAATTAGTATATATGCAAATAAATGTGGAAATTCATAAATAAATGAAAGAGGAGAATACACAAATTTAGAAAAAGATAGCTACGAACATGTTGAAATTTTAAAAACAGATTTTTTACATTATTTTATTGATTTTTACCCATATTATATAATTACATTGTTTATATCATTACATTCCACCTCCATATTCTATATGGGTCAAATGCAGAAAACAATATGAAGATTTTAGGGGTAAAACAAGCTTCTAGATGGAAATAATTATCATTGAACTCATGCTTAGTTCATGCTTACTGGTGTATTTTCTAGTTATTAGTTTACTGCAGACAACAAGTCTTATCTAACTGCTTGTTTGTTATCATTGTTGTATAAAACGTTTTAAGATTTTTTAGCTACTAAGCAATTTAGTTTAATCTTTTTAGAGGTGTGCACCTACTGTAAAGAAATATTGGTAAACATAGAGCAAGTAGATGGTGAGGGGGGTCAGATGGTGATCAAGTGTCATGTTCTCACCTTGCTCTGGGTGCAAGGTTATGCATATCTGTCAGGGTGCAGAGCCATAACTGTCTTTTACACTTGTAGCTCATTAAAGTACTTTGGTTAAGTCCATTTTTTATTATTTAAAAATGATAGGCATTTTTTCCCAATTTTGGTGTACTGGTCCTGAATGAAGTATTTGAAAGGTTTTTTTCCATGTGTTTGCTGGGGAAATTCAAGCCTGTCTGACATGTCCCATACATACTCTGCCCACTATAGCAAACATACACATCCACTTGGTGAGGCAACATGAGTTCTTATGTTCTTAAAGTGGTAACCCGATAATCAAAGCCAACCATAAGGCTCTCCAAGTATTCTCATAAATCTCAAAAGACTTCAGAGAAGTGTGTCTAACAGTAATCCTATCTAGGTATAAATTAGAAATAATTCAATTCCTGAGATTCTACATGCAATATATGTTTAAAGTAGATGTGGTTCTGTTCTACAGAAATGACCTGTGTTCAAAGTCAACATGGAGTCCAGTCCTTTGAGAGCTCGCTTTTCAGCACAGAGTTTTTGAATCCTGACTTCACCTCCAGGTTGGCCATGGATGTCTCTGACCAGCGGGAGCAGCTCTCTGCACCTTCCCTACCCAGCATCACCTCTCTGGTTGGAGGCTATGTTGGCGAGTTTGATGCCTACACATGCCAGATCGCAACAGGTTCCCCTTCCACCTGTGTGGGGAGCACTGGTGGCCAGGATTCGTTCAAACTGGATGATCTTCAGGTGTATGGCTGTTACCCAGGCACTTTCGCATTGAGTTACCTAGACGAGACACTATCCTCTTCAGGTGGCTTTGGGAGTCCATCATCTGTGCCTTCACCCTCCACCCCGGGATTCCAGCCAATGTCTGCATGGGAAAGCACATTTGGCCCCTGCTCCCCTGGTGATTGTTGGGGTTCAGAGAAGCCTCTAAACCAGGCCCCTTCATTCTTCACATTTGGTCACATCCCTGAAGAGCTTTCCCCTCTGGGACGATTGCAGTCGCAGCTAACAGATCAGGATCCATTTTCTCAAAGCCCACAACAGGGTTCTCCACTTCCCTTTAGTCCCCTCAACATGGATCAAGGCAGCAGGGAAGGCTCTGTATTACTAGATGGTAACTTGTCTCCTAAAGCAAGGAGCCCAACAGGGAATGAGGGGCGCTGTGCGGTGTGTGGAGATAATGCTTCTTGTCAGCATTATGGGGTCCGAACTTGTGAAGGATGCAAAGGTTTCTTCAAGGTAGGACTAAATATGAATCATACTAATTATTAATTAGTCTTTGATAACACGCAGATTTAATACTAAAATTTTATTTTTTTTATTTTGTAGCGCACAGTTCAAAAGAATGCCAAGTATGTTTGCCTTGCCAGTAAAGACTGTCCAGTGGACAAAAGGCGGAGAAATAGGTGCCAGTTCTGCCGCTTCCAAAAGTGCCTGGCTGTGGGGATGGTGAAAGAAGGTGAGAAACTGAAATAATCGAACAAAAATAAAGATGATCTCAATGCTGAGTTTTTTTCATGAGATGAATATAATTGTATGTTCTTCTGTGTAGTTGTGAGAACAGACAGCTTGAAAGGAAGAAGGGGCCGATTGCCATCCAAGCCAAAAATTGCTCAGGATTCATCATCCATCTCTTCACCTGTAAACATTATCGCCTCTCTCGTCACAGCCCATATTGACTCAAGCCCTGCCAGTGGAAATCTTGACTATTCAAGGGTGAGGAGAAAATTTGTATATTGTAAGATTTTTAGCTCCAAAACACCTACCAACAGTTTTTAATGCCAATCACTTTTAATGCCAAATTGGTGTCAATTTAAATTCAACGAAGGACACACCCTTGCTTGATGAATACCTACCATTTCAACTGGAAGAGGGAGATATCAAACCCCAGGATAGAGATGTTTAAATGACAACTTAAAAGAAAACAGCAACAATTGTCACAAAGTGTTTTCTGTGATGCTAAATCGGCTGGCAAATAAGATAGTATGCCTCGGATGGACACTAAGCTAGGATACAGCAGGAAGATTTCAATGAGCTGCATGCAGCCCTTTAGGAATGGAGTTTGACATGTGGCTTATTAAAAAACTCTGTCTTATTGTGTGGAAGTAGATTGCAATTAAAACTTAGACAGGTAACATGTGTAATATAATTTTTTGGTCAATTTTCAGTATCAGGAAACTGTATCTGGGTTGCCTGAGAAGGAAGATGCCAACGACATACAACAGTTCTATGACCTGTTAACAGGATCAATGGATGTGATCAGGAAGTGGGCGTCAAGCCTTCCTGGATTCAGTGCCTTCTGCAAAGAGGACCAAGAGCTTCTTCTAGAATCAGCTTTTGTTGAGCTCTTCATCCTTCGTCTTGCTTACAGGTATATCGAATCTCATATAATCTAATGATTATAATGCAACACAAACAGAACTAACCTTTTGCTTTTCCATCAAGGTCAAACCCTGAGACAGAAAAACTTATTTTCTGCAACGGTGTGGTTCTGCATCGGATGCAGTGCGTGCGGAGCTTTGGAGACTGGATTGATTCAATCATGGAGTTTTCTCAAAGTTTACATCGCTTGAACTTGGACGTCTCCACCTTTTCGTGTCTTGCCTCTCTAGTCATAATCACAGGTAACTAACTGCATGCCAAACTATTGTACGCATCATTAAAACTCTTTCAAATAAATCCCTAACAAACAGTGTGACCAACAGATCGACATGGCCTAAAGGAGCCCAAGAAGATTGAAGACCTACAAAACCGCCTTGTCACTTGCCTCAGAGACCACGTCTCCACCAGTGCCCCTGAGGCCACCCGTCCCAACTATTTGTCGAGGCTCCTGAGCAAACTCCCAGAGCTGAGAACACTTTGCACCCAAGGTCTACAACGAATCTTCTATCTGAAACTAGAAGATTTGGTCCCACCTCCACCCATCGTGGATAAAATCTTCATGGACACACTTCCATTTTGAATGAGATTTCATCAGGATGAGATGGATTTTGAGATGTTTTGGCAGCTCTCATGTGTTTGACTAGACAAAAGATTTTCTGGCTTATAAGTTCTCTGCTTTCTTGGAACTGAATCAGAGGATTCGGAGGGCATACTACTTTACAGATCTTCATAACAGTCTTCAACACTGAAGTAACACTTATCAAGTAACACTCTGTACACAGTTGGAGAACACAGGGTTTCAAATCTTGCTGTACTTTAAGCTGAACCATGGGTTGAGTTTGTAGCCTTTAATGTCATTGGTGCAAATTGTGAAGCTCAAATGCTCCACACCCGACTTCTGAATGAAAGAAATGGAAATACTATCAGTATTACACCAGCACTCAGAAGCTAAATCCCAAACAGAAAGCATGCAAAAATCCAACTTCAAGTTAAGAAGGCTATGGACCAAACCAAAGAAAAATGCAGCATTTTCTTGGATGCTTAAATGATGAAGCCTATTCCCTAAAGTGCCAGAGTATGATCCCATTTTAAACAGCTACTTTAAAAATATATATTGTTAAATATATGTTTTATGGACAGCAGGCAGCAATATTTCACTTATGTTCATATTGGAGATGTTCTTATGGGGGATGCAGAAAAACATGAAATTGTTTCTATATTACAACCCTTAAAGACTTGCCAACTACTAGATACACACACCTTGTCTTGAAATATGAACATAAAGTTATATGAATTCTCACAAACGATCCAGTGCAGCTACTGTATATGCTCTCATACAGCCTCTTAAATGCAAAAACTTTGAGTATTATCACAAACTCTTTACATTGTGTTCCAGTCAGAAATTATAGTAATTATATTTCTATGTATGTATTTTCGTTGTTTGGTTAGAGCTACTACAGACTGTTTTCTCTTAATAATAATATGAAGATCGGGCATTCAGAATTATTTTTATACAAAATGAGAGGTCTTGCTAATCTTTAATTTTGTGCAGCACTCTCTATAAAATTTGTTTTGAAGCAAAGGGATCTTTGATGGTTTCTTGTCATTATATGTTCGGATTTTTCCCCCCTAAAATTATCTTAAGGAACAGTTAACTTTCAACAGATCATAATCTAAAGACTTTCAAACAATACTTTCTTCAGTTAAGAAAATTCTAGACTGTGCTGAAAAAAGGACTTTTTGTCATGTACTTTGCAGGCATCATTTATTAACATTTAGTTCACAATTATTGATGAAGAACCAACACTCTAGTAACAGAGAAATCAAACAAACTGATCTAGCTTTTACATGTAATAACATCATGTTAACTTAGGTAATCTTTTTAATCTAATTGACAAGTGATGTTGTGGGTTAGTGTTGTAATGCATTATTTGACTTTTCAAAAGGGTGGGCTGTGGCCAGTTGCTTCCATGATCTATCCAAAACAACCACATCGGTTTATAAATGTTTAGAATGTGTGTAAACAATATTTAATTTATAATGACAAGACACAGCCACACTGCAACAGAAACTTCAAGGTCAAATATCAAGGAAACAAAGCAACATACAAATTGTGTGGTTGTTTTATCATAATCCTAGTTGAGAGAAGATATTATTATGCATTATCAAGAACAATACAATAGTCATAGTTTGATCGAATTAACCTGCCAGTAAATACTAGGAAAAAGTCATAAATATGGTTAGCCATGCACACTAAAAAAAAAGTAAATATCGTGATGAAGAAACATCATTGAAATTTGAGAGAGACTATATTAATTGATATATTGACCGCTAATTCTTGCTAGCAATATGTCAGCATGATATTAATCACTTGCTAATTATAGCTGTCATCATGTTAATCACATGCTAATTCCCATTAGCAACTTGACAATTACTTACTAATTCATGTTTGCATCATGCTAATCATAAATTAACTCATGCTAGCATCACTAATTCATGCTAACATGATGCAAATCTGTTGCTAATTCACGCTAGCATAATGCTAACTACTTGCTAGTTTGTTTATTCTAGTTTACAGCTTTAAACTTTAAAATACTATATGTTAACTATCACTATAGTTCTACTATTATATATAGAACTGGCCAAGTAAAGTATCCCAGAATAATCTATCTGAGACCATTAAGGCTGTTTTACCAGACAAACACCATCCTTCATAGTGTTTCAGCTTGGCTTTCATAGCAGCTGTAAACTGAGTCGTCATGATGTCATCTGATTATATCACACTGAGTTTTAGCTTTCCTTTTCAAGAGGGAAGTTGTGGTTTGAACAGTTTCCGTATGGACAGTTAGTCTGTTGTAATGTGAATGAATCAAGCCTGACATTCAGAGGTCAAAGTGGTTTGACATGATTCTCACTGAATTTGAGTTTAGACGATCAAGCAATGCTCATATTTAAGGCAAAGATCATATTAAATATTCTGTAGTTTTGCTTTGTTTACTCTCAATTGGATGAATAAAAAAATACCAGCAATATGAAGACATGTAAAATTATGTAAATTTACTAAAGGGTACTAAACACATAGTCCATTAATATTTGTATGACTAGATGTAAAAAATATGGAATCATTTCACATTTAAGTGGATTAAAAACAGCACACAAATAAAATTACTCCTAATCATCAATTTACCAAAGTTTTGAAATTCCAGATTTACTGTGTTTTATACATGTATTTATAACTCTATATACTGTATTTATAACTCTCTCAAAATGGAGAAAAATAAAGATAAAATCAAGAATTTTATAAAGTAGACGCATGACAATGCAGTGTTAAAAAACTCCAAACAGTACTCTTTCACTGTAGTCTGCTCACTAAATAAGCCCCATGCACCCTCAACTTGGAAAAGAAGGTCTTCAAAAATGCCGACTATATTCTTTAGCACAGCTGACCAACTCATTAGGGTCCTGTCAACCATTACCAGCCAACACTATTAAAACAAACTTCTGTGCCTGATATGACTGATAAACTGTGTACTGTAAGCAACCACTTAAAATGTTGTGATGTTACTAAACAGATTTCGTGCCACTGGCAAGGCAACCTCCTCTTCAGGTTTGAAAACGTACAGTTCATATAGTAAGCTTTAGTTTCATCCGACCAAACCCATGTCATAAAACAGCATAATCTTGGAGGTACTGCCTCAAAATCATACCCCAGCAAAGTGAAACATCTCAGAGAGAAAGTCAGTGCATTAACCCTCTCAAGCAATGGAACTTTTAATGTCTCAGTTCCAACTTTTACCATTTAATAACCACAGCTTATCTATAATTCCATCCAATGGAAAACATTGTACAACACACTCCAGTGAGCTAATTTCATCACTTCATCCAGCTCCAAGAAGCATGGATGAGTAGATCATCTTCCAAAATCAGTGGAAAGTGGCAATAGAGCACAAACTCAGGCTGCTAAATTCATAGCAATGCCAGGGCAGAACCACCCTGCTACTATCAAAATACATAATGGCTGACTGAGGTGCACCTTTTGCCCTCCAGAGGGATTTCTGAACAAGTTTGTGCAGAAGCTTCAATACAGCAACTCAGTTGGAGTGCTGACTGTCACGCTACACACACCACAAGGCCTCCAGGGTGTCACATATCCCCTCCACCCCTGCAGAGAACACCAAATTCTATGGCCTAATTTTGGCTCACTGTAATTTGTACTGACACATCCTGTGCCTGCCAAGGTATGCGTCCGATGGTACCATCAAGGAAAGTACAACTGAGCAGACAGAGTGTGTGCCAGAGAGACACCATTCTACAGTGGCCCAGGACAGCAGATGAGCTTGAGTGTTTAAATTAAGAAGGATCCTCAATATTAGTGCCCTTGGGAAAAAAGGTTACACAATATCCCAGTCTATTCTATATTTAACCATATAATACATAATACCCGGGCGGTGCCCTAAAGTAAGAGTCATTGCAGAAAAGGGATATCCCAAGTAACAAAAGGATTCCTTGGAGCTGGCAGACACATCTAAAACCTCCATGTTAGCAGAGGAGTGGACTTCTAGCGTTTGAGGAATCAAAGTTCAAAGTGAGTGAAGGAAAGCCTGTGGAAAATACATTTAGCTCATTACCATACCTTGTAATTCAATTCGTTTCATTGTTAATTTGACATTGACAAATGAGAAGTGCTGTATTTTCTGGGTTATGAACAATTATAAAATCAACTGACTTAAAGGGATTGCCAACAAACATCCAGATGGATAAAACAACAAGGATTGACAGAAAAGACCACCACAGACAACCACAGACTCAAATCGTTTTGGACTTCGACTCGAACCTCATTGCACTAAAGCTGTACTCCAGAGTTGATCAAAGTTGACCTAGATTCACACATTAGAAAGGTGATTCACACTTTTTGAATGGAACCTGATTTGTGTTTTGCAAAAAGATAAAAGATAAAAACTTGCAACCGAAACACAAAACCTTTAGAAATGGTTGATTAGCAAAAGACATGTATATCACCCAGCCCATATGTTGACCTTATTCTCCTCTGTCCACTTAATACTTTGCTCTTCCACATTTTGTATAAAGACTTAAAGTCTGTTTTATGCACCATTGTAAATACACTTGTCAGTATCAAGATTTGAATAAGAAATATGGTTTGAAAAATGGCATTTAAAATATGTTCTGTCACAGACCTGATGCTAGACAAGTCAGCTGACTTGCTTCTGGCAACTTTGTAATCACCGGCTGGGGCTTATTTACTGATTGCCAAATGAATGACTGTTTTGATCCTTACTGTTGATATAGTTTACATTATTATATTTGAAACATGACAAAAATATAAACATACTTATTCAGTGATACAATGAAGGGTTCCTATTTTTCTTCGTTGCGTGTTAGTTACTTAGTAGTTATGACTAAAGTAGTTCTGTAGTTCAGTGGTTACTGATAATGCTATGTTGCCACAAGGTCAATGGTAGTTATCACAGTAGTTATTAGTTAATGGTTACTCCCTAGTAGGAAATGTCTATAGAGAGTAGAGAACAGAGACGTATGTCAATTATATGAACATGCGCAAAGCTGTCCACTCAATCTCCACACACTTAGAACAGGCCAATATGGTGCAGCCAAATTTCTGCAAAATGTATCCTTTGGAGCCAGTACTCACTCCTCACAGCATCCAGGTACTTACTAACGACCTCAAGGTTGTAGGAAGTGGACACATGGAAAAATGTCATAAACAAGGTCCCTCCATGTCGATTGACAGTCGGCTCTTCAAAAGTCTGCACCTAGTCATGTCCTCCATTTGATCCTGGCCAGGACTATATAAATCTTCTTTGAGTAAGTTGCTTGCTTTTGAATACTTACCTATCTATCAGTAAAACTACAGGGGACAAAGTATCCTCTCAATCACAACAGATTTTCCGAATTCCAACAATCATTGTGTGGAACATGCTAGGGTGGCCCACACACAGTCCAACACAGACTCAAACCTTATGATGTAATATGCAGAGTCACGGCTAGTGGATGTTCACAAAGAGTAACCAAACTGGGTATGCCACAAGGATACTTCATTCTAAAATGTAACTTTTCTGGTACCATAACCAGAAGTTTCACTCTCAGAGAGCTAACAGGTGACTGAAGTTATGACTGCTTCACTGATTCATACACAAGTAGGAGTAGGGAGGAGTAAGATCTGGAGAACCCTTAAGTGTTGTACTTCAAGAGGAAAAACAGCACGACAAATCCCTGATGGAGTGGTGTATCCAGGTGTAGATGTAGCCAGTGGCTGGACACCTTCACGTACACAAGGTTACATGTCAACCAACCACAAAATTTTGGGGCAAGCAAGAGGATCGAGGGAGAACTAACTGGTGGCCCTCAACTAGACCAGCCTCTAATAGATTGAGATGGTGGAGGAGCATTCCTCTTTAAGACCACAAATCACGTATCCAACTAGGAGATTTTGGTTCAGGAGCAGAGCAGCCTCCAAGCCAGTCTCACCAGGCGGTTGGGAAAACAAATTAGCTCTCCTCATCAAACATCAAGTCGTCTGTTGGCACCCCCGAAGGAGGCAGCTTAGTCATTGCAGATTCTGAGGAAATACGACTCTGGTGTAGCGAGAGAGATATTGTCCTCATCGGGATTCCCAAAATTCTCTTACAATATGCATCATTAAAAACTTCTTTTGGAAAGTAAACAACAGTGGTGGCTGGGGTTTTGCACCCGCTTTACTCTTCTGGGCTGGCAAAGAACTTTGTAGAATTTCCTTTAGCTCCAACACTCTTTTTGCTTGAGCATTAAGAGTTTAGGCTCTAAGGGGGTAGCAAGGGTATTCGCTTTCTTTACATTGCCCTGTTTCAAGTTTGTGAAAAATTATTTGAGGGCATTCGACATGTGAGATATTAGATAGTTACCTGCAATAGAGTTTTAGTGCTAACCATACAAACTCTCCAAATTCATTTTTATGCCCTTACAGAGAATATGATGAAATTGCTAATATGACAAATATTGCAAAGCTAATAAACAGAAAGTTCAAAGACAATTATTGCCACACAGAATTAGATCAACAGATTTTTGTGGCTGTTGCTAGGGCGTTGCTAGGGCATGCTTCCCAATGACAGACCATTTTCTGTTATGAAATTGTCTGGCAGCCTAAAAGGAACATTTGAAGGACATGGCAGCCCTCTAATAAAAAATGCCAGAGCTCAATCATGAGAAGTAATTGGATAAAGTCACTATCACTCAGATTACAGCATGAGGGAAAGGCCAGGGACAACTTACAAAAATATCCAGAGTTTCCATCTTCGGTGCACTAGGTTCAAAAAGGGGTTTAAATGGGCACATCAAATAAAAGTATTGCAAAGTAAACTTCTTTGGAGAGGGTAAAACAGACATCTCCCTTGGCTAAAGCTGATATATAAACCTGGAGCAGTTTCCTGGTCTGCACCGGCAGCCTTGAGAACATGAGAACGCTACAATATAAAACAAGACCGACAGCGAGTCAGCTTTCAAAAGGAATGGTAGCATTGGAAAAGTGCCCAAATGATGTTCTGAGAAATTCCTCAGCACAGGAATAAGGAGGCACAAAGCTGGCCCTTGCAAGACATCAATGAGCACTTAACAGGTATGCATCAAGGAGGCCATTTATAAGGATTCAAATCTCGAGGGACACTGCTTTGATGAAAGCACAATCTAACCACCAGACCTCATTCCAGGACTCAACATAAACATGCATTAGCAACTTAGCATTGTAGCTAATTAATTCCCTGTTCAGCCTATAGCTTTTCTCCCTTTGGGAGCTCACAGCAAAGCTATTTTTGTATTTCTGACCTGGCTGAAAGAGTTGACTGAAAGTGTTGTTGATGAGTTGTCATGCACCAAACAGGTGCAGTGTCTGTTTGATCGATAGTGAGAAAAACAGAAAGCAGATGGAACATTTACTGTACACACTGCTCTCATGACTCTCTTGAGTCTGAACATGCTAACCCCAATCGAACCATTGTGTTAGACATCAACCTGTATGAACTTGTGACACAATTAAATGGGGACAGTTAAATGCAACATTAACTTTGGGAAGGGAAAGAAGGGAAAAACTAAAGCAGGATGACTGTTGCTTGAATCAGTTGCTGAAAATGAACATCTCTGCTTATTTCCATTCAGCCTTTGTTCAGTTAACTCTCAATCCTTCCATTTGAATGAATACATGTAAGGATGATTAACAGAAATAAAGAAGAGCTTACACAGACAAGTCTTTTTTCCTGAGGGGAAAACACAAGCACTCTATTATAGTAGAACTTTAGTAACCGAACTTCAGTACTGGTATGTCAGAAGTCGTTCCTGCAAAATTTTGCTTTAAAATGAATGAAAAAGCTGATCATGCTCTGAAACTCTTTCTTTAGTTTTCTACTAATTAGCAAAGTACTAGTACAGGAAGGAACATGAAGGAAAAGGTTTAATAATACTAAAACGTACAAAATAAACACAAACAACCTAGGTTATGCATGATGTTTATATATGTATATATATATATATATATATATATATATATATATATATATATATATATATATATATATGTTTATGTGTATGTGTATATGTATATATATATATATATATATGTTTATGTGTATGTTGTATATGTATGTATATTTATTTTATTTTTTTATCATTATTATTTTTCTGTCTGGTGCATAGATCATTAACTGTGTGTATGTATGTATGTATATTTATATTTGTATGCATATGTGTAGATAGATGCGAACTGCTTGGATGTGCTAAGGTAGGTATCTAATCTTATTTATTTTATTTTCATTAATTTATTTATTTTTTCAACTCAATCCTGACTCTTTCCCCCATAATTACCTCTCACCTTCTCTTTCCCCCTCAATTACAACAATCTTTAATTCCCTGGAAAGAGCAAAACTGACAAACTCATACGAAGCACCTCCCTTATCATGGGGCTGCTTTGAAGTAGAAAAAAACATGATGTGCATGTAATGCCTATCATTCTGAAGCTACAATTCACAAACCTTAATTATAAAGGTAACTTCATTACAAGATAGGTCAACCAAAGAGTGCAGGGATGACTAAAGAAGGAGTGCAGACCAACAAGGTGAACTCAAACTAATCAAAGAGGTATAGAACTAATTACCACACTTGGTTAAAATGCCATAGAAGCAATTCTAACCTAGTGAATAATCTTAGGATGTAAATATAGGCAGAACTAGCCATAATATAATTTAGCGTTACCTGAAAACATTCAACAAAACAAAAAAATCCATGCCCTGACAGCCTGAAGCTAGAGAGTGTGTATAACAAAGCAAAAAGACTCCAGAAATGACTGACTCCTCTGATCAGAGGGGATTGGAACAAAAAATCACTTAATGCCAATCTCCAAGATTTTTAAT
This sequence comes from Danionella dracula, assembly GCA_900490495.1. Taxonomy (NCBI): domain Eukaryota; kingdom Metazoa; phylum Chordata; class Actinopteri; order Cypriniformes; family Danionidae; genus Danionella; species Danionella dracula. The sequence goes on along the minus strand of UELW01000433.1, from coordinate 8,314,308 downwards.
TTGTAATTTAAAAAATAATAAAATCTGATTAACAATAACTCAACAATATCCACATCCAGGTGTTCTTCCATACCATGTGACATGTAACATTGACCCAGATGACCTTCAACTTCAACTGAGAAACATATATTTAAAATACAATTCTATCTTTATAAATACAACTTACTCTATAATGGCTTCAGGCAACATGGAGAAGCTGAGATAGAGCTGACAAAACTGTATTATATTATAAACATATCTTACAAACTATTTTCCTACCATATAGTAGATGTATTTTCATACTTACCAGAAGATCTGAAACAGGTGCCAAAAGAGACATGACAGGACTTCAAGGTATTAATATCTCTATAATAAAAGCTGATTAAAGCCATCGTTTTAAAGGCACATATTTATAAAAAGCCAAATATTTATAAAAAGGTGTTTGGTCATAAATTAGCAATTTATTCATTATAGATAACTGAGCATAAGCAAGGGCATACTAAGTGATATATAAAGTGTCCCACAATGACTTTGAGTTTCTTGCCACAACATTTTCTTTTTGCTAAAATATGCTTTAATTTTTACCCATTTTGCTAATTATTAGCACAGCAACTCTATGTTCAAAACCCAGTCATTTGATTGGTAGCTACACCCAATCTGCAGTGACTGAATCATGAAGAGTTGGAGGCCATTTAAATGTGATTCACAGAGCAAAACACAGCCTCGATTTTCTATCTAATCTCAAAGCTCTTCCTGCAGTTTGCTTTGATTACCATCATATTCATAAATTTGATAGTCTCCTAATAGATTAGCTCACAAAATCACGTGAATAAAAATCTGAATGTGTAACTTACATGAAGGAAGCAGTCACAATATATGTTGTCCTTTTTTCTAGATGTGTGGGAAATGTGCTATGTGTATCATAAGAATATCAGGAAAATTTCACCAAATCTGAGTTAACTTTCTTTTTAGAGTCAATAATTAAATACGCTGAGCATTTCAGATGAAAAAAATATGCAAATAAGAGAACTGGTTACACTATATTGTCCACAAATTAAGCTTACTTAACACATTATTGGTTACAAAACATTCATTCATTCATCTTCATGTCGGCTTTCTTCCCTTTTGGGGTCGCCACAGCGGAATGAACTGCCAACTCTCTGGCATATGTTTTACCCATCGCTGGGAAACATTCACACTTTAACACTATGGACAATTGTTCTTACTCAATTCACTTATACCGGATGTCTTTGGACTTGTGGGGAAACCGGCGCACCCGGAGAAAACCCACACGATCATGCAAACTCCACACAGAAATGCCACCTGCCCCAGACGAGCCTAGAACCAGCGACCTTCTTGCTGTGAGACGACCGTGCTACCCACCGTGACGCTTGGTTACAAATCATTCTTCTTAATTTCTATAATGGCACACATAGAAAGACTAAACAAGAACCTTTTTAATTCCTGATTTCAGGAGGAGGTCCTCTATGCAAAAAAAGCTTTGCTTTATTTATTAAACCTCAACTGAATTTTTTTCAAAAGTCAATAACATTTCTCTAATATCTTATTGCGAGGGAAAGGGGCCAATATCACAGAGGGGGTTAAAAAGATTTATACTATTATGCATTCACAATACTGCAATCAGTATATCAAGATCTCAATCCAGCTGCTTAAAAAAGTGAGGCAAATATTTTATCTATTACATTTATGATAACCACAGACAGCATGGTGATGGAGTTGGAACCACTGACTTTATATAACATGGACATAACATGCGTGACATCGCCCACAGTTTTCAGCAGAAATCAAATGAGGCTCAGAGTTTGGGTAAATCAGCCTCTTCCTCTGAGAGTAAAGTGAGCAAAAGCTGTTTGCTTGGTAAGTGACTCTCACTCGATTAAACCAGCCCCCTCTATTGTGCAAAAATTTTAAATTTAATTCAACCTAAAGAAAGAATTTTTAAAAATTCCACTCCTCTAATATTTGTCATGAAGGACAAAACTAGTTTTTAAATATTGTTTTTTTTTCAGCTGTAAATTTGGCCATTTCAACATGGGTGGGAACGAAAGTATGCTCGTTCCTAGCCACAGCCTCCAGTGGTAAGTCGAGGCATGTCCTATTGTGTATCGAGAGGGGAAACGGGAGGTTGTCGCTTGTTTGGAATGTTTTGTCTGTGTTTAAAAAACATGCTTCAGGGGAAACAAAGCCAGAGGCCCTGTGATGAGCTGGTAACCTGTCTAAGATGTACTCACTCGAGTTGAGAATGCCACTACTCAGACCATGACTAAGAAAAATTATGGATAGACATAAATTGAATTAGTGCATATGATCCCATGGACTGTCACTAGTGTTGGATTAAACTAACAAGAACATTTATCCAGTCACGTAGGGTACCCTCCTTTAGAGCAGCATGGCTCATGGAGAATGCTACAGCAAGAACAGCCAGACCTGTTCGCCCAGCAACTTCATTGTTCAACACAGCCACTGAAAACCTGCTTTAACGTGAGAGAGTCAGCACAGGAATGGTGCACGTTTCAAGAGAACAATTGTAAAACTTCTCTTTTTGTATTAAACACAATTGAAATGTTGTGTTTAAACCAACAGGAAACTTGCTGAGCTGGAATTACCTTCACTAGATGCAAATGAATGAGAAAAATAACCATGACTAGTGTTCAGCCATTCACAGGCCTGTACTGTACTAGACTACTTATGCAACACTCAACTTGAGCGGCGGCACCTTATAAAGAGAATCACTGATAACCTCATTTTAATTTTATATCTTACACAAACAGATCACATTCTTACAAACCCCTGATGTGTGTATCAGCTGCACCCACAAGAGGCATAGATTCCTCGAAGGGTACGCGTTGTTCCCCAGAGGATTGATATTTTGGGCTTTGAGAAGGGTGTCGTGGGCAGGGAACGCCGGTCCCTAACATTAGCCCAGAGAGTAAAAATAACCTCTCATCACATGAAATCAATAAGAGCACTTAGATGTGACAGAGTGTGCGTTCGTAAAGTCAGGCCCCTCTGGGATTATCACACGACTTGGCAAGTGAAAGAGACACCACCCGACCCTCACCTGGACCTGAGCGACTGGCTTTAAAACGGAAATAAGTCACTAACATGATGCTGACTACTTTGACAGCTATAACGAAAGCTTGGTCCTTTGCTTTGTGTCCCATTTGAATGAGCTCTGAGAATTACAATTGTAGTGACAAGTTCAATTAAATGAGTATTCAATAACATTTATTTGCAATAACTTTTGATATGACAGAATATATGCGGTAAGATTTTAAATAAATGTCAAGCTAAATTTTCATATAAAGCTGCTTTCGAAATATTTAATCAGTTTGATTGTAATTCAATTTATTGGAAAACAATTTACTATCTATTTGGAATTCAAAAAGAAAAAAATTATTATACCATCATGGATAAAACATGTGTGCACATCATATAATTGATATGTACAGCTGTGGTAAACATTCTCAACTAGCACAATACTTTATATTTAAGGATTTAATCATTTTTAAATATATTATTAAAACACTATTATTATTAAACCATCATTAGTGGAAAACTTGATTTTAGTTTAATAATATACATTATAATGCAATGCATTATGGAAATTGTCATAATTTTAAATAGCTTCGTGAATTATATTTTAAATAAACAAAAATTAAATATTATGAAATAAAAACACGAGTAAGCTCACACTGCCATCTAGCGTGCAGAGAATGAACATCATTTATTGGTCTCAATTGAGTCAAATCCTTGAAATAATTTTAGTAAAAAGTGTGAGGGATTAAAAGGGAGGGCGAGGAGGGGGGTGTGTGTCAGACAGCAAGTAGAGCTGAGATACTGAGATGTTTTAAAAATAAAATCATTACCAGATTGATTCTGTTTATCCTGGTCTACAAGTTTATTTAAAGAAGTGACAGATTTAGAATTTTAAATAATAATATTTAATAAATAGTAATCAAATAATTGCATGTTTAAGTATTCTAAAGGATATCATTTGCTTACTAATGTTTGAAGTTAATGGGCAGTGTTAAAATCACGAGATCATTTTCTTCACAGTCATTGGACGGTTTCTCAAGCTGATTTTCATGAGAGCTAGCTAGTTATAATTTTGGGAAGAACAGTCATATCTACAAATGTGAAAAATGTATTCACGTTTAGTTTACTTATGTCTAATGTTTAAAAAAAAATTTTTTTTTACATTTATATGTATGCATTTGGCAGACGCTTTTGTCCAGAGTGACTTACATTAGGGGAGAGACAATATGCAATTTGCTACACCGTCAGCCATCTCAGCTTCTCATAATAGAAATTGTATCAACTGATCAATAAACCATAACAGAAAGAAAATAAGGACAGAGGAGGAAAAAAAGAAAGGTTTTTATAGGTGTTCCCTGAAGAGAAGAGTTTTCAGTTGCTTTTTGAAAACTCTGGCTGCTTTCCTGGCTGGATCAGGGAGTTTGTTCCACCAGCCAGGGACAGTGAGAGAGAAGGTTCTGCTGAGAGATCTTCTGCCCTTGTGGGACGGAACCACGAGTCGCTGTTTCTTCTCTGAGCGCAGGCTTCTGGAGGGCATGTAGGAGTGTATGAGCTCATGGAGGTAAACAAGGGCTGATTTGGATCAAAAATGAATCTTCAGTTAGGTAATTGATGTATTTTTCCATATGACCTTACTGATTTAATGACTTTGCGATTAATACACATGTTCATTTGTAAAAAAAAAACAAAAACAAAAAAAATAGTTCGTTTATACATTTACTACTGGTTATGTCACCTTATCGTTCTCTCTTCTTAAGAGCAAAACCATACACCAGTGTTTCAGTGAATAATTGTGAAACCACTGAGTAAATGATCAAAGTTGAAACTCAAACTTAAACACAGATAAGATTCCATGCGCATCTTCTGGAGACACCCCTCCCTCAAACCTCAGCGGTCACCGAGTTGATCGCGCGCGTCCGCGTCTCTCACCCGGCGCCCTGAAATAGCAGAGAGCGCGCTTTCACACAGCACTAAGACTCCTCTTGAGATGCTTTGAAGACATTCATCCATCATTCATCACGAAGACCATCTTCCACAAATAGTTGAGTGATTAAACTGCTTTAAAACTGAGGCTTCGATGGAGAACCACAAGTGACACCGGAGAACCCAAGACGCACTGCAACTTTTACGCAGAAGGAAACTCGAGATGAATGTTTCACATGGACTTCTGAACCGGACGATCTCTACCGCGAAGCATCCCCTGGAAAGCGTCAGAGGATGCTGCAACTTCTCGGTGCTGACAAGCGACGGCTTCGGTTCCGCGGTGCAGGACGAGCGCGATCAGTTCATCACGCGCCTGGTGCAGATCGCGGTGCTCTGCGTGCTCTCCCTCACCGTCATCTTCGGCATCTTCTTCCTCGGCTGCAACCTGCTCATCAAGTCCGAGAGCATGATCAATCTGCTGGTGGAGGACAGGAGACCTTCAAAAGACGCAGAGATCATCATGATCGCAACCTAGAGGAACTCGTGTTGATGGAAATCCACATCTCACGAAACTGATACAGCTTTTGCGTTTGGAAATTAATCTTCTAGTGGACTCGAAGGCAGAGGAGCCTTGAACTCGGGAGTTCACTTCTCAGATAGAATGTTTTTCTGTCATGTTTCCTGAGCGCGCATGGAAAATAACGAAGAAGAGAGTTATAACTTGCATGAGATTCCATTTGAAATAAGGGTTAAATGGGTGTGAGAAAACTGTACATGCATGTGAAGTGATAAAAAACTCAAAAATGTTGCATGACATGTAATGTTGAAGTAATTTTTTTGGACTATTAAACATGCTTCGAGTTCAAATTAATTACCGGAAAAAACTGTAAAGAGACTGGCAGCAAAGGTGCCAATAGCAACCCTTAATTTCCAGTTTAACATCTACCATTATTTGACATGCCATCCTTGAAAATGTATTTTTTCCTATTCACAATTTGTAAAAGAGAATAAATCACAACTTTCTTTTTGATTGGATGAGTAATATTTGTACATTCCATTCACTTCATTTGAATAAAAGATTGTGTGGCTAAATATCTTTTTTACACAGATATTTCTTTTGAGATATTTTTCTGTGCATTCTTCACGTGTAAACGTTGTTAAATGCACGTCGGGGTTTTTTAGGTAATAATCAAAACAAGTAATTTTGTACTTTATTTGCAATTTATTTTTAATAACAAGGGTTGCCAGATTGCATATTTCAATATAAGAGCTGAATTTATTTCCCACACCCCCTAAAGAAATGTAGTTCAAATTAATGAGTTAAGAAATGATTTAGCAGTTTATTTATTTAGTTTTATTATGTTACCAATGGCCAAAAAAGTAAATTTTTTATAAATGGTAAATTTCAATCTATGCACATTTTGGCAACAACAAAAAAAACGGATGTAAAACTGAAATCTGAATGAATAATGGGATTGTTAATTGTAATAAAAAAGTATACATTTTTAAATAGATCAGCTAAAATGCACAGTTCCCAGCTACTGTTTACTTTATTTTGAATGTTAAAATGTTTGTAAAGCCAGACTTTACGAAAGTTGACAATTGAGAAAAAAGACAAGTTTTTGTAAAATGAAAAAGATTAGCAGTTGAACTAAATCTCTTATTTGGATGGTATACTTTAAAACATAGCCTAAAAGCTATGTATAGAATTTTTATTTTACTGCCATGGCATACAATCCTTCTTTGTTGGGCAGCAGTCACGTAATAAAAAAGCACTACTTAATCTTAAGCAATTTCAACTTGCATTCTTGTAAGTACTAAGAATCTGGACATCCAGCGCGTATCTGTAACGCATACTTAAAAATAAATGAAATTCTACTTGTTTTTGAGAAGTTGATTCCACTTAACTAACCACTATGATCTATAAACAAATCCAAGTGCATGATGTGTGCTAATTATTACTAAATTGGTTTTTCAAATGCATGGCTTATTCTATTTGCCTCGTCATGAAATCAGAACTAAACCCTGAGGGTTAAATCTGAGATGTTGCATCATTTGGGGAGTAAATCCATGAAACAATTTTCTATATTTGAAAAAATCTTGCTCTACAAATCCATGACATCATTTGAACATGTTTCACCATCATACATGTGACATCTGAGAACGTGCCAAAGATTTTACTACGATATAATCACAGTCTTAAAACAGATGGAGCTCAAAAGCATGAAATTCAGAACAAAGAGCCATGCATAATCCAAATTAGAGATTAAGGCTACATAGTATCCATCAGTGACCCAAATCCTGGGGCATTCAGCCCCTGAGAGCCGGGCCGGACACATGTATCTTATCACTGCGGCTTTTTTAATCACAGAACACTTGTGGTGCACAGATACTGTACATCTGTGGTTTGGCTTTTAATGCACAAATCAAGGTCTGATGCATCTATTTTTAGAGCTATCTAAGCTTGTCTGTGTAATTTAATTGAAAGACACTATGCTATATATACTATTTGATTCATACAGTTTATTATAATTACAAAGACATTTTTTTCAATACATTTAACAAGTTTGCTTAACTCAACGCACCAAATTAGTTAAAACACACAATTGGCAAAACAGTACATTTCATTCTCAAAGCCCTCCCGTTGTAAACAAAATTCATTTTCAAAATACAATAATATCGTTTTCAAAACACTAACACATGTTTTCTTCCGACAACAAGAAGTTTAGTCAATCTAAACATATTGAGAAAAAGCTCGATTGAGCTTTTGCTACAAAGATACAGCTGTCAACAGCATTGTACTTTTTCAAATAAATCAGATAAAATGCATTAAATCAACAAAATAAAAACCCAGGGGGCATCAAATGCTTTCTGATCCCCATCATGGTCGTGTAAGGTCGTATAATCCAACTATAGCCTCTATTCAGTACCAGTCATTGCCTGGTGATGCACGGGCAGACAAATCACTTTCCAAACCTTATGCACTCCATTGCACCTGCAGAGTCTTGTCAGAGACACCAGCAAACAAGAAAGGGGAAGTGCACATACATTTTATAAGAGCAGGGAATAAATACTCATTTCTTTTTAGTTTAAGACAAAAAGAGCAAGGTTGTTTTATTGGTAAGGCCATACGGCTATCAGGGGACTCCCTAGATCAGATGCACCTACAAGTTTTTTGATGGACACAGGTTGATGGTATTTAACTCATGTTCAACTAAAATGTATGGACAATGATAGCCTCTTACGTTACCTTAACAGCGAGTTTAATGTACACAAATAAATATTGTATATGGTCATGAAAAAGTGAAGAATAACTTTTGAAATTTCAAGTTTCACAATCGGAAAAGAACACTCTAAAAAAGGTTCCACATATTTCAACATATTCATTTCTAAATAAAAAGCTAAGCTTTCGACTACATTTGAAAAACTTCAGAGTCTCCCATGAAAAAGAAACCAACTTTCTGTTTCTTGGCTGAAATATGTGGATAGAAGAAGCTAGAAGTAAAACAATTGACCAGTTAAATAGTTTCATGACAGTCCTTATGAGGCACACGTCTAACCTTTTAACATTGGAAACAAACTGCAGCGGTGCGAACATGCACCAACTGTTCTGATCTCGAGTGTGAGAGAGAGTCAAGGTTTGAATATTTTAAACTATAGGTTTTTATTATCCTTAAAAATAAAACATTGCTAGAGTTATACCGTCACTATTCATTCATCTTCATGTCGGCTTTATTCCCTTTCGGGGTCGCCACAGCGGAATGAACCGCCAACTCTCTGGCATATGTTTTACGCAGCGGATGCCCTTCCAGCTGCAACCCATCGCTGGGAAACATGGGCAATTGTTCTTATTCAATTCACTTATTCCGCATGTCTTTGGACTTGTGGGGAAACCGGAGCACCTGGTGAAAACCCACGCAATCACGGGGAGAACATGCAAACTCGACACAGAAATGCCACCTGCCCCAGCCGAGCCTAGAACCAGCGACCTTCTTGCTGTGAGACAACCGTGCTACCCACTGCGCCACCGTTACGCCCTATACCGTCACTAAATAAATAATATCATGTTTGTAATTTAATGCAGGTTTTCTTTAATGGTTAAAACAAAACAAACCAATCTTGAAACATTTTTTAAACATATTTCAATCCAATTCACTATATCTTCTTTAATTAGAAACCCTTTAAAACTTACAAAAAATCTTTTACATTACTGCCTATAACAGGCAGCTGTAAGATTCCATAAATTCCCTCAACTTTATTTAAATCTACAAATTGGCTTTTCATTCATTTATCTTTCGCCACATATTCGTCTTAGTTAGGGTAACAAAGTTCTGAGACAAAACACTGGCAAGCAGGTTCCCAGCCCAACAACCAGCCACATACAGTGTACTCACCATTGAAACTCAAACCTGAACACATTATAGATTCACAAATACATTTGGACACTGCCATTCGATTCAAGCACAAGAACCTCTAAACCTAATCAAGGCCCAAAGGCAGGAAAAACCAATGCTTCTAACTTTGAAGTTGAGGACCAACTAGTACTTGGATTTGATACTTTTCTTGTAGAACTACTCTTGTAGGTATAATAAAAAAAAAATTAACCGAATCTTTGTCTTCAAATGTTTTTCAGCCACTCGTGTTTGGTTCACTTTTATGATAAATACATTCTTTTCAACAACTTAAAAGTGGAACTGTACAGAATAAGAGGCAGGACCTTTTTTATCTAAAAAAACTGCTGAAAGCAACCTATGCATGTGGAATATATTCATTTTTTTAATTACATAATGATTTCTATCTGTTCTTGCCAACTGTTTCACTATGCAACACTAAATATTTGATTTCCTGTAATGAAATCCAATATAAAACATTAACATCTTTCTCAGCCTCTGGAGTCTGATACAGCCATGTACCCATCTCTTATTTATCCATCGCAGAATATTTCAAAAATTGTGACGAAGCAGCCGGCCGAAAAAAAAGGAGAAGCTACAGCCCCAGGTTCTCATGAATGTTCCCCAGAGTGGCACTGAATGATTGATGCGGTGATTGCTTTCTATTTCTTTAGCCCTTCTTTAGAGATGGATGCAGAGCGAGTGCAGCACGGAGGAAAAGAACGGAAGAAAAGGTCACTCCCGGTGGTACTGGCTGTCAGACAGCGCTAGGCTCCTGAGGAGTGATGTGCCATTACAAACTGACGCGACCAGAGACGGCCTATGGAGCAGGGAAAATGTCAGAGTGAAAAAGGTCTTAAAGAACACGCTAGAAAACACCAAAAGAGAGACCAGATGTAATGCAGCCGCCTCAACCCGTTATGCAACAAGCGATTGTGTAAAACTCAAGAAGCAGAAATAACTGCAGAGGTTTAAGTGATGTCTCTGCTTGTTCTGGAGAAACACTCGGTTGGAGATCGGTCTGGGTGGGTTAGTCACCTGTGCTCATACAGATGCAATAACATGACAACTACAGAGTTTATGGTGAAACAAAAGCATGTATTATGATCACAGTAAGAGGTTTTGTGTGGATTTCTAGTCAATTCTTTTGAAACATTTTGAGCCGCTCTTCTGGACAATTTTTCAATCACTATTTCTGCCTAAGCTGGGCTGGATGTGTGTTTAAGTTAACATCTTTCTACTTCCCACTTCCAGAGTCAGTTGGTTTCTAGAGTTTACTACTAACTGAAATGGACGTCTATGTGTGTCCGAAACAGTGAGGAGTTGGTCAGTCACTTGTTGCAGCTTGTGGTAAGCAGATAAAAAATGCTGTGGTAAAAAATAAAAAAAATGTAACATTAAAATATTATTAATGAATATAAAAAAAGTGAATCTGGGGATATTATGAAGTGATAAATTACTTGTTTTTTAAAAACATAGTTGTTCCAGGGCATCCAAGTTCCAAAATAAACTTGTGGCCAATCAGCAGGAGCCAACAAATATTGATTTGCCGTTTTTTGTGTTTGCTTTGGCTGATTGCAAATGTTATGTAAAAATAAAAATGAAATGTTCATGGAAAACTATTTTTTTTATTACAAAAATGACATATGAGTTACAGAGGATTTAAGTGATAACTTATTACAGAAAAATTAACAGTAATAGTAATAAATTCCACAAAGTAATGTTACAGTATTATTTTACTCCCAAAACTTGTGGAAACAAATCAGATGGCTTTAAAACTGTGAATAAAATAAAAAATCACAAGTTATATTCTGGTTTGATTGGATTTGTTTCTCCAATGACTTTTATAGGATTAAAAGTATAAGAAATAATGATACAAAGACATTCATGTTAAGAAAAGATTTTGTTTGAAGTTTGTTGCAATGATGTGAATTTTTGGACACAGTGAAATAACCCCCTTTAAATTTAAAAGACAATGTTGAATTTATATCCTTTACTTTCGAATATCTATTCATTAATCTTCAAAATTCCATACCATTTAGAAACATACCAAGTTTAAGATAAAATGCTCAGATCTGGTGATGTCAAAGGTATTCAACTTCCTATCTAGACCTCATATCTGGTTTAAAAAGTCTGTCTACCTGTCCCATTTAGTCAAAACTTTAAAAAGAAATAAGTTATCAGTGAACACCAGGTTGCATAAAAATAGTCAAACCTTTCAGTTGAATTAACCAACCACTGCGCACACTTAGCAGCTTCAAAGGGAGTCCAGCAGCATTCGCAGTGCATGAAATCTCCTGCTTTTAGATCCTTTCTGACAGCCTTACCTCCCACAGAAATCCTTTTTGTTCATTGATGACAGCTGTTACGCAAAATCAAGAGTATGCCAACAAGCCATGAGGGACACGGCCAAAAAAAGATCCAGCAACTCTAGGAGTAAAACTCGCAGCAGCTCATGACCACAGATACCCTAAACACAGACCTCCTGCATTTTTCCTTTAGGTTTCTTCATCTCAAAGCTTTTTATGAGGAAAAACCTATTATTGAGAATGTGACAAGTCTCTGTTTTGAACATGAAAGTTCCCTGATGCTGAAAATTCTAATCAAAAGCTTCAAAGACATGTACCGATGTCTGTTTGTGGCTATCAGTTGGGAATTTAAGCTAACCTTACTATAATTTTACATAAAGAGATCGATGGGAGACAGGGACAGATCCAAGGACAGCTGGCCCGATCTCCAAAGTTAAAGGTGGTGTCAGTAAGGAAACACTTGCTCTCTCACCTTCAAACAACCACAAAAATGGAAAGTGACCAGTAGTTTAAAGCTTTTACCATCTTTACATACGGGGGTCCACTTGTTTATTCACAATGTTTCCAGCTCAATCTGAGCTACGCCTGTCAAATTAAGTATTTTCCATATCTGATGATCTGATGTACAGATAAATTTACAGTTATCCAATTAGCAGAGGATTTTATCAAAGGTGACACACATGAGGGGGAGAGACTATCTATAGTTATAGTTTGATATAAACGCAAGGTCTGACTCCCTTATGGCTAATGGTACAGCTAATAGCCTTAAAACACAAACAGACAGAATTTTTATATTTATACCATTTTTCTACATTTTTTTTAAACAATATTCAACTATTAAATAAACAGATTTTTTTATTGATTGGGCCACTGACAAACCCCATTCCCAATCACCTCTTCATGCTTTTTTGTTATTGTTGTTTTATAGTTTTTTTTCTGAATTTCATCATCTGCTGGTCATATTTATACTTCAGCACAGTCATTAACAAATTTAAATGTATGTATATGAGGGCGGAAACTGGGAGATTTCTCTGCAGTCAATTTCACAATAATTTGAATGTACAAAGCACATTGTACACGGAATTATTATAATCTGCATCATTTTGTGCATGTATACAATCCGAGCTTGTCCTTAAGCAACATTTAAGCATCTGCAAAATAAGATACTTCCTTGAATTTATAGTAGTAGGCTTCAACACAATTAAATACAAGAACCAACCAGTCTAGACATACAAAATCTAAATTTCAGCCAAGACAAGCTTGCTGTTGATCATGGCATGGTCCCATGGCGTTATTAGATGAGAAGGTAATGAGTGACAGGAGATGGCTTTGCACAGAGGGATGGAGTAAGGAGGCTGCAGCACAAGCAGGTTCAGGATCAATTCAGAGGCTTCACTATAGGACAACAAGATAATAAAAAAAAGCAAGTAAAAACTACAATAGAGAATCATACTTAAATATAATCAAGAAAATCTGTATTAACTTAGTAACTGTGCCATATCAAATTTATTATTGACATAAAACACTTTGAGCGCGTCACGGTGGCGCAGTGGGTAGCACGGTCATCTCACAGCAAGAAGGTCGCTGGTTCGAGCCTCGGCTGGGTCAGTTGGCATTTCTGTGTGGAGTTTGCATGTTCTCCCCGTGATCGCGTGTGTTTTCTCCGGGTGCTCCGGTTTCCCCACAAGTCCAAAGACATGCAGAATAAGTGAATTGAGTAAGAACAATTGCCCATAGTGTTAAAGTGTGAATGAGTGTGTGTGAATGTTTCCCAGCGATGGGTTGCGGCTGTGAAGGGCATCCGCTGCGTAAAACAAATGCCAGAGAGTTGGTGGTTCATTCCGCTGTGGCGACCCCGAAAGGGAATAAAGCCGACATGAAGATGAATGAATGAATAAAACATTTTGTCCTTAAAACATGAATTATTTAATTAAAGAAAATCTATTTGTGGACGGTAGCATTCATTGCACACCATTGCCAATAAAAGACCACTAAACACACTTTCATGTTTTAGATAATTTAACAAACAGCAGTTCAGCACGCAGTCTTCCCTCCTCGTCTGCTAATTGAGTTTCTCTGTCAGGCACTCGTGTTTCTATAATGCCCTCGCTGGCTGTCAATGCCTTTTAGTTTTGCCAACACAAATCAAAGCAATCCAATGCTCTCGGTGTCATCCCACAGGCCTCAGCCTTCAGCTCAGGATTCAAAGCAACAGCTGCAATACCTTTCCTTCAGAGTCAGGACTGAGCGACCCATCACTCCACTGGTGTGTGAGGAACAGAAAGCGACAGACCGCTCCACCCCACCCCCCTCCCTTCCTTTTTGTTCAGTCCAATGAGTTTCAATGTGATTGACAGCAAAAGGCATTTTAAGCCCAGCAACAGTTCTGTAAAATGCAAAAGTTCGTTCAGCGCATCAAATATTGCATAACTAGATTTCAACGAGAATTGACACGGGTTACAGCCTAAGACATGATTTCTGATGAAAGCTTGATAGAGTTGCTTGTGGGACAAGTTTGCAATTAATTTAAGCAACCAAGTTTGACAGCAAAAATAAATTATATAGGATAAAGTTCCTACAAAACAACTGCAAAGTGTCAAAGTCTATTTAAAATCTCTTTTGGACCTCAAAAAAACTGCAAGCCTCACGATTGTCATTAAAAATGTCTGGAGTGAAAACTGAAGTCTACATGTTGATGACAAAATTGCAGTTCTGCTTCATTTTACTTTCAGCATTGCTGGTGGGTTCAAGTGACCCTTTGCCATCTAGAGTGTCACTGATGAAGGACACGGGCTAATGATTAACTGGCACGAAACATTGAGCCAAAGCAAGTGTGTCTGATTACCGTGTGATGCCAGGAAATTTCAGCATCTGTTTTAGGGTAGAAAAACATGCAAATGAGGGGTTTGAATGGTCAGTCACGTTGCAGGATGTCTTGTGTGTAATCTAGGATTTGTTTCTGCATTCAGCATTTGATTTAGCCATGGCTTAAGCTTAAAGAATTGAAGAGCTGGGCAATACTGTAAATCATATTAGTGCGCTTCACAGTGGCTGCCGCTGCTGCCTTTCATTGAGAAATGTGCTGGTTCGAGGCTATTCAGACCAAAATATGTGAATTAGTGAAGGTGGGCCTGCAACTGGCCATCATTCAGTGCCAAGCAAGCTGGACAGAAGCCTCAGCATAACCATGTAATCAACCAGTGAAAAAAAACTTGAATAACACCAAATATCCAACTGTTTTGAGCTAATTGTTGTAAGGTGTGAAACTTAAATATAAGAATTTTGAAGACACTTTTATCCAATGTGACATAATTAAGGGAAAAACAAGATCTCAAATAGCTCTCAAAGTGGTCATCTCAGGTCATCACCAGAAAAAGTATATTTTGTTAGTTTGTTATAGTCAAGCCAAGATTTCCTGATTTTATGTCCTGAAGACATCATTTCAGTACAAATACTCAGTACTCGTTTTTTTATTCTCTCAGGTGCTGTTGGGCGATCTGTTCATCGATCGATCTTAAGTTCAATTAGTTTTAAAGTTTGGGGAGGTGAATAGCAACTGCCTCGGTCAGCGAGGCTCCCAAGGATCTCATATAGGGAATTTGAAAATTTGAAAGCAACTGCTAAAAAGCCCTAAATAAAAACATTTTGATTAATTGATTGATTGACAGTATAAGTACTGAAATTATGAAATGACATGCGTAGCATGTAAATAAAGTAAATGTAAATAAAGGTTATTTGTTTATTTGAGACTTTATGGACTTTAAGATGTGTAATTCTAGCAAGTATTTGACAAGGAATTTGATTCTAAATTTTCAATGGTTGTACTAAAATAATTTTTGTAATGATTATAAGCACTTACGAAAACTATGCATTATTCTTATTTGAAAATTGAAAGATTTTCAGTTTTCAGGAGGAATCAGGGAAAATATTTCACCAGCTGTGGACAGGAAACAACACGAGAGGGAGAGTTTTGCAGAGAAGTGAAGCAACTTTTTAAAGTGATACCCTCCCGAGAACACAATTTGGGACATAATAGATATAAGTAAGAAGGCAGGTCAGTGTCCCAATAACTCTCGTTATACTAGATTTTCAAGTTTTATAAAACTGTACAAAGTTTTATTCAATATACAATTAACTCTAAGGTTAAATATAAATGTAGGATTCATATGAATGTACATTTAATAAAAATAAATTAAATATAAACTTAAATCCATGATATCTTCTCATTCTAACGATCAGCAAGGACACAAACAGAGCACAGCACAAAATTGTCTCAGGGAATATTTTAATTTCTGTGGTGGAAAAAGCCTTTTCAAAAGGTAGAACCTAGCTAATATTTACTAAGTTATTAAAATTATCCACATCATTTCATGATTGTGAACAGGGCAGGGGTGAGAATCATTCTTGGAGGGTCCCAACCTCAGCTAGTATTAGCTACAACTGTGTTTCAAGAGACAAACCAGTAGCAGCATCACAGCGCCCCTGATTCAGCAGGGTGACTTGAACTGAGGTTGCTTGTTATCGAAGACTACAACATATAAACTTTGCTAATTGGATATCACCCTGATTGGACATTTTTAGTCTTGGATGTTAAAAGAAACCTAGTGAAGTCAACAATTTTAGAACAATGATGAGAACCGCCCAAGACGTTTACTTTTAAACTAGAAGTACAAAAACAAACTGAAAAAAAATTATTTTTATTTTTCAATTAGTAGAGCCAGGTTGTTTGCATGAAGGTTGAAGCTAGGTTGTGTAGAATGTTGTTTGAACAAGTGATTAGCTGTTATTTGTTAAAAAAAAAAGGATCATTTTAAATTCCAGCATAAACAATAAACAGGCTCCACCAGACAATTTCATCACAAGCAAACTGTATTACCAGTGCACTTCAATTTCCAAAACATGATGCAAAAAAATGAAAGAGACTGTAAACTGTTCAACAGCACTCACAAGAAAGAACAACACAGCTCTGTTAAACAGAACACACAGATACCACACAAGCGTTAAATAATCGCCTCTATACACACACAAAGAGAGAGAGAGAGAGAGAGAGAAGAGAGAGATTGCGCCTGTCATTTGTGCAAATGGCTGTTGTCAGAGAGGCAGGGCAGAGCTGGTGTGGCCAGCTGTCTGAGCGTGTTAAACTGGGCACGGGAGATGAGGATGAGGGGCCAGACCTGTGGCCCTGCCAAGCTAGCTCATCCTCCATTCAAACACACAGAAGTGAGGTTACACCAGACCATCGCCTTAACTCCACACAGCCACTGTGATGAAAAAAAGGACAGAATGTTCACACTGACTAATTAAACATGCCTAGAGCACACTGTGCGAGGACAAAATGATCTCAAAGGGAGATAAAATTCTATGAAGTCTACTGTAATTCAACAAATTGATTGAACCAGAACCAGCAAATGTATTCATATCATACATTAATTGAGAAAGAAGCTGATTTAATCTGACTTTTCTTTAGCAACAGGCAGTATTTTTTACATGTGCGCAAAGTATGCAACGTTTTTCATACTTTAAAAAAACCTCTTTCTTGGTTAAAGCATAACTAATAAGGAGTTACTGCAGAACTATAACATTTAAATATTATTTCTGCAGTAACCATTGTTACTAGGATTTATCATGAATTATTCGTTATCTAATACCACTGTAACTACTGTGGAAGCTACCGTCACTAGTCTTAGTCTAATGACTAATTAGTCATAGCCCCTAAGTAACTACCACTAACAATTAAGTATTGTTTTTGCTAATATCTCCTAAATAACAGTCAGCAATTATTTAATTGAGTCATAACTCCTAAATGCTCTGGGTGTGTGTTCACAGTGTGTTTGTTCAGCTTCAGGAAAGAAAACGTATCAATTTGAGTGGCTTTGTTACAAAATTCCCATCAGAACGTACTGATTTGTGTAAAATACCTGTACACACAGAAAAATAGGGTATTAGTTCTGTACCTATGGGTAAATAAATCAGACAAATACCATTTAGGGTACAACATGCGACCTTAAGGTGACAACTGGAGCTTTGTTTCATTTAAAAGGTTCAAAATGGTTGCTTAAAACAAAAGGTTTATAGTTGTGCTTTTAGTAAGCTTAATGTCCAATATGCAGCAATTTAGTCATGACAAAAATCTATTTTAGGAAAAAATATGTAAATTCCTTCTTTAAATTCTTGGTATAAATAAACAAATTAATAGTTCATAAATGTATTGTCATAGCTTGAAATCATGCTGCATTTAGATAATAAAAGGTATCAATGTTTATCATGTGGAGAGGTACAGTGTTGTTTGTTGGTTGGTCGGTTGGTTGGTAGCAAAAAAGCCTGCAAACCATTTTAGATACAATCCTGCACTTAGATTTTTTTTTGTGTGTACAGACATAAAACACACAATAATTGAATGGCACAGCAAAAAAACTTGAGTAAATAATTTAATCAGATTGAAACTCTATTTAATTTTTTTTTACAATTTAGCCTGTGAATGTTTAAGGTCACATCTTTAAACATAAAGACACCTTTTAACTTTGACTTAATTTCACAGTGCTGCGAAATATAAAACACAAAGATAAGATGTTTGATAATCTGCAAGGTTTAAGACACGTAAACAGGGAGAAATCCAGGATGAAGATGTGAAAAATCTTTAATAGAGAGGAGCTACAAAGGGTTTTACCTGTCGCTGAGAGTATGCTACTACTGCCATCTACAGGTATGTTTATAGCTCCCAAACTTGAGCATTAAATATCAAGTACTACGTATTAAAAAAGTACTCACAGGGTTCCAGGGAAGGACCCATGGGGTGTGGAGTCCATGAGGTGAACTAATAGTGATAAATGGCGCCAGTCTGTTAAAGAAATGAATTAATTACTAATTCTATTTGCTGTTCTGATTGAAACAAGTTATTCAACTGAAATATTGAACTCTGGTTTTAGAACATACAGATTTAGAGCATACTCACTTGTTTTTGGTGAGGGAATTTGTTGATTTCCACAAGAAATAGCTGCCAACGTCATCATTGGCCTCTGCAATCCCAACCCCAGAAAAAAACAGCCTAAAGCAAAGGCTAAGGTCTAACCAAGCAATTACAAATGTTAAACCAATGCCTGGCAAACAAAGCAATATAAGAACATAGCTGCAGATAAAGAGGTAGCTTAAGTCACAAACCTGGTTCCTAGTCTTCACATGATGAAGGGGTTGTCACATGCTCCTAGAATGAATTCAGTATCTTTCAATGTCATATCTACAATAACTGCATAAAAATGCTACATTTCATTAAGCTCATTCATTCATTAAATAATTTATTTTAATAATATAAATAGATTTCAAGGGTCGTGAACTGACTCTATCTTTCTTGAGAGAAACCAAAAAAAGGAAAATAAACAACTTCACAGTTTTAAACAAAATGATAAGATTGTAAGCCTTTTAGCACATTTTCAAAACGCTGTTTCAGCAGCAGTTTAATCCTCACCACTAACTGGTCACTGCTCAGATCGTCTGACAGTTTTCAATATTCATAGAAAGCAATCTTAAAGGGATAATTAAAATTAAAAAAAAAATCGAAAATGAATTAATTAATCACTTACCCTGATGCCATTCGGATCCGTTATAGCTTGGTTCCTCGTCCGACAACATTTTGAGTTGGTTAGTTTTTCAATTTGGTCATCGTTCGCCCAGATCCACACTCCACTCCAGTGTTTGGCGATAATGCACCTCGAAGCTGGTTTGCCACTCACCATGAATACAAGCTAGAAGAAGAAGAAGAAGAAGAAGACACGCCCACCTTGAACTGTCAGCGATATTTCAAGATGGCGCTGTCCTGTCGGGGAGTTTGCCGCGGGGCTTCGATGATCTTACTCTACGTAAAACAGCCTGTCGGGGTTAAAACAAGTCTTTGCACACCTCGACTGTCTTCCACCAAATCCAGGTAGCATTAATATTATGGTCGGAACGGGCGATTATTTGTTGGGAGTTTTTTTTTAACACCGAACTGTCAGTGTCACTGACATCGACAGCTCCCTAACCTCATAATATGATACTGGAAGATGTTTAATGTTAATGCATAACTTCACTGTAACAACGAATACGGTTCACCAAGGACAAGCTTTTAATGATAAAAATATTGGTATTAATTAATCGGGGTTTTTTTCTACAAATTAGTTTAATCGTGTCTGTCAGCAGTTACTGTTGTCATGTTTTATATAGTCGACATAACTCCAGAAATTATTATTTAGATTAGTAATAATAGTATATATATATATATATATATATATATATATATATATATATATATATATATATATATATATATATATATAACTCATCAAAAACTATTTCCTTGTGAATGATTGTAGTATGCTTTTTATAAGCTACATTTTTTACATGCAACAATACATTAAAACCTTAGTCTCTAACTATTTCACCTCATCACCTAAATGGGTATGTCTACCCTAAAAATGCCCATTTGCTTTATCTTGTTTTTTTAATTGTCTTTCTAGTAGTCTGTGGTTTGTAAGACAGTATTCCCCCTCACAAGCCAGACAAGGAATTGGCCGAAGCATTGTGTCCGGTCTGAAATGGGCCAATCA
The DNA here is from genome assembly GCA_900490495.1 of Danionella dracula. Classification (NCBI taxonomy): domain Eukaryota; kingdom Metazoa; phylum Chordata; class Actinopteri; order Cypriniformes; family Danionidae; genus Danionella; species Danionella dracula. Next base: position 8,294,067 of record UELW01000433.1, on the reverse strand, counting down.
GAAGTATGAAAAATTCCTGCAGCGGCGCTTTCCTCGATTTTACCTCCTCTATCATACTTTCATGACAGGTAAAATAAAGATTAATCACGTCTGCATGCATGAGATTAGATCATTGTTATCCAGCATTCCAAAAATATAGGTATATTTAATTGATTGTAAAGGATTCCGGCGCCTGTTGCAAGATGGAAAAGAAGTTCAAGAAATTGTAAAACGTATGGTCAGCAACAAAACAGCCTTCCAACATTTGCCTTACCGTGACATGGAGAAAATCAGGCAGGTGAGACCTTAAGGAACCATTTGTGATGTGCATTGCTGTTTAACAACTAATGAATTCAGTCATTTAATTCTGCGTCTTTGATTAAGGTACGGAGGGACTTAATCAAAGCCATTCCTTTGGTCATCATGTCTGTACCTCCTTTTGCCAACTACTTGGTCTTTATGCTTATGTGAGTATTCAGCATCATATTAACCTTCCTATAATTACTTATAATATTAAGCAGATCATTGAGGTGTAAATGAACGTTTTGGAGGGTGTCAACAGAAGATTATAGTATGAACCAGTAGTTAGAAATCAAGGAGGACCAAATTGAGAATATTAAACAGCTGCATGAATCTTTATTGGTTTGCTTTGAAAACTAGAGCTGCAAAGATTGAAACATTAATTTGTTTTTATTCCTTCCATACTTTTAGCTATTATGAAGAAAAAAAAAAGATATACAAGCGGTGTCTTGTTTTTCTTAGATCTTGCTTCAAGGCTCAACAATTTTAAGTGACATCTGTGTTGGGAGCAGAAGCTTAAGCATTGTTGTTCTTGAATAAATTTACATTTAATTTAAGATTATTCCCACTCATGACTCTGCTTCTAAGGATGCTCAAAGTGACTAAAATCAGCTTTTGCCCACCTATAGCTGACATTTTAAAGACAGTCTGAACAAATCCATTCCGATATTTGCGACCTCAGTCTCAACAGCCAGGTCGCATTTATATGTGGAAGGAAAGTTAAGTAATAGAACTAATAATAAATGTTGTTTCTTTGTTTTCTTGATATGATTTGGTTGAATTGTTGGTGGTTCCAATCGGAAATTTACTAAAGCCACACAGTTCCCTCAAATCACATTCTCTCTGTTTACTTTTGTTTTGATAAAAGCCATTTTCTGGACATAGGCACCTCACAGCGAGCTAGATTTTGTTTATACAAAGGACACATATTGTGTGTAATGTGAACAAGCACACCAGAAAAATCAGATAAAAAGCATTATTTTCGTAAAAAAGTGGAATAGAGCATTAAGACGTGTAGTCTGAACATTGAGATGAAATGAGAGAGAAGATTTTGTGGTTCGTTCAAGCTCATAAGAATAAAGCTTGTGATGGACACAGCCACTGATCAATAACTCAAGAGCTAATCTGTTTTGCTGTAGCTCTTTTTACTGGCAAACAAACAAAGAGGAGCTCCAGCAATTCCACCTCTAGCAACTCCAGCAGCTCCTCTGGCGACAAAGAGCTTGCGGTTCTGTATCGCTCTTTTGCATTGTCCTTTTCTTCAGTTTCTATTCTTCTTCTTCTTGCTGTCACAAAATCAAGGTGAGAGTGTGGCAGGCCTTTGAACATGTGGTCAAAAGAGACACTTTTCATTGGGCCACCGCAAATATTTGGCTGGCGAAAACATGACAGGGCTTTTAAAAAAAAATTTGGCTTGCCCCTGTCACTCAAAAAATTCATCAAGGTGTGTCTGCAGTGGCAGAAATACTTTATTCCTTGCACATGTTCAGCTTGAGGCTGATTTCAGAAGTGAGCAGCTAAATAACATTTAGCTATTTAAAGCTAAATAACATATTTACACCCTGAGTCTATTAGTTATTGCTTGAGTTGACCTTCCTGACAGTTCTGTGATTTTATTTTTAAACTAAATTTTTTTTTGTTATATTAAGATATAAAGTTTTGCCTAATTAAAGGTGGGGCTACTCAAGTAATAAAAACCCTCTAATTTTTTCTGAACTACCAAATCACATTTTTTCTCCCCATTTTGTTCAGCAGGAAGTGGCTGATTATTACAAGCTCTCTTAAGAAAATGCCTCCTTTTCTTTCTGCTAGAACATATTTTCACACTTACTTTGTCAATATTATATATATATATTTAAAGCTCTATTCATTATGTGGCCTTTACATAATTCTTTATTCACCATGCAAGGAGACCACTCTTTCTCTTCTGGTGAACTTATAGAAATTGTTTTTGATGAATTTAGGGCTCAGTGAAACCTTGATTATGGAGTAAAAAGAACCCGTTTCCAAAAACTATTCTCTCCACTTGCGCACCATCTAGCATCAATGAGAGAAGCTCATCTACCTCATCTTTGACCTAAAAACTTAAATGCAATGGTTTCATGTATCCAAGAGAAGCTTGTATTTTTTTTAAATATAGAATCAAAAGCTGAAAACAAACTTTTTTCAGTTTGGTTGTAGGAAATCTTAACAAATAATTTTGTTTTTATTTTTAAAAGGAAAATCATCTGAACAAACTATCCACAAAGGATATCTAAACCAAGGCTCGTAAGATCCCTAGCCTATCGTCCCGGGCTACCAAAATGTATCTCCATCCTGCCTGTCAGGCTATTTAACAGGGAAGAACGATATATTCTAATGCTTTGCATTCTCTTACAGGTAGTTGGATAATTATGCTTTATGTAGTTTTATGGCAACAGGGAGCCACTGTAAATATGTCAAATATTGAAATTGCTTTTGAATTTGTGCTCGCAATTATTTTTTTATTACATTACTTTCACTTTTGGTCGCTATTGTGGCAGTACTGATTGTTACAGGAAGTATTTGTTGCACATCAATGCCTACTAGAAATTACTATCCTCACTTGACACGCAACATCTCTTTCAGCCAGGTTAAACAAGATAGAAAATGTTTGTGCAGTGCAGAGAATTTTGAGTTACACGTCCTTTTGTGTGCGCGAGTTCTGATGGGGCAGATGAGATGGATCAGGGTGAAGAAGGGACAGCCAAAAAAAAAAGCAGACTGCACCACAGCTGAAAAGTTCAGAAAATTCAGACTATTATGTAAATTATGACTATTATGCAGTTGACGTTTCATATTGAGAATCTGACTGATTCAAGTTATAAATTTTTCTTACAAGTTAATAGAAACGCTACATAAAAAAATCTTTATTTTATTTGGGCTTTCTACATTTATTCGGGCTACCAAACACTGAAGAGTACTCTGTTCGAAGGGCTACCAGGGATTTAAAAAGTTTTGCGAACACTGTAAACATTCAGTGTTTAAAAAAATTACTTTAGAGATGTACTTGCAGCACTCTTACAGGTACATACATTTCATTTGTTTTTATGAATCGCAGAGAAAGATGAGTTTGCATTCCTGAGTCTTTTATGTTTGCATGATATAGCCTCAATATCATCATCGAGGAAAACCTTTGAGTGTTGTTTAAAAGATAAACACTTCTCCTGTAGGTACCTCTATCCCCGGCAGCTGCTGATCCGTCACTTCTGGACCCCGCAGCAGTTTGTAGAGTTTCAGGGGGTTTATCATTCTCAGAGGGCTAACCATCACTGGGCTGTGGTCAAAGGGTTGGAAAGCAGCAGCTCTTTTGTTCAGGACAATCGACTCAAGAAGAGTCTTGAAGAGCTGTGCATTAAGGTATTCTTGCCAATGCTGGAAGTTTTATGAGCTGTTTAATAAAGATGCTTTCTTCTCAATGAGACTCTCTATATCTGCAGGTGCGAAGGGGAGCCCATCCTGTTGTGTCGGATGTTCATGCAGTGAGAAGCCTCTTCTCTGGACATCCTCTAGGAATCAATAAACTATATGGGAATCAGATGGTGATTGAAAACTCTCGAGGTTAAACAAGGCAATGTTCATATACTGATGCATTCAATCTTGTGTTTTCAGAGGCATCTCTGTTCACTTTTTTTCCTTACACCACGTCTGCCAGCGTTCTGGACTAGTCGACGATTGAACAGTCACACCTTGGAACTCATGCAGCTGGACCGTGCCATTATGAGATTGGGTCTCCACCAGTTAAACGACTCGGAGCTCAGAGAGGTCAGTAGTCAAACGTTTTGTAGGCACGTTCAGTCAGTGGCAATTAAATATTTTGTTGTTGTTTTTTTCAGGCTTGCTATGTTAGAGGACTCAACCCAGAACAGCTGAGTGTTGCTCAGTTACGCACATGGCTCACACAGTGGTTGCAGTTCTCCACTCACCTCAGAGGTTTGTAGGCTAGAATGAAGTGTGTTTGTTGACGGATGAGGAGTATTTTGAAAATCTCTGCATGTGTTGACCGGGAGTCAATGAACATTAAGTATTTTTACTGGAACGGTTGGGAGATCCCTAAAGGTATCTGTGAAATCCATTTGTTAAACAATTGGGCACATTCAGAGTTTACAGAAACAACATTTAATGTTCTGAGCAAACAGCTCTTGGTGAATGGCGCTCACTCGGGTAGCTCTGTTCTTAATTATGAAAAACTTCAAATATTAAACAGCTTGAACTTATAACTTAAACAATTGATCACCCTCTCAGAATTAACGTTTAGTCACTTGCTATTGCGAACCAAGGGGGAAACCCAGAGGTTGAGAAAATATGCAGCTAGATGTACCAGACTAATGTTAATTAATATTGCATATCCAAAACACTTTTTTGCTGTTGATTTCCTCATTCTCCACTTTGACATCTTCATCATTCAAATGGATTTTCTATTAAGATCCTCGTCTGCTTTCTCCAAATCATGCATTTTACTGGTTTCATACTAAACTTCCAATTTCAAAATATCTGAAAATGATTACCAGGTGTTAACTCTTGTGTGGTGTTCATATTATTGTTACTCAGGTGGTGTTTGCAGGTCTCGTGGACCCATTGCCTTTTGCGGATTGTAATTCACCCAATGAAGACATTTTATGTTAAATACTTAAAGAATATTTACTTTAGCCAAGAAACAAGTGATATAAATAAGTTCTTTAACCTTATTTCTTCATGTTTAGAATTTGAGCCATGTGTGGTGTTCTCATTATTACTAATTTGGCAGGGTTAGTGGGTCTGCTAGACATTACATTTTGGCGCTTTTAATTCACACAACCGTACAATTTTATTGTAAAATCTAAAACCTTATGTTTGTGTGAGAAGACAGAATAAAGGCAATGAATCTACCATTTTCACCCTTTTAAATGCCCCTTGTCCAGTAGACCTGAACACCTTGTGTGTAATATAAATGTGTAGGGGGTATATCTGATATATGTTTTTCACAGGAAATGAGCCAAGCCCAGTGAATCTCAGTTTCAAATAATAAATGCTTGTATAATTTTTCTTTTGATGAAAACTGAAAATGGGTCCCACAGACCCAAACACCATACAAGGGCAAAAGGTGAATTTTAACATGTGAGCACCAGGAGAAAATAAAATGAATAGATGAACTAGAATCAAAAGTTGCTACTATTTATTAGTTATTAATTTACTATTTACAGATATACTACTATCAAATAATTAATTAATGTCGACAAGATTAGATGTTTACAGAACCATTTATACATAGGTGTTTTTTGTAGTTCTTGTTTTTGTTGTTATTTAAAGAGTGGCATTGCAAAAATTAATCAATGCTAATCAATTTTGACAGACGTTTATGAAATGAGATATATAGGCATATGACAATTTCGCCGTATTAAAAATGTTACTTCCTCAAATCTCACTCTGCTGATATCTCACTTTGAGCTGTGATCAAAACAAGTCAACATTTTTATAAGTTTAATGGCAGCTATTGACAGCATGAAGGTTCATCTAGATTTATGTTTAGCGGAGAGGAGGAAAGACGCTGTGTCAAAACACAAAATGTGAGCACAAACAACAACTTCGTCACGAAGCATCCATTTTAAATGAAAATATCCTCTTTCGAATGCTTTCAGTAATATTTTTACTTGGGCTGAAAATAATTCCTTGAAGTCTTACAATTTTATAACTATTTGTGGTCAGTGTTGAGCACTAAAGCAATACTTAGTTATTAGTTGCTGTAATTCAATTACTTTTTATAACGCAGAAGTTGAACACGTTATAATGTTAAAAATAGTCATTTGATTATAGGTTAAATTCAATGTAACTAAACATTACTGCTGTTTATAGAAAGAAAATGTAGAAAATCTTGTTTGTAAATGAAAGAAAAATTTTTTTCTGGTAGTGTTTCTCATACCTATAACAGGATGGACCAAAACAAATTTAGGATGAAGCCTGGAAACTGAGCATTTAATCATTAGAAATATCATTTTCATGTAGAGTTAAATATGATTGTACATTGTTAGTTGAAATTAAAATGTTGGACTGCAGAAAAACACCTGTAATGTTCCTCTTCAGCTAAACTAAACAAGCTGGATTTCTTTCCTCAAACAGCAAAATGGTAGTTAAAATAAGGAAGTGAAATGTCCATAAGTTAATGGAAGAATGTTTTCATTTGAAATGTAAGTTTGTATGCTAAATATTTCAAAAAGCAAGCCAAGATCCATTAAGTTTTTTTTTTGTCTTCTGTTTTGATTGTTGCAAGAGTTTGCACTTCCTATAAAGAGCATTATTGAATTATCTGAAAATATATTTGTAATTACTTGTTCTTTAGAGGGATGGAATAATGTAACCAATTACAATATCTTGATAATATTTAAAATGAATAATTAGTCGTTGAATTGTATTTCCAAAGTAACTTGTACAAAGCTGTTTGTGCTTAATTTCTTACACAATGCTCCTTTAAAACATTGCCACATGATGCTTTAAAATGACTGAGCTGCCTGTTATTGTGCCACTATTTTTTTGTTTGTGGTGATTTGTTTCCTTCCTGTTTGATCAGAGTCAGAGGCATCTCTCTATCTGCACTGTATGGTACTGCTGACGGTAAACTACCCCAAACCACCCCAGCACTGACCCCTGGAGGAAACTGAGCTCTGGTGCTGAGTCCATCACCACCTCTAACAAGAAACAAGTATACACTACAGAGATCTCAACGAATCTTACATGTAAATAAGTGTGCAATGCAGCAGAATTCTTCACTTCAGCTCTGCTTCTTTCTCCATTTTGGGAAATATTTATGTGATAGGTATCTGTGAAAAATGGGACTATTCTTTAAGAGCATTGACAGATTTGGAAGGAATCATGGGAGGATGTTTCTGCCAAGGATTGAGCTGAGCTTGGGTTCAGTTTACGTTTATGCAACATGTTTTTTTTTGTGTTATTTTGAAATATTTCTCAACATTTTTGAATCAAATATGTTATAGATGGAATAAAATCCTGTTTTGTTTGTGTTATGAAATTGTATGATTTAAAATCAGCTGGATAACTGGACAAGTTTACTAAGTCTTTAAAAAATATCAGTATATATATTCATTTTTTAAAAATTCTTATTTATTTTTAGTTCTCAGAATCACACTTTCAGCCTTCCAAGCAGTGCCTTTTACTTACAAATGAATACGACGAGGGGCACTTACATCTTTTTGTTTTGCCAAATGTTTTCTGTTTTGGATTATATATTGTAAAAACATAAATCTTAGAAAATCTGAAATTTTATTAAAATATTCCAACCTTCTTTTGATTGTGTGCTTTTTTTTCCCTAAGCAAGCGTCAGTTCACACAAATTTAAACACAACTCTAACATTCTTTTTTTATTCTTTTGTAACATTAACATTTTAAAACAAAATAAAATTTGGATTATGAAGACCAGTTGATTGTTCTGTAACCCAAAAGAGTCAAAATGATGAGAATGATCAAATATGCACAATACCAAAGAACAGCAAATCAGTGACCTAACAGGAGCCTTAAGTACTAGATCTGTTAAAAATCTAATTGAAAATGGAGTAAGAAAGACAAACAGCTGGCACAAACTCAATAGGTTGAAAACACCTGAACAGTCTTTAGGAGCTTATGTAAAATGTTGTGATGCGAGATGATTACATGACTTCGTAGCCACTCCGTATGGCTCGTGAGAGAATACAAGCCAAAGCAATGCCAGTGATCTGCAAAATAATACAAACATTTGTTGGGATTTAATGATTACGCGGGTTGTTACAGGTTGTTGTTTTGTTTACTCATTGTTCTTACCTGAATGAATGCAATGACAATAGCTGCCACAGCAAACCACAAAACATTGTCCTTCACAAGTTTCTCGAAATAAGCCTGACAGCCCTGTATTATACAAACAAACAAACAAACAGACTCTTAGTGAACTTATTCTATCAGGATATACTATTTCAGTTATGAGATGTTTTCTATGAGAAACAAAAATTACTAAACTAGCCATTTCTGTATTTTTATGTCCGTATGCTGATTTTTATGTCCGTATGCCGTATGCACTAAATGTGGGTGTATTAACTTCAGCCTAAGCATGGATTGGACATTGGTAGTAGCCAGTCTCAAAATTAAAGGCAGTCGATTAGCATTAGCTTTGAAAAGCTTACAACAAAAATTAAAATGTGCTGTTTGTGATATTTAAATACCACTTGTCAGCTCTTGTCCTGTCCATACTGAATTAAAATTATAGCCAATCAGGCCAAGCTGTATTAGTTTGGGGCTGTCTTTACTGAGTGAATTTAATGAAAAAATGTTTTACTAAAAGTCGATTAACAAAACCATATTTACGTTTGTAAAACATGTTTGCATTCAATTACTTTTTACAATGAATCCTGATTTTGTGCACACCATTTTTTTTGTAGGAACAATTTTTTTTCTTGAGCATGAGATTAATGTTCCACGCACTGATTTAGGCTTTATTATGACTAATTTATACGCATTGCATGCATTATGACTGTTTATACGCATTACAGTCGAAGTCAAGATAACATTATTAAATGGTTTCTTTCAAACTAGGTAATAAGGAACGACTGTGTTTAATTAGGAAGCATCATGATAACGATTCTGTTTGGACTATGCAGACTTTTTACCTTTTAAATCATTGTTTAAAATTTTAAAAAGTCCAATTTTATAAATCTGTTCCCCTTTTGTATGAAATTCATCTTGCACTGCAAGCAGATTTCAGATACTGAATCAAATGACTAAGAATTTAATATATCAAATTTAGTATGTCACATGACTAGTATCTTTAAGCATTTAACAAACAAAAAAGTCTTACATTCGTGTAGATGATGTTGGAATTCTGCATGTTTCCAACTCCACAATTAAGTGTCATGTTCTTACAGCAGGAATCAGGCACTGAGTTCCCAGCAGCGCTGAAGCTCCCCCAATCAGCAGAGGAGTTTGCTCCACAGCACTTCACCTAAAGCAAAGAGAGATTTGTGGTTGCAAACATTCCCACAACAGATCCATTTTTTTTTCATCACAAAGATCCATCCACATTTGACAAAATGACATGAGAGGAGTGAAAGGTGGTGGGTAGACATGTCACCATATACTTTTGAAAGTCGTGTTTAAGTCCCCCTCACATTCCAAGTCAGCAGGGACTTCTATTTCACACTTTTTTATTAGCTTTCGCCACAGAACAGCTCAATCATTTCTTTTATCTGTGCCGCGTCCTCTATACCTGTTTTAGTCAACAAGGGGTTTTAATCTAAATATGTCCTTCACTGCATTCGCCATACTAAATTACATTACATTACTCAAGCAGCTGAGAGGAGACAACGAAGGGAGCAACTAGATGATAGAGAGATTTTTGAGACAGAGAAAACAGAAATTGGAAAAGAATCACATTTTGGGGTTTACCTACCTCCTGTTGCATTGAATCAAGTGCGTCACGGTATTTTGTGGTTTTGTTGTAACCTGCGATCATCTCTTTGAAGCCCTGATCGAGCAGGCTGCTCACCTGCAGAGAAACAGACTCTCATGAATCTGAGGGATATAGAACAACAGGCTTTCAGCAATGTCAAGAGTATGCACCTTCTCACGCATGACATATCCAGCAATGCCAGCTCCGATTTCAGTGATGACGATGAGGGAGAGAATAATAGCAAACTAGTAGAAAACAGAAGTTTCAAAAGTAAGACATGAGAAAAGTAAAACGTTAAGGTCTGCACAGATTTAGAGGGACGTTTCTTTTTTTGAAGAGAAAAGGCATGACAAAATCTTCAAATGCTCGAACTGTTAAAAGAATCTGGTTTGACTTGTTGCCTATGTTGGCAGTCAAGTGTGCAGATTGTCAGGCTTTTACAAATAAACGGATCAGTATAAATCTTAGCCAAAGGTAAATGTGTAACCTTAGTACACTAAAGACATTTAATAATAATAGCAACCCATTACAATAATATTTAATCTATACATTCAAACTTTGGCAGGGTTTTCAGAAATTAGTGGTTACACCTGAACCACTGCTTAATTGTGTGGCTAAACAGCAAAAATAAGAGAAATATTCAAATTTATTTAAATAACCACCAACATGTGGACAAAGACTGCACCCCCATTTCTCAATTTATGAGTGAGTCTAAGAAATTGATGCATAATGGATCAATACATTTAGCAGCATTAAAAATGAATTTGTGCCAACATACTTTCATTTTTGACAGCCAAATTTAAAACATTTTTCCAGTTCAGGATTTTAAGCATCTATTATGAACTCAAAATCTGGGTATTTACAGCAATTTTTTCCTAATAAAAGGAACATGAATCTAAAAGGGTAATTTTTTATGAGTGGTGGGGTTTCTAGCAACAGGTTGACGTAGGTGCAAAGTAAAAAAAGCGTGAACAAAAAGGTTTTTTTGTTTCAGAACAACTCAAGTTATTCTGTCCAGACTTAAATCTCCCCGATTTTGATTGGTAGTTAAACCCAGTCACATCTGAGTTTGTGTGTGTGGGGAAGTACTAGATAAATTAACTGGAAACTTCAAACTTCAGTTTTTAGTTTCAAAGTCATGCTACACATCCCACAACCTCAAAACCCCTGTGGATTATCCATCAACTCAAACCGATTTCTTCCCAACCCTACCGTGGTGACCATGCACTGATTCTCCTTCCAGGCACCACAGCAGCCAAAGAATGCGATGAAGAAGATGACAACTCCCACAATTATCAGCAAAAGAGGGGCACCAGTGTATCCTTTCAGGAGACCCGTGCTGTTTATTGAAACCATGGCCAGTATCCCCAGAACTATCAAAGCCAGGCCACACACCTAAAAACAAGAGAAGGTAACAGAGACTCAGTGTAGAAAAACAACAACATTAAGTTGAGGAAACTTAAACTGTTTAAGTCACATTTTAATTAGGCCTTCTTACATTCTTATATTTGGAGTTGGTTGAAGCCCGTTTTGATATCAATAGCGTTGATATGATAAAAAAATATAGATATACGGAATAATAAGAATTATTTGAAGATTGTTTCAATAAAACAAATAGAATTAGTAGACGTAGTACTTGTTAAAATCAAGCTGCAATTTTTCATTTGAAATTTTCCATTTATTATGCAGTATAGGTTGAAATGAGGAATAATTCATTGTATTAACTTAAACGTTTAATGGACAAACTTGTGGACAGTAAAGAGTAACAATCCACTTGTTTGTTTCTTGTATTTTGTCTGAGGTTGGATCTCATTTGCTGGAATTAATTCTGCTATTTATTTAATAAATATATTCTCCCAAGTAGTTGATTACCTACTTATGAAGCCTGGTGTCTCCAGCCAATACCAAGCCCGACAAAATGGAGAAAAGTGAGACATTTCTCCCCGATGAAGGCCTAACCCTTTTTTTTTTTTAATAAATACTGATTAATAAAAAATGTAGTGTGCATTCAGATAAAAGTTTTGATTTTACTCCAAATCTAAAAAAAAAAAAAAACCCCTGCATTAAGTATTAGTCACTGTGTAATGCTTTAACAGAAACTGCTTTTGTTTTGTGTTCCAATCACAAAACTAGCAAATAGATTTTGTGCTTGCATCATGGACACAAAATTTGCAATTCTAACAGAGAACAAATAGCAGAATCATACTCATACAGTTCTTTCATATAGTTAAAATATTCAGAACAGTTTGGGAAAAAAAGGTTACACATTTGAGGCACCTTTTCAACACTTTAATCTTTATGTCTTGTACAAATATTGAATAATTTTGAGAATAGTTATACAGTTCAATGTATAAAACCAGATTTTAGTTGCCACTTTATTGTGTACAGTACATCTTAAAATAATGAAGGGGCCCATAACCTTTATTTGCTTGGGGATATAATGTAAGAAGTGAGCATATAACACAATATTCTACTAAAACTTATGCAAGATAGCTCAAAGTAGCTGTTTAATAAATTAACATAAAAAAAACAGATACAGATTTCAGGTAATTTAAAGAAACTTAATAAAAGACCACCCACACTACTGTAAAATAACATGTATGGAGAATTAGCTACTGTGAACGTTTTTTCTAAATAAACTAACATTTTAAACAACTGGGCAAAATTAATCACCTTTAAAGGTCTGCAAACTAAATTCCTTATATTCTGCATCAGATTATGTTTTTACAATACATTCTAACAACTTGCCATAGCAACATTTCAGCTGATTAAATATTTGTTGTAAGAGGAATTTGTACTCCGTCCAAAAATAATGTGTAAACTTGATCAACAAATTATTAGCAAGCAAGTCATTATCATCACACTCTTGATTTACAGCGTAGGCTAGCAGCAGCGCCTGACACAGCTGAGCAAAGAGTAAAGGATGTTTAGTTATGCGCTAACGTCGGCTGTACAAACGTCTTACAAGATCAGCATTTTATCACTGAAGTAGCTGGACAAACAGAGCAACACCAGAGTCAATATTTGATGGTTCTAACCAGCAGCAGGTAGCCGTATGAAATGGACAAAGGGACACAAAAGGAGGAAAAGTTCCGATCTTCTTTTTGAGAGAACACAAATATGTGGCCATAACCAGGAGTGTCTATTATTACGCATAGACATTAGACATACACAAGATGTTTCATCTTAGGAGAGATATTTGAACATCTAAGGCATATTAGCCCATACTCCGGTTGACCATTACATCATCCTCTGTTTATCAGAGAAACACAGATAATCATATGGAGAGCATTGCATATTGGTAGCAAAAGTACAATAATCCATCACATGATCGAGACTTAGTTTCATAGAAAATTATGATTCATCTGTAACCTTTCGATGTCAGGATTTTGGCCCTAGATCTCTTGGATTAGCCTCTGTGGGAGTCGTATTGTACTCAGAGATGTCACTTGGTAAGCATACCATGATGGAAATAGTTTCTTCCAGCACCAACAAATATTCAAACTGAATGTATAATATTCTCTGGGGCAGATCTTGAAATAATGAACCATGTTTTTATTTCATTTCGCTAGGATTGCGCAAATGGGTTATATGGCAGCCTTATTAAGAATGTCTTTGGCAGCTGCATTCTGAACAAAATGTAGTCTTCAAAAGTTTTAAACTAGCATCAAAAACCCAATTGAAAATTCTGCTGTTTGTGTTCAAGACTGAACTGGATAACCCCAGAATATTTGCTGAGTTCCTCCATTAAGATCAACCCGGTCACTTTGATCATCTGTTATGGAGCTTTGTTGAAGGCCAAATGAGATTGAGCTGCTATTAGAGGAATGAACTCTCCTTTGGTATCTGAACAGCAAAATCAGTTTTTGTTTATTTTAAGGTGCAAGAAAAGACTTATTTGTGCATCAAGGTATTTTCAACAATGAGATGTGTACTTTGTGTTGTGCTGCATTGATTTGCGGTTGTGTTTACATTTCTTCTGTTTTGTGTACTTGTGATTCATATATTATCTATGATAGCCTTTTTAAGTGTTTTTTTCTGTTTACATCTCTTGAAAATGTTGTCTAACCCTTTAGAGTTCAGTTACTTACTAACTTCCTACCTAAAAATATTAGTTGTTATTTAAATTCTTCTTATTTACTTCTCAGATATAACTGTACTTCTCAATTGAAAACTCTCCACCCTTCGTACTTTAAATTTTTTCGGAATCATTTCTGAATAAATGAGGATGAAAAAAATCTTGTTTGTGAAGGTGACCCATAAAATTCTATACTAAATAATAATGAACATTTTCAGGGCTATGAAATTTGATTTTAAGGTGTATTATTGCTGTGTAATGTACCTATTTCCAAATGTAAAAAAAGTTTTTACTTTTACTTTTTAAACTTTATAAAGTTTTTTTTCCCAAAGATTTCAAAGACTTGTTCAGGAGAGAGTAAGCAGACTAAAGCAACTACAGTATATATTGAACGCAAAGGCAAAGCTAAAATAACAAACTAAATGGTCAGATCACTGTTCATGTAAGAATTTAAAAACACAGAGTGTGTTAAATTTACACAAGACATTCTGTCAACACTCAAATGCGCATTATAAATGTGTTGAGAGGGATTTCTGTGATCAAACAATCTGACAAGGAAGATGCACGCAAGTGCTACGTGTCCAGGGCCTACAAGGAAGTCAAGATTATCTCCCGCTCTAATCATTGAGTCAACTGAAACTAAACTTGCACAGTATATAATTTCACCACGGGTTGAACAATGCTAGCATCAACAGCAGGATATTCAGCATCAAGCAGGGATAAGAGCTGAGGGCCACAGTGTGGAACATAATGTGGATTGGGTTTGAGAGAGGTTTTACCTGAAAGGAGTTTACAATTGAATGTCCTTTTCCAGTCTAAAACATTACCAACATGTTTTAAGCTCACCATAGAGTAGAACTCATTATTTTCCTTCTGTGTCTCAAAACACTTCAAAGTTTTTACTTGTCTACAGTTCTTATTTAATATAGGATCCCTATTCTGGAGAATCCCTTCACAAATCTAAATTGACTTTTTAATTAGGTTACATAGTAAATATTTTCTCAAACAGAAAAATATGGACAGCAAAGAATTGTTAAATATTGTAATAGGTTATCATCAATATTATTTGTTTTTCAATTATGTTACACTTTTTATTTTACTATTTGTACTTTCTACTAAAAAAGGCTAAAAACAAGATGTTCAATGCAAGTTAAAAAACACAGATGAAAACATGAAGTAAACAGACAGACCTCATCAATTAGACCAGTGGCTCTGTGATTTTTTTTTAAGTTGTGGATAGAATTTTTACACTGTGTACTTTCATTTACAAATTTAAACCACTGATTTAGGAAATAAATAAAAAAGCAGATACATGTAGATACAACATGACGGCAAAATGTAACAAGGTGGCTAGCAAGGTGGCTAGATGAGCATTGGAGATTCCCATCAGGTTTATTTACTCATTGTAATTGGAATGTATATCTGTATCCAAGCAACTGTTTAAGTTTCAGATTTATTTTATTGTAGTATATGCATTGTGAGCACAACTCTTGCTTTTATCATGGAGAGAAGTTTGCCATCTGTATGTTGTCCTTAAGTATTTATATTAAGTATTTCTACTCTGCCAAATGCAGCCTTCTGTTGCTGTTGTCCTGAAAAGTCTGTCATTGATGTCGCATCATATTATTGTCAAGTATTTATGAGTATGAGTTCATGAGCTTTGTATCGATGCTTCACTAAAAGAGGCTATTTTCTGTTGTCAAAAACGACTAACCAGCAAGTACAAACTCAAGAACTCAGAGAACCTACGTTGTTCACATGGTTGACTCAAAATGATGTGTTTCAGTCATCTGACTGTCTGAAAAACATTCCTGAAGGCTGCGCACACTCTGAGTCATATTAAAGTGGAATCCTGTTTGGTTCCATGACTGGTAAATGTGTGTCATATTCTAGACTTCAAATAGCTTGTATTGAGTTTTAAATAATTAAGAGGCAGGACATTTGCTGGCCTCAAAGCTAACATGAGAGGTAGTAAAAAGTTCTAACCTCTTTAAAATACAACTCTTCACACACAAGAAAGGGAAGTGAGTTTGCAATTATGGGCAAACCCCTGACAACTGACAAATGGGAGGTTAAACGGTATGGAAATTGAATAATACTCACCCAAAAGATGAAATTAAAGAAAAAAAGCAGGTATTTCACACATTTTGCTCCACCTTCTACAGTCATGGTGCCTTTTTGTTGAGATCCTGAAAGCAAAATGAAGATATAAACACATAAATGAAAGTACATGTCCACACCCACTAACCTTTAACATGGATTTAAGGTTACAGATGCAGGATTACAGTATATAGGTCACAGAGGCTAATATTTAACAGTTTTATAGCTGAAGGTCAAACATCCTTTTCACACCAATGAAAGAAGCTTTAAACGCAAAGAGAAACTCAAACAGTTTGGAAAAAAAAAGCTTCCATCTACTGTGATAAATGGCGATGGGAGCGGTTTATTTATAAATAGATATTTAAGGAAGGATCAGCTGCAGACTTCTAAGTTAGCTTCAAAATTGTGTATATTGTTATGTTGGAGAAAGACAAGCAGCTGTAAGATTAGTTTAGCAAACACAAACTGAAAAATGAATTCTGGGCGCAGTGAGGAGTGGTGACAGAGGCTGCTTCTGTTTGTCACTTAAAATTAGCAGTTAGTAAAACTTTTTACTTTTTGAGAATACAAGAGACTAACAATAAAGTAATTTTGGATGTCATTATATGTACTATGCATAGATAGACTCTTAAAGAGTGATGTTTATTTATTTAGGTTTCAAGTGTATGTTTCAAACCAAACATCTCTTTCCAAATACTTTTAAACATGTTTTCACTGCCATTTAAAATCCTGTGACGATTAAAACATGAAATACTGAGTGTTGGCATAAGCTATTAAACATGAATCTCCATTTTTGTTAACTATGTGTAAAGTGAAGTTTAAAATGTAGTTTTATATATCTGCCAAGAAAGAGCTTACCCAACAACAAGCTTCCAACATCCCAGCTAAGCTGTGGCATTAAAAAGTTTATATTACATACTTTGTAAAATCTATTGAAAAATGCTCCTGTTCATAATCTGACCACTTGAGGCTGGCTCTAAAAGTGACAGGGTACCCATTGACAGCCATGCTAAAGTGGGGTAAAGATGGGCTTTTTACTTTACAGATAGAAAGAATGTTTTACCACATCTGGCTCCTATGAGTTTTTCTAGGCATACTGCTTAACATGGACATTATAAAGTTGATGGGGATGGTTTTCTTATTATTTATTAAAGATGGTTTAAGGTTTAAAGTTTTGCATAATTAAGGGCAGAAATATTAAAATAAGAGCCATTCACCAGTGCTGAGGTTTCATTTCCAATCTACCAAATCATGTCACTTTACCCATTTTTGACTCTGCTACACAAGAAGGAAACAGCTGATAACCCCAACTCAAAGTCTCATTTGCTTTCTGCTAAAACCTATGGGTGACATCATGCACACTCTGTCCATCTTATATGTGATCGCTTTTTCTTTAAAGTTAGTTGTTCAATTGTTTATCACTCGATGACTCCTTTGCAATTTTAAGGAACCATGAATCAAATGTACAAATGAGTTTAGATTTTGAGCCGATCTTCGTTAAGTATATAGGTGATTCATCTTAAATTACTTGTTTCCATTTCATGTAACATCTTTCACAAGCTTTAGTTAGCTTTTGTTCATTTCAAGGATTTCATTTTCAAGAAGTGCTACGGTGGTTTTCAGATAGACTTGTTAAAGTATTAATAATTTTTTGTCTGAAACAAAAACAGTCAAACAATTTTGGTGAACGAGATTCAAAAGAACCGAGTCCCCAAAATGAACCAAACTTTCCATAAAATCTAAATCAGAATGACGACACAGAAGTTAAAACAAACATTTGGTGCATACTACCAAATAACATTCAACAAACTACTCAAAGTAGAATAGTATTAGGCGAAATGTGGAGTCTGAACTGCAGTATGAGGTGTGTTAAGAAACAGGAACAAAGTAAAAGCGTGAGAAAGGTTAAATTCTTCTCTTTACATCATCTGACTGAGATCACGAGTTTCATAGTTAATCAGGGCTTTGTTCGGTGGCTCAGACGTTTATTTAAGAAATTGTCCGTTTGGAGAAACCACTAACGTTATATTGTACCAACTCTAGAAATTGTAGAAATGTCTTATGTATTAACATTTACAAAAAGCGTTGTTAGTTCCTGATAATCCTCCCACGGTTATTACACAAACTCCCAACTACCCGCCTTCGTCAAGTTTCTACTCGAACGTGAAAGGGTGTTAAACAAAATGTAAAAACGAACTCGTGAGAAAAAAACGCGTTTGAAAGGAACGCGGATAATGTTTTGAAGACGTCTCGCTCTCTGGAGATGGGTCCTGGACACAAGAGTTGCGAAGCAGGAAACAAAGCGACCATTCACGAGCTAAACTAAATTTCACGCCGCGTGTAATTTTCGAGGGTTTCCAGTTAAACCGAATTACTTAAGATAACAGAGAACACGCGCAGGGTTTCTTCAATCACTTGAAAGTGTTACTTTAATTTAGATATTTTAAAAACAGTAAAGATTCACACAGCAATTAAAGATTAAATAAAAGCTTACCGTCAGCGTTCAAGTGAATTTAGCTCTGGGGAGCAACTTGAAGTGACTTTATTAGCAGCTGTTGCTTACACGGATATGAGTAGTGAGCAGTCGATGAGGGTGTACTTTACTGTGTAACGCTTCCTAAACTCACCCCACCCCTCCCCTCCACTCCACTCACTGCGTAGAGGATGAGAGGCAACGATAACAACAAAGAGGAAACTGAAATGTTTCTACTTTAAAGAGGCATTTATGCCCCATATATGTCTCATTAGACACACCGTTGGGGTAAAATTTAAGAAAATGTAAGGGTTAAGTTTAACAGGTTGAAAAAATATTCTAAAGTTCTTGTTGCTCGTGGCCGCCACCTGGTTAGCCGTAATAGAAAGTGACTGAAGTTGTAACTCCTCGACTGACCAATTGAGGCCCAGAAGTGAGCCGATTCCCACTGACACCCATGATAAAAAAATATTATTTTTGTATCCTAAATAAGCACATCTAATGGCAGGTAGCATTGGTTTTTAATTTTCATTACCAATTTGACTTTCATGACAAATTTTTATTACTCATTTGTTTAAGATATGCTAAGATTTAAAGTTTTGCACAAATAAGAGCTGGGCTACTTGAGTGAGATAAATCCCTTACTTTTTCTCCCACAGATCAGGCTGTAAATGTCATTGAAAATGTATATTGATTTGTATTCTGGAGTACAATTGCATTGAGTGTTTTGGAGAATGGGGTTTATTTCCTGAGTTCTATGGATGAGTTCGCTATTAAATAACTATATTCTCTATTAAATAACTATATTAGTCATGGAATCTAATCCATCAAGGCCCTGTAGAATCTACAGGCCTTTACACAACAATATTTTCTCAAAACTAGAATAAATGGTCAGCTTTATTATTTTTTAGTAATAAAACTTTTTTTTATTATTTAACTTTATATGGCGAGTGCATAATTTTCCTTCACTCCATTAAAATGCTAAAGTCAACAACAGCCCTTGGAACAGTTAATGTTTTGCTTTCGTCAAAAAACTCAAACACTCGCAGCTTTAAAGCTGTTATAGTTTGTCATGCAAACAAAGATTTTTAGACGATTATTTTATTGTAGGATTTTAAATGTCAACTGACATATTGAAGATGGCAACAGAGACGACAAGATTAGACGGTGATAAAATTGTGTTATTGCTCTGATAAATTAATCCCTGACCCAGCGGAGCAGGTAGACTCTAGAATTTGCATCCTGCAATGCTATAACAACATAATGTTTTTCTCCAAATTGGAATGTAACCATTTGAATTCAAAAATAAAAAATGACAATTTTTTTTACTGACTGAATACAGTCTACTAGTTTAGCGTCCATTTAGTACATTTTCTTTTTTAGAGGAAAATATGAAAGCTTATAATTCCTTGAAGATTTGAGACAAGTTAAATCTTTTGGCATACCTGTTGATCTACTGCATATTTAAATGCAAGCAAAAAAAACATCTATGTTGATTGTGTTTTCCCATTGCATCACAATGCTAGCCCTTATTTAACATTATGTTGAGATAGAGATATATAGAGATCTTAAACAACAAAGAAAGAATGTGATTAAGACAGATCTGTTTTTAGACAAAATATTTATTTTATCGTATGCTAATCTGTATGTATTAAACAAACACGTTTATTACATTTTAGTCTATACTTTACTTTGATATGAAAGAGATGCAACCACTGTAAAAGAAAGATGTGACCTACAAAACCATATAAAAATGACAACACACTCATATTCCAAGCGAAGTCAAGGATCCAGAACTTCCAATCTTCTTAAACCTATTAGCAGCAGCAACAGCTATGTAGTTTTTCTGTACAAAGGAAGAAAGTATGAGATGTGAAGAGGAAAAGCAGCATTGCAAGAGTGCTGAAAGAGCTTTCCACCTTCCACAATCGTCTGGCCATGTATTTCTTGAGGAGAACCTGTGACTTGAGCACGATGTTGCTTTTCTTGGCTTTCTCAGAGAGGTTGTTGAGCCACGGGTGTTTGAGGCACTGCGTAGCACTCATGCGCCCACTGTTATAGAAGATACAAAATTAGCCAGTGAAGAAAGCTATGGGGTCTCAGATGTGTTTGGTGCAAAATACTTTAAAATAAGAAAACATTTCAGGATGTGTCATTGTTTCGAAGTATACCTTCGTTCTCTGATCAACAGGTTGGTGACAAAGTCCCGAGCATCAGTGGACACATGCTCAAATGCATCTTCATCAAAGTACCTGCACACATCCAAAGAAGGGCAATGATTAAAGTAATTCAAATCAGATAAATACTTTTTCTACAAAACCATACTTTTTTATTAAAGACTTCATAAACAAACTGTAATTGTGAGGTAAAGTTCCTCAACAAAAATGTGTTTTTCTGATATATTTCTGACATATGTTGATCGGTGTGTCACATTTATTACACATTATTTGGAAAATCCACTTATAAACTAGATAACTTCAGAAAAAAATACATTAAAAATAATTAAAAAATGCAGAACATCACAGTTCAAGAACAGAAGTTGAAAATTACTCTGAGATATCAGCCATCTGTCAATTTTTATTAACAACAACAGATCAGTCAATCAATCAATGCAAATGTTTATATGACACAGTTTCTAAAAAAAATGGCTTCACAAATAAGTGGAATTTGCCTTTTAAATTGTAACTCACTTTGGCTAGTTCTGTTGGCTAAGAATAAATGCAGAATATATATTTTACTTCAGGAAACCAAGAAATCTAATTATCCTTGTTCGATCTATTAACAAGGGTTGTATATTCGTTGATATGCTACATAAGCCTAATACAGCCTAATTTATGGGAAATATAGAGTATCCAATTCACTTATTCACATGTTTAAAAACAGAGCCAATAGAGTAAAAAAAACATCAGCATACACACCAGGAGAAGATGAACTCCCCCAGCAAGAGTTACATGTTACCTCTGCATGTGATCATCTGACATAAAAATGCTCACAATATTTTTAACAAACTGACAAATACTGGACCACAATTTATGCCACTCTTGAAAATAAACTATTTTTATTGTTCTTTTAAAAAATGTGCCTTTCAGAGATTTTCAAATGAGGATTCCCCCTCACAATTACAAGATGATAACAACTCAATCTTTCTCAGCTTTAACATTACTCACCAGATAATTTTACAAATATGAATGAAATTGCCAAATTTTAATTTCTCCATTTAAACTTCACAATTGGCTCGAAATAGCTTTCCTCCTGAACTCTTTCTTCTCAGTTTTGAGTTTTACATACATGCTCAGGTGAGAAAAGAATTATAAATGTTCAACGGCAAGAAAACCATTTTAAATTTTATTGTCTTCCTCGATTAAAACCATCAGTTCCTATATTTCTGTAAAGTTGCTTTTTGTCATGCAAAACAATCAACCTACCAGTTACCCATGAGCACATTGTTGAGGGTCTCATTGTCATCATCCCCAAGAAAAGGAGAAAGTCCACTCAAACTAGAAAAGCAGAAACAAAATGTGATGTTTGGGATTGAATCAGTTCAAACATTCACACTGAGCGTCAACACTCTGTTTCTGGAGGCAAGCCAGGACCTTCTACAACACTAGCATTGCCTTAATTATACTAAGCAGCTCGAAGGATGACCCTGAATGATGTTTTACTGCCTGTTTGATGTTACTGGAATCACTCTGTTCTTTTATGAGATAGCACCCAGCATTGGGGAAGTGCTGCCATCTGGATGCCATGAAAATAATTGCATTTGTGTTCAAAGCTTATTGAAGTATCTGTTGCATAGAGTTACACTTGGTGAGTGGAAAAGCATATGGTGACTTACAGCATATAAGTGACAACTCCCAAAGTCCACATATCTGTCGGGAAGGAGACAAAATCAAAATTCACCACCTCCGGAGCTAAAAACTCAGGTGTTCCGAATGAAACTTTGAGCTTCTCTCTTGGTTTGTATCTGTGGGGGAACATGGGGAAAAGTTAAGTAAACCATAAAATTAGCCTTGACATTAATGCCTGAACAAGGATTAGCACAAGCCAAAATAAACTGCTGTCACTGGAAAAGCATGCAAGGTTGCTGTCAGCTAGGTAAAACGGCTGCTGACAACACTAATCTGCTGGATAGGTATTGTGGAAAAATCTTTCTCCCACCTCCTGGCAAGCCCAAAGTCGATGATTTTCACCTGATGGCTCGAACGATTAACAAGCAGAATGTTCTCTGGCTGAAAGTGAAAGGTATAAACATATTGATAATCACCTTTTTTAGAGTGTTTAAATATACTAAACTCTGTATGCAATCTCTACAGAACTAAAGTTCTGTACCAGTTATGATATGCCTATTCTCAGTTTTTCACTCTAAGACCCCATTGTGTACAAGACCGTGTTAAATGTTTGGAATTACTAAAATAGTTATTTTTAAATAGATCAATCGGATAATTAGCACCAGTCAGTGCAGGCTGATTCCCTTTCTATGCGACAGGCACCCCCTGCATTCATCTTGGAGAAGGAACTCTGGTGGAGTTCATGTTTTCCTCATGTACATAGTTTTTTTCAGCTATGGACCTCTGTGAGACTAGACAAGAAGGGCTCTAGTGAGATGCATATGCTCTTGGCATGCATTGAACACACGTTGACAGCCCTTCCCTAAGTAGTACATTAAACTCCTGAGTTTTCTATACCTCAGAAACTCAAGTTCTGTTGCTAATTTAGGGGGATTATTGCAACGCTCTCATCCTGGCACCCAAGATGCCAACTGAAAGTGAATGAGTAGAACTTAGAGATGAGAAAATACATATCTTTTGAGAGACAACAACAAACTTTATTCTACATTTTTTGAGTACTATTTTACTTTATAATGGGTATTAGGTTTTGTAATACAGAAGTACCTTGTTTGTCACAGAAGTTATTTTGTAAACATGACAGAGCGATAGACGAAATATGTGAAGTATATCAATTGTCTGCCCAGAAGTCCATCATTATGTGTGATGTTAGCATCCTCCTCTGCCTTCTGAAGCCTGCCAAAGGTGCCTTTGATGGTGCAGAATGTTTAGGCATCATTGCAAACATACTGTACTACATCGCAGGATGCAGAAAAACGTGCTGAAACAAGTCAATGAGGTCAAACAACACGGACGTTTCAGATGCAAGAGGATGCTCATTTGACTTATTGTTTGTAAATTAGTCACTAGAAACTATTGCCTTCAATAACTTACCCTAACCTTAACTAAATCAACATTCCCCTGACATACAAGTCAGTCAATCTTTGATCAAGAGGGAGCTTGAGCACAAGCCCATTTGGCTATGCAGCGAGTACAATTTAAAACACAATCCGTTATATTAAAAAAAGCATGCCAAAGAGCAAGAAATGCACAAAAAAATGGTGAATCAGCAAGTCCACAAAAGGTGAACCGTATTATAGCGAGGGACCCTATTTGTTAAAAAAAATGGAAAGATTTCATTTTTAGTGGTTAATCAAATCTTTGATTTAAAATGTTTATAAATTTTGAGATAAAAAAAATATGACAAAAATGTCTTCTGTTTAAGTGTTAAACTCTTTAAAACATACAATTCTATATATCAACCGGTAATGCTTTGCTTGATAAATTTACAAAATTTACAAAATTTGAACAAAGAAGCTATGGTGAAACACAGGATTTGTGTGAGGACAGTCAGCTCTCTTTACCTTGAGGTCCAGATGGAGCACATACATCTGGTGCATGTACTGGACACCCTCACAGATTTGTTTCACAAACACCATGGCATCCACCTCAGTCAGCGGAGCGCTCTCATCTACTATCCTCTCAAACAGCTCTCCTCCCTCCACACTGAAGAACATTCAAACATCCCCGTGCTGGAATATTATACAACATATTTTTGGTTAACACATTTAGGACTTGCATACTCACTATTCCAGGATCAGCACAACTTGGTTCTTGACCTCAAAGGCCTCATAGAGCTGGAGGATGTTAGGATGACTCAGCTGATTCATAACCTGCATCTCATTCAGTGCCATATCCTGCAACAGAACAGACGTCTCAAGGAGAGCTCCACCACTCCTACCTTTGGTTTTCCTGATTTACACAAGCCACCCAGCAAGTGATGTCTGAAGCCTACTAAGGGAATTTACTTACCTGAAAGTCCTGAAACCTTAATGACACTGGTCAGAGGTGACAAATCTTAGGTTCAAGTGAGATTTATTTTCTCCATTTGTGCTTCCATTCCATCATGTAATGTATTTAAGAGGAAGTTATACATACTATATCTTGATATAAAACAAGCTCTGTTGAGAATTCAGAGGGATTACTTTGATAGACTTTGCAAAAGGCCGGCTCATTCGGGGTATTTAAGACACAGTTTGTATTTAGATGAGAGGAGCTCATCATGATGCCAGAGATGTGAAGATGAATGAGCACAACTTTATGCTGTGAAAAGACTTATATTTTGAGAGGTATATCTTGAAATAATAATTAAAAATAAATGTAAAAAATTACATCAAATGTACCAAACATTTACATTTACACATTTTCTGATGATATATGTAAAATTAGGATTCCAGATGTTAAAAATTACATAAAAAAATATTTTCTTCATGTTTTGTTTTAAATGGATGTAAATGTGTTTTACCTTCTTTTTTTTATTTATAATAGCAATAATTATTTATATAATGTTTTTTTCATCTTAACCTTTTAATTTCAACTGTAAATCCATTTAAAAAAGCAAAATAGCAAAAAGAAGGCTTTTATATAAGCAAAAATACTGTATATTATTTAATGACTCATCATGGCAACATCCATAAAGTACTAAAACCTAAAAGCCATATTAAACCAGTGTTTTTAAATCGTGAATAATGTTTCATTTCATTCTGTTAACAGAGCCCAGAAAAACACTGAGAACACTGTACTTGCGCTGTGACTGAAAGGACGCAAAAGAAAAAGGCACTTAATAGAGCATGTGACCGTCTTCCTCTTCTCAGAGGTTGAATTCTGATATTAGAGTGCTTATAGGCGCCTTTAATAAAGGGAAGAGGTCATGAGGGGAACACAAACCCATAGTGACTCTTGCAGGATTTTGCAACACATTGCTCTCATGATAATGAATACAATTTCGTGACACAAATCTTTTTATATCCATGTGTGTAAATGACGCGGATTGGACACCTCAGGCAACTTCTGGTAAACTCTAACTGATGGAACGTCCAACGCAAAGCCCTAGCATTTCAAAAATACCAGGATTCAGACCTCTGAGTAAAACTATTTGACCCTTGTCAGCTTGAAAAAGAAGATAGATCTTTAACTAAGCACCTACAAGTACCTTAGTTTCAAATGATCCAGTAGGCATCAAATTGCAATGAAATACACGTTAAAAATATTTAAATCTTGAGAAACGTTTACATTAAGACATTACGATATTTACGTCCTTATCATGTAGATGAGATTAGACCTCTATGAAGATGAGATTAGATCTTTATACCATTTTGAGATTAAGGTGGCAACTAGGGTTGTCCAGTTGTTGTGGATTTTTAACCATCAGTAAAAAAAAATAACATTAGATCATGAAAAATCACAATACATTTGTCTCTAATTTCGCAAAGTGGAGCACAATAGAACAAATAGAATGCAAGCTTAAAAGGTTTGCTGATGTTTGTTGAAATGTTTAAAATGCTGTTACTCAGACAATGCTAAGGTTTATATCCAAAACTTTTATTTAAAAAGGCACTTCAGATTGAATCTGTGGCGTAAACAAATATGGAGAGTATTGCTGATTTGGCAAATGTCAAAAAAAAGGATCTGACCCTCTCGACAGGAGAATGAACTAAAAAACATTTCTGCTTAAGTAGTTGGTTACAAAGCATTCATAGAAAGGAATTTTAAAATGTGGTTGGACAAAGTATACCAACCTTGAGAGGAATGTCTGAGAAAACCTTTTATGGATTTTGAGGAGTTTTACAAAGAGTGGGCGGAGAATGAAGTGCAGTGCAGTGAGGTTACAAGAGCTACTTATTTCATAATGTAGTAGTCAATGCACTCCTAAACCAGACATAATGGTAGGAGGATCTTGTTGGTGGAAAAAAACAACAACAAATTGACTGTTGTTTGATGCGGGAAAAAAATCAAGTTGTAAGGTGGAGAGGCAAAGAAGCCATGTTGCTTGAAGACCAGTTCAAAACTTCCACTCTCAGTGATAATTTAGGCTGCTACGTCATCTACTGGGTTGGATCACTGAGTTTTCTAAAGCCAACAGTCTTACTTTTATAGTCTATACTTTCCTCTGCTGATTTTAATTTCCATAAATATGTTGGAGCTATGGCCCTTAATTGACCAGCCAAATCTTCTGAAGAACTGCATAGATACACTTCATGTTTATCTAACCCTAACCTAACCATGCAGAGGAGCTGAAGGCCCCTGTCAACATAACATTAGCATTTCCGTCATGCCATTGTGCATTGATTGATTAAAAAGCATATTAAAGCTGGACGTTCACATTGTTGTAGATGTTCCTGTGGATTACAGATTAGGAGTACTCACTCGTTCCCTTGCATTTCTCGTGTTGATGATTTTTGCAGCAAGCCTCATCCCCGTCCTGGTCTCTGTACATTTATGCACCTTCCCAAAGCGACCTCTAACAAAAAAGTAACTTTTCACTATGTTAAGACGTGGCTAGAAAGATCTAGGTGAAATAGCTGAGTATCTCACCCTCCCAGAACTTCTCTGGTGTGGATACTGAAGGTGTCACAGGGCGCAGGGTTACTCTTTAGAGTCACAAAGCGGTATGCGAAAGGTGCAGGCTGCAGTGAAATATCATCTGACAGAAGCATAATACATTAATGCAAGTGGTTTTCTTAAATATTCATCAAATTAGTCTGCTAAAGCCAGGTCAGAGATGTTAGTGGTTAAGATGTATGATTTATAGTTCTCTTATTGTCATGTTGTTGTGGGAACAGCTGCAGGAGAATAGACAGGACAATACTTTACCAGGGACAAAGGATTATCATACTCTAGATGTTTAAGATGTCTAAGGTCAGGTTATACTGGAGGCCTTACTTGCAATTCTGTCACCTTTACAACTATGTCAGTGTGGATGTTCTGTGCTCTTCTGGGAATAGTTTTAGTCATCAAACATTAAACATTGATTTTCTTTCCAATTAATGACATACAGATCTAACTTTAATTTTACATACCAATAACTTTAAAACAGGTTTTTGGAGGGTTGTTGCTTTTCATCTGAGTTTGAATCTTGTCTGTAGCTGGACTTATTTTAATCTTTACTCCACCAGAGATTTGCTTTCCAACTCCAAATTTTTCATTAGTTTTTTTCTGTTGTGACATTCCTGTATCCGCCTTTCCACCAGGGACCTGCAGTCTGTGCAAGATTAAAGTTTAGAACCATTTATCTCACGTTTTGCGACTCTTTAGCACTCGTTTCTTTGCAGATATTTGGACATTTCTTTTTACACTTTTGTACACTTTAAATTGAAATCTTGTCAACTTTACCTTTCCAAGGAGTTGGGACAGCTTTGCACTTGTCTGAGTGAACATGCTTCTTTTGCTGCTGCAACATTCAAACCTAGTGCTTTTGGTGGATTGTGGCTTGAGGGTAACAATGTTGCATCTTTTTGATGGGGTGGCATCATTTTTGAGGATTTTATAGATCTTTGTGAATCTAAAGGAGGAGAAAAGCTTGTTTGGGAGGATGATTTTGAATCTGCCAGGCCCTCGGATCTGGTCGGCTCGAGAGGTCTGATCAGTGGAGGTACTGCTTGTTCAACGGTTACTGCCATCTTGGGTAAGGTGTGGTTTGGCAAAGCAACATTCGATCCTGGCTTTGGAGTTGTTGAGTTAGGAAAAACCACAGATGTCACAGGAAGAGAGCTTGGAACCATTCTTGATGACTTTGTGATTGGTAGTGATAGTTTCCTATCATCACGAGTTTCCATTTTCAGTGGATCAACAGCTGGAATATTTGTAGTCTGATTCAGTGGCAAATTCTTTTGTTCCACTTTACTCTTTTTCTGTGTTTGCTCCAATCTTGGGGTTACTTGAGATGTTTTATTATCTCCTTTGATTTGAAATTTGGGTGCATTTTGAGGTTTAACCTCTGTTGATATTATTTTAGCTTGATTGTCTTGTCTTCTTGTTCCGTAACTTTCATTGACTTCTAGAAAAATGCCTGTGCAAACATATAAAATGCAGAATGAAGTCAGCTTTACTGCTGTTGTGAATATTGTCAATCAAACAAGAACAGGTTTCATAATTTGATACATTGCTATTTTGTTTGGTTGTTTGGTTGTTTCAAGGATCTCGTTGTTATTCTGTTGTGCTTGCATTGGTCACTTGCTAACAGGTTTGTCATTCAGATTTATAGCCCGACTTTGACAACAGAGCGGCCCCTCTCACTCTTCAGATCACAACAGAGTATCGTAGTCACCTTTCTTTGAGGGCACAAATGCATGGTTTGCTTTGCGTTCTCTGTCCAAGCAAATGTAGACTTCCTCCTGTTAAAAGTTAAAGATGGTCAATAAACAGAGCCAAAAATATCTGGAAACCGTACTACATTTTTGTGATTCTGAATACACAGGAAATGTATTTATCAGAATACAAATTCAGGTAAAATGCAGGACACTTGTATGATGCGATCGATCGTATGACATATGATATATATGTGTTCATTATGTAAATGTTTTCACTACTTTGCCAAACCAGAATGGTCAGAAAAAGCATCTTTTTTAAGAGCCAACCACTTCCATTTGGTCAACTTACCAAGGTTTTGCTTGTTGGCACATGCAAAATCTACCCATTTCTATTTATATACCCAATATTTATTTATTTTTCCTCTGCTACTCTTGGACTTTAGAGTCACTTGCTAGAAATGTCAGAAAAGTATAGTTTACATATTGCACCTTTAAAAAGTGAAATATTTCTTTAAAAATTTTGAATTTTAAATCCAGTGTTACAGTCGCCAAACAATATAATGTTCCTTTTTTTTAACTAACCACAGAGGTTCGAACAGGAAGTGATTTCCTCCTCTGCAGAGCCACCAAAGGCACAGACACTCTCTCAACTCTCTCGCACTGTCTGTCCTCCAAACCTTTTAAAATCGAGAAAAAGAACAATGTAAATCGTACTTTAAATAGTGGTGCCTCTGACTGTGTGCTTCATACCTCGTGTCAGCTCCTCTAGGGCAGTTCTCATCTCACACACTTTTCTCTCGAGGGAGTCCAGGAGTCTGGTCTGAGCAGTCAGTTGACGGTTAATGGTCTCCTGCAGGGCTCCATGTTGGACACATGTTCCACACATAGGGCAACCCTTCCCAGGGCTTGTCAGGAGCTGGTCCAGTTTAAACCCTAGTTCATCCAGCTTGGCCTCTAGGGATGTGCAGCTGGACGGAGGCACGGGGCATATCAAAGTGCCCTTGACAGACATCAAAATACAGGAGCTCCAGCGATGGAAAAAATACATGTTAAAAGACAGCTTTGGAGGTCAAAATAAGAGCAAAAGCTGGTAATTGATGTGTTTAGATTTTGATAGGCAGGACTGATCTACGTTAGTAAACTTGAAAAAAGCGAAAAAAAGGCACAATACAAACAACTCAGGTATTTAAGCAGTCTATAAAAATGTTAATTCGAAACAATGTTTTGAATTTGATTTGATTTAGCTTTTTAAAAACTAAAATTTGAGATACAAATTGAGAAAACGAAACAATTTCACTCCTGAAACAATTCCGTCTGAAGTTGTTGTAATTAGTAATAAAACAAAAGGACTACTTCTGTTTTTAAACTTGATTTGTATACATCTATGTTTAAAAGTGGGTGTATAAAGCAGCCATTCCAATTTATATTGATTTATACCCACCTGTACAGATGCTTGTCGCAGTGTAAAGAACAAGTGTTTCCCTCCGAGGCTTTGGACAGATTGATCTGGTGTTTTGTGGAAGCTCAGAGACCAGTCTGTCAGATTCCTCTTTTATCTCCCCTCACCAGAAATAGGCAGGGAAGCGGAGGGGGGTCCGCAAACAGTAAACTGATAATAAAGGCACGCAGAACTGTCCCAGAGGAGGACAGGGGCACAAAGTCTTTCCAAGACAAAAAGCATGGACTGCAAGTCACGAGTCAAATGTGAGACATGATACTACACTAACAGTTTAGCCAATCCAAGCAGGTATGTGGCTTTAATTAGCTGAGATATATTATTGTTGTTATATATTATTATTGTAGTTTACATAAGTCAAGAGATAAAATTAATTTAAAAATAACTATATATAGATTGTTTTATTTAGAAATTTGGTTAAGCAGTATTGTTTATATTGAGATTTACTTTAATTGTTCTGCTAAACACTTTTAGAGTTAATGATCTGGAGTTAAAGGAGTTAATCATGTATAATGTTAACAGGGATGGATAGATGAAGGATGAATGAACAGATGTAGAGACTTGTAGAAACTAACACTTGTATTAAAAATGAGCATGTGAGTATT
The DNA here is from genome assembly GCA_900490495.1 of Danionella dracula. Classification (NCBI taxonomy): domain Eukaryota; kingdom Metazoa; phylum Chordata; class Actinopteri; order Cypriniformes; family Danionidae; genus Danionella; species Danionella dracula. The sequence continues at coordinate 8,263,238 of UELW01000433.1, read as the reverse complement.
ACTGAAGCTCTTATTCAGCCATTTTATGTAGAACACGATTGATAACTACTCTTTTGTATTATAAAACAAATACAATCACATTCAATGAAAAAAATATAGTTGGGAGGAATTTTCAGGTAATAGTTTGTTTTAGAACTCAATGATACTGCGGATGTTTTTCAGACCTTTTCATTACAATCTAAGGCAGGCATTCTATTTTAAATCTAATGTTCCAGCTATATAATAAAAACATCAAGCTACACTCATCTAAATCAATGTCCAATTTCATTACTTCTGATTCTCCTCAAGCTTTTAGCGTGAGCTTCCTGTATATCAACATATTTGGAGTAGAGATTGTGTTTTCGCGCTTTTATAGAGATTTAAACAGCAGTAATAGTGTGATGTGGATTTCTTTTAAAGACAATTTTAGCTGCTGATGTTTGACGCAAAATTATTTCCCCAGTTTAACCAAAGAAAGTGAGGATGCGGAATTTGACAAGATTCGGACAGCAACCATTCCGCATTTTGAAACATTCTTCCATCATCTTTCAATTTTGTCACACCTTAAATCATTTACATTAAAATATTCTTATCATCATCAACAGTTCATACAAACTAAAAAAATCTGACAATTCTCAGTAGCTTCAAATCCATTGATTTGTTACATATAGTATTTCTCAGCATTAAGAACAAACAGATCAGCATATCAAGACTTGAAGTGAAAAGTTAACAAATTATCAACACTAAAATGTATAAGCAATTGTGGGATTTACAATTTTCTTTATTTATTTGATTACAAACACCGTTCCTTGGAACCCACAGACTTGAAAATAAACTTCAAATAACAAAGTTTTAATGAGGATAATGGAACATTTAACATATCCCATCTTCCATGGTTTCATTTAATACAAAATGTCTATCTTCAATAAACACAATAATTTTTTTCTAAATCTGTTTTTATTATCAGACACAAAGACAGAGCTGAAAAGGACAGCAAAAATGTATGATGACACACAAAGAAAAGATGAAGTGTGTAAGGGAAGTTCACACAATACAGCTTGCCATTTTTTAAATCACAATGTTTAATGATTGATACAAGAAGATAAAACTGTTAACACTCCCAGATACACGTTATAAAAAAAAATAAAATAAAAAAAAGAACATTTACATGCGAAACCTGTCTGAAAAGTTGGGAGACTGAGGCACTGTCAGGGACAACTCGCTCTTTTTCAACTCGACTGGTTTATAGTGTCTGATCGGCTGGGCTTTATGCACCTTTAGAGGGAAAGAAAAGGGAATTTTTTTTATTGCGCTTATATATATATATATATATATATATATATAAATTAATTAAAAACAAACCTGCTCCTTGCGTAGTCTCGTAATCTCCTCTCTCTGCTGCTCCTCACGTTCCCTTGACCGCTCTTCTTCAATGTGAGCTTTCAGAGCCTCTCTCTCGCTCAACTCCTTCTCAAACTCCATACGTTCCTTGGCTCTCTTCTCTGTCGCAAGCTGGAAATCCTCCGTAACTGCAGAAGTAGTATTGGCTTGAGAAAGTGCCAAATGTGAACAAAGACGGCCAAGTGAAGCAGTCAGGTAGATGAGAGCAGTGGTGAAAAGGTGGAAGGAAGCAACAGGGGTTTAGGTGTCAGCTGTGTGCTTGGAAAACAGAATCAAGCAAAACAAATTCTCTAATCAACTCAGAATTTAGACCATACAACAATGTAGACAAACAAACTGTATACCACATGAAACCAAGCATACCCAGGATAGAACGATTTTCCTTCTTCGGAATAAAGGGTTCTTTGTGAATCACGCTGCTTGGACCCGCTTTGAAGCAGGCTGCTTTTGCCTGTTGTTTCAGCTGGTCTTTCATCTGGAGGAACAATTAAAAAGTTGTGATAATTTTGTGTATCGTTATTTAAATATTAGCTTTATCTTAAGAACTTATTCCAATGTAACCTTTGGTGGATGCTTCGATACGTTTTAGATTTAAAAACATGCTTTCCTTTTCAATTTATTAATGGTACGTCAGCGTCTTCTAATCCATGAATCCAACACAATGATCAACTACATAACACTTGCAAGTGCTGAGGGCTTCCCCACCAATCTATTAATTATCTATAAAATAAATATCTAGCTTGTTTTAATAGACTTAGTTAAAAAAAACCCAACTCTGTCTATTTTTTTGCACCATTTTAAAACGTTTTACAAAAATCTGTTTCTGGGGAATATGCACTTTAGGGTTCCAAATAATCAAATAAATTAAAGTAAAAAAAAAAAAAAATGAAAAAAAAAAATGAAATGATCAAAAAGACTAACCATCTGCTCCCAGCGTTCACTCTTTGCTGCTCCTCGCTCATCAATCATCAACTTAAAGGGAGCAGGTTTGGTGGGCTCAGCTACCTTTTTGTCGGGGAGGTGGACTTCATGGAAGTCAGGCAGAAGTTGTGCCTTGAACTTTGGCACCTGCACAATTGACTGGGATTAATGTGCATTAAGAATTAGAAACGTTAGCATCCTTACAACAGAAGGTTCTAGGCAATATACCCCTTCATTTCTCTGTTCCTCCAGTTTCTTTTCCTTCATTGCCTTTCTCTCGCGGTCACGCTCCTCAAATGAGAATGGACATATTTCCACCTGACTCTTTACTGGCAGTTTGGGTTGGAAAGGCATATAGTGTGGAACAGCAAGGGCTTTGATTGGGGCTGGAGGCTTTTCCTGGTGAGAAACAACATTTAGGGCTTTCACAAACATCAATTAACCCTTAAAAGCAGTGGGGTCAACACACCTCCTCTTTCTTCTTCTCTATCCGGACCCGGTTTTTCAGTGCAAACGCTGGAGATTCTGCAACGGTTATAGGCAGAACCTTTTTCTCTGGGACACCCTTAAACGTACACAAAGGATCACTAAAAGGTCATGATCACTTTTAATCCTGAGAATCTGACAGAACTGCCACCAACCACAACTTCCTCCAGAATTCGAGCTGGAAGCGGTCTGTGATGGAATGCATAGTCCTCTTTATCTGCTGGCTTCTTCTTGGCTTGTCTCTCATGCAGGCGCTTCTCAATCTCAAGCTGGAATCCTTCAGGCTTTGTAGATTCTTTACTTGTTGGCTTATGAGGAACCAACGCCCCTTCCAGAATCTTTCTGTTGAATTCTAGAGCCTTGAACTTAAACCTGAGATGGGTGAAAAGAGTTGACGAATACTTGCCAAGTACAAAAGCCTGCATTTAACAAGATGGAATCGGCGCTTACTGCTGCATCTTCTCAGCCTCCTCGGACTCCAGCTCTGCTGTGCTCTTCACCAGTGTGGGGCGGTGTCTTTGGCGAGTGAGCAGCTGAGGTGTTTTAGGATGAGTGATTTTTGGCTTCTCTGACTTTACAGGAGATGGCCCTACAAATACCATTTTAAATTTAAAGAGACCCCAAACATGAATATCATAAAGCATCATACTAATGACTCAATGGCAGTCAAATTAATTTTTAAAATCACTTTTAAAACGGTTTTGTGTAAAAAAAACTAAAAAAAAATAAAATAAAAAAAAACTATCGGATGCATTTACATTTTCCTAGCTGATTCCAAGTAAATCGTTAAAAGTTAAACATTTAAAAAAAAATTGTAATGCTATCTACTTCACAAAGCTCATATTGAGCATTTGGAAGATATTTTGCAAACTCTCTAGGGGTCAAAATGAGTGCAAGTCTTTGAGTGTCTATTTACAAGACTTCTTTTGCATCCAAAATATTTAAACCTCTCTTTGGAATAACACCAGAGCAAGCATCACCTCTTTCTTGGCTCTGCCGGCTGCGCAGATGGTATCTGGTAGGAGTACGTTTCTCAAACTGTTCAACCTGCTGGGCCATGGGTACATAAGCTCCAGCCTCATTCAGCTTTCTTTTCCCCTTGGAGAGATTGAAAGGTTTGGGAATTGTGGTTCCCTTCACAGCCTTCAACTACAAGAGAGAGAGAAGAAAAAAAATGAATTAAACCCCCCATTCATTTTAACATAAAAGAAGATTTAAATGATTCTCACAGGGGAAGAAGGGTGCTTGCGGAGCTGAGATGTGAAATTAATTTCTTTGTACAAGTGCTCATCTGCAGAACCCCCGTCTGCATGGGCCTTTACACGGCTGTCCAAGCGGAAGTTAAACTCTTTGGGTATGGTGGTGGCCAATACTTGCTTTTTGGGAGGATGACCTGTAGAATGCGACAAAATCAATGCAAAAAACTCCTTAAAAAAAACAAACAAACAAAAAAAAAAAGAATAAATTGAGGTCAGAGACTCACTTCCAGCTAGTGCAGCGGTGTAGCTGGCCTCATTTTTGCGCCGATGTTCTGCCACCTCTTTCTGGAGAGCCTCAATGCGCTCCAGCTCCTGCTCCTCTGTGCTTTTCAGGCTGGATAAAAAGAACAGTAAAATATTACATTTGTGATTTAGTGGAAGATTTTAGCATCAAAGTAGGCTTTTGAACATTAGTTGCTACTTAACCTTGCTATTAGTTTGCTAAAACAATTGTGGAAAAACGTAATTTCATGAAATAAAAAGGATTATTTTATTTGCTCCAATGTCTACTTTTCCCATCTGACTATTGAGAATGCAGCATGTTGTCACAAACACTCAACAAGGTCCAGAAAAAAAGAAGAAGCGATGAGTAGAATGTTGTCAGTCACAGAAATCCATTCACCAGAAAAAGATAGATTTTGGGTGTAGCAACAGGCAAAAACTTAGAAAAATGACTTGCATTTGTAAGGAGCACTTCACATGGGACTGGTTTATAAATAAAGCAGTAGGGCTGTGCACTTGATCAAACTCAGATTATAATACCGATTTCAGAATGTAAAAATAAGAGTTAGAGGGATAAAGATACCTTACACAAATTTCTGCTCCATACGGTCTCTAGTCTAGACTGTTCGTAACATCACCCACTTGATTTTTCCTTTCAGGATCTACACACTAGCTTAGAAAAACTCCTGAGCAGCACAAACACGTATTATACAGAAAGAAAAACCATAAATTTTACACTGAGAACAAAACTAACAGGCTAACATGTTATGGTTCTGTTGAGAGAACACAAGCACGGTTAAGAGAAATAGAACGAAAAATAGTTTGATATACTGTTTGTGCGCATCATTATAAAATAAAATTAAAAACCATGAAATCTGTCAGTAGTTTTTAAGAGTTGGCTAATTTTGTGAAATATCTACAATGTCTGTAATACACATATTTACATTATTAAACTGTAATTCGTGCCAGTCTTTGAGATGAGCATATAGTGCAGGAATTGTGATAAATCTGATATTGAATTCTATACTTTTTAATATTCTACTGTAAAAAAATATCAAGAGATAAAAAAAACTAAGAGCTCATCAAATTAATGAATTGATTACAAATTCCAGGGGTCACTTACCGAGCTGAAGAAGTAGACGTTGAGGAAGCAACGACTGGCTTGCTCTTCAGTCGAACGCTGCTCCTCAGACCAGCACCACTCCGCCGTGTCTGTCTGGATGCAGAGCTCCTGTGAGATGATAAACACACTTCAGGTTTCTGTAACTTGCCACCAGATTACCAGCTCACCAGTGAATTTTACAGGAAAAAAAAAAAAAAAAAAAAAAAATCACCAACTAGTTGTCCTAGTAAACACAACTCAGCTCATTTTTTTTACCTTAGTGGATGTTCAAATACTCTCCTTGTAGTGGCAGCCTCAACTCTATGAAGCAGAACATAGCAGCTAAGTAAGGGCTATGCTATTACCCCAACGTTATTGAGGTGGGTGATCTAGCATTACTTCATTCTTTAAGCCATAAAAACACAATTATTAGCAAATCTTTTTGTAATTCACAGGTTGTCTACAGTTTAACTACAATACCTAGAAATCTGGCATTACAGTATATGCACAAAAGGTTTTGATACTTGATAGTTTTGTCCAGTCATTTACTCAAAAAGCTTTGATACGTTTGCAGTCATGCACATTTGTTCTTTTTTGGTTAAAGGTAATGTCCCATTGTGTTATGTGTTGTGTTACTGGGAGCTCAAAACGGCTCAATGGCCATACACACGCCAACAACCGACTTGGTTCATCAAATTAGTCGATTACAAAAATCGATCAAGTAATATATTTTGCAAAACAAAACTTTGCTTAATAAAATTAGTAACTTCCAGTTTGTAGAATATACTGCCGATTCACTGTTCACAAGCATCAACAAATGATTAAAACACGCCAAAGGCAGAGTGAAGATACAAAGCAAAAAAAAAAAGTGGCAGAAGTTCTAAGATGCTGGAGCATCACAAGCTTTAGCATGGTTCAGAGCAGAGACCGAAAACAAGGAAATTAATGCTGCTGAGAAAGAGGGCTTCAATTTAAAGTTCTATTATATTTTAAATACGCGAATACTACCAACTGTAGTTGAAGCAATATTATTAATGCTTCACAAAGCAAAATGTTTCACTCATTCTGTATTTATCTGTTTATTGTTTCCTTAATGAAAGTCCAGAGTATAAACAAGTTTTCACTTTGCAGTTACAGGGGACATACTGTAGTCAGCTTAAATTTCTTCTCATGTTGCAAAACTTGCCCAATAAAGTGTATTTTAACTGCAACAGTCATGCATTCTGATTTCTTCATGTCATTACCATCATGAGTGTTACTGTTAGCTCTTTATGAACAGCAGCATTCTGTGATACCATTCAAACCTGGGATAACACTAGTCTGCTCATTCTAAACCATTTCACTACAGTTTTTATTCTCAATTATTAGGCAATGAAGTAATCACCTGACCTGTGCATTTAAAAAAATACTGTTATAACTTGACATATGTTTTTGGTCATACTGCTCAGCTCTACTTTCCCTTCTGTAGTGGATTTTAGTGTGACACACAAGTGATTGTCATTATTTTATCAAGTCTGAGTACTTTGATACTTTATAATAAATGAGCCGAGGACCCACTCCCAAATCATACCTTCTTTTCTTCACAGAGATAGCAGTCTGACTTCCTGGAACTGGGCGTTTTGATACTCTGTAATGTGAGAGGTAAAGATTAAATGCTGGTGGAGAAACTAGCACTAACAAATTCTCTCATCAACGATGTCTCCTCACCTCCGAGCCCGAGAAGGAATGGATGCCTGGGTTGGCCTGGTAGCTGTTTTGTTGTTCCCCCATGACGTGACTATATTGGATGTAGCATCTGTAACATTGCTTTCCCCAACATCTAAAGAGAACATGATTTCTCTTAGAACCATTTCATGACCAATCATGAATTAATAAAAAGCATGATTGCATTCAAGCTTTTCTTCCCCTGACCTGAGCTGGTAGACTCATTTTTTCTGGTCATGGGATTCACTATAGCTTTGGGCCGGTTGGCATCTTCAGGACCACCAGAAATGGTTTTGGTCCTTGGGGTGGTAAGTTGATCCATAACACCACTTTCTGGACCAGCTTTCAAATCTGGAAAAATTGGATTGATTTAACTGGAGCTCATTTGCTGTTCAGTCAACAATTTACAGACTAACTTTAGAAAGCAAGAGGCTTTGGGAAAACTCATACAAACACAATAAATGAGACAGCACCTCTCCAAAAACAAATGTGGAACTATTTACTTTGACTAAACAGATGTTCAATTAATTCATCGAGATCTTAAAACTCATTAATTTAGTGCTGCTTTTTTTAAAGACCACTCATTTCAACAAAGAAACCATCATGTCTTTATGGGATTCCAATTCCTAATTTTATGTAAAAAGAACATACTCATTACGATCATGATTTGTAGAACATTTCGAATTTGAAACATTTGCAGACAGACATTGTTGTCTTGTTGGATTTTTATTAGCGTCGCAACTCTGAGTGCAAAAAGTCAGATTTTAAGAGCACAAAAAGTTCATCTGCATGCGTGTGAGCAGTATTTTGTTAAAAAAATGTTTTGGTTGTGTATCTACTGCACAGAACCACCAAAATAGTAAAACAAACTGACCAAACCACTTGTCCGCGTCATCCTGAGTTTCCAGAAACTCCTCAATAGACTCCACAACATGAGAAGGAGCATCCCATGTGTAATTCTCAGCAGAGCCATCTTCCATATTTCCAGCAGATTCTCTGCATAAGAAAAAAATGACTTAAAATGTTAACGTTATATGGTTCAAAACAACGGAAGCAGTGTTTATCCAGGACGATGAGGCACCGCTATGGCGGGCTCATACCACGACTTTAAACTTAGGCCTTAACGGAAACAACATTTTGCGTATTTTTAGACATTTAACGAACGGTTAATAATAAACTTTTAACAAATCTGAAATTAAATTTGTAGCTTAACGTAAAAGCTCGATCACTTTGCGAAAAAAAAAACGTTGACATTACTTTGCTAAACACACTAACGTTCAACAATAACAATCGCATAATAAATACAATCGCAACACAAAACGTTACTGGCCAAATGTGTAATTAAACGAGGTCTACAAACAAACAGCAATGCATTATTAAAGGCTGAAGTAAACTATAAGGCATTTTGATTTGCACAACAGATTTTTGACAACACACTAAAACAAATAGAAGCTTACGTTTACGTTAGGATTTCTACCCACAAACTAAGCTGCTGTTGATGAAGAAACGTCAACAACAAAAACTTAAATAGTTAAAATACAAGAACACACTTACATTTCAGCTCAATGACGACAATTTTGAGCTATAAACATGAATCTGACACGCTAATCCAACAGAATCGTGTAGTCTCAAATAGCCCCAAAAATGCAGGCTTAAATTTCGGTGCCGTTAGAACCAAGTTTACGAATCGGCCAATCAGACGGCTCAAAAGGGAAGGTTTAGTTTCTCATTTGCGGTACGTTGGTGACGTCAAATAATCACGTGCCTAGACCATTGAATCCATTTAACATTGACGAAGTGTCCGTGACGTCACTCATATGTTTCTGATCAAGTTAAATGCAGCTAAAAATGGGCGGAGCCAGTGCTCGAAAACGCGTCCTCTGAACAGCAAGTTGGGGAACTTCAGTTCAGTCACTTCTTATCCATTGACTGAATGTAACATGGACGTAGCATCAAAGGGCAACCTCCTCCTTTCCCGCTTGAAGCTCGATAGGAAGTATCGAGACAAACCTAGACTACGTAATAGACCATAGATATAAATACGTAGATTCCGCTTACAGCACTGCTTGTCGCGGGCGCCATCTTGAGCCGGGGAAGCCTAGTGAGTGAGCCATTAACTGTTTATTATTATTATTATTATTATTATTGATAAATTGAGCATATTACAAAATACAGCCAGGGGACAAGACATAAAGCACATTATTACATTACAGAGCATCGAAAACAATACATAAGGGGCAGAGCAAATACATACAAATTGACGAGGAAGGTCCGATTAAGGAATCATTTAAAAGTTTAATTTTAAGAGATTTACAGTTCTGGGAGTGTTGAATAATTTCATAATAGTTTTGAAGCTTAATTTTGAAAACAACAAATTGGGGGTTTGAGTTATTTAGTTTTGTTTGTAAAAAAAGACACTTGTTTGGTAAAGACCAGACTTTCTTCTAGGGAATTTTATTAACAAAGTCATTCCAGTAGGATAGCACATGTGGTACACAGGCATTAAGTAGCTGAAAAAGAATTCAAATTTTCTTGTTGTGAGGGAAAGCTGCGAGAAACTATTTATCAATACAAATTTTGAGATTGTTAATATCTGAATCAATATGAGAGGAAATATTGATTTGTGCTAGAAGGCCATCTGCTGTATAAACATATGCCAGATGAGTAAAAGACAAAATCAAATGGTCTAAAATGATTAGATTTTAAAATTTATTACATTTAAAAACGCTTGACATTTGATGAGACTTGTTGAAAAACATAAACTAACGTTATAATATAACTATCCATGTGAAAACATTTGTACAATATTTTAAATAAAATGTAAATTATGTTTGGAGGACAATGCCATTAATTAGCTATTTTTAAAATTGATGTAGTATTTTCCTTCATTTATACAAACTACTACCAGACACTGGCGGTAATGCACCAACAATTATTAGGTTTCCTACCGCCTCATCCTACACAAGCCGATGCTAATGTTTGGTTTTTGATAAATTACCACTGAGATGTGCCTCTCATTTATGTTATAAATAATGTAGAAAATATAGCAAGTGGGAACTGATTGCCTAAATATATTAAAAACATAAATGTATTTAAAATATTTTTAACTTAGTTGAATTGTTTCTGTCTTTAGTGCTCAGTAACTCTGAAATCAAGTTTTGAGTTTGATCAAAAGTTGTGTCTATGCACAAACATGCTGTGTCTGTTCCTTTTTTGCTTTTGTACACAGGATGTAATTAACATTACAAATACAAAATAATCAGTAAATGCAGGGTAGTGTTACAGTATATAACAAAGCTGGCCAAATAAGTCTTAGTTTAGTGATATGTATTTAATCACAAAAAGAAATCACACATTTTCCTACAAAAATCTCCACACACAAAAAAACTACAGTTTACAGTTTACTACAGTTTTAAAACTTTAAACAATACAAAAACATGCTGTTACCCATGATAATTAAGTTCAGTGCAATGTAGTAAATAGTTTAATTTAAATGGTTGAAATTGGAATACAGTACCATCCTCAAGTTCAGTTTAGCTAATATTAACACACTCTAATTAGTTGCACTGAATTAGTTTAATCTCAATCTTTATTTAAACTTTATTTAAACTTCATTAAAGTACAATCACAAAGGCAACATGTAAAAAGAGATCTCTAGACGTGCTGATGTCAAAATTGTGATCAGTTTTACAGGAGTTTTGGGGGGGGGGGGTCATTCAAAATTCTTAGGAAACAATTCTATTTTCATTCTCTTTTTAATTTTTTCATCTCTAATTCATAATCATGGTTAACTCATTTGCTTTATATTGTATTTAATGAATCACAAATTCCCCTTGAAAATTCATTTTCTTACATTCTTGTCAAATTGTGCCAAGTTTTTTTCAAACATGTTTTAGTTTCACACACACTACATACACACTTTGTTTTAACAATCTTTACATATTTGATTTCAACAAAAGTTTAGACTTTATTACTTACTATGTAAACTAGAATTTTTAATATAGGTGTCGACTGGAATTTGCTCACTTCTGCGATCAGGCACTTCCTAATACGAGTCCAGATATAAAGTCGGTCGTTGCCACTTGCTTAGGACTCACACCCTGGACGGGGAGAAGAGGAGGGTGGAACCGCAGAGAGATCTCCTTTATCTACTTATATAGTTATTCATTACAACTGTCTACTTGATTGCTCTATAACTAGTTAATACTGTCTGTTTCAATGTATAATGAGTCCTGAGGGTAGATTTCTTCCAGCCAGTCTTGCATCACAAACCTTTCCCCATCAAAGTGTGAAAAGTAGTGCTCTAAAGTAGCAATGTCCGGCTGCAACACACAAAAAAGACACAAACATTGATTGCATTAAGCTCCAAACCGAACAGTGAAGGTAGTAAGGAAAAATTAAGGAATTATCTGCACCTGGAAGCCTAGTAAAAGCTTCACATTATACTGGGGGATGTATCCAATCAGAAGAGAGGAGGAATCAGGGCCACTGAAGAGAATTCTGTAATGAGGCGTGTCCATGGCTCTCTCCAACTAAACACCATGATGTCTTTGTTATTTATCATGATGTGGATCTCCAGTTCAAATGCTGTTTATGTTAATTTATGGTTGTGTAATGAATTAAACACTAGAAATCATCATGTATTATGAAATGTAATTTCATTGACCTCAGATTGTGAATATCCCTTTCTTCTGATCCATTCCGGAGGAGCTCTGAGGCCTGCGTCCCATCCCACAATCACCCCAACCATTTGATTTTGTGTCTCCATGACTACTTGACCCACACGGTGTAACACATATCCCGGCCTGGGGCTTCGGATCTCCTTTGAGACTAAAAACCCAAGTTCAACCCCCAAAAATATTAACAAAAACTCTCTAAACGAGAGCCTTGAGACAATTCAGTGTTACCTGCAAAATAGCCAAGTTCATTATCATGCATCATCAGCTCAATGGTGAGTGCTTCTTCCAATTTTTGGGGTTCCTCCTCTTCCTCTCCAAATGACCTGTGATTGGACAAAGCTTAAAGCATAACAGTGTGGAGAATTCCACCTTCCAAAAGGATTTGTCTTAGACTTACGGAAGTTTTGGTATCCAGGTATTGAGCCAGTCGATCCAAACTGTTATGTTCAAGTAGGATTTTCTCATGGAGCTCCATGTGTCAATGATCCTGTGAATGATAATACTTGTATACTTTATGTGTGATATAAGTATATTCATATATAGTGAAGTAAAAATGTGATCACTTTTAAGCTTCATGCAATGAAACAGCATTGTTTCGCTCCAGGTTGAGTACAGAATGCTTAACAAGATCCTAACATTTGTTAGATTAAATTAGTTATAGTTGCTATTAAACAATTTTTACGTTGCTAGACTATAAATTGTAGAAGTAGCCTAAATAATAAATCTAGATGCAATGAGATACAACAAATTCATCAGAAATCTGAACCTCTAAACAAATATGAGAAGCTGGGATGAGAGAGTGCATCTTCAGGGTTACATTCTCTGAGATTATTTGACAACTTAATTTGATAGAGCTTTGGTTTAAACACCTAGTAAAACTTGCTTAACACAACACAAGTAACTCATATCTTTCTGAAAGTATGATAAAAATACTACCGGTGATAATTAATGTAAAGCTGCATTGTAACTTTAAATGCAGAATGTAGCTGCAAAATGTAGCTGATGCATTTCTTGAGGTTGAAATCCAACAGGTCTCTTAGTCTTAAAAACAAAACCCAAAGCATCTTACGGTCTGAATCAGTGGTTGATGCAGCAGCGTGGGAGATTTGTGCACTTGTTGCAACCATAAACGGATTTTATGGAAAAACTTTCTTTTCAAGCTGGAATTTACATTTCTTCTTATTTATAAATAGATTTTTTACTCCCTAAATATTTTCGTATTAAATGCAGAGAAACACATTCACTAAAAACAATCCACCAAGTACATAAAAACTACTTTAAAAAGTAAAAGTACACAAAAACTACTCAGTTAAAGTGTGATCATCTGCTTTCCGACGCACTGAAACATAAAAGCAGTTATATTTAGCTCCAGGCTGAGTTCAGAATACTTTAGTTTAGAAGATTTTAACTTCTGTAATAAAAAGTAAGTCGTTTTTAAACGGTAAACGGATTGTTGATGTGACCTGTGTTCAGATTAGATGAGAGACATACACGAACAATACATCAAAAGACGTTTAGTGTGATTTGCTTATATAATCTTAAAATTGATCGCGTTTGATAGCAGCTATTACGCCCCGCACTACTTTTCGTCTCGCGGGTGTCTGTGTACCTCAGAGTAGCGATGTGTCTCTGCGTGCCGTCGCCAGCGGACCATCTGGAGATGAGATACTGCGCCGGTAAAGCGGAGAGAAGCAGAGCCAGCTGCAGCAGGACACGGGACCACGGCTGCAGGTGCGGCGGCTGCTGAGGCGGAGGCATCCCGGCACACACCACTGCAACTCAGCCTGCGTTTGTCAGTTATTCAAACCCTTTCTGTCCATCGATATATTATATCCCACTATCTTACCTGAAAACTTGTGAGTGAACACTGATTTCTTTGCCCTCATCTACTTTAACAAGAGGAGTTCGTTTCGCGCAGGTGCTTTTGTGTTTAGTTTCCTTGATTTGTTTTCAGTATTTACATGTGGGCAGTTTCGGTTTTACACCTGCTCCTCTCTTCGGCATTTTATTCTGTAAAATCAGTCGGCGCGTCCAATAGCGACGAACCACGAGAGGAGGTGTGTGCGCGCCTCGATCCGCCACGTCAGGCGCGCGCATGTTTGTTTCATGTTTACTTTAGATTACTTTGTTTTCCTCTAAAGTAAAGGGGTCAGTAAGTTTCTCTTGAGGCAAAATGTGCTCAATATTTAAAAAAATGCATGAAGTCGTTGTACTTTTTGGCACAATATAAATATATCATAAAAAAGTTATCTTATTCAACAAGTGCATGTCACTAAATTTCATTCACTCAAGTACTTACCTCATACTGATTCACATAAAAAAATTTAAGCCTTTATTAAAATTGATTTGTATGCCATACGTATGCTGAAACCCTAAATCATGACATGACAATAATATTTTTGTCTACAAATGTTTTAACGGTACATTCACCAAGAACAGAAGCTAATTTGCACTGGGAGCCCATTTGATCTTAAATTACTGTGGTCAAAGACTATAACTGGATGTGACTATAGTTTCGTATATAACGCCGATGGCCCCTTGTAGTTATTGAAAATTAAAATTTCTCAGATATTATCAGCCTTGCCAACCCATCCCACCAAACAAATAACTTTAAATAGACATTCACATTGCATCTATATTACGCCTTTTGGTTCAGAACTAGTAAAATTGAAGTCCTGCTCACATTGACTGCCCAGGCGTTCCCTCAGCGTGCACTTACTTCCTCACTCTCTCTCTTTCTCTCACTCTCTCTCTCGAATCAAGACTCTGGTAAGTGGTGAAATTGTGTAAATAAAGACGTATTGCAAGTGTTCGGGTCCAGCTCCAGCAAAAAGCAGCCTGGAGTGGTGAGTAAAAACCGCAGGAGGGAAATTTGTTTATAAGAGAAATGCGGACAAAGTGTTAAGCAGTCATATTTGCAGCTAACTATAAACACTCACTGAAACGTCAGTAAGTAAACCTGGTAGAGGTGAACAAAACTATCTGTCAGTTAACAGTGGCAAAAACAGTTTTCAGTTCTCTGTCTAATCTCGCATGTTAAATACGTTTAAAAAGCTAAATTTAAGATCTACAGAAATGTGACGTTCAACTTTTTTACCGCTATATTGTGATAAAATACAGATACCTTCTGGACAGTGGAAAATATTGTGATATTATTTTTAACCCATATCGCCCACCCCTAGTCCAGAGGGCAAAAAAGCACTACAATGGTGATCACAGATTACTTTGTTTTGATTGGTTCTTGAATGACAGATATTTAAAATAACTAGACTTTAGAGTTTAAAGCTCAATATGGAAAAATGCTGTGTTCAAGCCCAAGGTTATCAAACCATCAGGATCTCATATCGGGCCATGTCTACCCAGGAAAAAAAATGCACGCTAACTTAGTTAGTGTTAAAACAAACAAAGACAGCACTTGGAAACACAAATATTTATTTTCTTAAAATATCAGTATGAACTAATATGACAGTAGTACACACTACACATACATTCTATTTAACATCTTTATTTACACATTTTCCTTTATATAAAAAGTATACAAACTAACGTAAAAAGACGTCTCAGTCTGAGGATATATGACTGGAGAGCTCAGAAACTGTTCATGAACTAACAAAGTCAAGTCTCTTCCTTCAGAGCACAAACATCCATTCATTTTGATATTCACTCAAAAACCTGCCCATTGCTCTATGTGGCATCACTTCCTGTGCAGCTTGGTTTTAACAGAGGGGGAGGGGACAATAACGTTCATGTAACGTCAGATCCATAGAACATGGAGCTTGAACACAGATGTACACACAAATACAGACTGCATAAAAACATCCCAATGAGACACACATTCAAAGGCTTTGGCTCATCAAGCCAGTTTAAAGCTACGGCTTGGATTAGCTCTTTAAACCAACTGCAGGAAACAAGAGATCTCTCAGAATCCCACACAAACCAAAGAAACCTCAATAAAAGTTGGGGTATAATAATGAAAGCACACAGTCAAGGCACATTCAAGACTCATGCATGCCTCTTGCTAGACCTGTGGGATCTACACTGATGTATCCAAATGAGATTTCTTGTGTTTCAGTGTGAAGAGAAAATAAACTACTCTTCAGATTTCAGGGCTGATCCTGATGATTGATTAATCTACAATTTGACAGTTCAAAAGATTTAACATTGCCAGCCACAAAAATTCACATAGTGGTTTGTTTACTGTGTCATTACCTGAAAGACAACCAGAAATGTGCCAACAAAACGGTAAACAGCATCAAAGAAGCTGATATTAATGAGAACTTCAAGATTCTAAAGAAAAATGTTCTGCATTGGGATAAAGGCAAGGTAATCACTAGAAAGGATACTAATCCATAGTACTATCACGTTCACTCCTAAGACTCACCATAAAGCATGTTTTTTTTTACTGTGGTAGGAAACCAGGGCACCCGGAGAACACCCATGAAAGCACAACCTCCTTCTATATAATCTCTAGCTAGACTCAGAGCATTGACCTTCTAATGCCTATTTTTCCATCAATCTGCATGCTTTTGGGGGATTTTCAATGGTTTTCTGAACCATTGAGATGTGGTTCCATGAAAGAGGCTGAGTCAGGCCGAAGCGAGCTAATCTGCCCGTTAAGTAACAAGCAGAACTAACCTTACCTAGTGAAGTGATGTGTCTAAAACAAGAAATGATATCGATAGTCGGCGGAAGCATACACCATGCTGAAACTGGTGTAGCCAAACCAAGCAACGTTGCGCTGTTTCTAAAATCTAGTGGAAAAGTTGCAGCACCTCAAAAAACCAGTATATTTTATGTTCGTTTGTGATTATATCCAAACTATCCTGTCTTCCTCACTCAAATAATAACAATTGATTGTATATACATATTCCAAAATCAACTCAGCTGTGTCTTTCTTGACTATGATAACATTCATAATGCCAGTAGAGGGTGGCATCTCCTGGAAACTTGGGTAAAAATGAGCTTTATCGATGTGTGGATGTCCTCTGAATAATGAAACAGTTTTCTTGGATAGAGTGACATTAAATAGGAAAGACCCTGATTACTCAGCTCATTGGTTTCCATGTAAACATCCCTGCTTTGTGACGATAAAGTGGTAAAACCAACTAGACTAACTGTAGACAAGCATTCCATTTCCCCTTAAGATGTAAATAAGGAAGTGAATAGCAATTCCC
This sequence comes from Danionella dracula, assembly GCA_900490495.1. Lineage (NCBI taxonomy): Eukaryota > Metazoa > Chordata > Actinopteri > Cypriniformes > Danionidae > Danionella > Danionella dracula. The sequence continues at coordinate 8,246,311 of UELW01000433.1, read as the reverse complement.
CAACTGACTCGTGGTGTCACTAGTGAGCATATACCAACTGACACCCTGTGTTAAAAAGTCTTCAATTATACAGCAGAAAAAAAATTTAATCCTGGTTGAAGGAGTTTTTTTAAATATTGACAACTGTGACTGTTCGGTCACACATGGAAAAAATTGCTTGATTTGCGAGGGATTTATATAATGAGAAGACATGACGTTAAATCCATGAAGAGAAAGTAGAGCAGGTATTGTGGATTCTGTGGTGAGGATAATGTGGCTTTGGGTTTGCCAACTGTGGGTGTTCAAATATTTGAATATTTGTAACTGCCTCAACCAAAAAAGAGTTTCAGAGAGTAGTGACTTGTATAATCCAGAGGGAATAGAGGACAATATTGATGGACAATTGGTCATAGTGGATTTTACCAGCAGAACAAGTGAAATTGCGAGTGAATAGAGATTTTTTAGCCACCATTTAGAGATAATCTGCACATTTACCAAATATTGGCGTGAGTACAGCTTGAGGGATGAATGTCTTTACAAATTTAAGCAATATTAAGCATAAAATTGTAACTACAGTAAGCAAGTTTTGTCAGCCTATAACCAAAACAAACAAGCCATTAACTAACCCCGCCCTCATTCAATGTCACTTCCTGTCTGGCTCTACTTTTATCCCATTAAAAGCATAGCTGCCCCTGAAAAAAAATCTTCTGACAATACAGTTTCCTTCCACAGTAAAACATGTGAGTGTGAAATTCTAATAGGAGTGAACGTGAGATAATGTGGCCCTATAAAGGACTGGTGACCTGTTTAGAATGCACCCATAACTTGATCCAATCTCTGATGCACAATTAAAACATAAAGATTCCACATTAAAATACCAACATGTCATCTGATTTGATTCATTAATACAATTAAATTCAATCATTTGGAACGTTTGATAAGTGTAAAAACATCATTGTAATTTCCAGTTTGGGATCACAGTGAATTCAAAGCCAACAAACCCAAGCTAACGCAGTCATTATCATCACATAGCTCAACCATGAACACACAAACTGGTCATGTGGACCCATAAACGCCAGAAAAAACACAAATTTAAATAATCAATTAGAAACGTTGTAAAAAACTATCTGAGGAGTACGGGGAATGCAGTAAAAGTATGAAAAGGCACGAGGTATTGCTAATCATATAAACCATAGGTGATTTACTGCCACTGATCTTGACATGCAGAAAAAGAGAAAAGACCAGAGACAGAGATGTGTGAGGGTCCCATCACAGCTTAACTGACCCATTAAAACCCTTTATGAAAATGTGCCAACGGAACAATATCTCACACAAACATCCTCACATAAGTGCTTTCTCGAGAGAAACGATCAATCAGTTTTTTTTTTTGATTGATAACACTGTTTAAGTACCTCTCTCACTGGCCTTCAAAATAGTCTATATGAAGATCTGCATGGAACTGCATTTAAGATTTCTCTGTGGAAGAAAATGCAGAAGCTGGGGTTTTTAAAAGCCAGAATGAAAGAATCAGATCGTCATCATAGACTGATAGCAGCAGGAATGGTTCGGCCTTCCATCAGGACAAGGAGAGGGACTTGTGTCACATAGGACATGCAAATTTACCCTCGTTACCAGCCAATTAGGTTGGCTTTGGCCTTCTCAGTGAGCTTGCGGACTCTCCCCTTGCTGGATGTGCCAAATGTAATGGAAGAATCCTCAAACCAAAGCTGTCTTTGCTCTTCCTCTGAGTCCTCTTCATTATAGAAAGCAGTCCTTCGGCCCTGGTTGCGAGTTTTCATCTGCCCTTTAGAGCCCTCGTCCTCTCTCGAACAAAAATCAGTCTCCTCCATCATAGGGTGACTTGATGTAGGAGGTGTGGTCTCTTCATTACCATGCCGACTGCTGCGTCTGAGAGTTTTGGGGCTTGATGGAGCTGGTGTGTGTGTTGTCCTGTCGACACGCCGCCTGCCTCTGGTTTTCGGGCAGTCAGGAGTCACTAGTCCTGAATCTGAAAGACTGCTGTCGTGAGCTGTAGAAGAAGCCCCGCCCTCATCTCCAGTAGACGGAAGGTCCTCATCATTACTTTGAATTGATTCCATGTCTTTTTTGCTTTTCCGTCCTCTCTTTTTTCTTATGGCCTGAGTTACTGGAGGAGGTGGAGACACAGCAACTAATGTTTCTGTTTGTGGGTCTGTTTTGGGCCTGCCACGGCCTCGCCGCACCGCTCCAACAGCTACCTGACTGTGACCATTCAAATGCAAACTGTTCTGAGGAGGAGGGCTGTGATCCACTGGACCTATGAGAAAATCAACATTTAATCAACATTTGCATGAAACATTAGCATAAATATGTCTGTCTTCACCTTTCCTAATGGTTTCTGAGTTTGGTAGAACTTTAATTCAATTACATTTCCAGTAAATGCATTGACTGCATCTATAGGCTATTACACAGTTGGATAAATTTTTGGTCCCAAGTTTTGCATGAGAATATTCCTTGAGACAAAACAATGGGCACAGATTTGACTTACCAATGGTGCAAGCAACAAAAGAAAAGTTGGCTCTTTTGATGACGTTTTTCAAAGTGCTTTAAAGAAATAAAAGAGCAGCCGGGGGAGGGGGGGGGTGTCAGAGGAGATATCCAAGCAAGCGAGCAAATTTCAATTTGTCTAGGTGTGTGAAGACCTTAATGCTCAGACACAACATAGAATACTTTAAACATAGTTAAAGATCTTTAAATTATTAGCCAATATTGCACATTAACTTTCAATTTGATAATGGTGCAGGGTAAGCAATAGCCATTTTCCTATGGTCTGTGAGACAAAGTGAGACAAGGCATGTCTGGGCTTACAGTATTCCAAGAATCACTTCCAGCCCAAAACACTGCTTGGTCTTTCTCTGGGTATTCTAATCAATAAAAAAAGCAAAGGTCATGTTAAATGTGTTTGTTTGCAATGTTTAAATTTAACGCCAGAAATACGCACAAATGAAAATGAATGAAATGAAAATTCTCAAAATATGTTACACCCAGTTAAACATTGAATTATTTTAGCATGTTTTAGTGTATTTTTAGGGCTTCACATTGGGTAGCACGATCAGTTGCATAAAACATATGCTAGATAAGTTGGCAGTTTTTCTTTGTTTCTAAGAGAAGTTTCTAGCACATGTTGTGCAATGTGCTCATAATTCCCCAAGAATCTGCAATGTTAAAATAACTTCGATCTATTTAACTCATATTAGGGTAGGCAAACCTTCGATGTCCTGTATACTGTATACTGTCCCCTTACTTGTCCCGTATATTTTCAATAAATCTGTATTTTTACTGACACATGTATGCACCACAAGGACAAGGAGCTCTTTAATAATAAAAATATATCAATAAAAGGCTTCTAAAACAAGTAGCTTGTTTTTTTTCTCTGTGAAAAGGGTTAGTAAACTAGTCACAGTATTCTCCTGTAAATAGGTTTTAGGTGCACAGAAAACACAAATAAATCCAAATAAGTTGAAGTCTAGAGAAACCTTATTGCCTAATGACGCAGTTTAAGGTCACATTGGAGCAAGTGGGAGGGAGGAAAACCATGCTCTATTTTCTAATTTAAATGAGGGGCAGACAGAATTCAATCACTTTAGTTGATATTAGTTTCAACTGACCTTGAATGAGTTTAACAGGGGTCCGAAGTTTCCTGCGAGACTCTCTAGTGCCCACCTCACTGCTGGGGGGAACAGAAGCATTGTTGGATTCCCTGGAAACACCAGTGGAGTGAGAGTTGTGTGCACGTAGGACTCTAGAGGAGCCCTCTGCTGCTTTGCTATGGGAGGCAGGAGGTGGAGGGGTTAATTCTCCAGATGGAGTGTCTGTGATTGGGCTCCCAAAACGAGCAGAGCTACGAGTCCGACCGGGGACGACAGGATGGTCAGCTTTGCCGTTCACTTGAGGATGTGTGTGTCGCAGCGAAGGAGTGCGCGATGATCCAGCAGGAGCGGGTGGAGGAGCGGAGTCCGCTCGATAGGGAGCACGAGAGGAGACTCTCCTTTTCCTTTCTGGACTGCGAATAAAAAAAACATGAGTTTTATTTTTGCTAATATTTCTGTAGTAAAACTCTGGCTGTGCCGGCTAGTCAGATGCTGTTTTTACCTAGAGGTGGAGCTTGAGGGTGACGAGCTCCTTCTCCTCCTCTTCACAGACTGCCGGGTTAAACGTTCCGTGTGCAGCCGTTGACGAGTTAGACGCTCACTGTGCAAACTTTGAGCAGCTTTAAAACTGGTCAGGATTGAGCTGATATGCTCTTCAAACAGAGCGGACAGACGCAGGCTCATGCTATAGATCTGAAAGCATTTGGAATGCATGAGTTATATCTAACATGGTCACCTTTCTGAATCCTAAAGTTAATAACGGAAATTGATGCCATACCCTTGACTTTTTGCTTGGTGTGTAGGCTTTGGAGTTGCTGAAGATGAGACGTACATCTCTACAAAGATCCATCGGAGTGTTGTATTCTCCTGCTACAAGACGGCTTAAGACTGTTCCAAAGTCCATAGGAGTGTCCACAATGTCCAAGTAGTCCTGAGAGTTAAGTAAAAAAAAAAAGAAGGCAAAACCAGATAATTTTTTTCAGCTTGTTTTCAGGAAACAGTTGCGGATCATTTTGGTGCTTCCCTAATATTTATCCTCATTATTTTGATAGATAATGAGAACCCTGTGGACAGAATGAATTAATTTGCTTTTAACTTAATGTATCTGTGAATACATAAGGGATGACATCATTTTAATAATACTTTTAAAATAACATTCATTCATTCATCTTCATGTCGGCTTTCTTCCCTTTCGGGGTCGCCACAGCGGAATGAACCGCCAACTCTCTGGCATATGTTTTTTTGTGGCGGATGCCCTTCCAGCCACAACCCATCGCTGGGAAATTTAAAATTACAGTTTACTAAAACATTACTATTTGAATATAGCTACGGTTACATTGTAAAACCAAAGAAATGATTTGATATAAAATATGATAACACTTCAATTTCAATATATATTGTGCACAGCATATTATAAGATTCAGGCTAATTATAACTGCTATGACTGGTGTACCGGGTACTCCTCCAGATCCACAGGTAGTCTGAAAGGCTCAGAATCTTCACACTGAAAGATGAGCTCCAGCAGCTCTTTGCAGCGCTCTTTCCAGGCCTGAGGGTCTGAAGAGGGCTTACTGCGCAGAGTTCTCAGTATGGGCTGCTGCTGCTGCCTCTGAAACACATGTTCCATTAGCTGTTGTGTCATGTGCTTCCCCCTGTTCGTTGAAAAAACAATATTTCTTTAAGATATACCTTCTTGTTACGACTTGATGTACAAGGTGCCTCATTTTCTTCATCCTCCTCCTCATCCTGAGAACAGATACCAAGCTAGATATAAGTCTTCATAATGTGATAAGATCTACAAATGATCACTAGTTTCATTTTGTGCCCTGTTTTATGAGCAAAGTTAATTTTTAGTGTCTAACTGCAAAAACTAGTTATATTACACAATAGTAGTTGAGGAGTATTAGCAGCAGTAAAAAAAATCCTTCAGCTTTACTCTACTGAGGCCTTGTTGTTGCATTAGTAATCCTGCTCAGTACAAGAGGAAGTGTAAGTTCATTTAGTTGGTACGCTTCGATGGGGATCCACTGCACCAAGCTACCATCTGTGAGATTATATGCCACCACACACTTAGATGAACTGAAATTTGTTGCTCAGTTGGATGGCTTCTCTGAAGATGTTTTTTTTTGCTAGCTCTACATCTCTGCAGTTTAATAATGACGCAGCGTGCTCCTTTCCATTGGATAGCACTCAGCGCCCAACAGTGGCACAGCAGTGACTCTTTGTGGGCTTTCAAAAAAAAAAAACTCATCATAACTCTGTTCATAAAAACAGAGAAGCTGTGCTAAAACATGGTAGCATCAGCAAAGCATTATTTTAAAAACTGTGAGTGTGTGTTCAAAGGCACTTACTTCACTTGAATCAGAGAAAGTTGCTTTCTTCATACTGTTGTATAGTGGAATAATATCTGTACTGCTTGGGTCCCTGAAGGAAACAGTTAAATGAGATAAACAGCAAAATAATGTTTTAAAATATTTCTTCTCAATTTCAGGAATAGGTTACATTTCAGCTCATACATAATTTATTGGATAATATAAGCTACAAAAGATGTAATAGTAGCCATTAAAGGTCACCAATTATGAAAACTCGACCTGTGGGAGATGTTTAAGCATAAAAGTAAAAGAACTCATGGAAGAGTGGTTTAAACATATATTTTTTAGTAAAATGTGTCATCAAAATTCAGAGCTGTTTTCAGACAGGCCGGTTTATACCATCAAAAACCACCCTCCCCTGTCGGGTCTGCCCAGCACTAACACACGGGTCTTCCTGGTAACGTGCAAATGCATGAACAAAACAGACGGAAAGCTTTCGAAAGATCTGTTGATTGAAACAACTGTTTATGTATAAATCAGCAAAACTCCTTCTCTTAAAATGTAGGTTTTAAAGTTTTAAAGGAGTTTTAGAGTTTATACATAAGCACAACAGTCAGTTTGGGGTCCTGTAATAGAACATCAGACCTTAAAAACTCAATTTATTTACAATACCTTCGAAGGTAGCTCTTTATTTATATTAATAATTCAAGTTTTTTAAATTGACATGGGTTTGTGAGTTTTTAAGATGACAAAAAATGTTTAACATCATTGTATAGAACATTCTGGGCAAATAATCCAAATATGTCAGATTCAACAGTAACAATTAAATTAAATTCTTGTGAGAAACACGCCAGTTAAAAACACAAATCTTGAACTAAAATTTTTTTTAACTATTCACAAACAATTATTATTATAAAAGATCTTATGTGTATATTGAACAGACACTTAACTTGGCATATCCAGGAGACACGCAAGATTGAAATCACATCATGTTAAAATGTCATAATAGGTGACCTTTAAAATATGTTGTAACATTCTATTTTGGGAAACACCCATGCTTCATCTAATTTTTTACTTACTTGATAAACTGTAGCATGAGATCGGATACAAATTTGGCGGTTTTAACAATGAAGGCGCCTGGTTCGTTGAATGTTTGAGCGTTGTGTTCAATGTACCGTACTTCCCACATCAGCGAAGACATTCGCCTGAAAAAACAATAGCAGCAGTCCTTAATGCAGTTCAAAAATCTTTTAAACCTTACATGTATTTATTCAAGACTTAAAAGAGGAAACCAGAATTGTACTTGCCTGTAGAATCGGTTTTCTAGTCTTTGTCGTATGGTGCTTAGATCTGTGACGTAAGCAACCACTGTGCAATATGTTGGATATGCCTGCAAGTCCACAGGGAGTTCAAAAGGTACCGCCACGTCTATAAGAGAGAAAGAAGCTTTGTTACAGCTCTTCAGATTGAAACAAGCCCATGAAAAAAAATAATTTTTTTTTTAGCAATAATTCATTTTTAAATCTCTTAAGCTCTGGATAAGGATACAGACACTATAAGCTGCAAAAGATATAACATAGCAGTGAACTAATAGTAGCAAATAAAGCTGTAAAAAGGTGTTTACACGTAAAAGTGTGTATGAACAGTGTGAACACAGTCATATTAGAGTAGTAAAAAAGTAGTTTTCAGACTGACTGCTCCATTCTATGGCCTATATTTTATAGTTTAGCTAAGTAGAAACCTAGGTTTAGCATTAACAGCATCAAGTTTCTGCAATTCCATGATATTATCAAGTAATCCCTTAATTTTCTATTTTGAGCAAAATACAAAAACAATCTTGTAGCTTATTTAAAAATACAATATAATATTAAATGGTTCCCTAAAATAGATTGAGGTCTTTTCTGTGAAGTCAATCTGACTTTCTATTGATTGGTTGGGGTGATGTCATGTGAGGGCATGGTCCAATCAGGAAGGAGCTTTGAATTGTGGAACTTTTTCATCTACAGAACCCATCTCTTAGAAGTTAATCAGAGCAACTTCCAGATAAATCTGCAAGAACTTAAATGTGCTACATTCCTTTTATACATTTTGTTTTCTAATAAATAACAGAAAAGGACAAAAATAGGCTAGGTGTTTTAAATTCTGAAAAGAACACTCTTAAATGTGAACTTTAAAGAAAACAAATTGTAAAATGTATTAAATATGTGTTACTTCAGCAGCATCAATGCCTAAAATTAAATTAAAAGCTTTCATAAATGATCATCTTTAAAAAAGGACATCATTTGTTTTAAATTTGAGTAGGAAAAATGGTTAATGGTGTACAGGAGACAGTAACCAATCATATGTTACCTTTGAAGTCAGATTATTAGGATCAGTTTGTCTTTGCTTAAAAAAATGTTTTTTTTAAAACACCAGTCTTAAAATGTCTGTGAATATAGACATTAGTTTATATGAATTAAATAAATGCTAACTAACAAAAACTAGAGTCACGTAAATAGCACCATTTCTGTTCATGTAAAATATGCTGTTGTCTGATTGATTCCTATAGCAACAGACCTCCATTTTAAGTTAAAGTTCCATCTCTTACCCAATGTGCAGAGCTGGTCGATGCCCCTGATGATACGTTCACACTCCTGGTTCCGTGTGCGTGAGCCCCACTCTCCTTCCAGAGGCTTGTACAGCAAGGCTTTCTGCTCTTCCTCAGTGAGAGGCATGCTGAGGCCCAGCTCCTCAGGAAAAACTGCACCCGACAAATACAGAGCATGAGTTGGAGGCAAAAAAGACATCGACAATAAAAGCTCAATTTGAATTGCTTGTTAAAATAAAGCCAGCTGGACTTCAGAACAGCTGATACTCTCAATCTGATGGTTGCCATGACGAATAACTCTCTTGTGTTTCTTGTGTTGTTTATGTCATCTGGACAAAATGTCCTCATGAGAACATTAAAACATGAAATCACTGTTTCAAACAAAACTGTATCAAGACAAAAATCTGATGGTGAAAAGTGTACTCAATCACAACATTCCATTATGTGTAACAAAACATTTGAAATAGTATTCTACAAAACAATTTACAAGAGTTAGCACGAGAGCAAAAGTAATGGGATGTTTAGAATGCAAAAATATATAATGTATCTAATAGGAATTCTTATTAAACTGTTAATCCCCATTAGGCCTGTGTGAAGCTGCTTTGAAGCAACAGTGCTATAGATAAACCCTTTTATTTCATTTGATTGATCAGCTTTATTATTTACTGTTTTGTTGTTAAATTCTAAAGTTGAGGTAAAGTTGACTTTAATCTTACACAATTATTAAAGAAGACTTTTTTTTTTGAGACTCAAAGAACTGAGAAACTAATCTTTGCTGAACTGAAACTAGAGTTCATAAATGGCAAATTGTGAAAAAAAATCTACATAATGAGGTTACAAATGAAGTTACAGTTTTCTGAAATAGTTAAGGAAGTTATAGCTACTAACAAAGAAATTTGCCTCTAGAGATGACCCAGAGGATAACCTAGAGTATTCAAGAATTTAATTTTGATATTTTTCTCATTTTTATTTCATTGTGTAGGATTTGTTAATCAATTATTATTGTTCATCTAAAGCCTCACAAGGTTGCTAGGTGTTTGAAAACTCAGCTGAAAAGCAGCTTTCCATCGGCTGGAAAAATTAATTACAGTCATGTTCTAAACGTCAAGCGATTCATGCTCATTTTCTAGCGCAAATGTTTACAGATAGATTAGCCAGCTCGTCAAATTGTTTTTATGAACTGACCTTCTAATATACAAAACTGTCGCCCAAGCAGAGCTGAGAATGATTAGTTCAGAGTATTCTATCACAACTCTACTGAAACCTTCCATTTAAAGGTTACATTAAAATAGGATGATACCATCATCCTTTCCTTTGAAACAACAACGGTTTCATTAAAAAAACAAAACTCTCAGTATTGTAACTCGATGAATAAAAGCAGTTCATTATCCCTTTAACTGAACCTTCATTAGGCGTCACGGTGGCGCAGTGGGTAGCACGGTCGTCTCACAGCAAGAAGGTTCTAGGCTCGGCTGGGGCAGGTGGCATTTCTGTGTGGAGTTTGCATGTTCTTCCCGTGATCGCGTGGGTTTTCGCCGGGTGCTCCGGCTTCCCCACAAGTCCAAAGACATGCGGTATAAGTGAATTGAGTAAGAACAATTGCCCATAGTGTGAATGTGTGTGTGAATGTTTCCCAGCGATGGGTTGTGGCAGGGAAGGGCATCCGCTGCGTAAAACATATGCCAGTGAGTTGGTGGTTCATTCCGCTGTGGCGACCCCGAAAGGGAATAAAGCCGACATGAAGATGAATGAATGAATGAACCTTCATTATTCCTTCGTTTGTTATACATACCTTCATCTGGAATCTCCTCCATGTCCCATGGGCTCATCTTCTCTGTGTCTCCATTATCCCAGCTAGGTCATAAAATTGCAAAATAATGTTAGCTAATATTCTCAGAAATAAAAAGCAGTTACACTCTAAGCTCACAAAATAAGCTCTGCTTAGTACTGAAAGTGGTGATACATGATTTTAAATGTAAGTATTAGGGTAAACAATACACTTCAAAGAGCCAATAGATGAGACTCGAATGATAACCTTAAGGGATACACATACATGTGTACATGTTCACATAAAATGTACAATAATTTCCCAATTTTAGAGCACACCTAAATATAAGCGGCACAGAGTAAATTTAAAAGGAAAATACATAGAGCACATGTCTAAAAGCTATATCTGTGCTATAACATATGCTTTTATAACAGTAAATATTCCTACTGAAAAATATATGGAGCTCAAGGGTTTTAAGAGGAATGAAAAGTACATTTGAAGTCGTAACGACAGCAGTGAGGATACAAAAGAACCCATGTTGAACTATAGCTGGTAGACAGAAGTAATCTAAGCTAAAAATAATTGTTAGCTCTCTCAGTCATTCATATTCCATTAACAGCAACAACGATTGCCTTTGACTAAATAGCTGCATTATATGAATTTCTATACATTTTACAATATGCGCTCACAATATTGATTGCATGTTGTGCTTAATGACTGTTCAGAACTCAAACTGGCATCTACTTCTGAGCATTACCTCCCATAATTTGACTATAATTATACACCATACAACTATATAACACGATACAAGTATAATTAGCTGCTGCATATTATAAGTTGCAAAGTTCAAAGTGTGAGAAATAGTAGTGGGTTATAATCCGGAACATATGGTTTATATAAACAAATGTTGATTGAGACAGACCAGACATTGTAGCACTGGAACAGAGAGTCCGGATATTCATCCTGGAATGGTTCCTGACTCTCAATTGTACCAAACCACCACGCATCATCTATCACTGCCCGAAATCGATCTCCTGACAAAATAAATAGATACATTGGTTATCATTTAATCATTCAGTATAGTCTTTTTAATCATCTCATTAATTCTTGCACTGTAAAAACTGAGATTAGGATAAAGCAATATTTGCAAAAAATGGGGATAAATTCAGCTAGTTTCAAACTAAATCAAGCATAATTCACAAAACATTGCATTAAGAAGTTACTCATTGAGAGCTATTTAAAAACTGGTTCAAATACTTCACGATTCACTTCACTTAAATTGTTGAAGAAATCGCAATACATTTTTTTAAGCACAGGGAGGTGCTGTGACATGGACATTAATGCACACAGACCAGAGTTTCAAGTATGGTTGTTGACAACAGACATTACTAATTTTTAATATATCATTGTTTATAATTGATTGTCAGCTCTTTTTTTCACCAATCTGAAACAGGTTCTATCGATGGCTGTAATAGAATATTTAATCATTGTAAGTAATTCTCAAATAAGATTGTATTTGTATGTATATTTGGGAGGAAACAAGAAGTGACGTAGAGAGGCGGGATTTATAAGGGACTCTCAAGGCTTTAAGGGCTTTCCTGGCTCTCTCTCTCTCTAACTACACTAGCGAGTGGACGTATTTTACGTTGCTCGTGTCTCTCCTTTTCCTCTTCTTTCCTCTCTTTCCTCTTTCCCTCTTATTTCTCCCTCCATGGTGCTTGCAATGTGATCACATTCTTCATTGATATCAAGTTATGAGCTTAATTCATGTTTGGAACAACTAATAAATTGCTGTTTGCGATTGTGTTCATAAATCATGTCTCATGAGTATTAAAATTCTATTATATGGTGCAGTGGTGGAGTTGGTCGTCCTGTAACCAGAAGGTTGGTGGTTCGTTCCCCACTTGGTTCTTCCTGCCTTTGTGGCCCTGGGCAAGCCAGTTCACCCACATCGCCCCTTATGGCCCTGTGTGTGTGACTGGTGGGGTCTGTTTGGTGGTGGTTAGGAGGCCGTAAGCTCGGATTGGCAGCAACATCCTGTCGGACTGTCCCAGGAAGGTAGCTTAGCACCACCAGAGTGTGAATGTGGAGTGAAAGAATAATGCTCTAAACATTGTAAAGTGTCTTTGAGCTCCGGAAAAGCGCTATATAAATTGAACGCATTATTATTAGTATTATCATTATTTTAAAGTACAGAAAAGTACTTTTATCTGGTTTTGCAAAAATAACTCTCAGGCTTTTCATCAGGGTATGATTACATAAATGTTCAAAATGTAGGTATTTATTTTAAAGAGCCTACTTTAATTTGTTCTTTTTTTTATTTCATCATTTCAAATTGACTCTTTTGGAAAAAAATCAGGATTGAACTGTGAGACTGGTATTTTGAATCATATTACATCATGAATTGACTGCTTTTTTGCATCCCCAATGCTAAATATTTGACAAATTAGAGAGACATATATGTACATTTTCTTCCTTCCTCAAGAATTTTCAATTTAAAGCAATAAACATTTGTAGAGGAACAGAGTTATTTTACACACAAACCTATCATCCAGTTCCTCTGCCTTGCATTATCAAACTGCTGACGAAGTACCAGAAAGTCAATGACATCCGGCATATCATGGTATCTACAACAAAAGAAAAAAAAAATGGTGGATAAAAGAAAAAAAATGGAGAGTTTGGAGCCTGGCAGCATGACTCATTCGATGCACTCACTTGACAGAGAATGAGCCGCCCGTCAGCTTGCCTGTGTCTGGGTCCAGGAAGGCCAGCTTCAGACAGCAAAGTGTTGGCAAACCCACCTCATACTTAATCCCCACAATCTTCAACAGCTCCTGCTCCTGTCGCCGCATAATCACAAATGATTTTCTCAGCGAATTCCATCATTCTGCAAAGTTATCTTCTCTGGAGACTTACCCTGAGCTCTAACTTGTGCCAGGGCTGTTTTTTAGGGTTTATACTGAAGATCTTGTTTTTCTTTGCCATCTCCACATAAGCCTCATGACCTTGTCGGAAATAGTAAACCTGTTCACAACACAAGCAGCTTAGTATCGCAAGAATATTTCCCAACCGACCATAGTTCTACGAAACAAAACAAAACCTTTAGTTGGCTACTCCTCAGGGAATGTGTTTTACCTCATCACCCATCTGAGGGGCGAATGGGCATCTTCGTGGCATCGTGTCAGTGATCCAGGCTGATGGCAACCATTCCTCTAATGTCAATCCTTTGTTCTGGAGTTCTGGTATCCTCTAAACATATGAACAGATAGAGAGAGTAGAGGAACGTTTTAAATAAACTTAAAAATAAAGTGATCTGAAATAGTATCCATTGAATGTTCTGTAGACAAAATTATTCTACCAAAAAAAATCACATTTGCTTTTCATGTGAAAAAAACATCAGAGCTGTTGATGACGCTGTCAGACAGCAGTCAGCATAGCGCAGGAGGTGCATGCTTTATAAATGCCTTCATGTGATGTACCGCAGCTGTTCCCAATCCACTATAAAAAAAATAATAATACTTGAAATTTGCATGAGAAACGGCCAGTCTGAACTGGAGTTTTGAAAGCCGTTTGTTGATAAAGATGCTCAGGAAATGCATTGCGAGAGACAGCGCAAACTGAAAATGCCCAAAACAACAGCTGATGCTTTCAGAACTGTTCTGTGACATCCACAAAGAGCACACTGCACAAACAAGACAGACAGTATTATCATTGTATGTTCTGGTCTGTGTCATTGACAAATATTGGCTGTTTAAGCAGATGCTGTTTAATGCTGCTTCTCATGTCTTTAATGATGAGAGGATGTGTGGTTTCTGTCTTAAGCATGTTTCCGATGTTGGAGTTCAGAGAGTGTTATGTTACATTCTTTCAGCAGTCATAAGGACTGATTAAAAAACATTTGTGTTAAATTATTCGGTCTGTCTTTATTGTGATTATTCCATTAACAAATCACAATTTAAATTTGTATTTATGCTAAGCATAAAAGTTTGTACATTCAGCCTTTGGTCAAGAATTTATTTGTCGTTTCAGTGCATCCTATTTTAAAGCATTTATTTTTTTCGTCTAATATCAGTTAATGGCGATTCAAAGCACAGATCAACAACAACTTGCATTTAACAAAGTGCTGAACAAAGAAGTCACATAGACAACTAAGACAAAAAGGCAGGATTTTTTTTCATGAGAAAGTATGAAAAATATGACCAAATCTGCAAACAAAACTCAACTGACTACCATAAACATCATAACGATATAAATTAGATCAAGAAATCCTTTAAAATCTCTCTTCAGAACTGTACTAGCCTTAACATTCTTATGCAGCTGCCCCATGCGGTAGCTTTAGAGACTGCATTCTTTGATCTTGAACAAAACACAACGGTAGCATTCACCAAACTGCCAATGCCCCACAAAAACCTTTTTTAAAATTTCTTCTACCTACTGTATGAAAACTAGAATCAAGGATCCTAAATGTGTAACCTGGAGGAAGCTAGTGAAGTAAATAAAAGGATGGGTTGTCCATCTGCTTTCTGAAAATGTCCATGGTTAAAATAACACTGACCTTCTGTTTCTCTTTTGGTGTCTTCTTCTTTGGTAGAACTCCATCTTTCTCCAGCTTTTCTTTCCTCCTTTCTTTTTTAGGATCCTTTTTCTTCTCTCCGTCTTCTTCCGAGCTGCTGGCAGTCTTCTTCTTCTTCTTCTTTTTCACGCTGGTTTTCTTGGGCGGTTCAAGGTTTATTCCAGCATCTGCTGTCCAGTCCGAGTATTCACTGGAGCAATCACTGAAAATAGAAACAGAGACAATATATACAACTGCTGTTTTAACAAGTGAGATAATGAGTTATCTTTTTTAGCGTCTTTCTTATATTGTCTAAATTGTTTATTTTGTAAAACTTAGCAATGCTTTAAAAATGGGGAAAGCATCTGATTGGAACAAGAGATATGCTATTTTGTACCCTAAGTGTACTTGTAAAATTTTTATATTTATTTTGCTCAGATAGCATGATAAATATTATATTGAGAACCATTTATTAAAATTAATATTAAATTGTGAAGTCGGTGCATCATTACACCTCTTTGAAAGAGGTTGTTTGCGTTGGGTAGTGTAAGGCCTGAAGAGAGTGATGGTTAACCTGGAGCTGCTGTTCTCCTCAGGCCAGGGCTCTTTAGCTTCTTCCTTCTCCTCATCTGAAGATTCTCTGCTCGGAGGCCTCACTTCTGGCTCTCCCTAAAAAAAACATGAAGAAGATGAGAATGATTGAGACTCAAATCAAACCTATTGACTTCCCTGTGTTTAGAACCATTACTTTCTGACAGGTTTTTTTTATCTCTCACTGCCAAAAATGATTTCACTTTAAAGAGAGCTTAGCTTTTCCCCTGAATTCAATCTTCCTCTCTATTCAGTTTTTCCATCATCCATAACGTTTAACTCTGCCAAAATATTAGTGCTGTTGATCTATTCAAAAACCATTA
Source organism: Danionella dracula (assembly GCA_900490495.1). Classification (NCBI taxonomy): domain Eukaryota; kingdom Metazoa; phylum Chordata; class Actinopteri; order Cypriniformes; family Danionidae; genus Danionella; species Danionella dracula. The sequence continues at coordinate 8,230,570 of UELW01000433.1, read as the reverse complement.
ATCAATTAATCACATGGTCCTTAAATATGTACCAGCAGTTTATCACACTTATTTTAAAGTTTGTTTCAACCATGTTCAAAATGCCATTCATAGAAGAACATGACAAGAGAAAATAAGGAGAGAAAAAGAAGGACAACACAACAACCAAAGAAACAGGAAAGGAACAAATAGAGTCTGGCTTACTAAAAAGTATTTTTGCACTTTAGGTACCTCAGAGGCACTGTGTTCCTCCTCGTTGGTTTCACTCTGACGGCTGTTTTCCTCCACTGCCAGTCGTGTGTGGTAGTTATGCTGGTTACCCTGGTGACGCCGCCCCTCCTCCACGCCACTTTCTATAGCATGCTGGAATCAGAAATACACACAAATTGCATTCATTTGCATGTCAACAAAGAGCTTGGCATCGTGTCCTCAACTAGAACTTCAGCTGGATTATAATGTATAGTTTAGTCTAAAACACTAAGTTCTAGCGTTCATCTTGAGTCTGATGATGAGATGAGAGGTCACCCGGTTTTCTCTGTGATACTGGCTGTGTAAGCTGCGCCTCCTCCTCTCGGATCTGTAGATATTGATCTCCTCCTCTCCTTTGGCTGTTCTCCAGATCTCCTGTTTACTGCATTCAAAGGCAGACATGCAACAGTTCATTAAATGGCAAAACCGTAAAAAAAAAATCAACAATGTAAAAATGAGATTCAGCCTAAATCAGAAATAAAACTCTCTTGACACACATCATACAGCATATATTACATTTGATGTTTACAATGTTTGCTTGAGACTTAGCTTTTTAAAAACAAATGCTAAAAAAAGGATTGCTGTAATTTGTCATCTTGAGTTTTTGCAAAACTGTTCCATCCCCTTTCTCTTTCTGAAACCTAAAACTTTGAAACCTCCAAAAGTCATCAACTAAAGCTAACCCATTTTTTTTTAGATTACTGACACAGAACCAAATATAACTACAAATCTTCATTTAAAATAGCACACATGGACACACAGATGAGTACTCTTTTACTTGGTGTGTAATCTCAGGCCAGGACAGTTTCTGAGTGACAGAGAGGAGACTGTGTTTTGAGTTAATACCTCGCTAAGGCTAGTGAAAGCTCAGGGACGAGGACTCGCCGGCTCCATGCAACCAGGTCCCTCTCAGTTGCGATCTCACTGCGTGGAGCATTACTGTGCATCTGGCGAACCCCTTCAATCTGTCCACTGCGCCTCAAACCCACATTAGGAAGAGAGGGGCCTTCGGTGGGAGAGCTAACAGATCCTAGACACACATAAACCAGACCTTCAACCTAAATCACCAGCCATCAAAGTTGTTGTTTTCTGGAGATTTAGACAATATTACAAAAGACTTATTTGATGAATGAAAATAAACAAGCATATTGGGACATTATGTCTGTTTTAGGAAGACAGTGAACTTTATGCTGAATTAATTTCACCTATTATGGCCGTTTAACATGATACCTTATGGCCCTCTTAGGCTAAGTTCAGACTGCAGGTCTTGATGCCCAATTCCAATTTTTTAATAAAATCCACACATTACACACATGTGACTTGTATCTGATCAGTGAATGAACACAGTCTTGCTCACTGTGAGGTGTGCATGAGCAGAAAAAGAAGTAAACAGAAGTAAACATGGACAAGAATGCAAAATGATTATGTGCCTTAATTTCAGTTCATTTCCGAAAAGAGTGGCAATAATTTCAAGAAGAAACTTCCCGCCCACTCCCAGAAATGTGACGTCTGTCACCATAAGATAATTTAAAAGTCTGATAAATGCAATCTGGCTGTTCAGACTGGGGTTGCATAAGGAAAAAATCTGATATAAATCAGATTCAGGACCACATATGTAAGCAACCTGATATGAAAAAAAAAATCATAATTGGACTGTTTAGACTAGATACAGGTCACATTGGAGTAACATTTTTTCGTCACTTTCGGATTTAGGCAGTATAAATGTAGCCTTAAACATATCATAATAAACATAATAAAAGATACATTTTAAATAAAAAAATCTCAGAATGTTGATGCAATTTGACAAATATTTACAATAATTCACATCGTTCATGCACAGATTTCTGTTTAAAAGGTTGAGTTTTCCTTGAGTTGCCCATTAAAGAACTGCCTTCCACTGAGGCAATCTTCTGCCTGGTCCTCCAGACAATAATCTATTTAAACAATTACGGTGTACAAAAGTGTGCATACGTGTTTAAAAGCAGAAAAGGACTTCTCAGAATTAAAAGGTTCTATTTGCATTTTTTTCTTTTCGTGTTGTATTTTGCAATCCAAAAGTCATAAATTAAAAAATTGTAGGGAACTTGATAGTCTACCTTTAGAACAATTTAGAACAGTTTCTGTCATTTTCATACATGAAAGAGACTTTCTCAATATTTCATTTTTGCTATATCAAATGGCAAAACAGTTATCTTAATCCCTCTTCATGCTGATAGAACCTTGTAATTTTAAGGGGACGTATACTCGATAATGCTGATAAGTTGTTGCAGACCTAACTAAATAATTATTCCATAACTAACAATCCCCAGTAGTCACTTTCACTTCTTACTGCACTTTCATACCCGAGCATTATATTTCTCTGCTTCTGGGCCCAGATGCAAACACATTATTTTAGAATTCGAGGGGCATTTAAGCTTCCCCAACTACTTCTAAGACTCTTTGGCCCCTTTACCACTTTCAATGCTATAGCTGTGATAGCACTTTTTTCAGGTCCTGTCTTTTTTGAAGCACTGTTTCAAAACATACGCAGTGAAAAAGTATGCGTTACCTCGGTTAGCTCGTGTGTCCGAGCCCCGTCTCTGGTCCTGCTCCTGCTGTAGTCTCTGAATCATACTGTCTAAAGGACTGGAGCCTTCTTCAGCCTGCTGACTAACCACTTGATTCAGCCCTGAGATGAAATAACACACAAAACCTTACACACTTACACTCACATACGCTAACTGCTAAAGTTGTGTGTACAAACAGATAACACACCTGATGAGGTCAGACCCATCTGAGGTATGAGCTGCTCCTCCCTGCAGTCTTCTCTTCCAGGAACCAGTCTCTGATAGCGAGGAGGATGAGGGTTCCCGTCCACGTCCACTAGGAAAGGTGGGGGCATGAGATGAGGGGCCTGCTGAGTCTGCTCATCCAACACAAAATTGTGAGCATCCCGAATCAGAGGCCGATAGTCTGTGTGGAAGAACATCTGATCTGCTATCTGGGGACCACAGAAAAATATGTTCAGTCAAATTAAATGTTTACTTTGAATGATGAGTGTAAACCTTTAGATATACATACCCTTTTCTTATTTGCCTTTTTAATGAGTTTCATACATGTCATTATTTGTTTTTAATGATATAACTACAAGAGTTGAGAAATCTGGACTTATAGCATATAAAAGATTCATATTTACATAATATTTTAACATTAGACTCAGATGTCTTCACAATTGCATTTATTTTATTACGGTTTTAACTGAAGTTAATTGATCGAGAAAAAAAAAATGTAGAAACATGGCATAATTATTCCACACAGATGAGTAATTTTGAGGTATTTTACAGGCACAACAAATTTCCACTTGGGGGGGGGGTTGAGAAAGGTGTATTTCTGCAATAAATTGACAATAAATATGATAATAATGATAATAATCAGTAAAGTAGTTATGTGACTACATACTGATTGCAGAACTTTCATTACCTTATCAAATCGACTGCTGGAGCCAAAGCCGAATATCAGCAGGTGACCATGAGAGTCTGTGCAAGCAAAGTGCTGCCCGTCTGGAGAACATTTGCAGTCAAACACAGCACCATGACCCTGGCCCTCGATCTAAACAAAATGAAAGCTATTAACAAGAGCTCAACAAAACGAACATATGTGCATGTGTGATAAAAAACACATAACTGAGCAACATTTCATGTAAACAAACGTAATGTTGTTGGCTGTTTTACCATGTTAAAATAAGAGCGTATTTTGACTCCTCTTGTAAGATCCCAAACAATAGCATTCCCATCATGCCCAGCAGAAAACAGCACCCTGGAATCGAATGGATGCGGCTCCAACACAAACACCTCATCCTCGTGGCCCTGGAGGAGAATATTCATCTTAATCTTCGTCCAAAACTGCATTATTTCAGCTCAAAGGGAGAAATGTTCTCTCTCATACCATGAGCACATGAATGAGATTCCCAGTGTAAGAATTCCACACTTTTAGAGTCAGGTTGTTGGCAGCAGTGATGACAGTGTTGTCGTCACAATCCCAGGCCACCATAGTAACCTTCAGCTTGGTCACTTTGTCCTCTAAAGGGGGAGGGTTGTACTTGCTAAGGAAGAGACCAGGAAATGAAAGTTAAAACAACTAATTTCTGCACCCTCTCTTTTAAAGAACATCTAGACCCAGTTTAGGGATTGTGGATTTCTGATTGTGATCTTACATATTTTTTTTCTAAATGTTCTTAGTGTATGTAAGTATAGCCATTAAAGGGGTCATGCCATGGTGAGCCTTTTGTGGCTTTTATAGTGATTTACAAGATAAGATTGAATCAAAAATCAAACCATGGATGTTCCCAAACAAAAAAAAACTTTTGTTTCTTTAAAAAATGTGTTTTATTCACGCCATTGACGATGTCATTCGAGTCCCATTGTAACCTCACGGCGAGACATGAAAGGGTCGATTTCCCTCCCCGGAAGTGATGCACTAACCACAAAGCAATGCCTTCTCTCGTGATATCTGGAAACCAATGCACGCGAATCAGACAGAGTGAAAGTCAGGCGAGCAGCACACAACTTGGACTTGTGTTATCTAAGATAGCAACAAGGTTAAAAGAAGATGCTCAATTCCAGGGTGTACAGAAACCAAACATCTATATGACGCAGGCTCAAAGAGGTACGGTTGTATAATAGTGTTCCCGCCAAATGCCATAATAATGTCTATCAATGTTGCTAGCTCTAAGTTTGTGTGTTAGGGTTAGTAAAGGGTTGCTCATAATGAACCCCTGTAATATCTCTCGAATCTACGTTGACCGGCAGACAGTAAATTTGCATATATGTCATAAATATGTCATGAATACGCAAATCACTAACCAATAGGTGACTAACTGGGCAGTGGTTACGAAGTTTGCCGAATGAAAATCTCAGCTCAATTCCGGAATAAGTCTGGGTTAGAAAATTAGGAGATTGAATGCGATTTAAAAAAAATAGAGATTTTATAAGTAAAAGAATCACATCTCCCTTACAATTATGTCAATGTAAACAACATATTATTGAAAATAACAACACTGAACCTTTAAAAAGAAAAGTCTTCAAACAAACATTTCCTGGATTCTGAGAACATACATATTACACCAGGAAAAATTCAGTAGCTCTGTATTTCAATTGCTGCACTATCTATAGTTTTATGGGAACAAAATGAGAATTAATGTGTCTATTTATACTGTATTTAATATGTCTATTGTTCACAATTTTTTGCATGAATTAAGAAGGTAAGCTCCTCTTGGCATGCATAATCAACACAGTCAAAACAACTTCTGTCACATGACATTTCACAGTATCTCTGATCATGCACACTCATGTCTTTCACACTAAAAACAATGCATTTATATATGTATAGTAAAGTGTGTACTACAAGTAGTCAGATTAGGATGTTACATGTGTCTCACGGTTGTTATTTGTGCTCAAGTGAGTTGCTCTGCTTGGTAATTGTGAGTGCAGATTTTCCTTTCATTCAAGATCATTTCCGGACTATAACGTGCATCTAAATATAGGACGCAACAAGTATGTTTGTTAGATTAATGACACACCTGTCTATAAACCACATTTGTGCTGGTTTAATAATTAGTAGGCTGAATGATATCATCAATTATCTGAATGATATCATCAATTATCATTCTTTATTTATTGAGTAGTGGTATAATTCTTGCTATCGTCACAAAAAAAAACGGTGCATCAATGAAATAATTTTGTTATCGTAATCATTGACGAAAACAACACTGCTTCACATAAACAGTAAAAGGAACTTAATGTAAAAAACTCTTTCATCTCAATACGGACACAAGTCAAGGAATACATGTATGAATTTCAACACATTTCATCCATGAGACAAAATATAGATTTAATCCTCAGTGTACAAATTGAAATATAATAGTCCTCTAATTGTCACAGGCATATAATTCCAATAGGTATTAACAAATTCATTGTTTTTTTAAATATAATTAATGTGTGCTTCTTATCGCAGTAAATACAATGGTGCTAAAAAAGAGATTGATTGTTTAGAAGAACTCAATGCTGATTTATGGTGTGAACTATGTCCTCGAGTTGCTTATGTTTGAATCAATTGCCCTCATAGTACTCCAAAGTAATTATGGTCTTAACTATCAATCTAACAAAAAATGTTCTATAAATGCACAATTAACAAAGCTATGGATTGATTTTAAATGTATCTTACCCGGGAAGCTTAGAGGCCATGTCCAACAGAATGCTTCGCCAGTCCTGCTGCTGCAGCTGCCATATCCGTGCGGTGCCATCTCTACTGCCACTCACAAACCTACACAAACAATATTCCACACACAAGCCTTAAAGCAGAGGTCTCTAGTTCACGGCCTAGTGGGCCACAGCCCTGCTCTATGCATACTACTATAGCTTCAGACCGGTTTTATGGCTTATTAAAATCTTTTTAAACATTAGTTATAAAAAAAGGCTGTGCCTCATGCATTTTCTGTGCAATCCACAAATCTATGACAGACTTCTTTTGTTTCTGACGTTAAACTATGCAGTTCTAGTGATTGGTGAGATTTCATGCCTTCTATTGGAAACTGTCTCCTGCAGTAAAAAGAATCTCTTCATGAGCGCATTCATCTTTTTAATTCCTCTGGGACCTGTTACAGACCTCTCCATCTCTCTGCTTCTCTCTCGCTCTGTCTCTCTTCTCCTCCCTCCTTCACACTCCGTTTCCACTTCCCCCAGAGTGAAAACATTTGCTCATTAAAGCAGAGTGATTCAGAAACATAAAAGTGCTTGCGGAGACTGAATTAGACCTGGAATATGTCTGAAACTGACACATGCTAGTTCTTTAAGTATATAGACGTGTAATGAAGGCATCAGAAAGCCCTTATATGCTATACAAAATGAGAACAAAACATTTTTGGGGGGGTGATAACATCACCCACCTTTTCTTCTAAACCTTTTCTTCTGGCCAAACATGTTTGTTAATGTTACAGGTTTGCTTACCTGTCTCCAGAATGGGAGAACTGGATGCTGTCAACTTTATCCTGAGGAGAAAGGTACAGTTGTTAAAAACCCCAAAATAGTCACGCACACTTTGAGCAGTAACTAAAAAGAAAATGAGTATGTAGAGAAAGAAGCCCAGATCAAAGACAACATAATCAATTCAGGTGGATGCATTTAATGACTAAGTACTTCTGTCAAATACATATCCAAGTACTTGTATGCACAAGTAATTCTTTCCTGGTATCATGATCCAAGCATGTCATTTCATATCCAGAGTGAAGAACAGGTCCCCTGTGCAGTGTTATTTTGACTTTGCACTTCTTAATCACTCAATGATAGATCACATAAAAACATGGAAACTAGTAAAAAGTATAAAAAAAGTAATGAATATATGTCAGAAAAAGGTTTCTATTTTAATAATATGCATCTGTGCTGGTATACAGTTCCCCATTAAAGACTCTATTGGCTGTTAACCGTCCTGTACCTCCGGCCTGAGGGGAGGAGAGTAAACAAAGCTTGAATATAATTTTGTAGAAGTGTCATGCCTAATGCTTTTAAGTGTTACAAGATCCATTAAAATTCTACACGTCTATATTATTTGAATTTCAAAGTGTAAATATATGGGTTTTCAGTTTGAAGGGTTGATTTGAGTTGACGAAACAAATAAGGGATTGAGGTTGCCTGTGAAACCTACCCAGGGCATATTCTCTACCTTTACTCTAGCTATATTTTACAACAAAACCAAACATCAATACTAAAATTACTCATTTCTGGGATTCAATTGGTCAAATTTCTCAATAAAATACAAATAAAGAAAATGCTATTTGTTTCCCTTGACAAATAGCATTTAATACTCCAGTTATAAATGTCAATTTTAAGATAAACTGGTTTACAGATATTTATATAATGTATAACATTTGTAAAATAAACCGATTCTTGAGAGGTGACCACTTGTTTTGTAATTCAAGTAATTCACATTATTTAGTCAATGCTGGAAAGAACCGGCACCTGTCCATCATAAGAGGAGTTTTTTGCGCTGCCATCTCTTTTGGTTATGCAGTGTAATTACTTAATCCCATCATGTTATTTGTTTGTTGTTGTTTGACTCAGATTAAATGCAAACAATTACTCACAGTGTGAGACTCCAACTCAGAAATCTTCTCAGGTTGTCCACCACCGAAATAATAAACCCTAATGATGTGATCAGTGCTCCCTGTTGCCAAGAACATCCCACCTGAAACATCAAAACACACTTAACCTTTCAGGATGTGCATTATAAATGATTCCACATTAGAACCCAGCAAAATCATGAGAGCAAAACTAACTCTATTCAGAGTGCATTTGGTCATTAACTGGCTAAAATACAAAAACAATACAACAGCTCATTTTTCACTGAAAATTTTAGAAACACATTTTTTTATTTTTCGATGCAACGTCACAAAAGTTTTATTTTTGTTTCTCAGTATCAGTATATGTCAATATAACAAAAAAAATTTACTTTATCATTTTCAATTTAACTCTATAATAAGAAAGACCCAATGGACTCAAAACAGGTTTGCTCTGTTGACTTTACTGTGAACTTGTTTAGGAACAATGTCAATTAATAACAAGCTTAGTTACGTCAAGAATCCCAAACTTGTGTTTTTGAGCAAGAAACAGAGTAAATGTTTGAAGTATTCAAACTCAACTAAGTTTTCCCCATGAGTGCAGTAGTACAATAGAAAGGCCCAGAACCTGTGAACGATGCGCTTGTACAAGATGTTGTGTCTTTTTGGGTGAATGCCAAATGAGTGTTTCTTTTCTTCAGTAATGTGTATTTGAAGAGCTTCTGCAGTGCTGAACAATCTCTTAGCAAAACTCTGAGACATCTGTCTGACAACAGGATATTTATAGCCCCACTTGGCAGGAAAAAAGATTTCAGCCAAAATGATCAGTCATCACTTCATGATCTGCTATCGGCTTTCAGAACAAGAAAAGATGAAAATAATCACTAAACATTGTGTTTCGATGAGAGAACACATATTCATGCAATAATGACTCTTAAAAACCACAGTGCTCAGTGCTTGATATTAAGAAAGCATTTAGGATGTGTTTACACAGGACTGAAATACATGGGCAGCTTTGAACAAAAATAGATCTGCTGGGTTTAATTCCGATCAAGCCACATCTATCACTCAACTGATATTGCTAATTAGTCTTTTTTTCCAGCACGATGCACTTGTACAAACCATTTCAAAATATCATTATTAAAAGAAGGCACACACTGATATAATAGATGGTGAATGTTGTGAATTTTAATGGATGAATGACTCATGAGATGGAAGTGAGAAGCAGTGAGATAGACTTTTTACCTACCCGCACTAAAGGAGGAACAGATCATCTGCACACCTGGTCTGGGTCTCTCTGTGAACTTGCTGGGTCGCTGACTGTCCAGGGAAGACAAACAAACAAAAAAATAAAACATGACGAACTTAACTTATGTATTATATCCATAGCTCAAGATCCTTTCAAACAAGTAAAATAGCATGCTCAAGAGAACGAAACCTGAAAGTAGTTTGAACCAGAATATCAAATGGTTTAATAGTGGAAAAACTTGAGATCCCTGATAAGGGTTTTTAAAAAAAGACCTTTCATGTGATGTGGCTTGATGTATCAAAATGTTGACTTTAATAAAAAAAGTTGACTCAGAGTTGCTGAAATGAGTGAATAAATTAGCCTGCAAGCTTACATGTCATGCTATACAACCGCCCACCAACAATGAGGTAACGGGTCTCGAATTACTTGAGAGGAAGGATGATTGTGCAAGTCTTTCACAGAGATTAGCCAATAGGAGGGAAAATGTTTCAGTTTATCTTTGTCTGATTGCTTGAGAAGTTTATTATCTGTGGAGTAAAGAACTGGAACCATATTTTCACCCTGGAACCTGAATAAGAAAAACTCTCTAGACCAGCCTCGAGCATCTCTGTGAGCTTGACTCATACGTAGACTCTTTATTCAATCATGAGAAGTTTGATTTTGTGTTTATTGAAACATATTTATTGGTTGCTGTTTCTGTCAATGTCATTACACTAAGAGTGGGCAAAATAGATTTCTTTCAGCATCTCCATAAGCTGCTATGATTGAGTCAGGCAGAGGAGGGGCTTATTACGAACGAGTCACTAAATAAAATAATTTGGTAATCACAACCACATCTGATAAAATGAGATGCATATTATAAGGAAACGAACAGTTTTTTCATTGCATGTTGTCAATCTGTTGTTGGAGATCTTAAAAATCTAATAAGAAACCTATCAAAATCACAATAGGGGCACTTTAAATGAGGGCTGTTAACACAAAGCCTAAATAATAAAAAACCCAATGGTGCAAATAGGTTTGTAGAACTCACCCAAATTTCAGAGTGCAAGCATCCCACTGCCAGAAACAGATGGTGCCGTCAGCTCCAGTGGAGGAGAGGAATCTCTTGCTGCCGCTGCAGAGAGGAGAAAACTGCACAAACAGTGGAAGAACAATGCATTAATTGCCTGTGGGAAAGTAGAAACAAACATGACTCAACAATTACATTTACGCCTGAAATCCTGAAGTGTAATACAATAAACCTTTGTGTGGTACAGGAAAATCTGATTTTCAATTACTTTTTTACATCATAAAGTTTATAATGGTTTATCTAATGTAAATCTTAGCTATGCATTTGAAGCTGCACACTCAGAAATGGATAACAGTTTAAATTAATTGTATTATGATGACTCATATTTTCAGGGATTTAAAATGTTTTTTTTTCTCAACAAAACATTTTGCATTGAGCCTGATTGAAATCGTATTAGTTTGTCTGTCACTATAAAAACAAAATTAAATGTTTTGTTTTAGTTACATTTTGATATTATACATGTTTAATTCTTTGAGTGTGTTTCTTAAACAACAAGGATTCGATTCAAACTGTAAAATCAAATAGCTCACATTACTGGATATGTGCTATTATTTTGATCGAAATGTTACTAAAAATTTTGAGTGTACCTAAAATAGTTATATATTGCAAAATGTTTCAATAATTGAGAATTCTAATGACTTATTTTTTAATACATTTATTTGAGCATGCACAACGAAGCAAAACAAAAAATATATACTTTTGTTTTCCAAATTTTAAATGTATTTGCAAATAGTAAAATTTAAAAAAGAAGTAAATTTGTTTTTTCTGTCAGCAGTACTTAAAAAAATATGTTCAGTTTATTTTTTTTAAACTTGGGAACCTGATAGCCCTAAGATTGTTGGGTCATTACGTAAAATGAAATATTAACTCAATTTAGTACCGTTATTGTAAATATGTGGAACATTAATAAGCATGAAACTATATTAACTTAAATGTAAATATTAAACTTAATTTCCATTTATTATTACATTTACTCAGAAATAATCAGTTAATCTTACCTGTAGCTATTAGCCTAATAACTTTAACTAGAAAAAATAAGGTATTCCGTTTCAAAAGTTTTTTTTAAGTGACTTGAAATTATATCTGTTTAAAATAAAACATAGTATTTGGACATTGGCAATTGTTGCTAACTATTAAGGACTGTGACAATAATTTTTTTTTACATTTCAAAACAAAGCCCTTTTAAAACCATGAAAATTCAACAATAACTGTGAGCACTGTCAATGCTTTCAAGCACCTGTACTTACTGTCTTTCATTTGGGCTACTTAGAAATCAAAAGAGCGGTGTCAGCCTAAAAAGCTATTTTGTAGGGTTTTATGAGCCCTGATTGTGATGGTATTATTCTAAAGTTGTATCAGTAAATGTGGAATCTTTCCCAATAACTACCTACACTATGTGTGAGAACATTAAGAAAATATCAAACTGGAGTCAGTATTATAAATGAGAGCTGTGATTACCTGAAGTGAGGTTATGGAGGCGGCATGGCCTTCCAGAACAGCCAGCGGGGCGCAGGTCTGCAGGCACCACACTCGGATCATTTTATCACAGCTGCCCGCTGCCAGCAGGGTGTTCTCAAAATTTACAGCCATGTCTGAGATCTCAGCCGCATGACCACGCAGAGTCGCCAACAAACGCCCGTCATCCATCGCCCAAATCTTTACCAAGCAGTCGTCTGAACCCTGAGGACATCCAATGGCATAGTTACCCCCACTAGCCCTGCTTCTGGATTACTGAGCGGTAATGCCGCTTATTTTATTCTCAAAAACTTCAAAGAGCATGTTACTACAACATGTTGTGTGAAACAAGATTGATGTATGCTGTGCCATACAATGGTTTTACTAATATAAAAGCAAATCACCTTTATTTAACCACCAAACTTATTTAACTGTATTTAACAAAGTATTTAACTATGCTAGATAGCCTTGTAGGAATCCATGGAGAAAGTATTTTGTGCCAGTTCTTCATCAAATTATAATAAAATGCCTTTAAACTAGTTTACACCATCTACAATTTTGAATCTCCCGAAGGACAAATGGAAATTAATTCCAATGTATTAAAAATGGTTTAAGCTGAAAATTCAGAAGTGTGGCTTTGCATTTCCATGACAACAGACGGATGGTGATTAAAATCCCAGGACCACCTACTGCAACTTCAGCATCATCTTCCATTCACAGCTTGATTGAACCTGAATGTTTTTTTTCCACAAAAATATTCACCTTGTCACTTATCTAATTTTCAAACAATTGAATTATTAAAATAATCAATAATAAACTCTGATAACATGTTGATTTTAAAAAGCCACACATGTCTGTGAAACCAAGTAGAGAAAATTAGTCCCTGAGCCACACACAGATCAGAACATTCTTGAAGATCAGTTAAACACAGACAGAATGCCAATGACACTCGGGCTAATGGTTTGGGAATATGAACGAGATGATTTTATTCATGGCTCACAGCCAAATCCACAAAAGAAAAAACGCCTTTCACAACATGTGTAAACACAGACACACCCCCTTACAACAGGAGAAATGACTTGCAGGAGAAAGGGAGAAAAGGAGGAGAATGAAGTGGAAATACACCATGATCGAAAGAGAAAAAGACAAAGAGAATAGAGTAATCGGGAAAGGGAGGGAGCGGCAGAGAGAGGGGGAGTAAGTAAACCTTGCTGTTCAGCCATTTTTGGAGCATTTAAAACTTGCAGAGTAAAATGGAACCCAGGAGTGCATGCTCAAAAACACACATCAACAAAGCCCACATGTGAACAGGACTCCAGCAGGATGCTTAAAAGCAGTGAGAAATAACATCAGAAGTTTGCAGACATGATGATGTCACCAGGGACCACTTTATCTGCCCAGGGGAAACATGTTAATGACCTTTGACCTTATCCTAGAGCCAAAACATTATCTGTCGGAAGGGATCTTAAGGATCACAGTCTAAAAATATCCTTTCAATCACAAGGAAATTTGGTTTACAGGGTGCTACTGCACTGAAGAGAGAAAAGAGCTTACAATGCTCTGAAGCTGGAACTGAGCTAGACCACAGACATCTGCAGTCAGCAAGATTCTTTTGGTTACATTTCATAATACGTCAACATTAATCAAAACCCTTAATCATGTCTTTTTACAACATACATTAATCTGCTTTGTTTAAATTGATATTAATATAATTTGTTCTTGTTAGCAATTACAAGTACATTTTGGTATTCTATGAACATAATTACCGAAACTTTTGAAAGATCAAATTCAAGCTATTTTCTTGAACTTTAAATATCTATTTTTTTAGCTTTTCTACTAACCTACATTTTTTCTTCGATGAAAATACCAAAAAGACTACATGTTTATTCCAGCTGAATATAGGTGAAATAATAGGCGTAATTTGTATCATTATAATTAATCTTAGTAATAAAGGTATTAATGTCTTATCATTTAAAGATTGAGTGAATTGGTTTAGACTGCTTATGTACACGAGTGAGTGAGTTTAAAAAAAAAAGAGATCCCATGGAAATGACGTAGTGAGCACAGCGTACTTCTTCAGAATGTAAAAGTCCCAGTCAGATGTGCTAAGGTCTCTTAACCTTTCGACTGTCCCCTCACACGCGGATGGTAGTGCAGCGATAAGATCAGCTTCTCTTAGCATGCTCTAATGTGTGATTAATTCTTGTTTGGATATCTCTAGTCATTGTTATCTGGCAGGACATAATATTTCCATCCCATAGGTAACAATGAGCTTGTTTATTTGCACAAAAAACACATAATTTTTCTGCTTGTTTCTGCACAATTACATGCAAGTCATTTTTAGAATTTTTTTTAACAAGACTTTACTTTCCAGATTTCACAGAGCTCACAGAAGAGTCTAACAAGTACTAGTGTCATATATCTTGTTTCTTTGAAGTGCAAGCATTTGATTTGTTTTAATGATTATAAAACAACTGCATGAACAAAGTGACAAAGCATGTTCAGAATCTTCTTATCCTGGATGCCTGCATAACATAATGCCACATGGATTTCTGAAATCAGTATGGTAAAAACTCTCATTCCTCTAGATTATTTAGAATTCCCAAATTTCTTTATTTTTACAGTTATGGCCTCAGCTGGGTGTTCCATTCCTAAAAGAACATGGGCACACAAAATTAAACTTGACGCCTGCTAAAACATATCAAGACAAATCAGGTTTTTGGGGGAAAAAAAGACCTGATTCTATTGTAGTTCCCATTATTTCATCATTTTTATGATATGACAGAAACCACCTTACTGAGCATAACTGGGTTATGGATGTGAATGCAAACCCACTTATCGTTCATGTTTTCCCTGCCAAAATCTTCCACTTTTTTTTCCACAACCAGCAATATTCAGCAGTTTTGGGCAATCTGAGATTGCCTGTCAAATAATAAACATATGTATTTCCTTCCAATAATGTTTGTTTGCTGTGTTCTGCTGACATATCTTTATAAAGCTGCATTGAGTTCTGAGAAAGGTTCCATTAAAAATATATATATAATGTTTTTCCTTAGGTAAAATTTGTATTTCTCTAAACCTCAAAAAGGGAATTAAAGGGGGTATCAGAATTCAGTCAGAAAGGCAGGCAAACATAAATGTTGACATTTTTTAGGTCTTTGCTCTGGCTAACTTACAAGTCCATATTTACCATGGAACTAGGACATAAGATCAGCCTAGCACCAAATGTTCAACCATGACTTTTGCCAAAGGGGTCAGCTTATTTTAATAAGATTAATAAGAAATAAACATAAATATAGTTCTGTTTTTTGTTCTACTATTATTTCAAGTGGTTTATCAAATCTTGCAAATATGACCATAAATAATCAATTTGTTGGTATTTAACTACTAACTCAAACTATTAAAGGAACACCATATAGGATGCTCCAGGCCAAATTTGCAAAATGAGCAGGAATACCTGTCTTTGTGACCAACCTGGCAGGTAATGACTGCTAGTACATATGCTTTGTAAACACACAATACTCATTACTATGACAGCAACATGGAAACAGCAGTTATATACTTGCTTTTTCACAACAACATTTTAAGCCCTTATACAAATCCTTCATGTTCTACATTTTGTCATTAAAAGCACACACCGCAGCTTTGATCAAAATTTTGTAAGCTACTTTAAATGACGCAAACAATATCATAATAGACTCCAGGAAAAACCTCAAAAAACAAAACATGCATTCTAGGCATTCCGGATGAAGAGCTTTATCAAATCTTCCTGGTTCAGTTCTAAGAAGTTCACGTGTTTTCAGTACCACAAGCTCTCAGAATAAAAACGGCATTCCACAAACAAATCAAATCAATGAGATACCCTGATGTCTTACCGTGAATATTCGGCGGCCAGTGCGGTCGAAGGTAATGCAGTATACAGATGAAAGGTGTCCTAGAATCCTCTTGTGCATCTTCATATGCTGGTAAACTGCTGTTGGGACCAGCTGACCCAAGCGATATGAGCCATTCAGCCTCCGACTGTGTAATGTTTCCACTGACAAGCAAAAAAGCACGAGAGAAACAATGTTTATTTGAATTGAAAACGCAACTTAAAACTGCATCATTCCTTCTAAAATGGCTAAATTGCATCTACGTTCACTGACTGCATTCTCTCAGGAGTTGGTGTTTGTAGCTTTCCAGAACATCCAATAAGAAAGGTTATGATTACTAATACACAGTCAGTCATTTCCCGAGTTATTGTATTATTATCGTTGCCATTAAAAACAATGGAAGAGAAAAACGGCCGAAGCTCACGTTTTGTCACCAACTACAAAGGAAACCAGGTGAACACTCTCTGCAAGTCTGTGCTAACCAACAGCCCTCTAGCTGAGTTTTTGCTCTTCAAAATGTATCTCTTAAAGATACTTGAGAGTCTAATGCGAAAATACATAATGCAGCATAATGTTAGCATAATGCAAACTTCAGCTTAAACTTGTTCAACAACAAAGAGGTACGAATAAGGCAGACTCTGGTTTAAAGGATTGTATCCACTGTTATTTTTCTCTGACCTGTTGTGCCTTTCGTTTTTGTCCCTATCTAAAGCACTTTAAGTTGGCAATGCATATGGAAATGTGCTATCCAAATAAAATTGCCTTGCCTTGTCTTGGGATAAATTGCCGGATTCGCATACCAGAAAACCCCCGTCAAGGAGCTCTCTAGTTGTCACTAGCTGCCTCTCTCACACCTGAATCTTTCTTCCAACACAGCTTTTCATTCCACCTTACACTGCATGATGCTTCAGTGTTTAAAGTGTCTTATTCATGCTTAGAGACAGAGGACCATATTTAGAAGCTGGATTCAGTGACTCTGGCTGAATTTCTGTTGAAATGCTGGCAATCTGCCATGACTGCACAAGTGGCTTGTGCCACAAACCGATTTGCACAAGTGGTTCCCAACCAATACCAGCCAAATACCAGTTATATTATGTATATAAATGCGTTTTACTCTTTTCTGAATTTTACTCTTCTGAGCAAGTTAAAATTTGATGACAGCGCTCTAGACCCAACACTAGGATCTAATCTGATTTTAGTCAAAGCTACACTGCTTTTGGATGTAAAACTTATAAATCTAATAAATGTTCCCCAAGAAAAATACTAAATAAAAAAAAACAGTTCAAACCTGTTATATTTCTGCTTAAAATTGAAATTAAATTGAACACCAAATAATAGCATTAAATAGACTTTTTGAAATCTACATAGGAAAGTAGACAATAGTTAAGTTGACAGTGTCATTTAAAAAGGATGCTTTACAAAAAAGCTTTTGTATATTTATTTCATATTTTTAATAGCTTTTCTTTGTCTTGGTAAAACTTTAGAACAATAATTAATAGGTCCCTTACCAATATTTGGCGGGCTTCCATAGATAACTGGTGGCTCGGGGGGCCTGCCACAGTGCAGTGCTGCCAGGGCTGAACCCTTCCATACCACGTGTTTACAACCTGTCAACAATTACACACAGACAGTCTCTAAAAATACACCACAGAAACACACAGTGAAATACATCATGCATCACAAATATGTTGAATGATCAAACCCGCTTTGCACAAATTTTACTTGCTGTGACATCTACAGCAATTGTTTACCATCAATCCCTTATCTGTAGATTTTTCTTGATCATATCTGTTTGTAAACAAATAAATATCTCCAATTCTTGAGATTTGTATTGTTAAAGGTATTATTACCAATCCGATCAGATTGCTGCAGCAAAGGTGGCAATAGGATAATAAAATTAATTCAGGGCATCACATATTTTGGCTACATCAAACTGTTGTTATGTTAACCTTTGTGTTTTACTTTACGACAGAAGCACTCACTCTTGTTTGTTCGCAGCACAGACTGTCGTCCCGTTCCCAGCAGCGAGTTTACTCCAGGAACACTGGCTGGTACTTCTCTCTCTAAAAGAGGGCTCACTCTCTCACACAGCTGCAACAGATGATCTGAAGCAATGTGCCTGTACAACTTGACCTGTGAGGGAAAACCATCGAGTTCACTTTGGAAAATACATTAAATACTTTAGTGTGAACTTTCTGCAAATACAACTATTTATGCTCTATTAAAGGGATACTCCCAAACATGAAAGTGTAGTCCTTAAACACATACCCTGATGTCATTCCAAACCTGTTAAGGCTTTGTTCCTCCTCTGAACACATTTTGAGATATTTTGGGATAATGCAGGAGGCCAGAGACTGCTCCATTGACTCTAGTGTTACACAGATTTTCATCCCTTAAAAACATTTAAAATTCCATACAATTTCTGCATCTGCCTTCGAGGGTTAGATATGAATTTAGTGACGTCAATCCTTTCTGAATGCAGAAAAAAACCTAAATTAAACTTTCACAGTAAAATCTGAGACATTTGCGCACAGACATTTTAAGGTGCTCACATGGTAAACCTGAGTGTCAATGGAGCAGTCCCTGGCCTCCTAAATTTACCCAAAATAATTTCAAATGTAAAAAAAATTAAGAAAAATAAAGCCATATGGGTCTGGAAAGACATCATGTTAAGTGATTAATGACAAAAATGATTTTAATGTCGTAACCCTTTACTGTCAATTTGAGTATTGGCTGCTTAAGTTTCTGGAATGTGTTTTCTAACATGATGCACCTATAAAAGTCTGATCATCGTTGGCTTGCATTTGAATGCTAGATTCTATTGATTTTTGGTATCATTAGACTAGTTTTTTAGCCAGTGTGTTTGTAAAGTAATGGAAGGAGTTTCGAAGGTAGTGTCTCCAATTTTTGAAAACGGCTTAACCAATCAGCAGGAGCTATCAACTATTGGTTTAGAGGTTGCAATTGGTTCATTCAAACATCAACATCGGATCTTAAAAATCGAGTCAAACATGAGGGGATATAACTACTAAGAATACACTCCCTGCTTGTATATAAAAAAAAAGTTGCTGCCTGAATTTAATGAAGCAAAGGGTATACCTTTCCCTGCATGGGAGATTATCTTTCCGATGGCAAAAATGATTTAATCCCAACTGGTGCAATGAGTTCCTTCTCATTTCCTAAACAACCGTGCGGAAAAACAAATTGCGTGGTCATGGAAAAGATTTTAGTTTGTTTTAGAAGAGTCAAATCATAGGAGAGGGCTTTGACCATCATCACTGCAAGATCTTGGTGAAAAATTATGGATGGAAATAAATCTTGTGACATTGAAGAAACCGAGCAAAACAATGCAACAACTAAAGGCGCACAAACTAAATATTCAAGTGTAACCTTTATTGATGGGGACATATTTTTGGCCAGACCGTGTTTAGTTCAAGCAACAGTTTCACTTGACCGTCTTTCTCTTTCCGAATTTTCCAAACTAATTTTTTTGTTTTCTCTCAACTAATCTTGTTATATTGATCCTGACTCAGTATATGTATTAAATGAGATAAAACTGTGGAAATTTGTTTCATAAGACAATTATACACAATCATTAATTTTGACAATGAACCCAACAACTTGTTTTTGTGTGCAGTTATGCATTAATTATTGTTATTACTAAACAATTAACAGATCTGTTTAAAAATGTAAAATCTCAACATAATGCAATCTGTTACGACAAAAAGATGCAGCACCAACATTTAATAAAATTAAAACAGTTTGTGGATTTACTTAATGTATTTAACGTGGTTTACTTAAGCACACGCGTACACATATTTTAATGAATCACAAAGACTTTTAAGCCTTTTTTGCATGAAAAACAAGTAAAGTGATAGTATATTTGCAAGACACTTAAATGACATACAGACCTGAGATTAGACTAAAAATACAGGTTTTGAAACCTAACAAATTTTATTCCTTATGCTGCAATTATGTCTCCACTGAAAATGCTGAAAGCCCTGCACCCTTCACACGGCCCTACTTTGTGCATTCTTTTTTGAGGCTGTCCTGCAGCAGGCTGCTAGTTAACGTGACATTAATTCCATTTAGCGTTCTCCTTACAGCTAACCCACACATGAACAAAAAAATAATCACTCGCGGGATCAGGGCCCCACTCACAACATTAACTCATGACATGGTCCATGTTTAACATCTGATGTAACAAAATATGTACTGGGCATCATTTTCTTCTAATTGGAATACTAATAATTTTACAGCATAAACGAATTCAAATATACTCAATATTAATACAACTATACATTTAAAAGATTGACCACCGTGTTGGGTCATTTTCATGCTAAATGCCCTTTTGTCAGATTTATGAGAAATGACATATCTTCTTCTTTTTAATAGAAAGTAAATGAAAAAATAAAAAAATCAACCTGATAAGAGACTAAATACATAAATAAATTCCACACCTCTATGTTCACACCTTGTGTAGTTTACCCATTTGTGCCTTCTTAAAATGTTCCATTTTAAAAATGTTCCATTTTAAAAATGTTTTTCTACATTCTTAAGTGTTGTTGTACTAACATATTTATAACATCCAGAACATAAAACGCATTCGCAATCAGTTAACTCGATGTTGTTATCTTCATTAAAGGTTAATTAATCTTATTATGACATGATAATTAATGCAGATTAACATATTGATCGCGTCCTGGTAAAACAATTTAACTGAGAGCGCCAACATCAGGCTGAAAATCGGTGTTTTTGCTCCCCTCCTCCCGCAAGCACAGGCTTTATAACATCTTCACACACAGCAGAGAAATTGAGAAATCATCCATGACACAGAGACGAGCACACACTCAACATGACCCTCGACAGAGCCGAGCTCAGCGCGAGACCTGCAGCCAGGAACATCACAAAACACCATTTTCTGTGTCTGGGTCCAGTGTGCATCAGAAACACAGCCCTAACAAACCGTGTGTGTAATTACCAGACTGTGTTTCACTCCATTAGTCACGCAACTAAATTATCCGAGGGGTGGCCATATGATAATAGAGGCTGGATTAAATCACATTACAAAAAAAAAAAAAAAAAAAAAACACATTTGAGCATCTTTCTCTACAAATGCACACCCACACAAAGCTTCCCTGAGAGTTTTTGAGCAAATTAAAAATCGGGTTAAATTTTAATGAATGTCCTTAAATACCTTAATTAATAAATTAAGCAATACCTGCTCATTCGATCTTCATCTCATGTGTGATTTACTCAACAACAAAAAAAGGAAAAATACTTCCTCCAAAAAACAATGTTTAAAAATCCTCAAACGCGCGTACAATCCTCTTCATATTCAAGTCCAACATTTTCTCTCCAAAAACAAAGTTTTCCTGCCGCAGACGGGGGTAAAGGGAGGCTTCAGCCCTGACTTTGGCTGTCTATGGCTGCCTGCTCTCGGGCTCTGGCGCACTGGTCCCTCCTCCCTGCGCTCCCTGCCCCTTCCAGCGCCATTCATGACGTCTCTTTATTTCTACATCAATTTGTATATCTATTTACACCTTGAGGACTGCACTTCGGCCAAACTCACATCCCTGGGGTTAGGTCAGCCTCTTGTTTGAGCTGCAGACTATTTTGTGGGGCGAGGGGTTGTTTTATTCGCTTTGGCTTTTTCCTGATTTAGAAATTGCGGGAAATTCAATTTCTTATTTTGCTCTCTAAAAACTTTTCTCCTGTTATAGGGATCCCTTACCAAATTTTCGTAACTCCCAGGGTGTTCTTTCCCAGTCCAGTCAGTCCTTTTAGGTAACAGCTGCAATGGAAGAACGGCGTTGAATAGCTTTATTGCAATTCTAAAGGTTGAATTGTTGTTTTTAATCATAAATGTGATCTCTGTGCTGAATTATCAGCGTGAAGAGCAGCGCAGTGAGATGCGACTGAAGCCTTCTTACCTCCTTCTCCTGAACCTCGCGTATCAGGGTCTGAAAGGCACAAAAATGGCAAATTACCGTTCAGTCTTCCTCGGGGATGTCGTGGAGAATCTAAGAGGATAAAATCACCCACCTCAGCCGCGTCTTGACAAGGTCCAGCTTCTAGAAATCGGGCTATTAGGAAGTACAGTTCTGCGAGATGGGGGAGAAAGAGCTGCGTTAGCTTTCAAGTAGGACGTAGTGGATGTACGTAAAATGTTCCAGCTCCACCTCGCTAAATGCCCTGTACTCACCAGATTTCAACTGCGCGATGTGTTTACGCTCAGCAGCCATGTTTGGGGTTGTTTTGGGGGTAAAAGAGAAGGCGTGCGTGGCCGTTCTGGGAAGCGAGTACCGCTGCCCTGTCAGTGTTTGTTCACCAGGAAGAGCTGCGCCTCCATTCACACAGCACAAACCGAAAGGAGATCCGGCAAAGCCCCCTAGCCTTCCGCGCCCGAGCAAAGTAGTCCACGCTTAAACACAACAAGCTACGCATTCGCGTGGATAAATACAACAGGTAACTGGTAGTGTATTCATTTTTAGAAATAACGAAAGTAAAATGAGGATTTTTTAGGATATTTGTTAGTGTGTGTTGTTTTAGCGTAGGCTTCACACCCCCTCCTGTCTTCTCAAGCACAACCCATTTGCGCAGGAATACAAGAGTAGATCCTGGGCAATGTTGTCAAGAAGGCTTCTAGCGCGGAAGGAAGAACACTGGAATGTTTCATCGTTTCACAAACTACTTCGGCCATTTACTATGTGTTTTACAGGATGTTACCTATATTATGACCCGCATTAATACAATTAGTCGTAGTATGTCGAATTTATGGTCTGTGACGATCGCTTTTTCACAAGAACACGCGTGTGGGCAAACCCTGCTTCGCTACCCTATCTATTCCCTTTTTGTAAAGTATCTAAAATAGTTCTCGTTAATCATAACCCTGGATTCTCTCCCCCTCTTTCGGTTGTCGTTTTGATTGGGAAGTCCTCCATTTCTTTCCCAAAACGCGAGCGGGCAGTAAAATGGGGGAAGGGATCGGGGAGAATGTAATGAATTAAACCTTGCAAATTACTGCAATAATGTGACTATTTGCGACAACATACAAAAGAGGACATTTTTTATTTAGTTTAAATTTTTGTAATATACACAACTAGCGAACATATTTTTTATTAAATATCTGCAATTGATTTGAAAGTATCAAACATCACTACAAATGAGACATAGCTGTCCAAATTACTGTGTTGATTAGACAAAGTTGAAAGCATCCGCATTTTATTCCCATAAATTCACCAACTCTGAAGTACACAGTGAAATCATAAGAGTATAAAAACTATCCAGAGTAGGACCAAAACAAAATAATGGACAAATAACACTTAGATTAATACATTAACCGTTCATCATCTAAACTGCTAATTCTTTACCAAAACCTACTCTGTTATATAAAAAGCCTATACTATTTTCCTTACCACAATGTTTAAAATGGTTTACCTCAATACATTTTTAGGGTTCAAGTTGGAAGACTCGGTATTCATTTAATTCTTTATAGGACCAAACTGAGTCAGAGCAGACAACTTAACACTTTTCATTTTACTCTGTAGTGCTTGTAAAGGAATACAAAAACATAAACATGAACCTATATAGATTTGATTTAAACATACTTTCAACTAAATGAATGGAAACCCAAACAGTTTTGTTGGATGTTCTGATTTATACAACAGTTGCTTGAACTTGTATAAAACAGGGTCTAATGATTAGCCTAATTTTAATTTAATTGTAACCTTTCCGTTTGCTGCTCAAATGTATTGTTTGTAGGCGTGCTACAGTTTAGTAAGATTATATGTGTGTAATTAGCATTTCAACGTTAACAAATCTTTAACTATTTGTAACATTCAAGTAAATCATTAAAAATGACTAAAGTAAATAACAAAAACACATGCTGCAATAGCTGAGTCCTAAAACTACCAATACAAGGTGCTATTCTCCAATGAAACCCAAGTGTGTCACAATAGTAAATATGGCAAGAGAAAAGGACTATTAAAGATTGACAATAAATACATTTGATAAACTTTTTCTTAAAAAATTGCCTTAAAACTGTATTTGATGAAAATTCACCCAAATATTCCAGGAGCATCTCTCCTGGTGGTCCCTTTATCACAGTTTAATTAAGTGCAATCAAGTAAAAAGGATACTTATTTTAAGTAAGAACTCTTGATTACATTTTAAGGTATATACAGGTGAAATTATCTTTTCACTGCATAGTTTTCCCCATTAAAAAAAGGACCCCAGTGTCACATTGTTTGGTGATGTAACAGTTGCTAACCACCGACACTGAGAGTGAAACTGAAGGAGAAAAGCAGTCAGATTTGCTTACTTGAGAAGCAAATGAGAATAGCAAGTACTAGATTCAATGCTCCTTACAAAACTGATGCAACTTATTCACCTTTAGAGAAACTGGCTGCGTAGCACCAAAATGTGATTAAAAAGTTTTCTAAGTGCTAAGAGTAGACCTCTGAAACATCTTAGTTGGGGTAGAATGCTGTTTGGAGTCATGCATTTGTAATTCTTGCCACTGGAGGTCAGGATAATGTCACATATTGAGTTTTGGAGAGAAACAGGGGTCTTAGGTCAGGGTTTGACATTTTAACTGGCTTCTAATAAAGCATCAGTAATAAATACAAAATTAAACAGAAAAATCTACAAGTTACATTAAAATGAGATGTACTATGCTCTTGTGTTTGCTGTAAGTAATTGTTAGTCATATGGATAAAATATAATTTGTGTAATAACAGGTTAATACTAAACTAAAAATAATTAAACAAAATAACTTGTAAAATCACACAACTTCATATGGAGATAGTTCAAATTATAAATTATGATAGAAGTATTTAAGCACCAGTTAAGGAGCAACAAAAAAAAAACTCAATCCAACCCAAACCCTGACTTTACAAATGATCAGCACTGATCAGGTTTGCAGTGAAAAAAGTCTTAAGTTGATAAAACCAACTGCTTTGTTTGGAAGCTGACACAGATTAAAAAAAGGTTTCGAAGTTATGACTTTCAATTGTTAAGAAAATTTGCAATGCTGTCAATAACATGAACTAAAAAATGTGGGTACCGTTTCCCCCAAAATGTAGAAATTTGCGTCTAGATGCTTTTTTTAACCATAGTTTTTGTTTATTTTTATGGTTTAGAGCAGAATGTCATGGTTTATGTTGTTAAGAGTTTCGAGTATTATAATTAAATTACAAAAATAACGTTTCTAGTTAAACACAGCATACTAAAATCAAAATGTATTTTCAATATTTTCTTGTAAAGATAATCTGCATCAGTTAAATAATCAGAAAAAACACACAAACACATTTATTCCACTAGAGTTTGAACCAGTAGGCAGTCAGCGATCCATCCTAACGTGAGCCATCACTTTCACTCTTTTCCTCGGCCGGCTCTGTGCTTGCCTCCACATGGCAGTGCTGACCTTTCACTTTCTGACATCAGCAGTTGTATTTAGTGAGCGTATGAGTGCATGCAGAGTCACATGTGTCTGCGTATAAAGAACCACACTGAAAAGCTTTTCACCCAAGAGTTTTCCACAGTTAACTCTTCAACAGTTAATGAAACAATTATTTGTCTATTTGCATCAGTGAAATTAAACATGTGATATCTGAAAGTGCACCTTTTTCCAGCTTGAAGACGGCTTCAACACTTATTTGTCAACAAAGAACAAATTTTAAAATGAGTGTTTTTTAATTAAATAAGTTTTTAACTCAAATCTGCAAGTCACTATACTTGGAGTTTGTACACTCCAAATTCTTGAGTGCTCACAGACTCCTGATCATTCGCTAACATTAAATCTTATAGCATGTTAACAAATGTTTAATTTACTATAATTTCATTAATTCACTTTTAATATTTACTATAGGTTATTATTTATTATCATATTATTTTCACTAAAAACACAGAAGCAATAGATACCTTAATCTCATTAAATCTCTCTGATCACAGATGAAAAGAAAATAAAGGAAAATGTGTTTCTGAATTTATGAGTTCGTCTTAAATTGTTGAGACAGCAGGAACAGAGTTTCCCTGAATATAAAAACAAGACAAGACTATCCATTAGCTGTTTATTCCTTTTTATTTCAAAACATTTTACATAGCATTTCTCAAGCTGGTTGTGTGAATTTTAACATTTTGAGTCTGGGCTCTTTTAGCTTTCTGTCTATCACAAAGCACCAGTTGATTATTGCTATGCTTCTGCTGTGGTTAGGAGTGATGCCAATTTAAAAAGAACACACTTAAACTCAAAATGTAACAGAGATAAAGATGCAAAGGATTACTGATAACTTTCAGTTTACTCCCTCTCTTTATATCCCTTTCTCTTTTTAAAAACTTGGTTACACAAGATCTGGAGACAGTACACAGTGGTCAGACAGCTTGCGATGGAGCTAAGGGTCTAGTGGAAATGAGCTGGAAGATTTACAAAGCAGGAAATGACATGTTCCAAGTGGTTACATTTAACTGATGAACTGCTTCTTTAACTGATTCAAGACCATTTCTTTTAATGAATTGATACCTCTGGCAAAGCAAACAAGTGCTTCGGGTGGAAGAGAAAGGTAATTTTGAACTAGAGAACTTAACTAGGAAGATTAAATTCTAAAAAGCATTTTACGTTTACAAAATATTCAATAGGAATAAAAATGTTTTGGTTATTGTAAAATAACTTCAATCACTCGTTCGCTTCGTCCTCAGCGCTGGGCGTCTCAGTTTCCTATAGAAAGGTCACAAAAAGAACACAAACCAAAATCTATTAAGGATCCTGATCAATACTTTGGGTTTTTTTTCACATGTAATCACTCAGAAAAAAGCCACTCTGTTAGTGTGAGAAACCCAACAAGAAAACACAACTTACATTAAATTGGAAACCAAGATCATTTTAATAATTTCAAGACCAAACTTTGCAACAAAACATTATTTTGGTAATGTCTAGATAAAAAAAATACCCTTTAACACCAACACCAAATAAAATCACTTTTTGGTAAATTAGTCCTCCTGAAAACAGAGCTGTGTTTTGATTGGCTGCAAGTTTTTTTTTCATTCTGGCAGGTTCAGATCTGACTAGTGTTTTAGAAAAAAATCATATACTGTATCTTTAAAAATGTGCATGTCAATCAGTTTTGTCGTTAGTTTGTCATTATTCAGTCTACTGTATCAGTAACAACCTAAAAGGTAAAGTAATAAAACAAGACGAGATAAATAAAAGTGGATTTGCACATTTTTCTTTCTAACACAGCTGAGATAATGTGTGAATACTTCTACAATCATAATTATCACATTTTTATCAGATCATCAAAATAAAAAATAAAAACGTTGGCACAAAATAAGATTAATGCCACTAATTTCTGGAACTTGGTTAAACCGACTCTCTGTTTGCCTCTTGAGTCTCACCCGTTATTGCTCTGCTGAAGAGTTCAAAGAGTGTCCGCGATCATTCATATCTCAGGTACAGAAGACTCCCGATAGTACATAATGACAAAATTTTGAACAATGGTGTACCTATTATTAATGTCAAAGTAAATTTAAACTTAAAACATTGCTGCAGATATACTGCAGTCATGTTTTGTCATCTATCCGCTCCTTTGGCAGCAAGCTCAAACAACTTCCAAATCTAGCCAGTTTGAGATCCTTATTTTAACAGGTAACTCATGTTTCTCTTTCTCTCTACAACTGACAGTATCACTACGTTAAGTACCAACAAGAATGAATTGCCATTATCATCTGACAAATGAGTATCTGTCCCTAATTATCCTAATAATAATAAGATATTTGTAAACTAGTAACTATCATGTTTTATCTTGGTTTGTTAAGGATATGTTAAACATAGCTAGAACTTTTAAAGCATGTTTAGTCATCATGTTATGTTTCACTTTAATAAACAACACTTACATAAAGCCCCAGTATTTCCCCACGCCCGTTTTGATTACAGTATTAAATAAAAATAATCACAATGATTTCCAGAAACCTTCAGGTCATTCTTCATGACCTTCATGATTCTCCTTCAGGTCAATGCAAAAAACATTATAAAAGCCCTGAATAATGCAGAACTCGGCTGCGTGCCGCATGATTCGGAATCTCCAACTCTCTGTTAATGAGGAGCTTACTGGCACAGAGTGAACACCGAATCGGTTGAAAAACCTTCATAACAGACTGCTGATGAAGAAAAGTTTGTTTTCCTTAAACTAAAAAAACTTTTTAAAGTTTTGAGTAAAAAATAGTGATGAAATTTAAATGTCATACAAATAAGATGAGAACAAAAGTGAAAATGTACTGGTATTAGTAAGTACTCATTTTGGTGTCAGCAAATACTCAGATCAAAGCACTTGTATTGAAAAAAAATCTGGTATTGGTGTATCCCAAGTATAAAAAAGTTTTGGATATAACCTTAAAAACATGTTGACGCATATTACAAGCATATTAGGCCCCCCACTCAGTTTTACGTAATTAGAAAATTAACGATGATGAATGATATCAACACAGACAGCAATCCCAATAAACTATGAAGTATCCTTTATTTAGACTCTCCTTAATAATAGTAACTAATTTTTTTTTTATTTAAGTATTTGGGGTAAACTTCCACTAAAGGTGAAAACACTCCTTTATAAAAAACACTATTTATAAAAAGCCTGTGCACCATTCCCCTGTTCTTCACTAAGTTTTATGTAAAACAGATATCAGATAAGAGCTTCGTTAAAGTGTAAGCGGATGTAAGATCTCAGCAAGTCTGATATAGCCAAAAAAAATCAGCATTGTCTTCAAGAGGTCCACTGCAAATGCATACTATGCAATTATTTGTGAAACCATTGCAATGGTTACAACCAGGTACAGAGAAAAAAAATCTAGGCTGCATGACAAAAATCACAAAAGCACACTGCACTCTTCAAACTCTCATACCCTTTACTCTAACATTGTCACTCTGCCCTCGGATGGAGAGGAAAGAGGGGGCTGCGCTTCTCCATGATGACACACTGACAGATGAACGTGACACACAGATCTGTGGGTGTGTTTGAGCATATAAACATGCATGGGTTTGAGAAGCCAAGGAAGAGGAAACCATTATTAGAACACTGTCACTCAGGGCAATGAAAACGAGACGCTACTTATGCATTCAATTACATTTAAAATACAGAATGTTATATCCTCGATTTCAAACTTGCAGTCTCTCCATCTGTGCATTATTGAGGTAAATTCTAAAGAAAAAAATATAAAACACAAACAAAGAAAAAACAGACCAAAAAAAAGACTCGTCTGTAACTAGGTCTCATCAGTGTTTTTTGAAAGAACAATTGAGACAACGATAACAACATTATGATGAAAATTAACTCTAGCCTTTACACGAGTGACCAAACTCAAACACTATTTAAACTTTATACAGTTATTTAGTGATTAAATAATTAAAACATGCTGTAATGTCCTGTGTCCTGATTTGTTGCTGTGCATTGTTTAGGCATGGACCAGTATGAGATGATAACCTTGAGCAAAAATATCACAGAATGGGAAGTAAATTATGAGTATTATTATGTATTGAGAGTTTAAAAAACTTTTTCTATTCAACTAAATTTAAATTTAGACCACATTACAAACCATGAAAATATAAAATGTAAATATCAAATCTTAACTTGTCTTAACAGCTTAAAACCCGTTTACCATGTCAACGCACTGATTGTGTGCGTGTCTGTGTGTATGAGAGAGAGAGAAAGAAAGAGAGCATGTGTTTTTGTTGTTATGTCACTCATTGTTAAAGAAATTCGACAGCCAATCAGGCCTTTATCACTAATGGAGATGGAGGAGTTGCGTATGTGACCCTACAAACCTTTATGCAAGCTGAGACTGAAGGCCACTACAGATCTATCTGAACAAAGATTCGCATGACGGCTTCTCTGCGGTGTGCATTTTGCAAGCTAGTTTTAAAAGTAGATGCAGTGACACTCCTTGTCATTGGTTAGCCCTCACATGTAATGATGTGTTGTGAAAAGAATGAATCTGACTCTTTAGTAATAATTCTTTTCGCGGAGTGAATCTTTTTCTTTTGGTGCGTGCAGGTTACACTTAAAATAATCGGAAGCATGTTTATCTACTCAAAATCTTGCATGTTGCACTATTTTTGGGTTTTTGTTGTATCGGTTGCCATTTAGATATTTCCTGACATTTATCCATAAACATTTACTGATAGGACCAATACAAATGAATTGTTCAAATGAATCATTCTTTTTAATGCACAAGAGTCAAAAGAACGAAGCACCAAGTTGAACGAAACTTCCCATCGCTACTCAGGGGACAACAACCATACGCCCAGCTTTATCATGAACTCGACGTGATGGTCGGACACCAGCAATACAAGTTTCTGAATGTTTATAATCTCCTCTTCCATGGTCTCTTCCTCAGCTATTCACCTCGTTGTTCTTCAGTGCAGTTTTCTGTCGTGAGATCGAAGTGAGAGTGTATCGAGCGCCATCCAGCATCTCTTTCATGTCTAATTCACGTCATCAAAACAGCCAGCTTTCATTGGTTGTTCTCTTGCGAAAAACCAATCTGATATGGCAGAGCTGAACTCTTGTTCGTGCACACCAATCGTTTGAACAGACGTGTGATGTGCTGTGAGCGCTCGTGCTTTCCGATCAAGGTATGTTCATGCACGTAACTT
Source organism: Danionella dracula (assembly GCA_900490495.1). Classification (NCBI taxonomy): domain Eukaryota; kingdom Metazoa; phylum Chordata; class Actinopteri; order Cypriniformes; family Danionidae; genus Danionella; species Danionella dracula. The sequence continues at coordinate 8,199,961 of UELW01000433.1, read as the reverse complement.
CGCACCCTATATTCGGATAGATGTGTAGCGGCCTTAACAGAGGTTTTTGCTCTCAATCACCACCTTTTCTTCATTGTTTTTTTTCCCCGGTTTCGACCCATGCCTTGTAATGTTTTATAGAAATGTCATTAATATTCTCTTTTGTCCTTAAAATTGCAAATAAAAAAACACTAATTATGACAAGTTTATTATAATTGTGGAGTATTATGATCATGGTCATTTCAACATTATCATGACAAAGCTCTTGAGGTCAACATGTTCACTATATTTCAATGCTAACGTTTAACGATAAATGCAACAAAATCACATCCCAAACTAAAAAGAGTTGGCGTACCTCCTCTGTTTTGGTCTCTCCATTCGCGGTGGGCACAGAATCTTTCTCCTCTTTCTTTCCTTTAGCTCCAGTCTTCTTCTCCTTTACTGCTTTGTCATTGGATGGCTTCTTTGCAAAAAACAAACAGGAAAAGTTTTCCCAATAAAATTACAAAAAAACAGATTACAAACAGATAACAAACCGCACAAAAGATGAGTAATTGGTCATACACTATTTTATATATATTTATATATAAAATAAACCTGTACATTAGATTATCAAACAAAATATCAGTAAAATAAAACTAAACAGCAAAGTATTACATCAGAGTTAAGACTCTTAGCTAAAAACATTAGCCTGCTCCATAAATCTGAAGTTGCTGCAAAATTGTGTGTGTGTGTCTCGCAATTCTGTCTCAACTGTTTCACGACATTTGTTAAACAGAGCAGGGATTGCGACGTGTGAAAAATAATTACGACAGGGCACACAATAGCGTTTTTAAACCAGTCTTTTGCAACAGTGTTCACGGGGGTCATGTCTTTAGCCAGGAGTTTGCTTTGTCTGGCTGCGGGTACTTTGAGATTTTTTTCTCCGTACAATGTCGTACTGTTGTATATGATTACGTTTCAGGTGATTAAATAAATATTTAGGATCGTGCGGTGGGTAGAATCCAGATTGTTATCTTTTAACAATTAATTGTGCATTAATTCATACACTCAGCCAAAAACAACTTTAGATTAACATCTTCAGTTTGATATAACTGGAAATAGACCATGTTTTTTTATGTGTCCTCAATCAAGAGAGTTCAAATAACAACAACATGGCAGTAGAGTGACACTAACATAGATTAAATAAATACATTTCAAACTACAAATATTCTGATTTCACAAATTATCGTACTAATATGTGCAAATGCTTGAGACACATAAAAGCCAACTTTTAAAGAATCTTCTTTGCAACTTTAACAGTGAAAAGACGGTAAATGATGGTACCTAAAATTGAGTTCAAATGTAGATATCTGTGACGAGAAGATTACCTTTGGAGCTGGTTTTTTGGCTTTCTGCTCAGATTTAGGAGGAGCTGGTTTCTGAGGATTGAAGAACATGAAAATCAGGCATTGCAACGAGTGAAAACACAATAAATTAAAAACAAGTTAAGTGTTAGTTAACTGTGAAATACTAGACACAACAAACATGTTTATACCACCACTGAAGAATTCACTAAAGAAGCAGCAATCTTGATTTTTCAATGGCTGAATCCAATGTGTTATCACAACCAAATCGGGTGATTCCAAAACGGAATTTTGTCAAAGCTATGTTTTATTAGGTACATAATCAAGAGGTTTAAAATATGTCTTTCTGCCATTTTTCTAATTTATGGCAAGTCAGCTAGTGCATCCAAAGTACATAAGTGTATTTGGAAAGAGAGAAAATACTCACAGAGGACAGACGCTCTGACCGGCGGGTGGGCTGAGAGAAAGAGAAGTTCTCAAAAGTTACTCTTCATGAAGAAAAAGATATAATTAGAGAGAATATATATCCTCACAACTGAAGGGTTTTAAAAAAAAAATTTTATAATTTTTTTTAATCATAATTAAAACTTATTTTAAAATGGTTAAAAAAAGTCAAATTAAGAATTAATTTTGTCCAATCTTTGTTTGTTCTCTGAACTTTAATGTAAAATCTTGTAAAAGATTTAAAATAATGATTAAATAAACAAACATTTAGAAGGCATTTAAAATGTAGATGAATAAAATCTTGGGTGGTAGAATAAGGTAAAAGGTAAGAGGGTTTTTTGATGGGCGTTATCATTGTGAACTGTCTCTACGGCATAAAAACTTTAAATAGATCTTGGTGTTATAAAAATGTAGAACCAGTAGCAGTGAGCAGTGAGTCAACATTCTTCGGTTCATACAAGAAACAAAACAAGCATGCCTCGAGTCACGTGTGGTTTTAGGTCCACGATGGATGGTTATATGACTTAAATGAGCATTGAAAGGCTTATCATGTTAAATACTTAACAGGAAGGCTTTCCTGATCACATAACATAACATTTGTAACATAAAGTTTATTAGTATAAGGAGTTTGTTGATTTAAACTGAACAGTTTTCTCTAACTTATTATAAAACTCCAGTTTAAAACGATTTTGTGTTGAAATAAAGCAAGCTAGACATTTTTTATCAATTACTGACTGAAGAAGAGTAATAAAACAATATCCAACATTATAAACATTAACAACCTCAAAGTTCAACTGGCAGCCACCACCTAGCATTTAAGAACTGTTACTATATAAAGCCCAATAATAAATTGACCTTTCAAAAAAAAAAAAATCTGAGCAGATTACTGCAAACAGTTCATATCGACTATAAATACAACAAATATAACAATAAAATTATCTATTTTTTTGTACCTATGAATGAATTGCACTAAAAACAAAAGCTTATGTCTGACAAATCTGACAAATGAATGAAAATATGTATGAAAGTTTACCTCCTGCTTTGTAACTTTGGTGGCGTCTTTGGCCTCCGCTCCCTCAGGTGACTGTAGAGACAAAACAAAGATGCCAGATTCGTGCTTATTGACTTCTAAGTAATAGAGGTGAGACAGGTATATATGTTACTAGAGTATACAGACATGAGGAAGGTAAGCAGTCGCTATGAAGCTCCATGTGCATAAAAATTCACACATTAAAAAATGTACCCAAAATTGAGTTACAGGTGAAAGAAAGCAGCTGTAGTGACGATGATAACACAAAAAAACTAACCAGTAGAACAGGCAGATTAGCTCATCACGGATTAGCTTATTTCTCCTGTTGAATTATCAACTGGGGCAAAAAATGTGAAAAGGACCTATTTTTGTCATGGCTGAATTCGCAGATTTGTAACAAAGACAAAGCAATCTGAAATCTGTTAGCTTTAAGAGGGAATTCATAAAAAAACCCATGAATGGTTGCATGTTATAGTATTGTTTCCTCATCAATAACATTGTCAGATTGGTTCATGCATGTTTGTGTAATCATATTTTCTTCAAAATGGCTTGATGGCCATAGCACCACCCACTAACCAATCAGATGAATTGCTAATGTAGCTCATTTTACTGATGAATGTACACACTGACTGAGCAAACAGTGGGACAGAAAGAAAGTGTGTTTTTGGATGTGTGGGGCCAAAAGTATGTTTAGCTTACCAAAAGATGAATTTATCTGTCTGTAACGGGTATATAATAAACAAAAGGATTTGTCTCAATGAGCAAACCCCAGCAGGACGCATGACAGAAGCACCGAAGTGGGAGGAACATGAGGTACAAGTATGCTTCCAACCATTTGAGATGATTCAAAGACCTTGTTCTTCATCTGCATTTTGAAGGTTATTAAGAGTCCAGTGATAGTCTAGAGGGGTAATTTTTTAATTATAAATATTTTTTTTATTTATTATTATTATTCGAATTATAATATTATATATAAATCTTTTAAAAGGGGTACCTTTAAGACTTTCTGGTCAATTGCTCTTAACAGAAAAAAAAGTTGTCTCTTGTGTACATTTTTAAAGATTATTATTGCACAATAAAAAAAATATTGACTCCAAATAAACCTTGACTCCAGCACTTTTGTCACTTAAAGCCTCTGCTCTTCTAAAACAAGTAAAGATTGGCTCCCCATCCTTGGAGGGAGGACTTTACTCCTCCCATGATGATGTCCAAACGGAGTTGGTAACCATAGCTTTGTAAGTGCGATGAAAAAAACTGCTCGGCACAGTCGGCATTGACTGACAGGACGCTCGGTTACATACGGGTCTGCTGCTCAGCAATGGAGGTGGAGGAAGAGCCTCTCACCAAAAACATGGCCTTACAAAATAACGGGCGCCCGTTTACTTCGACGACAGTCAAATCCCGAGCTTCTAAAAATTGAGGTTAACTCGCTTGAGGGGCATTTGGCGCAAGTAGAGCGCAATGTTGTGAACGAGGTCGACTGAAGCATCACCGCAAAGTCACATTCAGCACAAGTGCGCACGAAGTGGCGAGTTCAGCGTGGAAAACCCAGTTGAACCTTAAAATATCAAAGAGAAAATCAGCTACAACGAAGATGGGCAAACACAGAGCTCGTCGGACGTTAGAAAAATGTTAAAAAGCCGATTATGAGCGAACTAGTCGAAAACTTGGTCTCGAATGACGGTAACGTTACCTGCTCGCCGCTGCGCACGTTCCCGTCGATTAAGCGCGAGTCGCTAACACTGCGAGAACATCAAATAAATGAGAAGACATCAAAATCCAAACTTGCTTACCTTCCTCTTGGGCATTTTAACAAAAATTTCTATGCCTTGTTTTTATCAACTGAGCAGCAGGTTTGAACCTAAGGTGAGGAAGTGAGTTCAACTACCCGCGAACACAGGATCAATATCTAAAACACCTCCGGTAATAACATGCTAATAATATGCCAAATTCACACTCCTCCTTTGAGCTTGTCCATTGGTCGGTTTGGTCCGTCCTCATCCGCACTTCTTCGATGTGATTGGTCTGTAAGCGCAACATATTAATATACACTTTAGAGATTGGTTAAAATTAAAATAAGCACTCCCGTTTGCGGTACCCATTGGTTACGCGCTCATTTTATGCAAAATATCCCACTTTTTATTGGATGAATTTAAAGATCCGCTTTAGAGGATGACGGCAAAGCTCGGCGTTGTGGGAAATGAATGCGTAGACAAAACAGATCATAAAGTTAGGTTAAATTAAGGTAATATTAGCAAGAATAAACCTTTTAATATTCACGTACAAAGTAAAAATTAAAGTTCTTTATAGATATATAGTTCTTTATAAATATATCACATCGAATCGTGCAATTACAAACATTTATTCAGCATCTTGCGTTGTCAAACAAAACAAAGGCAAAAACAAAAGAGATATCGCTTAAAACAACAATGAGTTTTACGAAAGTTATTTAAGAAATATAATTAAAATGTACAAATTTGTACATTCCTTTTCAATGCTAAAACATTTCACTGCAAGTTTTTTTTTTGGAGCCTATTTTTTTCTTGCCAATACAAAAAGTCATACAACTAGCTCAATAAAACTCTCTTGTTGTAATAAAATACGCTTGCTGTAAAATGTCAGACGATGTTAACGTCTTAACTAGCCCTAAAATATGGTGTTAAATGTTTTAAATAGCCATAAGATCTCACATTTTAAAACAGCTTCTCACAGTTTGGATTCTATTTATATTCAGTCATTATAAGTTAAAGATTATAAAATAACATTTATTTAAATTAATGTGAATACTTTCGGATTTTGCAGCGGGAATTTTTTCAGCTTTTTTTTTTTACCTCTATATGACCACTCGATATGGAGCAAAAAATACTTTTCACAAGTTTTTCATTTAGTTTTCTGTGAACAGTCTTAACTGCTGCTTTAGTTACAGCTCAGTTTCAAGTGTTAACCCTCATGAATTAAAAAAAATATGTATTTTCCCACTATTTTTACTCTCGTAAACTCTTACTTTTAGTAACTGTAACTTTATGTATGTGGAACTCTGTATTACCCCAACGTGTGTGCAGACCTCTTGGTCAGGTCCCTCTTGAGAGAGACCTTAACCATGTTTTACTTGGTTAAAAAATGGTCAATGTAATAGTTATAACCCTTAACATGGCCGACACACTGACCCATGAGTGAATTCAAAGTTAAACGCATAGCACCGTTTGACCACAAGCTCACAATAGCACCTCTCCACAATGCCACAATTGCCTCACCTCTTCCATAACCTCACAATGGAGGACATTCTATACTATAGCATCTTCACAATGGTTCACATTCTACCATGCTTCAACACAACATACTGTATCTCTGGAAGCTTGTGGCCACCCAAGAGGAGACAATCAGAGATTTCCTGTTGATGGCAGAGGGCGTTCAAGAACATGACTGTAATTCTAGAGATACACAATGCCCTCTGCTGACTAATGCTCTTGCATATTCTAGTGGAGAATATCTCTCTTTATAAAACTAGTGGAAATTGCTACTGTTACAAGCACTGGTGCATAATTAAACACTGTATTTCAATGACCAGTAAATACATCAAAAATCAGAAACTATATACATTTTAACAAAATCAACATCAACTCATTAAAATACATTTATAAGTGCTACACAAACATTTTACAGTGCTTTGGAAAATATTTCCATTGAAAACTACAAGACCTCTTGTACAACAGTAAAACACAACCTGAAAAAAAAAATCCAATAACAAATGGTTGTCTTTTCAACTTGAAGACTGGCAAGTTATTTTGATATTACACAAATTTTTTTTAATTATTATGTGTTTTTTTATTTTTTCACATGTAAACCTGCTTCAATAATAAATTGTGTGGCATTTGCAATATAAACAACAATATTAAAGCATTTTGGTCCCTTATTTGAAATCGGAATGTACCAAGAAGTTCTTCATAAATAAAGGCCAAAAATAACCACGCATTACAATAACTGCTAAAAAAGAACCCAGTAAGATTGTCTTCACATTCATTCACCGTATTTAGCATGGAGAATAAACTGCTCATTAATCTACTTCATATTTAAGAAAAAAAACATACGTTCAGAATTTCAGTCCAACTTTAACATCGAATTACTAAAGAGTTACCAAGATGGCCCCTAGAATTGTACCACCAAAACATATAATTTATCTTTAACCTACACTATAAACAAGCCTCACTTTAAACATATTTCACCTGGTCCTGAATCTAAAGCCAGGCACTGAGAGAGAAGCTCAAAGAGCAGGAAAAAGGGGATGAGGACAGAAAACGAAAAAAAACTTGAGAAGCACCTTTACGCATCAATTCCAAATGTATCCAGCAATAACCTTAGATTATGTATGAATAACCCGCAAGTCTCTCCGAAATCTATCAAAACCTGACTTTGCTGAAAGTGCATTTTGTTTTCAATATGATTTGCTATGCTTTGCTTTCAATTTGCTTGTTAAAGATTAGGGCCTACAAAAAAAGCTCAGCATGGTGGCTGGAGCGGCTAGAAGGTCAAAGATATGATGTGAAGAGTTTGCAATTTCCCTCAATGCTTCTGTGCGGTTCCTTCCACAAAGTAAAACAATGCTTCGGGACAATCAAAGTCTGCAAATTGCCTGGCAACCTGAGCCAGGTGTTTAACTTTGGCTTAAAATAAAGAGAATCACTCCTCTTGTGGATTCCCATTAATTATGTGCTTATTTTACGCAAAATTGCACACATTTTATTGGATGAATTTAAAGGTTCACTTTAGAGGATTATGACAAACCAAACCTATTCTAAGCTTCTCAAAGGGAAAATAATGCATACCCAAATATATTCATTCATTCATCTTCATGTTGGCTTTCTTCCCTTTTGGGGTCGCCACAGCGGAATGAACCGCCAACTCTCTGGCATATGTTTTACGCAGCGGATGCCCTTCCAGCCACAACCCATCGCTGGGAAAACCCAAATATATCTTACAGTGTATTAACTTAATTTAAATTATTAATGTAATAAGAAAATGTAAGATGTAAATATAACAGTAGTTTTGTTACCCATAAACCTGTTTTTTTAAGGCAAGTTCTTAGTGGAATTAAGAGTCTGGATGATTTTGTTGTTAATGAAAATATTACATCCAAGATATGCTTTGATCAAAAAATATCCTGCGCCTTAAATTTTCATAACAGAAAAAATATTGTCAAAAACAAAAGCTTAATTATGAACGCAAAGTTTTACATTTCTAGCAATTCAATGTTCTGTAATATGTTCACCTCCAGTTAATGCCAGCACTTTCACCCAATGTGAGTTGGAAACAAACACCAGCAGAACTAACAGATCTTAACCAGGATGATTCAGGTTTAAAAAAATAGATGGAGGGGGAAAACTCCCACAACTTAAAATGTTTTGAAATCTGCTGGAGAAAAAAATTAAACATTTCAACAAAAACACTTTTGGTACAACATAAAACTTCAAAAGTTCTGAACTTTAAACTAAAATGATCCTAAACAGCACTAGGGGATACATCAAATAAAGATTAGATGACATAACCTATTGGGTTTTATCAGTGCAATTTGTTAGTTGTAGAAAATAACAGTTTTCACAGCACTAGCCTTTAGTTTTTGCTACTAGGCTAACTATGCTTTGATTGAAGGGCTCTCAAAGTCAGATTGCCAGCAATAGATCCAAACTGCTATACGGGGTACAATAGTCTTTTCCTTTAAAAGGTAAAAATGTTCTGTTGCAGAATATTTTGGCTATATTATAACATCCAAATGTTTAAAAAATGGCAAAACATCATTTGAGCTTAAAATTCAGAGACAGCGGCTTAAACAGCAGCCTCAGACAGCATGAGACATAACTTGCCATGTTTTACATGTTACGTTATCAAGCAGCAAGGTTTTTTGCCAGAGAACTTGCTCTTAACTAGTTATGTACACTATCCAGAGGGAGATCTAAAAAAAAAAAAATAGCAACACAACTTAAAGTCGTAGTGTACACTCGGTGCTGTATGATGCTGCTGTAAGACGAAGAGAACAAAACCTCGTGAGTTTCAACTTTTCGACTGTAATTAGAAGTCAGTAAGCTAGCATTGTATTGCAGAGTAGTTGTTGTATATGTGTAGTTGAAGTGTGTTGTAAGAAGTGGAAGACACTGAGGGAAACTAAGGAAGGAGAAAAGAATGGAGAACATCTGTGCACCCTCCTGTTTTGGTGGGCGGTCTAGGCAAACTTTTGAGAGCAGATGATTTCAGGATTTTTGCCTCCCCCACATCATCACGTGACTAGCAGTTTATCTGCTTTTTTGGTGTGAATACAACATTAAAGTTTAAACAGAACTTTAATCTTAATTAGCTTAAAATTAACTTGCAATAATAACCAAGTGATGACAGGATTTTTTGGAAAGGTTCTTTTTCTAAGCTCTCTGTTTATATCACCCATCTTTTATAGTCTTCGTGTTCAATTTAGGTCAGGTGTCAGAATTTAGTGACTTCTATGAGTCTTCACACAATTGGAATGGAATTAAAACTCTTCTTTCTCATTTTTATTGGTTTGCCTTCTAGATTATACTTGAAACCACCGGTTAACTTCATCTTTTTGAAGCATTATGAAACCCTGCAGTAGAATCTTTAAAAAAATGCACCTGAAACTGCTCTGAACTCAAGTGTATCATGTGTTGTCATTGGATGAGAGGACTCAGACTTGTGAATAATTATGAGATACTGTCACGTAATAGACTGCTGTTCATAGACTGTAATCTCACATCTGGTGAATTTGTTTTTAAACCCGGAAGTAAAAAATAGGGATGAAAAGAGGGAATTAACCTGTTAACTATCTTCAAATCTAACAATGTTTACTTCAAGGGTTTCATGGACCTGTGAAACAGTGAAAGTTAAATCAAAGCTTTACTTGTTCACACTGGATCTAATATTGACAACGATGTGGGGACAACAGTAGAATTACGTTTTAAGGACTGTAATTTGAACAGATTTTCATGAAGGATTTCCATAAGCAAGAACCTGGTGAAGTGACCCCTACGCACATACCAAGAAAAGAAAACCAAAACATTTGCAGCTGTCCGGTGGAAGAAGGAATCAAGAAATTGCCTCAACACTCTTTTCATGGTGGTTTCAAAGATTTGGTTTGTGTTGTGCCTATGTTAAAAATTCTAAATTGTTCCCTTTGCTTGAGTTTACAGGAGGTGAAGGAAAATATAACTGTGCACAAAACAGACATTAGAGGAGTTTAATGTCTCCTTGAGCCTCCGAAAGACAACATTTCAGAGAGTGACCTCCTCTATGTCATCATCAAAAGATGTTATGGCTCTGACAACAGGTCGGCTCTCTGAGACTTGCAGAGAGTTTCTGTTGATTGAATTTGTGTTTGGTCCATCTGGATTGTCTGCATCCCTCCGGCGTCCACTCAGCACCCCTGATGAGAGTTGGGCAGTGCCAGGTGGACTTAAAACCTCCATCTTGCTGGGATTATCTAATTCTGGAGGAGAGCCAGCGGTACCAAAAAGTTCCTGCATGAGATTGGACTTCCTCTCTTTGCCGAAACCACTCAGATTTAGTCCTTCATCCAAATCTCGAGGCTGCTGGTGTGTGTTGCGTGAGCCCAAACCTCCACGTGGAGTAGATTTGCCAAAAGACGGTGCATAGCTGCCAAAAGCAAGATCAAGATCCTCACTAGGAGGTTGTGCTCGGGGTCCACCTCCTCTTCTACTAGTTCCCAAAGGTTGTGTGTTGCCTTCAGGCTCTGTGGATTTCAAAACGCCATTATGGTTTCGCTGCTCAGACAACCGAGGAGGAGAGCGAACACTTCCTGTGTCATCTGAGAAAAAATCAGAGTCCTGACCTTGTGTTTGCATGTCAATCTCATGCATCTTAGCCAAAAGCTGCTCTTTGCGCAAGCGCTCGTCTTCTACGCGCTCTTGGTTTGAACCTTGGATTTCCAAATCTTTCTCCTCCTTTTCTAGCTCATGCAGCTTCTGCATCTCTTCATCCTTTTGTGATTTTGAGAGGCTGATTCTCCAGTTCTCCCTCTCTCTGTCTGAGGTTGTAGTCAATGAAATAATTAGAAAAATTAAACAATTGAAGCAACAATGAAACAATTGTGGTAGAATTCTGTAAAATGTATTATTCACAAATGTGCAAGTAAAATTAATTGGCTTCAGAAGCAATCTTGTACTTTCCTTTGAACATGGAATTGTTTTGGATAAAACAGTTTCCTTAAGTCGTCGTCCCTTTAAAAGGAATGTCACAAATTGCTTGAATCTGAAGCATGGAGCAACTACCTTTCAGCTTCGATTTAAATCAGTTTAGACATCAAAGGAAAAATGTGTCTTTGTTTCACTTTCAATGACTTACATTCCTTTACAGTTTTCTAGGCCTTAAAGTGCACTTTTACAGAGAATACAAGATGGCATTCCTACCTTTGTCAACCTTGAAGTTTTTCTCATTTGAGCTTGGCTGTGGATCTAGTTTTTCCCTCTCCAGCTCTCGCAACAACTCATTTTCTAGACCTCTCTCACGTGGGGATAATTTTTCTCTGTTTTTCTCTTTCTCCTCTTCCACCACAGCCTCCATGTCTCTTTCTCTTTCTCTTTCCCTCCAAAACTCCTGAATCTTCCACTCCTTTGATTCTCTCGCTCTGTGCTCTCTTTGTTGATCCTGTCGTTTACAGTAAAAAGACCAACACCGTTAAGTCCAAAGCATCAGCATACAGTAAAACACAAATATCAGTTACACATGCAATGCAAGTGTTAGCATGAACTAAAAACAGCAATTGTATGTGGAGTTAAAGAAACAAGACTAAATAAAGACAGTATTTAAAAAAATTAAAAAATATAGGGAAAATAATAAAAAACCTGACCACAGTTATCTTTCAGGATTAGAGATAGTACACATGCAGTAAAACCATTCCTCCACCTAAAAAGTTGCACTAAATGTAGCAAGAAAATTTTTCTTTGGTTATTGTGCAGCATGCTGGGACAAAAAGTGTTTTTAGCAGACCTTTTTACCTTGTGCTTTACAGGCTTTTGCACCTGAAAGGAAAAAATTTAAATGACTCAAGAGATAAATAACCAATTAAATTATTGTCAGAGCTTATTGAAAGAATAATAACAAGTCAACACATAGTGAACAAGAAGTACACAAGAATTTAAATATAAATTTATATCCCCTACATTAATAAGGGAAGCCACTAAAAGGATGAACTTTTTCTATGTATTTAGTGAGGTCTTAAGACCATGTTCTTTTTATTATTCATTAAGCAACAGTTGACTGTTAAATGCTGTGAATGCACATGAAGCTCATTTAAGTACCCCACGGTTATTCAAGATTATCCGAATTCTTAAAACTTCCCCTATTATGCATTTTTCAACACACTTTGATTCAATTCAATACAATACATGTTGGCCCCTCTAGGCAAGCATTGCACCATTCAAAACGTTCAAAATTAAATATTTATCGTGAACAATCTCTTTGTATTGTCTCACATTTTCAATCTCCCCAAAATGCACAGATTATACACATGAATCTGCAGTCAGAACTCGCTAAAACCTATTTGAGTTTACCTACTGGAGCTCTCTGCAGTGTTTGACACAGTCAACCCTCAGATCCTTCTCTACACTCTCTCAGCATCCCAGGCTCTGCACGCGAGTGTTTGGAGTCTTATCTCACTAGCAGAACTTTCAGTGTTGTGTGGAGAAGTTAGGTGACTTTAAAAAAAAAAAAAAAACTTTCAAAAAGCAACTAAAAACTCTTCTTTTCAGGGAGCACTTCAGATATTTAAACAAAACTAATCTGTAAAAATCCCTTTTTCTTCTGATCATTTTCATTCTTTTATCACTTCTTTGTTTGGTGAATGAAACATCCACGCAAAGGATCTCTTTTAAAGCATTATTAACACAATATATTGAATATATAAACAAAATGGCTACTGGCTTTGGGCTCTAGCCATCATACAGAAAAGTCGAAACATCTTCTGATTTTCTTCCAAATAATTGGAGATGACGAGCATGTGAAGTTAGTCTGATTGGTAAGTGGGTGGGAAAACAATCAATGACATTGCCAAGAGCCATTTCAGCGACCAGAAAAGGAATATAGAATTGTAAGAACATGCACGAATGACTGTACATATTTCAGGCTGATCAACAGTAAAAATAATCAAGTTTGGTAAATTATTATAGCCACGTAAGATGATTTGCTATTTTTGAGACTATCTCCCAATTAGTCCTATTTAAACATTAATAATGCACATTAACTACAGTGAATTTCAATAAGCAGTTAGTTTATTTATGCTCAAAGAGGGTGTAAAGAAATAAACCTTTTTGGGAAGAAAAAGCAACAATAATTTGTAACATTATTTTGTCAGGAGATTGCATATACCTTTAGAGAAATGTAATCATCTGTCAGATCGTCATGCATGGGTTGGTTTGTAAGAGCTGGGGGAGGTGAGGGGAACTCCAGAGAGGATGTTCGATCTTCTGTCTGTACTGCTTTGGTGCTGCATGAACTGGACACTTTGATAATCAAGAAGGAATAAATACATTCATAAAAAATAAAGCAACCTCTTTATCCATTAGCTAACATTGAACGTAAACGCCCTACCTTTCCGTTTACCAACATTCTCGAGGTCTCTTCTGGAAGAATTTTTACTTATCCTGTTAGCGTAGATATTTCTGGCATCAAGCTCCCTTTCTTTCTCCTGAAAAAAGTCGCTTGTGATTTTGTTGTAAAAAAACATCTAAATCATTGACCACTGTTGATTTGGAGCTCTAATTTTCAATACCTTTAGTTTAATTCCAAGTCTCTCGACTTCCTCCTGCAGAGCATTTGCTTCCTGCTGTGCATCATGAGTTTTCCTTCTCTCGCTTGCTAGCTGTCGCTGAAAGCTCCCTGTGTTCAGCTCCATGCTCTTCTCCAGGTCCTGATGATGACAAAAGTAAAGACTTCCAATAGGCAGTTTGTTATACACTAGGAACAAATTTATTGTGTTTTTGTTGGAGAAAATACAAAAACTTAAAAAAATATTTTTTTATAAGCTGTTTAGTATTGGCTATGTATATATAAACAATATATAAATGGGGTAAGAAAGGTATGCAAATAACTGTTGTTTCCACTCTTCGAGGATTGTAATTCTTTCTACAGTAAACTTTTGCAGAGATGTATTCAAGGTTTCTTCAGTTTCTAAAGACACCAAAAGGTGACATTTTACTAATAAATATGTAAAATGAGTAACAATTAATTTAGATTAACAAAATAATAAAAAATGTAGGTTGTAAATAAATATATTTATGTGGAAAAGGTACATGTTTGTTTGCATACTTCTAGCATAGTTAAGCTTTAAACAGTGAACTTTGCTTGGAAATGTATATGAATAGTTTTGTGTATGCATGCAACTCTTACCTTTCTTGTATTAAGGTTTTCACAAGGACTCTTTTATTAACGAGGCCTTCAGTGGTTAAGTAAAGAGATTTAAAAGAGATATTGTGGTGCAGTGGTGGGGCATGATGGGAGATATAGTGTTGGGTGTACATGGCTAAGAAGTGAATACGAAAGAGTATACAGTAAAGTAAACAATACAGTAGGTTGGCAGTAAAAGTACGTATCAACACATGCCACCGGTGTCGAAATGTAATTGCAGTACATTGTATTGATTTTTTTTCCTGAACCACCAAAGGGGTCCATCTTGATGAGGAGGTTCACCAAATAAATAGCCCAGGACCCTGCACCACCCAGGGGTGAACTTGAGACCTGTGAAAAACAGTGTTCTTTTTCCATATGTACCACCCAATCCACAGAGGCGATAATCGGTGCACAGCCTTTCTAGAGTTTGCCGGGTGGAATTTGCTATGGGAACCACTATGGGAATAAATTGTTTGTAATGTATATTATGCTTTTACACTGTTCTGTACCTGGTATTCATGCATTTTTTCTGAACAGTTTTAGTGACCTTCTAAAAGCAAGCCGAGTTGAGCCAAAGAGACACCAATCTCTAATTGAAAAAAAAACTGAGAAGAAATCCTGTTGATCACTGATTGGTCAATATCTAAGCTAACAGATTGGCCAAAAAGAAATGACAGATTTCCAATTTATCATGAACTAGACAGAAGTAGCAGAGTGATGTGTCTAAAACAAGACAATTCAGAACTGATACTTAATGGAAAAACATATGCTTAACTGTGGCAAGTCGAGCAAACCCATACCAATAGAGTTGTGCCATTAATCTGGTGAAAGACTAAAATCAGGTGGAAATGTGATGAGTCCATTATCATTCTGTTCTTTGTTAAACCTTTGTTGCATTGAAAGGTTCTACACTAGATGCTAAGGGGTGGGTAGACTCCCTAATGATACATCCCTGTAAACCCATGAAACATAATGTGACATTTTTTTACCCTGAAATATTGTTACAACTACTTGTACCTTGACACGGCGTTCGCTGTCTTGTAACTTGCTTTGAGCATACGTGAATTTACGTGCTAGCTCCTCCCGTTCTCCAAGACTCTGGTCATCTGCAAGCTGCTGTAGCTTCTGAATCTGGTTGCGGCAGCGCTGGAGCTGCGCATCTGTCTCTCGAAGGCTTCGCTCTGCTGTTCGATGCTTCTCCTGACTGCGTCGAAGCCTTTCTCTGAGCACATGTGTCTCGTTGTTGTGGCGAGCCAGAAGCTGAGAGATTTCACTCTCTGTGTCATTGTAGCGGTTCAGAGCCTTCTCCTGCCTAAGCTGTAGCTGTCGCAGTAAGCGGTT
The DNA here is from genome assembly GCA_900490495.1 of Danionella dracula. NCBI lineage: Eukaryota > Metazoa > Chordata > Actinopteri > Cypriniformes > Danionidae > Danionella > Danionella dracula. The sequence goes on along the minus strand of UELW01000433.1, from coordinate 8,184,418 downwards.
CTCCCGCTGCAGCTCATCGGCATGAAGTCTGAGCTCAGACAGAGCATTCTTCAACTCGTTGATCTTCAGAAGACGTGCAGAAAGCATGCGCTTAGTTACAACATCCATGTCTTTAGATGAAGCATCCTTACTCAGGGTTTGGGATCGGTTGCCTCCAGAACGCTGCTGAGGATGGTGAGAATGGGGTGGAGGACGACGCTGTATGGCTTTGCGCAGACCTGAAGACAAAGTAGGGGTAATTTTTTAATTTTATGATAACATAAACATAGGTTTTCAAAAATGTATATAATACAAATATGAAAAAAGTACTTTTGGCAAATGTTTGCTACATAACCCAGTGTTCAGTAGTGTTTGGTGAAAGAAGAACCAAGAACTTCATTAAACAAAACATCAGAACTAACAAACTCAAGTTCCAGTTTATAATAAAATAAAGTATGAAAAAAAGAGTAATACAATGGAAGCATATTATAAGAACAACTAGGTTCCTATTAAAGTCTGTTTTGAAGAAAACCAGTTATATATTACTTACTTATTGCCCTGCTTACTAGCAAGTCTTTTATATTATTTTACAACTTCGTCATTCTGTTCTTATAATAACTCTGGTTTTATTTGTATATATTAACTTTATGTATCTTTGATTGAACTCCACTGGCCTTTTGTCTTACCTGCGTCGTTTGTGGCGGCTCCCTGCTATTGTTGTTGCACTTTTCTCAAAGTAAATCTGGGCTTTTTAAATAAATTATAATTGACATTAAAGGGGTTCAAGGTTGTTTGTAGTGTATAACACCAACACAAAAAACAGTAGCACTAATCACATAGAGGCATGAACACACAGTTCATTTGTAATCCTTGTAAATTTAGAGACATACACAGTAAACGATCATTAAAATGATTTTAAAAAGGTGCTGCATTTCCTTTAAAACAATAATCAAAATTGTTGAGTTTCTTTTTTTGTGTGTTTTAAATTTTTACTGTAAACTGGGTAACAATTTAAAAAGTCAGAGTAAGAGCATTCAATGCCTTTTCTTAAAAGTTGAAAATTAACTGAAATTCACATTTGTTGATGACCGTCTCTTGTGTGCCACCTGCTGGCTACTGTAGCAGCTGGCTATTGCAGAAAAACAGCCACTAAACTAGTTCATATACAGGCTGGACACAATCTACCCCAGATAAGATATTAACATGTAAAACAGATATATTTCCTTCTTTCTATATTTTTAAATGTCATTACAGCGTCTATGGCTATTTTCATGGCAAGTATAGTTCATTTCACATTGCTAGATTATTAGATAAGATGCTTAAAACAATTTTTTTCTTAAAACTTTAAAACTATATTTGAACTTAGCTTAAAACTAGACTAAATCTAATAGGGTTAAAAGCCTGGCAATTATGTAAGATATGTTTTATATTTCATTTCTTTCTGCAAGATGAACATAGAAAAATAAGAATTGGTGGGTACGTCTGGAGAAATCGATCCTGTATCTTATGTAAACCACTTGATCACTAAGCAACAGGATGTAAACCACTAAGCAACAGGATGCTTAGTGACATCAGTTTTTTCTCAATGGCAGGGTTTATTGCATGCAGCTTATTATTTACTCATGGGTTGCAATTTGTTTTTTTATGTAAAGTATCAAATTTGTTTTTTCTTCTGTGACTGGGATCTGCCGCTGGTTCTTTGACAACATGACCTGTCTGTTCATTTCAGAGATGTGTCCAGGTACCCAACAGAAACTGACCCTGAAATATTTATATTTCACATGAGATCATTTGGCCAATATTTCTGTAAAGGGTCTGTGTTGATGTTAAGATGTGAAGGGAGTTATTGTTTGTTTCTTCAGATTTGAATGAATATCAATGCCATAAGAATATTGTTTGTGATATTAAAATTAATCTATGGTGCAAAAACGATCATTTGTTTGAATAATAAACAAGTGTAAAAAAAATCCAAATGGTAACCTGTCCAGTGAGCAAGAAATGAGCGCCAACAGACAGGCATTTCTATCCTAACTTTTATTTTAAAGTACAGTACATTTTTTCTCTCGATTTGTTGGCTGTACAGAGATTTGCATTGAGAATAATCTTTTATAAAACAGCAAGTTTAATATCTCGTAACTGGGTCTCTCTTTGATGTCCATGTTCAGAGTTCATCAGAGCTGATCAAATGAATAGTTATCTGTATGTGATGTTACAAGAGAGGGCAGAAGTACTAATTTTATTCGCTAAAAAAGAAAAATGAAAGGTCTGATTTAATTTCTCTCCCTTAGTCCTACCGATCTTTGGCAAATAAAACTGAGCGGGCCTGAAAAGGCTGAAAATCTACTCCCAAGAATTAGAACGACTCTATGGTCTGCATAGATCTGAATAGACATCTCTTCTGGTCCTTTGTAAATGGTTGAACATATCAACATATTTAATGGTGCATTCTGCATCGATTGGTAGTTAAATTTGAGTCAGCTGTTATTGGATACAGCGTCTAGCGCTTCAGTAATAATAAAGTAGTAATAAATCAGCTGTTCGCATCACACTTACCCGATATGAGTGGGAGGAAGCCTGGCCAAATAAAATGGTAACTGATCCATTCTTTATCAAAATGCTTTTTTGAAACCTGAGTTTAATACATGTAGATTCACGAAGTAGTTCTTGTCAAAATGGTGGGAACACAACAAAAGGTTGATGTTGTACTCCTAAGGTGCAGATGACAAGATGAAGATCCACCATTGCCAGGTGGGAGGAGCTTATTACGTTGTGTACAGTCCTATGTCACTTTACAAAAAGACTCATTTTAACGAATTTTTCAAAGATAACAACTTGAAACACAAATATTTTTTCAGGAATAAAGCTCAAACTGGATATTCCTCATACTTAATTGCCAACTGCATGAAAGATTATTTTTAAGGATCATAATACTCGCTCTTTAATGTCAATAGGCTAGAGGTCTGGTATGACTGACAGTGGACTTATTCTGTAAAACTAATAACATCACCTATTTTTTACTTATATGGACATTGAATGAATAGTAACAATATAAACATTGTTGTCATTTTAAAATAAGCATATAGGTTTCAAGCATACCTGTTCTTTGTACAGGACTGCTGTAAACTCTCCTGGATCTCTCTCTTCTGTTTGGAGAGGGAGATGGTGAAAGCGACCGGTCTGAGTGTGAAACGTTGTCATAATCCTCCGAGTAATAGGAAGCACTGCTCCGCTCTCCATCTGAACAGTGCTCTGGCTCTCTGCTTCTGCTCTGGTTATGCTCCCCAGATGAGCTGTTGATCTCTTTTCGAAGTATCTTTTGCTTCCGAGACTGAAGAGAAGATTCTGAGATCTTCCCATTGCTTTGAGGAGACATTCGGCTGTTCTCTGATCCCTGATTTTGCTCGTGCACTTCCATGTCTTCTCCTGAAACACAGCACCACAAAGATGCCTACTTCAGTTTCAATTAACAATCAGCACAGAGTCCTCCAAGCACATGACTCAGAAAGGATTTCTGCCACATGTTCGGTTTGCAAATTAAGTTTAGTGTTGCAGAGAATCGTGACATGAAACAAACCCACTCAAGCTGCCTGAGAGACTACATTAAAATGCAATCAAGCCAATCATTTCTTGCTGATGTGTTACGATAATGATAATAATTCTTAAAGAGCGAATAAACTGCAAACTTTATTTTAAAAAGAAAATGTTGTCAGTATAGATTTAATTTCCTATCATATAAACCTTAAAAATGTTGGGAAATATAAAACAATTTATTGAGACGATGTCTTTTTGCCCTCAATATTGGCCACTTCACATGAAGTCAAAAAGAAGAGACGTGATGCAATCTAAAAAATAAGTTCAGATGTTTATGCAATGTGTGTTTACGGTCGGAAATATAGTTAAATAACTAAAGCTGCACCTAAACAATCAACTAAATGTTAAAAAGGAAACATTCTGTTGGGACTTTGCATCTTAACTCTTCTCATAATATAATCATCCAATAACAATACATATAATAAGCAGGATGTTCAAATGAGGATGTTACTAGTGTTCAGGGGATAAAACATCATCTTATATGTTAGGTTTACATGCATTTACAACAAAAAATGTGCTTTGAGAAACATAACATGACAGGTGCTTTATAAAATAAAGTTTCTTTTTACTATTATTGACAAAGTTAAAAAAACCTAATGATATGTAAACTTTGTCTTTCAATCAACAGCAAAGTATACCAAAAACGTAGCTTTGACTTTAACACAATGTTTATTTTACTGATTATAAAAACTAGTGCTTCATGACGATAGCCAACTATATCAGTGCTGTTGTCAAACAATACAAACTAAAAATGTAGATTTATGAACGTTTTGTTCGAACAATAGCAACAGCTTCTGTCTGTCTATGAGCCGGAGAATCCTAATGAGCTCTCTAGTCTTCGTCTCCATGGAGATCAGGTACAGCCTTTCAAAGAAGCCCATAATGTTATTCACCACATGCTTGATACGAAAACATTTAATCAGACTTTATCTTTAACTACCAATATATAGGACTTTGTAATAAAATAGTTTTACCAACTATTTCCAATACACATTATGCAGTGTTTTACCTCATTAACGCCTGACATATAAACTCATAATATCCCTATTTTTATATAAATCAATTTTATTTCCCATATAAACAATGTTTATGGCATGCTAATATTTTAGCAAAAGTATATGACATTTTCTATTCAAATAATTAGAAAATGTAAATATGTGATTTTTAAACATTCTATAACTCAAGAAAAAACGTTTTAATCTGTTTTCATAATTGAACACAGTTGGCTTAATCTAAACTAGAGCAAAATTATTTAGATAAAGGGAGAGAATAATGTAGTCATTACACTGAGTCTCCTCACCCTGACTTTGCTCTGCTGCTCACTGCAGAAGGAGATAGGAGCAGCTGTTTATTTGCTTCACCTCCACTTACATTTATGCATTTGCCAGACGTTTTTGTCCAAAGCGACTTACATTAGGGAGAGACAATATGCAATTTGTTACACAGTCAAAGTCTACCTCAGCTCGCACATAATAGAAGTTGTATCAACTGATCAATAAGCCATAGCAGGAAGAAAATAAAGACAGAGGAAGAAAAAATATAAATATAATATAAAGTTATAATATAAAAAAAGTTATATATAAACTGTTAGTGTTGCTTCTTTCCTGACTGGATCAGGGAGTTTGTTCCACCAGCTAGGGACAGTGAGAGAGAAGGTTCTGCTGAGAGATCTTCTGCCTTTGTGGAATGGAACCACGAAACGCTGTTTCTTCTCTGAGCGCAGGCTTCTGGAGGGGATGTAGGAGTGAATGAGCTTGTGGAGGTAAACAGGGGCTGATTTGGAGATAGTTTTGTACACCAGCAACAGTGATTCAAATTTAACATGAGCTGCAATAATTTAACTTATCCTTTTGGTTTTAAGCATGGATAGAAAAACAGGAAGTGTGTTCAGTGAATCATAATAACTAGTAAGCTTTTAACGCACTCTCCAAATAATTCTATGATTATTCGCCTGTTTTTTTTTCCACATTATGCTCATCTGATCATTTGTATGTATATAGCATTATCCTTCAGCTACTGTGCCTCATGCATCATCTGCCATGTAGTGGATTTCTGCTTGTTGAACCAATGGCAAGGCTTATTAGAAAGATATGTATGAATGAGTATGGATTCTATCGCATATCAGTTTCTATCTCATATCTCTATCTCATATCAGTTTATTTTAAACTAAACAAGCTATGGAACGAGAAACCAAAAGCCAGGATAAGGTTCAGTGTTTTTGAGCTGGAGAAAGTTTGTGAGGTACTATGGGATGACCGAGATTGCACTTGCAGGAGTTCTGATGGACTGTTAAGTGCATCTTTCTGTATCTTTATTTAGGGGTTGTTATAAATGTCAATACAAAAACCGTTCTCTGAATGCAAATGTCAATGATTTTGGTTTAACTCTCAAAGTAAAATTCTAACAATAACCAATTCAGGTTAAAGCTGTACTTTTTAATGGAGTAAAAAAAAAAAAGCTGAAACACAAGTTTTAATAATACCCATATGATTATAATGTACAGTATCTGTTTTGAACTTGTTTTGAATAGATTTTTTTTCAATATAAATCTTTGTAACCCAAACGCTGTTACTCGAAAAAACTTTTATCCTTAAAAGCGATCCCCAAATACTGTATAGTGTTGTCTAGAAGAATTATTCTGTGATTTTCAGCCATTCTGAATCAGATTAAAACTTGCATAAATGTTTGAGGCATGCTCATAAATATTATCAAACATGACCACTTATCTGAAGTGGCTTCTTGCAGTCAAACACTTTTACTCTTTTATACTTGTGTCTGATAACTTTAGCTCCACCTACATTTAAAAACCCATTTTAAAATCCAATGTTAAAGACAAATTACTCACCCCACCCTCAACCTCAAGAAGTCCTTCAAATTAAAAGTAAAACATTTAAAATAATTTTACTTTTGAATCACTTATGCATGATCAACAACACGTTCATATTGCCATATTCCTATGTTCTAATATACACAAGATAGCTAAGCTACGTAAATAATAAATGTATGTATATTTCTTAAGAAAGTCATTTGTTTTCAAACATTTAAGAATTAAATTACCATTAAACCAATACATATCCAATCTGATGGCACTAAATAGCTTTTAAAATGTGTGCCAGGTATCAATTACATTACTTTGAGCAGAACTGAATGACACTTCAAGAACTGAGAGCATCTGTGCCTGACAAGTCCCTTAGAGCTGATGTCAACGACCATCACAAGAAAGCTCAGCTCTGAAAAAGCTGCCACAATGAATACAGCTAACTTTAACTTAGCGATATCGAATTACGTGTGATGTTATAACGTTACACAAAAGTCAACATAGCAAGAGTGGCTAACAAAAGAACGAGGGCCAACGTCGGTGGCATGTCTTTCGAAACTAACGTTAAATCTCAAACTGAAACGCTACTTTTACTTAACGGATGTCACTTTATATAAGTTCACGTTAGTAGTTTTATAAACACGTCGATACAGTTTCTCACGCGACATAAGTTAGCTGTTGTTACGTTGTCCTTCCTTGAGACGTAAACATTAGCACACGCCTCGTTTTCATTGTACCGTTATAAGTAAATAAACTTACCAGTGTAGTGTCCCAGTGAAGAATTTATGTTCTAGCATGTTCCTCGCAACACGGCTCGACCATAACTCGGTAGCCTACATCACGAGCTAGCAGGGATTATATGCTTCAACACAACACTCAAGGCTCAACTGAACAAACGACCAACAAACGATTCGCTTAACGTGACTTTCCGAGGACACGCGTAGTCGTTTTTCATACCGTCATTTGTCATCCGATATTAATAAGGACAACATGTTTATGTTAGAGAGGAATTGTGAACCGCTGTTGTTGAAATCACGCCTCGTTTTCCGCTAGCGATGTCATAGTGACGCTTCGCCATGGCAACGTGCGCGCGCATGTCCCTCGGCGCTTGTTGAGCTCGGTTGGAAAGTTAGAAAAACTGTAGCCGATGTTCAGTTATAGAAATAAGTTATGTTGACTTAAAGATGCAATTAAAACCAAACTATAAAATACATGTTAGCTAAATATAGGCAATGTTATTTAAAATGCGACTGAACTTTTAGGACATGTTAAACAAAACGCCATCTTCAGGGGCAAGCTGTGCTTTTGCTTAGTTTATTGAGCAACGTGTAGTTTCTTAAAAACATTTGTCTTACAGCTGTTATATTTGAGTTCCAATAAACCTACATAATCAACACCAGAGACTAAAACACTTGAGAAGATATGTGAATATTGAGTTTCTGTTATGGTTGTGTAGTTACCTTACTTAGTAAATATATAATATAGTTAGCAAATCCCACAGTATCAGAGTAGTTTCACTTCTTGGTCATTTATTCTTCTTTTTAAATAATTTATTGGTGATTTGCAAGTCTTGTTCATTACGTGTTTATTTCTCTAAAATCTCACTCATCAGACAAGGACACGAAGTTTGAAATGTAGATGCCTGTTATAATGTAACAATTGTTATCAAAGATCTGTTATTTTCATGTTTCATTGAAATCAAAACAAATACAAAACTATATTCAAACCATAAACAACACATATGTAAACTCAAGGAGTAATCTCCTCCAGAAAATGCTGAAAACAATCCAATTAAGTTTTTGAAATAGGTGTTTTTTGTTGCTGTTGTTGTTATTGTTTTCAACTATGCTATTGCAATACAATAACCTCTCAGCGGAGCTTAGTTTTAGAAGATCTTGCCTAAACTACATTTCCCATGATTCATTTTTTTTCTGGAGCGAGGTTAAGCGCTACTCGTGAAGCGCAATGATGAAGCGCGCGCTTCCGAGCGGCTCTATCATAACCCCTCGGGGCGCGCGCATCACTTTCGCTTATAGGAGGAAGCCGACGGCAGCACGGGGACGAAGAAGTCCACAGACCGGGAGAGGAGAGCAATTCACAGCCGTCCTTCTTTCACGAGAGGGAAATCAAGGATTAGGATGGTCGTCAGAGTTTACGTTGCCTCCTCGTCCGGCTCCATCGCGGTGAGTCCTTCAACTGCGCGTTTCAGAGTTGCTGCAAACAAAAAGAAGAAAGGCAATAGTCTGATAAATTGAGGTCGCAATAATCAAGCACTGGATTAAAACGTTGAATTTAAGAGATGAATGAAGCAAACTTTAATGCAATGAATTCAGTCATTGTTTGTGGTCCATTGCTGTAATTTCAGAGAGGATAGCCTCCACCTCCACTTACATTTATGCATTTGCCAGACGTTTTTGTCCAAAGCGACTTACATTAGGGGAGAGACAATATGCAATTGTTACACAGTCAAAGTCTATCTCAGCTCGCACATAATAGAAGTTGTATCAACTGATCAATAAGCCATAGCAGGAAGATGCCATATGTTTGGCATCATGAAGTTCTGAAAAACCTTGCTCTCTCTGGAAAAGTTCAGTATAAAATAATTCATGATACATGGATGAAAAATGAACATGAAAGCTGATCACTGGTTGTATTTATCTTGTATTGTATTATAGCCACCAACTTTGGAGAGTCAAATTAAAAATTCTTTTCAACCCAAGCAAATTTGTTGTTACATAACAAGTGCAGAGCTAACCGTTTTTATCCAGATCTCTCAGATTTACATCAGTAAAGCTCTTATGCCGTTTATGTTTTATGTGAAATAATCCAAAGCATGCGTGCACAGCAAACAGTCATGAAGCCAAGAGCCTGAGCAAAGTGCATGTTTACAATGAGCTCCCTGCCAGTAGCACCACCACTGCGTGCAGACCGGCTCAGTTTTAATCGCTCTGTTATGCAGCCTGCAGGGAAAGCACAAGAAATGTCCTGATTCAGTCAGAGCAGGAATATATTTCAGGTCTTTAAACAGAATGTGCACTGACATCGATTCATACTTTAAAAAGATGATCGGTCATTAAATGAGGCGTTTCAAATACATGCAATAATCCCAGATCGTTCAGATTTAAGACCCTCTGTGGATAACTCTGAATGATGCGTTTTGGATACAAGTGGACGAAGAAGTATTTTTGGGGTTGTCACCTTATAGCAGTAAATTGATGACTAAATGAGTTATGCGCTGATTTCTGCTCTTACCGACCTTAACTGTCAACTCCCAGAATGTTATCTTTCATTCTCGGTGTTCTCTGTGTTTCTTTACGAAAGTTTGATCCTTCTATGCAGCTGGGAAAACTTGATTGTATTGCCTCTTTACTTCTGTATTAGTTGTAGTTTTTGGTCTCTCTTTTATGAAAAAATCCCTAAACATCTCTGAATTGTAAGGATTTTTTATTGTCAATACAAATGTATAATTATATATAGAGCATTTTGAAATGAAATTATGTTAACTTTTTTTGTCTATATTGACATCCTTAGAGGTGCCATTTTTTAGGGGAAAGCTTTGTTTTTACAACACAGTACACACCTTTTGCTTTGTCTAACTCTTATTACTCAGCCAGTGTTTGTGGGACAGGTGGCCACATTGCCTTTTGGGGATTTTTTATTCACCCAATAAATACATTGTATGTTAAAATACTTAAAATATATTTACTTTTGCCAACAAACAAGTGATATCAATAGCGAATATATGTTATTTATTGTTCTTTAACCACATTTTCCCCATTTGTGTGGTTTTCTCATTGTTGTTACTTTGACAGGGTCAGGGTCTGCTAGACCCATTGCTTTTAATTATACAATTTTATACTGAAATGGAAAATTGTATGTTTGTGTTTGATTTAAGTTTGTGTTGGAAGACAGAATAGAGGTATAGAATCTACCATTTTCAAAAGCACAGGGAGCATGGGCCAGTGAATCTCAGTTTCAAATGATAATTTCTTGTATCATTTTTCTTTTGATAAAACATGAAAATGGCCCCGCAGACCTGAAGACCACACAAGGGTTAATGAGCAACAGATTAAGTTTCCTCAAATGCTTGATCTTATAGCAGCTCTGTCTGGACCAAGGCTCTTGTTTGCCAACCTAATAAACACAAGTTTACTGTGTTTATTACATGTGTACATGTTTACTTTTTTACAAATCATTAAAGAAGAAATCATTATTTCTTCCAACTTAAAAAAATGTGTTTACCTTATACATTCTTACCAGTGTTATCTTGGTTAGAGACACTAGGTTATGCTAGTTGAACTAGCAATCTTCTAGGATGCAAGAGCGCTACACAAAGCACCACTTTTCTGTCCTCCCTTTTATGGACACCCATATAAAGCTGCAGTTATCAATAGCTAGTAGTTGCACCACAGTGAGTGAGCATTTATTAGAGAAAGAGTTTGAGCAATAACATGCGTCGGCAGTGAAGGATGTTTATGGGAAGGGAGTGATAGTGATGAGCCCAGTCTGTTTTTAAGCATGACCTCTGCTCTGTTTAAACTGACTTTAGGATGGAAAGAGTGAGTTGCTTTTTCATGTAGAAAGCTACACAAACACTCCCTGATTCTCATCAGCTTTGATGCCAGGGAGATTCTATTGGTCATACCCGCTGACTGACCTTTTCCACTCATCCACCTTTATCCGCTGTGCTCACACAGGAAAGCTGAAGAGTGGAGCACATGAACAGAGTGATTTTCAACCAGATAAGCCGAGTGTTAGTGATATTGAGAGTGTTCAGAGAGTCTGAGTGCATTCAGCTCACTGATTCAGAACTGAATGACACGCCCTCCATCCGAAGTGATTTTTCTTTCCCGATTATTAGTTCTACAGCTCTCTCAGCAAATAAATGGATTTGGGTGGTAAAAAGCTTCAGTTGGTTTATTAATAATAATAATAATAATGCCTTCAATTTATATAGTGCTTTTCTAGTCACTCAAAGACGGTTTACAATTGTAAGAGCATTATTTATTCACTCCACATTAACACTCTGGTGGTTATAAGCTACCTTGGTAGCCCTCAGCGCCCTGGGGCAGTCTGACAGGACGTGGCTGCCATTCTGTGCCTACGTGCCTCCTGACCCCCACCAAACACACCCCACCAGTCACAAAAATCTATACAGGGTGAAGTGGCTTCCCCAGGGGCACAATGACAGAATGACCCTAGCGGGGATCGAAACACCAATCTTCCGGTTGCAGAACGACCAACTCCACCACTGCACCACCTTTCCACCTCAACGCTTTCAAAAAAAAGGGGAAGACAATTTTGACATTTTTTGGGTAGTTTTTTACCCACTGGCAAACAATATTTGTATTATCTTGTGAATGTAAATACTTTGCGTTATCTCACATATTTTATTCAAGAGGGAGCACAAGGGTTTGTGAGAGTGTGAAAAACTTTTGCAACCAATTTAAAACTTTGTGAGTCAACATAAAAAATCTTTTACTTTCCATCTTTTTTTCAGTTACTGTATACTTCTGACTTTGAGCTAGGTATGTGGATTTCTAGTACAGAATAAAAATATGTTTATTTGGTCAACTATCTTGTTTTATACCTAGAATTGATATATAACTACTTAATGTAGGCTGTTGTGGTTTGGTGGGTAAAGAAAACTGGAGATTAGAAAGTTGCTGGATTGCTGGAAAGTTGAAGGTGGTGTGAGTGATGAAACGCTTGCTCTCATCTACAACAATCACAACTGTTGCAACTGGCTCCAGTTTCACAACTGCTCTGGGTGTGTGAGATGGGTTAAATGTAGAGCATAAATTCCTGGTATGGGTCACTTCATATCTGGCCAACGAGTAACTTTCATGTCACTTGATTCAAGGAATTGCCCTGTTTAATGGGAGAAGCAGCTGTAGAAGAGAAAATAATGTTTTGGAAAGTAACTTTTCAGTCTCCTCCATTACCTTATGGAATTCCAAACAGATCAAGACTTCTTCTTACTTGTGCTGACATGTAACTCACAGAAAAGAGATTTGGGAGATTTCCAGAGATGTTTGCATTGCGAAAAAAAAGAACAAAAGGAGAATTGTGTTACAAAGTGCGTTCATCACAAGGCTATTGAGTTCCTATAGTTCTGCTCTCTTTTTATTCAGAAACATAACTTGTACTAACTTTTAAAAGTTACTAAAAGGCTTAATGTCTGATAAATGCTTCGTTTACACGAAATCTAAAAAAAAACAGTATGTGTATTTTCACATACATTTTATAAATGTATCAGAGTTTGAATCATGAGCATATTATATCAGTGCACAGGTGCTGTGTATGTGTGCAACAGATAAAAATCATCTGAACAAGCTGTCAAAGAGCACAGTCTGCAAATTCAGCAAGGCAGGGGAGTCTCTGTTCTCCATCTGTCTCCTCCGCAATGTCCACACATACAAATAAACAAGGCCTCAAGGTAAACTGTGATAAACTAGACATTACAGGTGTGGTATGTATATGATATTAACTACATAAGAAGGTTTAAGGTACAGGACCCAAGATTTGGCTAGACTGAGGAAGCCTCTAGAGTCTCTTGGGGGTTCGAGCATTACTGCCATTAGCTGAAGGATTACAGATAACTAATCCATTAGTTTAAGTACAGTATGCACTAGTATAGTGTTTAACACACATTTTAATGTGTTTATATACAATACAATTGTGAAATAGAAAATCTTGATTCCGACTACAGAGAACTTTTTATGCACTATATAGACTGTTAACACTATTGTTAATTTATGAAGGCAAATATAACTCTGTAAATGTACAAGACTGAAATGGCCACAGGAATGGTATAGAATAGGTACATCTTTTTCGTCACTGTTTGTTTTTGCCTCTAAATACTAAATGTTTATAAATAGAAAAGACAGAAAATTTTGAAACCTTTACTTTTTAACATTGTGGCTCTGGAGTGGTACTTATGGGTATTTTAAGATTAGGGAACGATATGTAATTTTTCCCAATATGACAGTCTAGAAGTGTAACTTCATTTAAAATTCCACCAGAAGGGAAAGAGCATTCTCATAAATAGCTCCAAAGCTTTGGAACAAAGTACCAAAGAACTTTCGAAGTTTGGTTACAAATAGGTTAAATTAAGCATTTTACTAAAATGTATCTTGCACATACCACATTTATAAACCATGCCTAGCAAATCAACAATCCAGAAAAGAGGATTTAAATAATTGAATATATGCACTTCCAAGTACTGTAATAATTATGTCTATAACTAACTATAACTAACATAACTAATATGCTTTATAACATAACAGCTTTCTTGCTCTTCTGGTCTGTTTTCAAGTGCTATACTGTTCTTTGAAGAGCTTCAGCTTTGAACTGACTGCGTGATAGCAAGGTGGTTAGCACAATGGTATTGAAAAATAAAACCCTTCTGTGATCTCAGCTCACATGATAAGAATACAGTCAGAGGTACCTCTACATCTACAATATACAACTATCAAGTGGGAACGAGTAATATTATTAAACTGACAAAGTCTTTCATTGTTTTCAGGTACATTTGATCACACTCACATGCATTTAGTTACATTCCAAGTATTACATTTTTAGATTTTGTCCAGAGTTGCATGGTTGCTTTGTTCCAAATGAAAATCCCTTAAATTAAGCAAAGCTCTTTTATCAATTTCTAATAAAACTGGTATAAAGGTCAGCATGACTTCCAATAAAGAACAACATATAGTGAAAGACAAAAAAGGTATTGAAAACAAAATATTGTACGTGTTTTCTCAGATGAAGAAGCATCAGCAGGCTATTGTGGGGTTTCTGGAGGCCAACCGGATCAACTTTGAGGAAGTTGACATCACCATGCTAGAGGAGCAGAGGCTCTGGATGTACCAAAACATTCCAGAAGATAAACGACCAGAACGGGGCAATCCTCTGCCACCTCAGATCTTTAATGGAGAGAACTACTGTGGTGTAAGTCATCTTGCTTATACTATAATAATATATTAAACCTCCATCTCCAAGTAAAATATCACCAACTAGCTTGAGAACAGTATGTGATATTTTTTGGTTTAACAAACTGAGTTTTAATTGTCGAGTTTTTCCTCAACAATCAATGATTAGTCAGAAGCTCCCCATCTGGCCAGCGAGTCCACATTGGATTGTTCTGAGAGGTTATTTATGAAAAATCAATAGGCGTAAACAAAGATCATTTGTGTAAACCATTTAGCTGTGATTTACAGCTGACTACAAACTACACACAATATTTCTATAGCCAATCAATCTGGAATGTGAGATGTGCTATTGCATGAGAGCTTTTTCATATTTATAATCTGTCATTTTCACGGTTGCCTTAAATGGTCAAAGAAGCAGACATGCATGAGTTCAAACCTAAATTTAGATATGATTTCTCCTTTATCAGTTGAGTTATTTAGAGCTTTGTGTACTTTTTGAATGACTCGAGGCAGTAAAGGCTGGATTTGTAGAGTGCAAAAACTGATCTAATCTCACAATAATCCTGATTACTCATAGACTCCACCCCCAGGAGCTGTCTTAGCCAACCAGAACTGAGGAACTCGTCTTGCAGCATATCACAGAGATTAACTGTTTGGCATTCAAACTGAGGAAAACACATTGGATGAGCTTAAAATAACTTCTATAAAAACACCAGGCATTTTGCGTTTGAAAATAAATTCTATCAGGTTTATTGTATGTCAATGTTCTTGACTAAATCTCATGTCATGTTAAACAACATACTTGATGTATATGGGTGAACAATACAGAACTAAAAATAGTCACTAAAATGTACATTTTTTCAATGTGCAGGATTATGAAGACTTCTTCCTGTCGAAAGAGATGAACACAGTGTTCTCATTCTTCCGTTTGCCCTCAGAAAAGGTACAAATCGCTTCTCTTTTAATTTCATCTCTGTTTAGCGAAAGTATTACATAATTTTCCTTGCAAACTACATTATGAAATATTTCACCAATAGGTCACATTTCCAAACTAGTCCAGCTTTGAGGAAAAGAATGATACTGTGTGTTTTATTATACTCTATATTACACTATAGAGTTCCTTACTTCACCCCTAGATTTCTGAATCTGGATGCACCAGGAAAACTGCAAATAATCATTTGTGTTTAGCTTCCTTGTGAGGTTAGGCTGTGGAGAGTCTGATGACATCACAGATCTCTCAACCTGTGTTTGGGAAAAATTGGAAAATGTGCCAAACATTCCTGAATTGACACAAAAAATTGTCTACTCACTGCAAACTCCACCATTTATGGTTTCTGGTATACTATAGGGAATCCTGGTTGGTTGGTGTGGCTGTGAACTGGCAAAAAAGTAAAAAAATGTTTACTTCCTGGATGAATAGGAGGATTTCTGCACTCTCCGTACTGCCCCATGGCACTATTCATATCACAGTACTCACAGCTCTCCTTTGACTTAACATGTAAATAACTTGCTAACCACACATATTCCATTCTTGGTCTGCACCCCCAGCATGTGAGAAAGCAGGAAGTCACATGGCAAAGAAATCGAATACAGATTTAGAACCACATATGAAAACATATGAGCTGCTATCACATTATGTATCAATTAATGATGACAGGGGCAAGGAAGGGATGGGTTTTATTCAAAATGGAACATTCTCTAGTTATTTGTATAACATTCGAAACATTTGTGGTTGAGATCCATCACACAATTCAACAGGGTTTCAGATATTAAGAAATCATTCACAATACATCTTTAAAACACTGTTTACTTAAATTTTTAACCATTCTTTTTAAAATCATATGGAATCCTTCTTTTCTGCAGGAATCGGAATCCTAGAGGTCCGTGTCAGTTTCAGAGACCGAAACACTGTTTCCCTCATCCTCCTGTTGTGAATCTTCTCTGACTGAAGTCCAGACTGTTGTCTACTCTTTTGCCAAACACAAGCTCTGTGATTTTTCTTTAAACATTCGCTTTATAATGTCTTTCATGCCCAATTCACCATCATTTGCCATTAAGCCATTTCGTCAGTTTTAAACAAATCCCATTAAAAAATATATTCAGCCTTTTGTAGCACCACAGCAAACTAAAAGTGAAGTAAAACCAGTGTGTTTATATGAAGAAGCCACTGTTGAAAAATGTTTCATGTGGACACATGGTGAATCACTAGTTTGTTTTTATTATTTGCAGCTAAAGGAAATGAACCAGAGGAATGAGGAGTTATTATATATCTTTGTAAACTGAACTTCTTAGAAAATGAAATTCTGGCCTGTGTGTAGATCAATGCTCTGACTACTGAGTTTCCAAGCCTCCTAATTTTTGGGTCCCTCTAAACATCTCACATTTTTAGCATATCACATAACGACCTTGTAAAAAGAAAAAGTGTCGAAGAACCCATCTTTTATTTTAGTCATCTGCTAAACTTGGTTTTCTCTCAGGAGAAGTTAGCTCCCTCTACAGCCTCAAATCTTTGAGTTTTGTATTCTGTGAAAAAGTGACCTGCTATGAAATCTGCTATGCATATCCAAAAGCCCAACACAAACTCAGACAATCTCTGCATTTCCATCGTGATATTCACTTCAGTAACCCCTCCCTCACTTTCATTAAATTATTCCACATGAATGAACACTGTGTTTATGTTTACAAGCACATACACACCATTCTCAGGACCCAGTTTTGGTTCACGCTTGTATTCATCACCCATACGTCCTGTAACAATGAACACTTCCTCTATATTGATGTATGTTACAAAATTTTATATAAATAAAACTATAATTTGTGATAAAGTATTTGTCAAGTGCTTCTTTAATGATGTTTTGGCTTTATGGGAGCACTCGGGATGTCTCAGCATGCTTGAGCTAATTGAAGAGGATGTTGAAGAGCATGAGAACATAGATACACTATAAATAGACACAGCTGTTCCCAGGAGCTGCTGCTTATTGCTAGATTGATACATTAATTTTAACTAATTTAACAATGATTTGATTGCAGAGCAACATTCGGATATGATCCTCTATCAATAAAACCCTCTGCCTCTCAGTATGTTTTTAAGTATGTTTGTAAACTAGCTTCCGAGTTCACTGTGAGATGCTTACACATGTGGAGAAGAAATTGAATACCTTGAGGCGTCTTGATATATTTCAATGAACTCTTAAGTACTTCAACACTTTATTTTACATTATGTTTTAGATAAAGCTTTCCATGATTTGCTTCAGGTCAGCTAAAGAAGGGTTTTGAGATGGAACAACTCCATGGTTTAAGGATTCACACCGTCACCTACATACGGTTTAAAGCATGGGTCTACAAATCCAATCCTCGAGGACTGGAGGCCTAAACATTTTTGGTTCAACCATTATGAAACACACCTGATGCACTAATTAAGGTCCTCTCTAATTGGTTGAAGCTAGCGTAGTATGCTTACTAGAGAAGGGTTCCAATTAAAATGTGCAGGACTCAAGACTGGATTTGGGGAACCCTGGTTTAAAGGAACACTCCACTTTTTGGGGTTAAGGTCTTTAAACACATATGAAGCTGCTGCTTGCATGGCTGCAGTGCATTTTCTCCTCAATGCTATTTGGTGTGCAAGAGGAGAGATCATTCTTTTAATAAATGCCTACATTTATAAAAACCCAGCAAAATGCCAGCAGGTGTACTTAATATATTCTCCAACTCTCCCATATGAAGTCATTTAGAACCAAGTTACAATCTGTTCAGGAGTGACCTTGACTTTGAATAAATTTTTATTTTTATTGTTATTATTGATTTACTTACACTTTTCATTGCTTGGTAACACATAACTTTAGTCTTATTCAACGCCATAAAAAAGGAATCTGCTAGATAAAACATTAATTGTTTAATTGAGTGTCAAAAAAAAACTACCATTAACAGCCCCGAAAGCACATCACAGTTTGAAGAAAGCCTCTGGTTTCCCATTCTCCACTGCATCGAAAAACTTCTGGTAGTCCTTAGGATAGAAACAAAGAGGAAAATTTGAAGATTCAGCTTTTAATTTATTGTTTATTTCACAAAAAATGCTCTTTTCTTTCAGGACAATTAATTATATATAATAAGAAGTGCAGCGCCATGACTGATACAATACCTCCAGCTGAATGGTGTCGAGTCAGGTGCTATTATTTAATGATTAGCTGATTTTGAGCAATGTTTTAGAAGCATGTGCTTATTACAGTCATAGTTGATGGGAGTGTTTGAAAGGGTGTGCTGGGTTTAACTGAACAAGCCTAACAGGTCTTCACCTATACGAGAAGCCTTGTGTTGAAACTGTTGTTTGCACAACACAATTAATGACATTAACACACTCAACAAATAATGACAGCCTGCTGAGTGAGCCTTTAGCTTTAATTTAACACACTTGTAAACAAACATCACATAGTGTGCTGACAGTTTTCTTGACATTATTTTATAGACTATAGTTTGTGAGCTGCTTTCTCTCTCACTGTAAAAGTGACATTTTAACCCATGACATAATAACAACCTATGCACTTAATTTGACTGGATGCATTTATTGTGCAGACATAAAATTTTTTATTTGAATTCTATTCCTTTTTAACCTAAATTATAGCACATTTCTTTGGTTAAAGAATAACTTCACGCAGCATAAAAAGTTCTGAGCTACAATATGATGAACAACTGTGTGATTAACAGATGGTGAGAAGAGACTCACCCCACAGTACTTCTCTCCACTGAAGACTTGAGGAGGCATCGCTGAAGGGTTTCCCACTTTCCTCCTCATCTCCTCTTTCACATCATTACTTGCTGAGATGTCTAAAGCATAATATTTGATCTTTTTAGCATCTAAAAACCCAAAGATTTCCGCCTGTTGTTGCTTTACCTGTTTAAAAAAAAGAACATCAACATAAATCAATGTTTTCAAACATGAAAAATGAGGGTTTATGCACTCCACACTAATCCCGAAAATTATAATAAGTTTGATTCATCAAATTAGTTAGAAATTGACCTTCAAGATGCTATTATAATTACAGGCCCACATACCTCTCTAGAACCACTAACGCTGCTGTAATAGATTGTAATTGACATGTTCTTAAGATGATATCTCTTGAGAATTACAGTGACTGCTGAAGCCGAGTGGAATTTAGGAGTGAATGTTGGAGATGACAGTAAATCCAGTCAGATGAGAGACCAGGTGAGCAAGTTTTCACAGTTAACCCAAAGGCCACTCCTACCACAAGCACTCTCCCACAGACACTTCATTGGCATGCAGGTACTGACAAGATTGCGGAATCGATATCACCCTGTCCTAATTTTACTTTATGCCTGACTACACCTTTACAGAAACTTTATTTCTAGATTTAAAAAAGCCTTATACAAGAGTAGTCCATCATTAAAAATGTCAAAATGTATTTTGAAGTGTGCACCTAGAATAATAACATTAACCTCTCACATTTGTATTGTACAGGAGGGATTTTTTTTTATTTATTTTGCTCTTGGATAGCATTATTTTATAGTATAGCATTAAATACAAACGCTTGACCATCCTTGCTATTTCATTGGAAAAAGTAAAGCATGTGCTTCATGGCCTTTGGGTAAATTAACCTTGTAGTCAAAGTAAAAATATAGAAAAGTTTTTATTCTAAAAAGTAAAAGTACATCAGTTATGATGTAATTACGTAATGTTAGCTAAGAAAACTGTTACAAAGCACTTGTTGGTTCAATGTAGCATTTTCTGGAACTTAAACGGTTAGTGTAACGTTAGTTTTCTAATTGAAAAATTGTACCAATAAATAACATTAAAATATAGTTTTTGCCCAGTATGACTGTCCCAATCCTCACAGCCAATTTACGTCATATTTTAACTTTAATATAACTACATAAGGAAAATGAGCGAGGGGTTAAACGTTTTTCAAAACCCAAAAAAGGAAAGTTTTTTGCTTAACTTATTTTTGTTATGTAAAATTAAACATTTGGCATACCTTGCTCCCTTTAACAAGTAAAACTTGGATGACAGCGGTCACACAAAGACTCTTGTAAACAGCAGCACCTGGTGGAGGAAAGGTGTACCCATCAATCTATTTAATGATTGAAGAAAGGTTAAAAGAAAGGAAGTAATTTTTTGGAAGGGCATTGTAATGAATTATTTAAATTGCATATACAAATAACAATTTTAAAAGAGATTGAATATAAAAATGAAGGTAAAAACAGTGTGGCGCATCTTTTCAAAAAGGCAGCGTGTTGGACACCAAATGGGGCCTTTTGCGCTTAAAGCGGTGTTGTCGGCACCATGACGTCCTCTTTACCCGCAGCCAGAGAGAAGGTAGGGATAGAGTGCTGTAGTTTCCAAAGCAATCCTCTATAAGCACAAAACATCCTGCTTTATACTAAAACACAAATATATCCGAAGGAATGCCCATTAATTTCTCCTCTTTATTATGGCTTTATTTCAGAAGGAAACCCTCTCATCCATCTTTAATCTACAATGGCCGAGGAAGGGTGAGTGTTCTGGAAGCTAGCAAACGCATGGTAGCATCTAAATGTGTTTTCACTACTACAAATGTACTGTAAATGCAAGATGTTGCGATGGAGTAGACTCAGTTTTATGTTTTTGTTAAATCCCAGCACAGATAACTTAACTTTTACATTATGACGTCTAAAGATGGACATTTTCTAATTGTAAAAGTTTTAGTAACGTTACTATATAAACGTTACCATATTATTGATATGTTTATATCAACGTTTTATCCTGCATGTAATAGTTTAACACATCGGAGTAAAATGCAGACCTTGACAGTGATGAAGTTTGAATCTTATGTCGGATTTCCCTTCACTCCAACCATGAGTGATAGATT
This sequence comes from Danionella dracula, assembly GCA_900490495.1. Classification (NCBI taxonomy): domain Eukaryota; kingdom Metazoa; phylum Chordata; class Actinopteri; order Cypriniformes; family Danionidae; genus Danionella; species Danionella dracula. The sequence continues at coordinate 8,163,239 of UELW01000433.1, read as the reverse complement.
CATTCTGAAGTCAGGTCTTTGTAAAGCGTAGAGGTGTAGTTTTTATTTTGACAGTTCATCAACTTTTCTCCGTACTTCCAGCATTTCTGCTGGAGGTGTGATGGATGTCAACACCGCTCTGCCTGAAGTGCTCAAGACCGCACTCATCCATGACGGTCTGGCCCGTGGTATCCGTGAGGCTGCGAAGGCCCTCGACAAGTAAGACTCAAGCCTAAGGTCCCAAAGATGCTGCTATGTATCAGTGATGATATTTTGGCTCCCTCTTCTGAAGTCTTTGAGGAAATGTGCCATGTTACCCAATTTTTTGTCTGAGATTATCTCGAAATCCTTGTGTGAACCTGCTTGAGGACCTTGAAAGCTCATCAGTCTCTGTTTCTTCAGGCGTCAAGCTCATCTTTGCGTTCTGGCTGCTAACTGTGACGAGCCCATGTACGTCAAGCTGGTGGAGGCTCTCTGTGCCGAGCATCAGATCAACCTTATTAAGGTGAAGATGTGACTGCAAGAGGCTTGTGTTACAGTTTGACATAAATGCAATCACACTCTAGATGTAACGCAGACTTGACAATATAATAGTTGTCATTATTAACATCAATCAAATGAAAGTTACACATTACCCTTATTGACTTTTTTTTTGGTCAAGTTGTTTTCATCCCAGATCAAACATTTTCATTATTTTGTCTGGCTTATTGCTAGTTTAAATTTCGTCATGTCCAGTAAACCATTAGCATTCATACAATTTCAGACACGTGCTTGGTGATTGTGTTTTCTTCCAAATGATTGGTCTGCAATTTGTAAAGTTTGTAAGGCTCCCCCTATGATCTGAAGTGTAATTATGCTGGTCTTTACACCCCATAGTGTTGTACAATTTCAACCCGGTTGCAAGCGTTGCTTTAAAAAAAAAAAATCTAGTCTTCATGAATGGGGAGTTAGTTTGCTACCAAATGCTGATGAAATCTAGTTGTACAGTGATTTAAGCAGATTAATTGAGGTTTCAAATGCTGCATTACCAACTGTTCATCTGAAAGCTGGTTTAAGTAGCATGTGTGCTCATGTGCAATGAAGGAAGCCAGGAGCAAGGTTTGTGTTCTGGAAGGACTTTAACTCCAGTGAATAAAGACTTTTGTAATGCATTGAAGGTTGTGATGCGTGTCTGATGCGCTTTAACATTCATGCTAGCCATGCACTTGTGGGCGCGAGGGCTGATTGTCATGTCCTGTCTGCGGCTATAATTGTGCGGTCCAAACTCTGCATAAATGCATGCTTGATTTATTTGTGATTGCTTTCTTTATTGTAATCCTGAAGGTAAGGGTGGGTCTCATGTTTGGTACGGTTAAAGCAAACCCTGTTGCAATTGCCATGTTAATGTTTCATTTGGTTAAGAATGAATCACCCACCCAAACAAGGGAACCAAGACTACTAAATGAAGTCTGTCCGGTTCTTCAGACTAGTGCTGACTGGTTGTAATCTGAAAACAAAGTGGACGCAAACACATCCAGTTAAGCTGTGAGATTTGAACATAGGGCTGGCATGTAGGTGAAGTGTGTATCAAATGTTTAGTCGAGACCAATATTTAAAAGTTGCACAAATTGATTTTGTTTACTGATTGAAATGGGCCATAACACAAGTGTTAAACAGAATGGTGTAAAATGCAACAAGTCAACAGTTTGGCTGAACTTCATCAGTTGTGCGCTCTAGTATGACCTGTTAATTCATTTGTGGAAATTAATTCAAGCCTGAAGTGAAACATTTTCTCTCAAAGGTGGATGACAATAAGAAGCTCGGCGAGTGGGTCGGTTTGTGCAAGATCGACCGAGAAGGCAAACCCCGCAAGGTGGTGGGCTGCAGCTGCGTCGTCATCAAGGTATGTGTTAATGCATTGATACCTTTTATTCAGATAACATTGTGAAATGCAGAGTCAACTTGGTCTTAGGATCTGGTAGATGTTGCTACAGAAAATGCTTTAATGAGCCTTGTTTTTCTTCCTAGGACTATGGCAAAGAGTCTCAGGCTAAGGATGTTATTGAAGAATATTTCAAATCCAAGAAATAAGGCAGGAAATAAAGTCTTTTGAAAAGAAATGGTGTCTGGCATCTTGTTCCTTGAAGATGTAGTATAGTAAATTAAAGGGTTCTGTGATTGTAAACCCAGGAACTTGTTGTGCTTTTAAATAACAGTTCAAATAAATGCTTTATAAAAACTTAACTATAAATTCATATACTCAACACTGCTTTGAATAGCCATCTAATGCGTTATAACTCAAGTTATAAGCTGAACTACAACTAATGTTAAAAAGCCTAACCTACATTTACAAACGTAGTTACAAAGAATTAAAGCAGGATTGTTGTGGTTTGTTTTTTAAGAAATTGGAAATATTTTACTAAAAATTGGCATGAATTATTAGGTTTGTGTGTCTGAAGGTATTTGACAATGATGAACCATTTTTATATTGATAAAGTTCTCATGACACCTGCACTTCTCTACACAATCAAAATAAAAAAAACTAATTTGAAAAAGTGAATATTAACTTAAAATATTTTGAATTTATAAATATATTTAAAATATAATTTTTAATTAGCTTTCAATATAATGCACTGATATATTGGACGAATTTCTATGAAGTTTTTTCATTTGCAAGTTACATTGTTGCTGCAAGGTTTCTAAATGGAGAAAATTTTGTTAAATGATGCACAAAAGTTAAAATTGGGTAGGGTTGATATAATTACAAAAATTAATTTGTGTGATTGTGAGTTATCTAAACTCCAATGCATTTGTAAATCTCAAACATAAATGTGGTGTGTGAGGAGAAAGCTCATAAATATTCAAACACTCGCTGAAATTTAGTTAATAGTTTTAGAAGTCTTATATTTGCCATTAACCCTGCAACCACCTTGTCTGAAAAACTGCTGTCTATTTTACGCATACACTTTACATAACAGTATGTGAAAGGACAATTTAATTTAAACCACCAAATCACATTTATTATTTGTTGAGAATTTTATTTCTGTTGCTCTTTTTCATGAATCAAAATACAAATGAAATAAACCTATGAACTGTTGGTTTTTCTCCAGTTGCAACATTCCTGAGAGCAAACAAAATGTCTCAAAGGGTTTAGAAAATCGAGAATGCAAGAAAATCTCAAAAGTTTACATTTTTATCTACATACATTCCCAACAATAAGAACAGACACACATCTTATAAGGCACAACAAATTATACAGAATTTTTTTTTTGCCAAAAACTTACAAAAGTAAATTGTTAACATGTTAAAACAGCGCTCTTTCAGGTTCTCTCAACTGTAAAATAATTTACACAAGTTCTTTGTCTACACTAACAGATCCTTGATCAGAGTACAGAGCTGAATACAGAGCTAATGTTCCTGTAGATGTGAGAATATACTGTACAGAATGCATTCTGGAGGAAGAACTCATCTCATTCAGAGCTTGAAATGCAGTGTGTGTGTGAGACGTAAGACCTTAAGTTTAGCTCTTCACAAGCCTAGTTAAACCATAAAATTCCCCTTTCTCCTCATACTAGTCTGTCCTAGTCTTCTTAAGACAGTGTAGAATCATCTTATAAGCCAGAGTTCTCTTAAAAATAATCGAAAAGACATCAACAACATAGAGATCGCAGTGTATGATTGTTCTTAAATAGTTGTACAAAAAGAGGCCTATGATACAGGTGTCGAGTGCTACAGGTACTCGAATTCCAGTGCTTGATGAAGAGCGAGCAGGTCTGAGTGGCTGGATATTCTCCAGAACGGCATGTTGTGCTGCACATAGACAAGAGACAAATGAGAGAGAGGCAGATAAGCTGTGTTGTCATTCTCTACACAAGCATGGAAACCACTCCACAAAGTTTAAAATAAAAATAGGTTGAAGGAAACTTTGTCTTTGTTACCAAATACACACAAGTCTTGCCTCAAGACATTACCAATAGAATGCCTTTGGTTTGTTTTTGCTATCTGCAAAATAAATAGTTTTAAAAAGAAAAAAAATTGAGTTGACAAAGGCAATAAAAATTGTAACTACACAACTTTAGCACTTTATAATTTCATAGGTTACATTTCCAAACAAAAATGAAATTACAAAAATAGCTTTTATTATGTGACAGGTTGGGCTGAAAATGTGTACGTGTCATTGGCCAATCACTTCTCCTAAAATGATATCACATGACATACTGGTGATGATTAAGTTGTTAGGAAAAGTTGTATAATCTTAGATTTAACAAATCATCAGAAACTGCATATTGCCCTCTTCTTACAAAACCTGAAATGGATTTAAAGGATTTTCAATTGAATCTTCAGCCAAGCATCATTGCCAAACACAGCAGGTATTTTCCCCAAAACCTTTTTTTGGCTTTCAGTGCACATCAACATGTTGGGGTAAGTAAGATTTTATATTACATTAAACAGCAAATCAAGGTAGTTTTTTTACCAAGGAATTATACATTTGGAAAGTATTGTGAACAAAAAAAAAAGCTGTAATTTGCTGCCCACGGTTGTTTTCTTCTTGGCTGTTGGTTAATCAGCTGTACTTAGTGAAGTTATTCTTAAGCATAAATAAATTAGTAAGTGTTTCGACCAAGTCAGATCTTAACAACCCCAAACATTTGAGGAAGAACACAAAGCCACATAGCAATGAAATGCTAGACAGGTAGTTGTCTAAAGCAGAAGCTTTCACCTGGGTCTCCAGCTTCAACATATTCAGCACTGTAAACTTGTATGCCAGTCTGAGCAGAACCACTTCATGCTAAAAACTACCATTTAGTAACATATACGGAGTGTCCCAAACCAACTTATATTTTAATCATAAAGGGACACTATTTGTCAGCGAGTGGGATTTGGCAGAGTTAAAAGATCATACTGCACCAATACTCAAGGGTGTGATCATGGCACAGAGGAATCAAGCAGTAGGTCGTGTGAGACACGCCTGTTTTGGACTCCCAGAAAAGACTTTTAAAAAGACCATACAGGTGCAGCTAGAGTCTTGCATTTAATGAAGAAACAACACTTCCTAGTGTTTCAACTAGCTTTGTACTTTTGACTCAAATGATGAGTTTCCTTCAAGGGTTGATGTTTTTTGTCAGCAGCTTCAAAAGTTGGGACATAATGTATCCCATAGCAATATATAAATAAACGGCACAGTTTTTGTTAAAATGCAGGATGCAGCACTTCTCAAACCTGCACACAATCATATCCTCGTAGTTAAACACTGTTCTTCAGTATGATAGTTTTGTTAATGTATAGTAGGTAATGGCAGAAAGTGGGTTGATCAAAGCTAATCTCAGACTGAGTTCAACCACGTCTGTTTCAGAAGCTATCAAATGACAAACCCCCGGAGCTTTGGAGACCCTTGGTTGAATAGCTTTGTTCTGGATGGCTTAGGGTCTGACAGAGAAAAGTTCATCCCTTAGATGATCAGAAGAGAAAGCAACCACTACTGCCATCCACTTTTTAGCTGTACAGACCAGGAAACAAACAAAGCACACAGGCTGTCTAAAGCTCTACGGCACACACATCCACACAAAGTCAGGCAGGAAGTCCAGTCGGTGAAGTCACACACTGCTTTCTGGTGGTTACCTTGGCAGCGGCCTGCTCCTCTTCTACACCATCCCCAATAACAACATACACTACCTTCCTGCCAAACCTCTGCATTATGCGCTCAAAGCAACTCTCTTTGCCTGTAACAAAAACAAGGTCAGAGGTCAAGAAGTTTACCTGGCTGGCCGCATGCTCCTCATCGCGCCCATCACCAATCACAACATACGTTATGTTAGTGCCAAACCTGGATACTATACGCTCAAAACAGCTCTCTTTACCTGCAGAGAGAAGGCAAAGGAGTAAACCTCGACACACTGGCAAATGTACACTCAGACCCCATCGATGGGAACTTTTATTATAGGACTGTGAGAGAATGAGTTGAGGTAGAAATGACAATGACCTAAGCCTAAAGCTCAGATACATCAAGTCCTTTGTGTGATGATGAAAGACGAGACAGACACAAAACAAATCTTGAAAACAAAACAAAAGACAGAACCAAAACTAATCTTGAAAACAAAACAAAAGATAAGACAGGCATACAAAAATATTGACAAAAAAACTAAGCAGACACAAAATACAAAACTAATCTTTACAAAAGAAAACAAAACAGACATTAATCAAAATACAAAACAAATCCTGAAAACAAGACAAGACAGACACAAAACAAGGATTTGCCAGAAAAGAAAAGAAAACAAAGAAAACTAAATACAAAACAAAAGACAAGACCGGCATAAAACAAATATTGACAACAAAAGAAAACAAAACAGACATAAAACAAAAATAAAAAAACAAATCTTGAAAACAAAATGAAAAACAAGACAGACACAAAACACATCTTGAAAACAAAACAAAAAACAAAACCGGCATAAACCAAATCTTGCCAACAAAAGAAAACTAAACAAAATACAAAACAAGTATTTGCAAAAGAAAACAAACAGACAGCACAAAAAAACAAAACAAATCTTGATTAAAAAACGTTGGAAAACATAAAAGTCAAAAGGCAATGTTATAAATATAAAAAAACTATTTTAGTAAACATAACAAAACAAAAAAAACTTTTATTTGATATAGATGTAGTGTAATATGACATGGTAGCTATAACCTAAAAAACAATACCATGTGAATTAAACGCATTAGTAAATTATATTATATATTTAAAACTGCAGAGTAACACAAATAGAAATTTGGTTTTAAATAGTCCTCTTGGTTCCATTTATAAAAGTGTTCATATTGTTCAGTTTGATTAAACAATAGGTGTAGAACAATACAAAGGCAACTTCAAATAAGAAAATTTTCCAGAAAAGTATTGGTTTACTGGGATATCAACACAGGAGCAAATCAATATTTACTTGAATGCAGAAGAAAGTGAACCCGCAGTGAGTGAGAATATGTGAGTCAATCAATGACAAAGCCTAAAACACGAGGAGAGATCCTCTAACCACAATCAATTCCACCAGATGAGACGGCTCCGAGCAGGTCATTGAATCTACCATTGAATGCGAGTCTAAAGAGTTCAACATCCTAGAGCTCTGCATGACCCTTGACTGCAGAAAAATGAAACAGACTGTACTATTGCTCCCCTTAAGGGTGCTTATTTGTGGCCGGAGGAGAACTCACCTATTTTAGTAGCGCTGTAAATGTTCTCCACGGGAAACACTGAGCCCAGGCTGTACAGCAGCACTTTAGCGAACGCAGGGATTAACTGAGTGGTTGTCACCAGAACGTTCACACAGTTACTCCTGCATGCGTGAGAGACAGCGGGAGACAGACTGTTATGATATTTTTTATCTGTACGCTGTGCTCCTGTTTGAGGAGGCCGAAGATGTTCAGACAGACAAACCTGGAGCTGATGATGGACAGGGACTTGAGCGCTGTGGTTAGCCAAGAGTCTGTAAGGGCCTCGACTTCAGCCCTGAGCTGCAGCCAGGCTTCTCGTTTAGCTGGACCCAGCAACCCTGAAACACAATCGAACAACTGATCACAACTCTAGACAATATAGTCCGGGACCTTTTTTGAAAAAAAATTATTTCAATCAAAGTTAACTGGGTCATTGTGAGCCTCCAGACATTTTCAGGGGCAAGAACTCAACTGTGCACCTTTAACAATTTATTAGCAATGATTAAAAGAAGGCCAAAAGCTTCTGGAGATCTATCACACAGATAAAAAAATAAAGGCTTGTAAAAATTAAACAAAATATGCAAAATCATACAAATGTATTTACTTTTTAAGAGTAAATGTTGTTTGTATTTTTTAGAAGCTTTACACTTTCTTTTCTATGAACAAGCTTATAATGCTCCAAAAAATTTGAAGATTGAATAACTCCCTGATCATTACTAGATGGTTTTTATATATTCAGTTATTTTTTAAACAAGTATTTATTAAATGAATTCGAGGAATCTTTGAAGTGTTTCAGACATTCTTTACAAAACTGTGAAAATTAGTTTATCTTCTTTTATTTATCATAAGTAATTTTCATACAATGCAAAATAGTTGAGCAAGCATGAGTCCATGTTATTTAAAATAGAACAAAAAAATAGAAATGCATCCATTCACAATCACAGATGCACAAAAACATAAGAAAAGCTTTAAAATGATGTGTTTATTTAGTAAATCTCACTCATCCTGCAGCTGATACTGATCAACTGTTTGTTGTCTGATACATTTTTCTAACCATTGTTAGTTTATGTTTTGTATTTGTTTGTTTTTTGTTTTGTTTTAGTTTTTTTTCAGGTGCTGTCCGGCGAACTGTTCATCGATGGATATTAAGTTTATATATTCTTTATGCTGGGGAGGTGACTAGCACCTGCCTCAGTCAGCGAGGCTCCCAGGGGCCTCACAGAGGGACTCCTATTTACTCTACCTGATCCTCACTAGGACTCTGTGAAGCGGCTTTGAAAGCAACTGCTAAAAATGCGCTATATAAAAACATATTGATTGATTGATTGATTAAAAGAATTCATTATAAAACTGGAAATATTTTTTCAATTAAATGAACCAAAAAAACCTGTAAGACAATTTCAACGAAATGTAAAACATCTGCCATTTTAGGTAAATAAGTAACACAGCAGTCAGTTCAGGGGCTTCATGCGTTAACATTTGGGTCAACTTCTTATCAAAACAAAATTGGGATTGCATGTACACACAAACAATTCAGTTGGATGGACCTCTGTGTACACTGCTTACCACGCAGATTTTCTTTGTACATTCCAATTCACAAGAATCTAAGTGCAGAAAAAACGTCTGCCATTATTTCTGCCCTATAAATGACCACTGGGAGGCAGAATGCAGCATAGAATCCAAGACAACTTTACAGAGAATTGGATTGACTTCACACGTTCCCTGTCCTGTACTTAGGACGTTTTTTGATCATGACTGAAAACACACTGGTCAGGTGATTTAGAAACATTACTGGATATCAATGTAAAAATGACTTTCTGAGGGCCTTGAGGATCTGTTCAGGATGTAACCAGCAGCGTATATAGAGATTTGCCTCAAGGATAACAATAGCTGAATAATTAAACAATATTCATTTTGATCCAGCACATGGAAGAATTGCATTATGTCAAATTGAAGATTGAGTCGAAAGTGGAAGTGATCATGTCTTTTACACAGTACATCTACATAAACAGAGAGTAAACTGTTTATATTTTTGGAGTCACACAAGTTACACACCTTCAGGTGCAGAGCAGAGCATGGACCTTACCAACTGTGCCACAGAAAAAAACACATTTCTAAATCTCGTCAATTCTGTGATAGACCAGAAAACCTGTGCTGAACATATCTGAACTTATGATTAAACTTAAACCTTGCAGTTGATCAGTTTAACCATTTTACCAATGGTTTACTCTTTAGCCGTTTTCATTTCTCAGTCTACCACTATAACTCTCACTGTTGGTAGAGACAAGGAGATGTCAATACAAACCCTTAATAAACCCGCCACAGCACCATTTTAATGTTATTAATGTAATTAATAAAATGCAAACAACAAACTAATGAAAAATCTGCACAAATCTCTACAGTTTAAACCAAGTTTAAAAACCTTGCAATTTACCCAACAATCAACAATTTTCTCACAGAATGCACTCTGGCTGTAAATGAGCTAATGTTGCAGGAAATTTGGAGAAAACCTAAACTTTGCTACTAAAAAGGTTAAATCTCCCCAATGCTGAAACAGAAAAAAGTAAAAAGTACAAGAAAAGCGTAGAAACTAATGTAAAACATTAATGAAATATACTTCAGCGTTCTGTGTAAATAAAACTTTCCTAGATTTGAAAAAAAAAAGAAAATACGTGTTTTTTAAATTAAAAACTTTTATACTCACACACAGCTAATCCAAAACAACTTTAAGCTTGACCCACAGAGAAAAGGTTAGTGCTACCACAGTTCAAAGTTTACAGATGTAACCCCCGCCATCAACCCAATGTAGCCTTGAATGTGATCCGAGCAACCCCCCACCCCCCTTGATTGATGAGAATTTGTAGGAGTTGAACGAATCAAACATCAACACCTCCAAATTAGATTTAAAACAGTAGAAATGCCGCTCTTGTGATCAAACTTCACCTCCAACATTGTTTTTGTAGCTGCAGTAGAGCTCCTTGACTCGTCTGTATCTGAAGGCCAACTTCCTCATCCAGTCCACCCCACCCCTAACACCTGTTGCTAGGCAGAGGCTTGCACTAGTTGCAGCTGCATGGAAGCCGTCAGTGGCAAAACTGTATGTACTGTTAACAAAGAACAAAAGTTTGACAGTTACACACAGACAAAAAGCAGGCTCTGAATTTCCAAGCAGGACGTTCAGTGTTCACCTGAGGTCTTGTCCATTATCATCAGAAGAGGCATCATCGATGTGCACCTGATCACACTCCTATATAACACACACACTGTTAGCTTACTGCCGTTAGCCAGTAGGGGGACAAACAACCACCAGACGAGGCTCTTACCTCAAGATCATTAAAAAACAGATGAGTATCCGCAAGATTGAAGATCATCTCCTCCATCCTCAGACCAAGAGTCACAGCCAAAGGAGGGTCCTGAGAATTATGATTTTTTTTTAGTAGTCAGGAAGCCTTTTTGAGTCTGTGAAACCATTTACAATTCAATATTTTTGATGCTGAGCAAAATAAATAATCTAAACCGGATTTTGTAAACTTTTGTAAATCTCTTTTTTTATTTAGAGTTTTCCCTAGTTTAGTTTTACTTTTCAGTGTCTGAAAAACTAAATATTTTGAACAAACAAACTTTGACTGATTTTTGAATATGAACTGTACATTAGAACTGAAAATTTAAAGTGGAGGCAAACAAAGTTCAATACAGTCTTACTTTTCAATAGCTCTAATAAATGGGATCAAAATTAATTAAATCAGCAATTAATAACTATAAAGCAAAAAATAATCATAAATGCTATTGTATATATTTTTTCAAAAGTGTTTAAAAGAATTTATGAAATACTTCACATCATTGTAACATAAACAACTATTTATTGAATGTATATATATATATATATATATATATATATATATATATATATATATATTTATATATATATATATATATATATATATATATATATATATATATATATATATATATATATATATTATGATAATTATTTTATTATTATGACAACATTAAAGGCCTTTAGATACATTTTTGTATTGTTATAGTAGTTTACATGATATTTCTTATTTTATTTAACAAATTAAAGACTAAATGTTGCATTAAATAGTCAAACACTTGCGGTCATATATTACTTATTTTCATTGGTTGCATAAGAGAGTGAATTAATTAATATTTGTCATACTTTTGCGGTTACAGTGTTTGGTGGTTTAATGGGACTGGAATACTCTATTAGCTAAGAATGTGATACTGTGATGCAAACAGAAACACAAACTATCCATTGAAACATGTATGTGTTAAGCTTTGTAGTTTATTTTGACTTCATACAAATCCGTCATTCTCACTGAACCAGACGCACCTAACAAATACAACTAAATAGTTTTTACAGTAACTAGGTAAAACTAAACTAGGAAATATAAACCAAATAAGGTTTCAGTAACTTCAAAACTTGACTAACATATTCAGTTTAGGTTTCCATTTATACTTGGAAAGCATTACACAGCTCCATTTGGATATCAATTCTAAGAATATTGACCTCATTGTGAGATATTGTCCATAATTGAAACAAAAATTAAGTACTCTACTGTTGCACACATCGAGCGAAAGCCAAAGTCAGATGGGGAGGGTGACCAGCTGTAAATATCATCATTTGTGATGGACTTTGTTGGCTCGAGGCTGATTGGCAGAGACCATGAACAAGAATAGAAAAGAACACACTCATGGTAACAGCAAAAGTGACAGAGATTGGAATTAAGGATTCTACCATTTCAAAACTATTGAAACAGAGTTTGTTAGGTGATTTTTTCCCCCCTAATTAAAATAAACAGCCAGCTCTAGACATACTGGCAAAGAAGTGCTTCTCCCGACAGCGAGCTGGTTGTTTCCCAATCAGTGAAGTGATAAATTTAAAGATGTGTGAGTGCTGTCACAGCGTTTGCAGTGGCTCTGACAGGGCTTCCTAAGAACGGAGGCTTTTCATCGTCACAGAGGCTGCAGAAATAGAGGCAGAGCCGTGAATAGCTGCAGCTGTCTCTAGGACTCCAACCAACGACAAGAAATGAGCGAAGCTGTCAGAAGACGCTTCAGACTCCTTAAGCTCTGCTGTCACTGTGCCCAGAGCCGACAGTGGGCCAAGATATGAAATGTTCTCATCAAAAGATGATTTATCTTAAAGGCATTACAAGTACTTTTCTCTGTGATTTATGTACTTAAAGTAACCATGTGAGAGTTACTTTCAAACTCTTCATAGTTTGCAATGTACAAGAAAGCATTCGGCATGCACCTCTTGTCTATTTTAGTGGCTGGACTCTTATATGCTTTACTTAGAAGCATTATGTCTTAGAACATATGTCATGCACATCAATAAATTCCATCTTTAGTTGCTTTTAAAGGCTTCTGGAGTAAAACAACATCAACTTCTCAGCTTATGTTCCAATTTCTATTCTGATGTTGTAATTACTTCTGAAATATGATTAACTTTTATTAGCTATTATTTTATTAACTGTAATATGTGATCCACTTCAAATGTTCACCATTGTGTATGAATTTAAACAGTTTGAGTGAATTTAGTAAAAAAAAATTTCTCACAAATGCAAGACATGATCTTCTCACAACTGAGACAGCAGAGGATGCTGGATCGGTCAATGTATGTCCTTCTGAGTAAATTTTTCTGAATTTTTTTTCAGTTTATACAAAAATAGTCTTAGAGTTCCTCAAAAGATACCATGGTACTCATTCACACGCACTTACGTACCCACCCAACAAAAAAAAAAAAAAAAAAAAAAAAAAAAAAAAAAAAATGAATGAGTAGGACTGGTCCCGGGGGGGGGGCAGCTGTCTCCCGGCTGCCCGCATTATCCTTCACAGGTCTCCCGTGGCCCCTGCGGTGGGGGGCAGTGCTGTCCCTGGGGGGATGGACGGTGTGGCCAGTCGGCTGCTCCCACTCACCACACCAGATCCCAGTACACACACTCTCTTCACTCACACAAATAGAATCATGAGAGTCCTTGTTCCCATGGGGGATCAGGCAGGCGGGGTGACCTATCGGTGATCCCGCCCTGCCTCCTTTAGACGGGGACTCTCAGTTTTAATCACATAGGACACAGAACATCTCCAGGGCACCAGGTGGGCCTTCCTCCCGGAGCGGACAGTAAGCCAATCTCACCTGCCACTGCCTCGCTTCCGGGGTTGGGCAACCCCTGGGCCCCTTACAACACTTGCAAGGACACACTACATTTAGGCCTGGAGGGCTAGTCTCTCTGTCTAAATCTTGGTGGGAGGAGGCTGCAGATCTGTGACACCTCCCACAATATACGACGGAGAAGGCTACCCTCATTTTAAATACACATTAGATATGTAGGGCGGGGGGGTGGTGCCTGGACATCATCCGCCAAACGACGGTGACACTCCAGGACACCATTCCCTCTTTTATTGCATTTTATCTCTCCAACACACCCACATATACCTGCATTACATGACAACTGGGAGCAGATGTTGGGGAATGGGTGGACGACTGCCCCCGTCTTCCCTCTTGGGGGGTAAGGGCCCACCATCGCGGGGGTGTGGGTAGCTGCGGGGGCGGGTGCGGGTTGCAGGTGAGTGACTGGCTACTTCCCGGGACAGGAAGACTGAATGAGTGGGTAGATGGATGGATGGATGATTGGATGACTGGAAGGGGTTGATTTAGTGGGTGGGGGGGGGTTGCTGGTAGGGGTGTGCGTGGGGTTAGGTTTGGGGGGCTGCTGGTAGGGGTGAGTGTGTGTTGGGGGACTGCTGGTTGATGTGTGCATGGGGTCGGGGTGTGGCCGGGGGGGGGGGTCCTGCCGTGTCTGGAGTGGTGTCCCTACCCGCGCCCATCTGGTCCCTTGGCCGTCCTCCCTTTTTTTCTTGCGGGTCCACGGAGGTGCCTGGGACTGGGGGCCTACCGCGGGGGGATATGGGCATGGCGGTGCTTGTGGGTGGGGCCTCCCAGTCTCTGCCCGCACTGTTAGGGGCTGCATTCCCGCCTAGCTTTGGGCTGGTCGACCTCCTGCTGCAGCGGGCCCACTGGGGCCCCGGGCATTGCTCTCTGGGGTTGCCGACTTTGCCGGGGGAGGTGGGGCGGGTCCGGCTCCGGGTCCCAGGCCCCAAAACTTGTCGTTCTGTGGGGGGTGGGCTGGATATCTGGGTAGTTCCTGACCATATATGGGACTTGGCTTGAGGCAGATCCCACATTTCATTTGGGACATAGAAGGTTAGTCACGACACCTGGGATGTTTGGTCGCTGCTAGATGCTTGAGGTTTAGGTCACCTGTCCTGTAACACTCAATTACTTATGTGTATGTGTATATATATGTGTGTATGTATGTATGTATGTATGTGTGTGTATGTATATGTGTATATATATGTATGTATATATGTATATGTATATGTATGTATATGTATATATATATACATATATATATATTATACTAATATATTATACTATATATATATATAATCTATGTATATTATATACATATATATATATATATATATATATATATATATATGATTACTAATTCTATTTATTATTATTATTATTATTATTCTGCGTGTTTATCTGCTTGTATGTATGTATGTATGTATATTTATATTTGTATGCATATCTGTAGAAAGATGCGAACTACTTGGATGTAATAAGGTAGGTATCTAATATTATTTATTTTACTTATTCTCATTTTCAACTGAATCTTGACTCCTTCCCCCACAATTACCTCTCACCTTCTCTTTCCCCCTCCAAAACTTCTCTACCTCTGTTTTCCCCTCAATTACTTCTCTCCTCTTTCCCCTTTTTTTTTTTTTATTAACACCGTCCTGTCCTGATGTATGTTTATATGATTGATTAATGTAATTATTGTGATGAATGCGAATGAAATAAATTAAAAGCTTCTATCCAGAGGAATAATCAATATATAATATCTTCAATTCTCTGGAAAGAGCAAAACTGACCAACTCATACGAAGCACCTCCCTTCTCATGGGGCTGCTTTGAAGTAGGACAGGACAGGTAAAAAAAAAAAAAAAAAAAAAAAAAAAAAAACAAAAAAAAAAAACAAAAAAAAGATACCATGAGAACCTTTCATGCCTCTAAAGAGCTCATTTGCTTGAACTCACCTTGCCATACTTCTGTGCATAGGAGCCTGTGAGGAGCGAGTGAAACACAATGATCGTCTCATCCAGATCCCAAACGAACACCCTCTGAAAACACACGATTATATTGTTTGTTCAATGAGGTTTAAATTTTCTTTCCATGTCCAGCCCATTGGTAAATACCTCAAGGTCACTGTCAGGTGGTGGAGAGGGGTTATTCTTCCTGCTGCGCCCTCTTGCTTTAGCTGCACCACCTCTGCAGGCTCGGTCCTCCATCTCCTTGATGGGTGTCGATGGGCTCTGTCCTGGCTCAAACTCACCTTCACAGTAAGAACCAAGAAACATATTTAGAGCTCTGATCAGAATGCACCTGAATGTTTTACATATACAATGCGACCTCTACCGAAAGAAAACAATGTGTGCTGGTTTCATCATGTGTTTACAGATCAGCAATGACAATTATGCTGCTTCACATTTTTTTGCTATAAAGATCTTGCTTGACTCATGCTATCGAGAAAGGAGTCTTTCAATGTGTGTTTGAGAGAGAGAGAGAGAGAGAGAGAGAGAGAGAGAGAGAGAGAGAGAGAGAGAGAGAGAGAGCAGAGCGAAGATCGAGATAGAGAGATGATAGAAGAGAGAGAATAGATCTAGATGAGAGAAGAGAGAGAGAGCTCGCTCGCTCTGCTCTCTCTCTCTCCGCTCTATCTCTCGCGCGCTAGTCCTCTCTCCCGAGCAAGAGAGAGAGAGAGAGAGCAAACATTCTGTAATGAGCTCTGCTGAACTGCAGCCAAGCTAAATCAGTGAGAAATGCAGCCTTAAGACTTAAGTGTATTTCAAGTCTTCTGGACACAACCCCAAAATCACCCTTGATCCATCGAGCATAATCAACAGCTACAGTACTCGACACCTTTGTGCCAAAATCCCTGTATGGGAACATCCACTTGAACCCACTGCAACAATTCACATTAAACAGCAATGGCAGTGTTCTCAGCTTTGACAGATAACAGAAGTAAGGCAAGAGGTTCAAATAAGGAGAACATTCTTTCCGTTTATAAAACACTGCATTTGCCATGATACCAAGCCTCCTTTTAAACGTCCTCTCCACTCAAAAATAAATATAAATAAAATAAAAGAAGTGCTAGAAGTGTTAACTTGCTCACCTTCAGAGCCTATGTTGAACATTGGTGCCGTCTAGCCTGGGCCTTTAAAGCTTTAGCCTTCAAAGTTTTTTTCCTGGCTCAATACCTTAAGATTTAACCTCACTAAATAATCTAATGACATCCCCTTTTAATGAGTAAGCTACTAAAAGCAGAAGGAGAGAGTAATATCTTTCTGTGGCTATGGCAGCTTCCGTGGCAGATTTCTCACACTTAAAATTACGATTTTGAGCTTTTTTATTTTAACACCACAAGAGCACTGGGAGAAGTGCTAAAAACTTACTGAGCTCATATGTGTCGTTTATGTTCACCTGTGTTTCCACAGATAAAGCAATAGTCACCAAAACTATTTTTTTGTTGCAATTGAAAACACAATATGTGACATATACTGGTGACCAACTAAATGCAAGCTGCTCAAGCATTCTCAGAAACCACATTTGAGATCTGGTGGCAATATATAAATTAGCATGAAGCACTTGGTTGACTAAGTTGTCTAAGTAACTAAAAAGTCATAATTGCTGAAAATTTTTAATTATGAAAATTAGTTTGCAACCATCTATGTCTATCATTTCTTATTTTGGTTGTTACTTAAAGACTGGAAATCATTTATATTAGTAAGATGGTTGTTTTAGTCTGTAGTTCATCTTTTTGAGCTTTTGCAGATTTTTGTGATTTGATTCCCAGCATGATGAGCTCTGCTCTGAATGTACTTGTCATAGTACATTTCCCCACTGCCTCTGCTGGAGAAATCTCACTCCAAAACGCTGCTGTCAATATAACTTGGCCATTTAGAAACCATAAAACCATTTAGACTGGGAATGTATTTCTTTAAAAACGTTATAAATGGTTCTAATCTTTTACTCTGTAAGATTTACTCTCCAGTTCTGTCCAGATTGGATTGGTGTTCAGAACGTGTACCTGGATTTAGATCAGCCGCCTGCCCTGTCATGATGGGGTCTTGCAGCTGATAGGTGGAGACCGATCCTGTGCCATCCAATGAGCTGTTAGATGTCATGTAGGAACCGTAGGAAGACGTTGAGTAATACTGAGCATATTGATTTTGCCCAAAAGCTGTATATGAGGGATAGTCCTGCTGTAAACAAATAAAATCTAAATATTATAACTGATTTCAAAATGCATAAAACAGAGAAGTCTGTATCACCAAATAGAATTTAACAGTCATTTATGGGTTTATTTGGAAAAACTGATTCAACAAAGCCAATCAGAGAATAATTTCTTTTTTAGTTAGATTTTTATTCAAGAAAATGCTAAGATTATGGAGACAAAAACATCCACCATAGAAGAGAAAATTAAAGCTGGGACAATAAAAACAGGGAAGAGCCAGAGAAAGAGAGATGCTTTTTAGTCAAGTCTCAAATTATAGTCTTAGCTAAGCAAAAACAAGATGAATGCTGTCGCAGTATATTCATCAGGGCATTTCAGATTATATGATGTTCTGAGAGAACAATTAAAAATCAACATATTTAAGCCTTCGATTTGTTTCTTTGTATCTACATTACAAATTAATAACTAATACATCATATCTAAATTACTCAGGTTGTTAGGTAACTTTTTATTTATTTCATAGTTTAAATGCAACAAAAAGCTTGTTTTGTAAGTGACAGAAAGCTCAAAGCATTTAAGTAAAATAATAATGAAAGCATCATCAAATGTGAGAACTTCCCATCTTGAGTTTTTAATGCTTTAGGTTCTTGAATGAACAGAAAGAGAGGTTCATCTGGGGAATAGTTAAAAGAGAAATGTTGAAGTGAGACGACTGGAACATCCAGATTTCTGGCTCATCCATACAGAGATCTTTTTATCACTCCCCAACTCCTCTAGTACCTTTCAAAGCACTTCACAAACACAGACTGAGACGGATCTGACTCTAAAGCTGTCACTGACTCACTGGCTCCAGAACATGAACGATGCAGTAAAACGTTCTGAGAGAAACTCCACCATTGTGTTCCCTCTCATTTCATCCTCATCCTCCTTCATATCAAGCACTGCCAGGACCTCACTTTGCTTAAACTGTTAAACTGATCCAAGGGAGTCTTGAGTGTGGTTGAGTTTTCTGGCAGTGCTTGTAATTATAAAAGCTAAAGGAAACATAACAAATATAACAATCCACTCAGATGAAGAGTGGTGAGCTGTTTGTTAGCACTTGGTTGAGTGCTGAACTCTGACGTTACTGCTTGATTTGTACCTGTTGTGTGGTGAAGTTGCCTGGATTGGAGTTGTTGGAAGTGTAGAGACCAGGCGAGGTTGTGAAACCCGATCCTGCTGAGAGAGAAAATCCTTTTGAGTCAATGCCAAAATAGATGTAGCTTGTGAGGTCAACTCAAAGATGTGAAGGCAAAATACACGGTGGTTGGACAACTCTCTCCAGTTAAACGAACACTATTTAACATTTACTATAAAGGCCTCCTGACTACAGATGCCAACAGGTGTAGTCTGCAGACTCCTCAGGAAGGTGCACTAAAGTGTAATGGTCCTTCTTGAAGTTAGATGGAACTTTTCTCCCAGACACATGGTGGCGCTACACAACTCTGTGTCTTATACTAACTTTTATATAATATGTAATAATATGTATATATAATAATATGGAAGATATTTTGTGCTTGTTAAGTGTAAGTGTTTCAGTTTCATTGTCACACACACTCTTCTTTCACTCCTGTGCTATATGTGAAAATTCACCTCATTGTTTCAGTTTCACTGTTACACACAAAAAATAGTAAATATGCGTTAGCATCTGCAAAAAAGTGCCATGTAAAAACCTATTGAAGTGGTCCAATTGGCATACAGTGCATGAACAAACCTGGCATCTGATAGGGCGAGTAGGCTGTCTGTCCAGGCTGAGGGGTGGTGAACCCAGGGCTATAGCTGAGCCCGGTCTGCAGGCTTGACTGGCTCTGGGACAGCCCTCCTTCTGTTTTTATACCTGGCAACATCACCCCCAAATCTGTAGCTCAAAATGAAGAGAGAAGACCAATCAGTTCAAAACAGACCAAAACTGAGTATTTGAAGGGCTTTTAAACTGCTAATTTATTCTTTATTGTCAGAATCATTGTCCAATTAATATAAACATCTGAAAATACAAAAACCACAAGAATTTACTTGAAAACAAACCTACCATAAGTTGAGAGGCCGTAAGGTGGAGTGGTTTGGGAGTAGGGCGTGTAAACGGTTGACTGCTGCATGCTAGTGAACTGTGATTGGCCTGTGTAGGATGCCATGGGCGGAGCCACAGGAGTAGACAGTATATGTGGGTAAGGCCTGCCAATCATACACAAAAGCAAAAAAATCTGATTAGATCAGCAACATTTTGTATGTTATTTTGTCTCTAATGACATTTAGATTCATATCCCCAATTACAAAAGTTCAAAAGTAGGATGTTTTGTATTTTTGCCCTAGCCGTTTTGCAGCGTTTTCCTTTATTTTGCCTGTCTCCTGCTCATCCGCGCTCCCATGCGCACTTCTGATTGTCCCCCAGGTGACTCCAGCTGTCCTCTGATTTGACCGTCCGGACACCATTCACCATCCTAGAGGCGGACTCCCTCAGCTCGGCCGCAATCAGCGGAGGCATCTGGAGTTGAAAAGGGCTCTGAGGAGTCCGTGGCTCATTTGTGGCATGGAGAGAGTGGCTTTATTCGCTGGTTGCTCGTGGTCGTTCTTTTGGTGTTTGTTTGGTTTTCCTCCCTATGTTCCTCTGTGATGTGATTTGAGTTGAATTCTGTTTGCTACCTGTTGTGATCACATTTGTTGTCTTCTGATATTCAGGGTCTCAGAGGCAGCTTAGCATGTCACGTTACATACTCTCGCACGCAAGAGTAATTTCTATTATACTAGTTTATCGGTTTGTGCCAGGTTTGTTTATTGTAATAATTTTCTAGTTAGTGTGATTAGTTTTAGCTTTATGTGTGTTTTAATTAGCTTAGAATTATATCTGCCTATCTAGTTAGTTTATATTTTATTTTACATGGCGCCCCTTAGTCTCTGTCTATGTGTGTATTTGATTTGTGTTCTACATTACTTGCACTACATTGTTTTGAGTTATTTTTAAACAAAGCACATTTGATTTTTGAAAAGTTATTCTTTGTGTCCTGACGTTTTCATTTCTGTTCTTCCACATTTTTGTTACACCCCAAACCTAGCAGCACCACCATTTTGGGGTCATAACAAAAACCAATACAAAGAAACATACGTCCCTTGAATATTTTAATATGAGACTCTAAAAGGACATCAAAAGATTCCTAACCCCCCAAATTTAGGTTTCTAACCAAAAAAACGAGTGGAGTGAGGATATATAAAGTATGATACATTTATAATAAAGTGGATTTTCTGCCAGAGTCAATGTTTAAACAAGACCATATATTAACGTTGTTTGATCCAAGTGGTAATTTCAAGTAAAAGAATACAAGAATAAAAAAGAGGGTAGTATCATCACAGGTTCAGAGCTGACTTCTTGTCTTTGTTTCCTCTTTTTATGAATGCCTTCCTCTGAACCTCTTTGTATGTGCACAAACAACATCACGGTTAAATCCTTCAAAAGATATTTTAAAAGTACTTCTGCTTACTTTGAGGGGTACAGAGGGGGTGAATACTGGTGTGCTGGCCGAGGACTGAACCCGCTGCTGCTAATTACTGTAAATGGAAAAACAAAATGTTTTAGATGCGGCATATTCATACAAACTCAACAAAAAAAGTCTAGTTTTCATTAGATTGAATGTATGACATAGTTTACAATACAATGTGCTTTGGACTTCTTCCAGTGCAAAAGAATTTCCCAAGAGCCTGAAGTTTAAACCTAAAAACTCACGGTTTGACTGACAGCTCACAGTCTCTCTGAGCAGCTGGGTTTAATTTAGCAAACAGCAGTAAAAAACAGGACTTTTTTTCTCTGAAAATCATAGAAATAAATCAAATAATCTGCTGGTTTCTCTGTTATGGTATTTTGTCACTTGCTTTTTATAATGCCTTTCATATGTTTCAATATATATTTTGGTTTCTTTATGTATTTATTCTTTATAAACATCTTATACAAATATTGTTTCATTTCGTAATTGTGTTACAGGTAATTAGAAAAGGAGACAAATTGTGAAACAAGTCTGCTGTTGTCTACTTTATAGAGACATCAGAACCCACTGTCAGCCTCAAACTGCTCCGCAGGGGAGCTCATTGGCTGAGGCTCTCACTCTCCCGAGTGTGTGACCTAAATAAAGAGTTTGTGGCCCTGGTGACGTTTGTTCAAGGGCAGTACAAAGATTGAGGGCTCAGAGCTTTCAACAAGTTCCCAAGCGGGATTACAGCAGGCATTCTCAATGCGGTGGATGTGTGTGCGTGTGTGTGCGGGTGTGTGCGCGCACGGGAAGGTGTGTGCGCGTTTGTGCATGAGTGTGTATGGATGCCTTACCTGACCCAGTGTATGTGTCCAGCCCTGAGTCTCCCGCAGAACTTACAGCCTCGCTGCTGTTCAGGGGCTCAGATTTAACTTCAGAAGGAGAAACCAAAAAATGTCTTAGACATCCTGTCCACAAATTTCCTTCTCACTTTCGTCTCAAAACCGAAAGAGCTCAGAAATGAGCGGGGTAACAATGTAAGCAAAGAAAGAATAAAAAGAAAAGCACTGCACCCATATACTGATACTCAAACCAGCACCGCAAACACATGCAGTATACCATCATTCTTCATACTTGGGGCAGTGGGAGGTGAACTGCAGCCCAGCAGCCAATCAGCCGTGTTTAACATTGTCATGTTCTCTCCTAGGGGCGGAGTCAGACGTAAGGGGAACTCTATTACCCAGTTTTTCAAAGATAAATTGAGAAAATACGTAAAATATTAAATGTCATAATTCGATAACAAATTAGAATTTTTTTAAATAATATTTTACCTGGAAAAAATGCTTAACGCCTCATGAGAGTAATTTAAATCAGAATGCAAAAACCTACTGACTTTTTGTGTATGCTTTTTTTGGAAGTTAACAGCATTGAAGGGAACATATTCATAAACTGAAATTCATGAGGTATACACAAGAGGTTGCTCATGAATATTTCAGTTCTCACTCATTTTTTTGCATCTGAACTCTTCAAAACACAGATGTTTTTGTTGCAAAGTAGAATTAAGCAAAAACATAAAAAAAAACCCAGAGTTAAAGACATTTGCATCCAATGCTGCATATTGGTTATTGGTAGTGCGAAGATGATATTCACAGGTGTCTACACCTAAGAGAAGTAAATTTGGTTATCAAGTCCTAATTTAAGTTGATAAAGACTATTTTGAAGCTTTTTCAAAGTGTTCTTCCCTTGTAGAGTTAAGCATAAAACAAAAAAGCAGGTTCGATTGTATTCTCTAGCATACTATTTTGTAAAAAAAAATGCTGAAAAATCCAAAGTTTCCTTTTTCAGGCAGGTAACCTTATTTTAGACAGGTAACCCTGTGATTTATATAGATTAACTGGATTAATAGCATGAAATCTAAAAATATTTAGTTCAATTTAGAGGAGAATGCTTTGGTTTTAATGGCAATGTGTTGGCAGAATGCTTGCGGTTTAAGCCAGCTGCTAAGGATTGACTACAATAGCATGTAAATAAACTTCAATCACCGCATAGTTTGGGAGAGAAAAAGAAATAAAGCTTAAACATGTTTAATCACTTATGCAGAGGAATCCTACAAACTAGTGCTGTCGATCAAGCAAAGAAAATGAATTAATCCCACGGCCCTCCAAAAATCTATCCCGATTAACCACAGTTAAGACGCAGTACATATGTGTACATTTTAAAGTGATGTACATATTTCCCTAGAATCCCTCTAAATAACTTTGTGCTAAACCGAGGAAGTTGGTTTCATAATAAAAACAGACTGAAGGTAAGTTATTCTCTGAACTTCATATAGTTGCTCTCTTTTTTTTGTGACAGGAAACATCCTTCTCAAGTCCCTGACTGTAGTAGCAGTTGTCAAAAGCTCCACACGTAACCTGAAGTCCTCAAAAGCAATTATACTAGATGTAGAACTCGTTCACTAGATTTGTAAAGTTTGCAGTAGACTGTCTATTCTGGGAAACCTAAAAAGTAGAGACTGTATTAGAGTTAAATTGAGTCTGAAACAGCATGTGAACACTTCGTTTTTTTGGTTGTTTTGTATGAAATCATCCTTCAATACCTACAGTGAATGTCTTTAATGATGTTACGTAAATACAGAGAATGTCTACATATGACTAGAACTGGCCTTTACTACCAGAGGATGTGCATAAATACATTATTATATATAACATCAAAAATAAAAGCATGTGTTGATGTTTCAATTTCAACTGCCCTACTGCGAAATTAACATTCTTTATTATTGTGTTCCCTCTCTGTTTTTCACATCTAAATATGCAATTGTGCAAACCCACGTAAAATATTTCAGCGTGTGACAGCTCAAAGGCACATTTGAAGAAAAAAAAACACCTCAATTGAGAAATGAAATCAACATGTGTGTTTGTGAAGATGGAGAAGGCGAGTGAAAGTCTTCTAAAGTAAGATGAATGAGGCTTCACTGGAAGCGGGATTCATGTTGGGATGTGTGTGTGGGTGGCTGATCGTGAAGGCGGTTTGTGTGTCTGTGTGTCTGGGCTATCGGTCTCGGCTGTGAGCTGATGAGCTAGACAGAAGAGAATGTTGAATATGTCGTTGTTCTGGCAGAAGCACAATTCCCTCTCTGTGTGTATGAGCGTATGTTCAAGCTGCTAAAATCATTAGCCGTGCTCTAATCTAAATGATTTACTAACTTCTGCTTCTTTTATCCTCTCGTCTTTTGCTTTTATTTCATTCGGCCTACATGCAAAAACCAGATGAGCTCACACACAAACTCTGGTTCTCCAGGGTCCCTAAACTTTACGAGCTCTTGTGCATCTCCGAGTCATCTGCATACATCACACACTCAATCGCTCGGGTGTTGAGAGTCTATTTAGCTTCGTGTATGTTTGCTTAGCACCTTCTTAAAACGTTTATTCAGCGTTTTCCTCAAGGAGAAAAAAGAGAGTGTGTGCCTTATGACATCAGACAGAAAATGAGGGTTTAAATGCAGGAAGTAGTTTGGGCTGCAGTGGGGTCTTGCTGAAACCAGATTGAAGAGCTGAACAGAGTTGAAGCTGAAGCACTAGAGCCTTATAAATGTATAAACACACTCTTTATTACGGCTGCTAACCGCAGTCCACCTTTTGAAGTCTCTGTGAGGATGGCTGCAAAAAACCTCCTCTGAATGGCCCCAAAACAAACAAAAACCTGAAATAATGTTTTCTTACGGGTTGATCGGTTGAGATATATAACACCATATGAGGCAAAAAGCACATGTAATGTTAAATACAAGTGGTTAATTTTCTCTGTCAGATGTTAAGAAATACTATGCTTTGGTATCCCAGAGATGCATCAGAGTTGCACAATTATGAATTAATTGATGAGTTTATTAACTCTCAGACTGAACCCTGATGTCATATCAAGAAAAGTTTCTGCATGGTACTTGAGTTGACTCAGAAGTGAAGTTTTCTTTTTTTTTTTTTTTTGAAGTTTTCAATCTCTCTGGATTACCTCCCGTTCCGTTGGTGGTTATGTTGTTGCTGAGGATGTTTTTGTCCAGTTTGGATGTGCCGTCACTTCCATTGTTAACAGAGTGATGCACATCTGTTAGATCCTGCATCTCCAGGACCCTGTCACAGAGAGATTCTCAGTCCGTTTAAATCAAAGCTCTATCAAAGAGTTGTTTTTAACAAAGCACTAGCTTCTTATTCTACTTACAGAGGTTAATAACTTCTTGAAGTAATTAGTTATAGGAACTATACTGTCACAAATACGTATTGTTACGCAAAATTAAACACACACTGAGAACTTGACTAAGAAAGATTAAAAAAGATAATACTTTTTAGACATTTTCACAGAAATTGCTCAGCTTTGATATTTGGAATATTTATTAGGGATGCACCAAAATTACAATTCTTGTCAGAAACTGAAAACTGAAAAAGAAAAACCAAGTCTTTTGGAAATTAACAATAAATTAATAAATACCATGTATTAGTAAGTACCATTCCATTTATGATGAAAACTGTGTAATACATGTACTAAAATCAAGGCATTGAAAAAGCATAAAACAGAAATCAAAGTAAAAAAAAACATTCTAAATGATAAAAATAGTCTATTTGCAATATAGGAAAAAAACTGAATTTTAATGTTTAACTTAACCACACTACCATGAACATTAAATAGTAGAGGTGGTAAAATTAAATATGTTCTTATCTATGTTCTAAAACCAAAGTTAACACTTTCTTGAAGGGTTTGTCTTTCTCTTCACTGAAAATATCAGACTATAGGAGCACCATCTGCTCTCTGATCACTTCTCTTTCCACTGTTTCACCATTAAGCACATTTTCTTGTGGAAGTGCTTTATTTTTACCTCCTAATAATGATCTTTAGGTTGCTGATGAAGTACAGTCAAGGAAGTGTAGAGGATCCCATTAGATCTCAGTGAAACGTAAGCTGACCAACTTTGAAAAAAATCTTTGAATAGCTTAAGTTAATTAATTTAGTCAATTATTTCCTCACAATGTCTCTTTATTATGATATTGTAACCATATACTGGGTTAGGGTAACCCAGAAAATGAATCTGAAAATATCTGGCGCAATACAATACATTGAATTCACCCATCAATTTTTCAGATAGCAAAGCTTTTTTTTGTTTAGTATTTCCACAAATATTGAAACATTTGAACCATTAAAACTCTGACATGATTAAAATTATAGTATTTTGACAGCTTCAATATAACTAACTGCACTTTTCAACAAGTATGAGACAAAGTACAGCATACTATTTTCTATTTGTTTTTTTGGAATTTGCAATAAAAAATATATAATTTCATAATAGGATTTGTTAAGAAATTCAGATTACATGGAAATAACATATATTGTTACATAAATGAGGGTATTCCTAATGAAATAATCATTAAGTACATAAACTGATTTCTAGAAAATTCTTCATCCAACCAAAACTACTCCAAACAGGCTTCACTCATTTAGACAAAAAATAATAGGTGTTATATTAATGATTTGACAACAAACAATAATTTAAAAGTATATAAGTATAAAAGTATAATTTGTATTTTTAAAAAGTCTTAATATGAAATTAATTATTGTGAAATTCTTTCATATACTAAAATTCCTATTTCCTTCCCTAAAATAACAATTCAATAGATAACAGCATAATCATGATTTGCAAATGAATAAATAATAATGTCCCTAATTTCCAGAAAGAGAGAGAGAGAGAGAGGAGGAAGAAAGAAAGTAGGAAAAGAGGAGGGAGAGAGAGAGAGAGGGAGAGAAGAGGAGGAGAAAGAAAAAAGATGAGCGGAAAGAGAGAGCTAGAGAGGAGAAGACAGGAGAGGAGAAGAGAGGATGGAGAGATAGGGAAAGAAGAGAGGAGAAGGGAGAGAGGAGAGAGAAAAGAGGAGGGAGAGAGAGAAAGAGGAGGGGGGAGGAGAGAGAGAGAAGAGGAGGGATAGAGAGAGAAAGAGAGAGAGAAAGAAGAGAGGGAGGAGAGAAAAGAGGAGGGAGAGAGAGAAGAAGAGAGGGAGGAAGAGAGAGAAAGAAGAAGAGAGAGAAAGGGAGAAGAGAGAGAAAGAGGAGAGCGAGGAGGAGGTGAGAGAGAGGAGAGAGCAGAGAGAGAAGAAGAGGAAGAGAGAAGAGGGAAGAGAGAAGAGAGGAGAGAAGAGGAGAGAGAGAGAGAGAGGAGAGAGAGAGAGAGAGAAAGAGGATAGAGAGAGAAAGAAGAGGGAGAGAGAGAGAGAAAGAAGAGGGAATGAGAGAGAGAGAAAGAGGAGAGAGAGAGAAAGAGGAGAGAGAGAGAGAGAGAGAGAAAGAAGAGGGAATGAGAGAGAGAGAGAGAGAAAGAGGATAGAGAAAGAAAGAGGAGGGAGAGAGAGAAAGAGGAGGGAGAAAAAGAAACAGGAGGGAGAGAGAATGAGAAGGGAGGTCTACTGCTGCTAAAATTAATAAATATTCTTATTATCAATAATATTGACTCTTATTTGAACGGTACTTAACTGTAGCTGAACACGAAGCTCTATATGCTGTGGCTGTACTGGAGTCGCATATTTTAATGTTGCTCATTATGGTGGTACTTGGAAAATTGGTGCCAATTTTTTTCCGAGGTGGTACTTGGTGAAAAAAGTTTGAGAACCACAGGTCTAACCAAACCAAAATTACAAACAAAATTATATTAAAATTGAAAATGAACTTCTTTAAATGCTTTAACCTAAAAGGCATCTGTTCAAACCTGCTTCAAAAATATTTTACCAGCAACCTGAGAGAACCAGAACTGCTCCACTGTTTGCTTCATATGGTAGAAAAATCTGTGTGAGTGTTCTGAAACCCTCCCAAAGTACACACACACAGTCAGACATCCATGTTTCATCCACATACACACAATGACTTTAACAATCACTCTCTCCCCTTTATCTCTTATCACTCACACCCACAGTTACACAGCAGCCACTCATAAATAACCCTTAAATGTGCTTCTGTGTGTATACAGTAGGATTGCAAATGCAGAGCTGCTCGTGTTACCTGTTGTCCACTGGGTCTGGAGCACGGGGATCAGTGGTGGATTTCTTCACCTGTGGAAACACCAGAGGACTAATTATTCACTAACTAAAAAAACAAGCTTACTTGCACAAGCTCTGTGCTGACTGATGAGAATTTGATGTAGAATTGAACAGATTAAACTACTTTATCAGGGTGGTCATTAAATCAAACTTGAGATAATAGTTAATGGTTAGGATCTAAGAAGAATGCCATCTAAAAACCTCTTCTGAATGCACAATGCAATGTATCCTGCCTCCTTAAAGATTCCACTAAAGTTCCTCAATACTCTGAGGAAGAAGATCCTTTGCTGGGCTTTCTTAGTGAGCGGATCATTTGTTCCCACTTGAGAATGATGATTCCCAGCATTCCCAAAAAGGTGATGGGAGTGTCAGTCAGGATGATGGAAGGGATTGAGGTTGTCACTTTCCTGAAGTTATTAACCATCTTCCCTGTTTTTTGGGTGTTCAACTCTATTGTAAGTTGCTATGGCGGCACTTCGACATGATGGCAGACTCATCCTCTTCAGATACAGTTCCTTCACACTCTGATCATCCGAAGACTTTTGGAATTGAAATCACTGACACTCACTCAGAGATTCTTTGCATTTGTGTCGGGTGAGTGCTTCCTTAATTAGTGTTACCCTGAGAACGCTGTCTGTGCCACAAGAAATGAACCTGTAGTTCATTGAAGTGGCCTATATTAATAGAGAATGACAACTCCACAAGAGCTGCAGTGGAGCAGAGTCCACCAGCATAGGAGCCAGGCACCCGAGTTGACGGAGTATCCGCTGGCAGACCCACATCGCAGAGGAACATTATTCCCTGCCTTCCTGGCTGTTATCGTTTGAGGTTTTTTTGGGGCACTTTCCAATTTCACGCCTTCAACCCTAGAAGTCCCCGTTCACTGTTTGTACAGACTGTTTTAATTTAATCTAACAAAGCTCTCCAAGGGTTTAAGTTCATTTTTACTTTAACTATATGTCTGTGTCTCAACTGAACATGTGACACATTGTTAAACCTTTGTTAAAGTTGAAACAGAGAAAGAATGTTAGACAGCCATGTTTGTGCAGCTCTGATTTTGTATATTTTGGTGTGACATTGTTCAAATAAAAGATTTCTCTGATTTGTAGCTATAACATAGGAGCTATCTATTTATTTAAACTGTTGAGGATTAAGTATTCACAAAAAAAAACTTGTACTCAGAGGCATAAGTTGCAAAGTAACCCTATAAATCTTTATCAAGTGCATGCCAGCTTTATAGTCAATATAAATATAGTTGGCTGATCAGAAGTCTCAAAAAGTGCTTTTCCTGAAAATCTATCCTGAGGATACCACGACAACCAGCAGAAAATCCTCAGTTTTTAAAAATGCTCACTGTCAGTGACCATTGCTACTTGCATGGACAAACTCTGAAGATAAAGCTGCAGATAAAAAAACAAACAAATTTTTTTAAGTTCCTAAGGTCCTTTAGGTTAATTCATTTCCTTCTGTTTATTTACTTCTCTTTATGGTTGATAGACTTTGGCTTTGTAACAAATTGTATATTGTCTCTCCTCTAATGTAAGTCACTTTGTACAAACGTGTCTGTTAAATGTGTTTGTAAATTTTAATGTTTTGTGAGGACTAGGGCTCAGTAAAGTGTACAGCAACATAAAAAAAAACTAAAATATGTATTCTATGTGTACATGGTATTAACATCCATCAGTGTCTTTCCTGTGGCTCAATCAGAAAAGCCAGATCTTGCAATGTTAAGGTTATATGGTTAAATCTTAGGGAAATGAGTTAACAACTTGACAATGCTTTGGATGAAAGAGACTCCACATGAGTCGATGCAAATGTGGCGTGTCTTTCTTGTATCATCACTCGTTGAACTTGTCCTTGAGACCATTTCTTTTCATTCCTTCTTTCTTTCAAGGTCACCATTAAGCCATCATTCCTACCATACAGCTTTAACCGTGTCATATATGTAAAACAGTTGAATGTAAAACCAAAGGAAGGATCAAAGCGTGCCACAAGTCTATAAACTTCTCACAATCAGTTTACATGCTTCAGCCCTCCTGAAACTTCTCACAGTCATCTGGCTTTTAATTGAAAACACACACATGCAGGCCGGCGTGTACATGTGTGTGTCAGGACTGTGTGTGGTTTTTAGGAGAATGTTTGGGGAGTGTGGAAACAGCAACCTATAATGAGCCTGAGGTCGAGCCAATTTCACTGTAGTTCTAGTCAAGCATATATTTATTTTCAAACTAAGATTATCAGTTTGCTCATCTTCTAACCCACAATTAATCCTCGCTTGATTCTCTGGTACCTATTCCGATATGACAAAAGGCAAAAAGGAAGGGAATACCCTAGAAAGATCATACATACCTAAATATATATTACATACACAAATAACATATTTAAGATTGTTATAAAAAAATTGGAAAATGTATCATGGGTATTCAACCCCTAATGTGGGGAGCACCTGTGATTATAATGTTGTGCACTACCCACTATAACACAAGTAACTTGCTGATAATACTCAGTTTAGCTTTAATTCAAGATGTGAATACAATGTGTCAGTCTTGCACAAGAAAGTTTTTAAACTCAATAAAGACATTATTTAAACAGAAATATGGTATTTAACCATTTATTTTTTATAATTAGGTGTGATTTTTTAGCTTCTCTGATGACTAACTGAAAATAAGATACTGAGAGCTAGCAGGTATTTGCAAAAGTGTTTGCATTTAAAGGAATAGGATGTATGCTTGGGACCAAAACTGGTATTGCAATAACATAAAAATAGAGTTAAATGTGGATTAAACTGTGAATTTTGTGGCTGCGACTGCTACTTACTCACTGCAGTTTTAAACAGTTTGGCTTAATCCATATCTGAACATACTGAATCTTCACAAAACACTAAGAAAAGTTGTTCTGTTTTGGCAAAACGATGGAAAGAATCGTTAGTTACCATATAAATATTGTGCCATCTATCTTCTGCTAAGAAAAACCTCCATAAGTTCTTCTCAATTCTCTCCTGAACCAAATCAATAAAAAACAGTTGCTACAGGATGCTTTATAGGGATTTAACTATCTAACCTACTTCCGAACTGTAACAGACACATTAGTGTTTATCATAAAACAATGTCTTTGAATCACCTCAAATAATTTTGTTCTGGCAAACGAGTCACTAGTATCATGTTCCTCCCACTGCAGTGTTCCCGCCACACATGCTGGGTTTTTCTTTTTGACACACAGAAAATCCACTGATGTCTGATGAATACATTTATCATTTGGTAAACCAAAAAACACTTTTCAGGGACATCCAAAAACAGAATTTTTTTCATTGTTTATCCGAAGCGCTTCTGCTATGATTACACTTCCAGGTCAGTAAGTGGGTACGTTCTACATTGAGATGCATTAGTGGTTTATCTGATTAGTTAGTTGGTGGTGATATGGCCAATGGGCTGTTTTGAGCTTGCATGAACCAATCTGAACGAGACTTGAGACTTGTTGGTAAAGAGAAAAAAATACTATAATGTGCAAAAAAGTCTGAAAAGTCGATTTAACATTAAACACCACATTTAAGCTCACTTCTTTGGTTCTAGGTTTTTAATTGTCTCCTCAAGTTAGTCAGGCTTGCTAAGGGCACGCTCTAAACCCTCTGTAAATCTTCTTGTGACCATAACTGCTCACTAGTCCACCAGCGGCAATATCAGAGCAATTAATAGTGCTAGAAAGAGAACAGCTGGATGCAGCTCCCAGCAAGCCAAGCTCCTAAATCTGAGGCTGTTTAATGCCAGGCTGTTTATGGATTTATGAAGTGAAATGGGTACATTTTGGCAGGCTGTTTCAAAAGGAAAAATAACACATTGCTTATAAAATACACTTATTTTATTTTAAATGTACTTATTTACTTACAGATAAAACATTTGCTAAGGTCACTACTAAAAGCAAGCTCCCAACTCGATGATTTGTTTAGTTTTTCAGTTCAATTGGAAATACACCAGAGCACTAGACTAAATTAGAACTGACTGCTTGAACGACATCTCTTCTTGGACGAAGAACCATCACCTACAACTCAACATGGCCAAGACAGAACTTCTGGTAATCCCGGCCCATCTGTCTGTGCATCACGACCTCATCATCCAGCTGGAATCCTCTACAATCGCCACTTCTTCTTCAGTCAGGTATCTTGGAGTGATTTTGGATGAAAAGTTGTCCTACAAAGGCCAGATCACTATCACAACTTGAACGTGTAGGTTTGCCCTGCACAACATCCGAAAGATCAGGCCCCTCTTAACTGAGCATGCAACTAAACTCCTGGTTCAGGCTCTGGTCCTCTCACGTCTGGACTACTGTAACGCTCTCCTAGGAGGACTTCCAGCAGATGCGCTCAAACCTCTGCAGATGATCCAGAACTGCAACTCGTGTTATTTTCAAGGAACCGAAGCGAGATTATGTTACTCCTGTAAGCTCCCTGTAAGCTCCCCACTGTAGCTTGTGTTAAATTCAAATCACTGATGCTGGTGCACAAAACTATATCTAAATAAGCCCCTGTTTACCTCCACTGGGCTCAGAAAAGGAACAAAGACTCATGGTTCTGTCCCTCAAAGGCAGAAGATCTCTCAGCAGAACCTTCTCTTTCACTGTCCCTGGCTGGTGGAACAAACTCCCTGATCCAGTCAGGAAAGCAACAACACTAACAGCTTTCAAAAAGCAACAGAAAACTCTTTTATTCACTGAACACCGACTATTAAAAAAAACGTTTTCCACCTCTGTCTTTATTTTCTTCCTGCTATGATTGATTGATCAGCTGATACAACTTTTACTATGAGTGAGCTGAGATAGACTTTGACTGTGTAACAAATTGCATATTGTCTCTCCCCTACTGTAAGTTGCCTTGTAAGGCGTCTGCCAAATACATAAATTTAAATGTAAATGTAGACATCTGGATCATTGGCCTAAGTTGGTTAACATCTATACTTCATGCATTGTTCTTGTTACCACCTGGCATAACAAAATAGCAAACAAAGCCTGAGTGAAGAAGTAAGAATGTGTTAATTGGCCTGAAAGTAGCAGACAATGCTTAATAGCTAAGTAGAGCTAAAAATACAGACAAACATTCAGGAGTATTCTATGTGCAGGTTCCAGGCCTGCCAACGGACACAGAGGCTTCACACACAGAGAAAGAGAGCAAGAGAGAGACAGAGAAAAAGAAAACAACCCTTCTTTTCTTGTTCTTTTAGTCCTTTCAGTATTATGGTTATCAGTGCTGTAACTTTATCCTCTTCCTTTCATGTAAAATACATTGTTACCCATGCCCCCGACACACACACATACATTTCAGCAAATGCCCCTGGGAGGTGTAAGATTATCTGAGTCGTCCCCTCCCTGAAACACTCTTCTCTAAAGGTAGGGGAAGGCAACAGAGAGGAAGAAAAAGGGGAACTGAAGAGAATAGAGAGTGTGTGATAGGACTGAGGCTGTGGGTCCTGTGCACGCACACCACGCATCATCAGAGCTTTCCAGGACGTTATGATCAGGTAACAGTGGCTAATGCCGTCATTATGTTTAAGTTCAAACACCAAGAGGAGGCAGAAACTAAAATTAGAATAAAATCAAATGTACACGCGATCAAGCCTACCTGCATTTGATTTCAATTTCTTTAACTGATATAAATATATTATATAAATAAATTGTTACTACAAATATTTAGATGATAATATATACAACAAAGAGGATCTAAGTATATACTTATTCTAGTATATAGAGCAAGAACTATAAATGAACAGGTTATTTCAAAATTTCACAGTTACCTGACATAGTAGCAGATATTTCACCACAAAAACAAATCTCCACACAATACTGGACATCTATTACAAAAAGTCAACTTCTGTAAAGTGTTTGGACATAAGAATGAGCTTATTGCAATTGGTAAAATAAACACATCAAGTTTTTTTTATAATTCAGTAAAAGTCAATCGGCATAAAAATTCTGAGCTGTTTTCAGGTTGGTCATTTATGAACAAAGGGTGAGCTTTATATATGATTAACTCATAATAGGTATAACAGGGTGACCTTTAAGAAAATAATTTATTGTAAATAAGTAAATTTACCCAACAAAGTTTAAATAAAGCTGACGCGCCTGCCTCCAGCTGATTGGAAACAATAGAAAGAGGGTGTCAAATTATGTATTTCTGGCAATGTTCTTTTTAGGCTTTACCTTGAAACTTTAACAAGTGAGTTTTCAAAAATTAACCTGAAGCTTACTCTTTTTAAAGTAGATAGTGTTTTAGACTTTATGCATCTCATGAAAGTGGATATCAGACATTTAAAGTGATTGAAATTTAAGGAAGCCACATTTTTTTATTGGACTTCAAGCATCACCCTTTTCTGTGTTTCAGTTATAGACATAAAAACTCAGATTAATGCAATTAAATTTGTTTAAATAATTCTCAGATCTCAATCCTATAAAAGATTACAGGAGGAAGTAACAAACATGAGATCAATTACATAGCTTAGTAAGGCAGGTCCTATCAGTTTAAATTGTGAGTTTAATTACGAGGGAAACCTAGAGCTGAACAATTTATATTTACTAGCAATCTGTCCAGAGTGTGTGTACCGCTATATTTCACCAAATAAGAGCTCAAAATTGCTCTAGAAGACAATGCAGTGGATTCTTTTAAAGCAAACCAGCAGACTTTATTCAAAAGGGTAGTTGAACTGTCCTGTTTTCATATGTTAAAACAAGAGTAACCAGTGAAACAAATTTGCGTATCATATTTAGAGAGTGGAACTATTTTATCAATGTCTTAACTGAAATTATGTCAGAACAATGTCTGAAAAAAGAAGATAGCGAGAGTCGGCAAATGTTTAGGACATAATGGCCCCTGTTAAATCAATTAAGTAACTAAATTATCCCAGAATGCAACTATCCCATTTCAAAATAACATAAAATAAAATAATTGGAAAATTATAATTAATCGTTTGTCTTTTTTTTTTTACAGTGCAGTTAACGTTATCGTTGAGCAGATTGGACATTCTAGACATAGTTTTTTTCCACTGCCTTCCATTAGCCCAAAATGAGAGCATCCCGTTAACGACGTTAAAGGCTCTCAGTGATGCAGAATAAAATAATTAAAATTATTATTGAGTTGTTGGAGGGAAACTATAAAAAAGTGGGAATTATTAAAAATACACATTTTTTATGTTACCGTTGCCTTTTAAAATGAATTAATGAAGGAAGTTACAGTATAAATGAAACCAGTCCACTTTAGACCAATACTTGCATATTTAAATTTACTTGTTGGCCATGCTGTCTTTCATTTTGAATGTTTCCTGTATGAAGGACTTCCAGGGTGGAGTTCAGGTGAATTGAAGACTCTAAATTCTGAATGATGAATGATGAGAATGATGAATGAATGAAGAAATGTACTGACAACCGGTCAAGAGCAAGGGGCAACCTCCAGCTTTCTCTCTTGAAGCTCGATAGAAAATGACTGAACGGCAGTTCCCTGAGGGAGCGAGTTCTCATTTACTCCAATGTTAAAACTGAACCAACTTTGGAGATGAAATAAAAAACATGTTTCCACCCCTGGCTCCAAAATGTTTGTTGACTCAGATTACTAGTTTTGATCTCCATGAACACTCTGAGGGGGTGCATTATTTTTTTATTTGTTTGTTTAAGATATATAAAATTTAAACCTTATAGCCAATCAGATGCCTTCACTCTTGCCTCTGAGGATGCATTTTCGAGTACTGGCTATGCCCACTCTGAGCTTCATTTGACCTATGGAACCCTTTGAGTATAACAATGTCATGTTATATAGTCAATGGTCTAGAGCGAACTTTACATTTGACATCATTTACATCATGTACATTTACATGAACAGGAAGCACCAGAACTATCATAACCTAGACTCCATTGGATAAAGAAAATCAGTGATTAAATTGTTTTATGTTAAACATTTACTAAACAAATATATATATATATATATTTATATAGTTAAGTCTATTTGATCATAGTATATTAATCAGTGCAGAAAAAAGTTAAACAGCATCCACAGACAAACAAAAATTACCACATTCCTGCCTGCTTGGTTCCCCAACTAAACCTCATGACAGTTTAATAAAGTGATTCTTCTCTACTTTTTTAAAGTACAGCCAAATCTGTGAGTGTTCAATGCGAGAGGGAGGTCAGCTACACTAAAAGCACAGCCACCCCAGTATTTAGTGCTATGTTGTAACAGTTGGGAATAGCTGACCAGCAGGGCACAGTGACTATTCGGGGGTGTGCACTGTCACTAACATACAAAGATGCAACACCCTATAAAGATTTAATAACAAAAATGTGAAGTTTATACTGAATAATTAAAATAATTAAATAAAGGGAGCCAGAGGAGCTCAATTAAAACTGCCACAATATATGACACCTTTACCTGGATAATGTTGCACAGCCTGCAGTGTGGCCACAAGTGACTTATTGACCCCCAACACACTAATTATAACTGAACTAAACATCTCTCTGGGACATTTCTATCAAGTATTATACTTTCCTCAAAAATCAACACTGGAAAGCAATATTGACATATTATATCTGGATGTTCTGAACAAAGTCGTTGGGTAATGAAATTGTGTCAATCACCAATACCAGAAAAGGGATTATTGGTATTCAATTATACTGCAGTGAATGACTAGAATAAACAAGATGTGCCTTTTCAGATCCAGTGAATGTCTTATGACACCGTTCTCAAATGTTGGACTGCTGCATCTCTCTTTCTCACCCTGCTGTGTGAAGTTTGAATGCTAGATTGAGCCCGGGGAAAGGGGTCATGAGGAAACCGGACACCTGGCCTAGCCCAGTAGACAGACACACCTTTCCAGCTTTGGAACCGTATGTTTGTGTGTATGATCCGATGTGCAACAATGTGAGCTACTGTGTCTCACACCTCCACTGCCTCATTGATTCTCATTTCTTTGTACAGAATGTTTACACACACAAAAACGCCCCTTTAGCCTCGTGTTTCGTATTTGTTTCTCTTCTAAAGAAATGAGCTGAAACTTTATATAAAAAAGCACTCTAGCATTAAAGTGCTCCCTTCCCCTCTGATTGCAGCAGAAAAAATGCTGCTTAATAATTAATGAGTTCTTGTGCTTGTGTCAGCTTTTCGTTAATTATTTAAATTAATCTCATTAACGAAAGACCAGGTTTCAGGAGCATTTAATTAAATGATGAATTGCTTCCCAGATGTCGACCTGCTTGTTAAGTAATGTGCTCAGTCTGGCCCCAAAGTGGTCAGTCAGACTCGACCATGAACTGCACTCAGCAAACATTGAGAAGCAAAATCATTTGATTACATTTTAATTCAGCTACTATTGTTGGAAGATTAACTCAAGAGTCTGTCAATCAGCCCTTTAGAAAACAAGAACAACAATTAGCAGCATTCTCAGGTTCTCAGGAAATGTTGAACTATTTTCAGATTTGAACTACAACCTCCAGTCCATGCTACAAAATCTTGACTTGATAAAAGCAATATGGTTTGAAATGTATCCTGAGAGGGTTTAAAACATTCATTTACATTTAGGCATTTAGCAGACGCATTTGTCCAAAGCGACTTACAGTAGGCCTTAAGTGCGGAAAGTGGTAGAGTTCGTTGTCCTGTGAAAGTTTGACAGTTCGATCCCCGCTAGGGTCATTCTGCCGTTGTGGCCCTGGGCAAGCCCTGTATGGATGTGTGTGACTGGAGGCGTGTATTTGGTGGTGGTCAGGAGGCCGTAGGCACAGAATGGCTGCCACATCCTGTCAGAATGCCCCAAGGCACCTGACGGCTACCAAGGTACCTTATCACCACCAGAGTATGAATGTGGGGTGAATGAATGATGCTGTAAACATTGTAAAGTGTATTTGAGCTCTGGAAAAGCGCTATTTAAATTGAATGCATCATTATTTTTATTACAAATAAATTCAGTCAGAAATGCTAAATATATGCTATTTTATATCCAAACTATGCCATTCACAACAAAAAAATAGCCTGCAAGCAGAGAATTTTTAATTGAGAGGTTATTTTACTAAATTAGCTTAACAAACTTATTGTTGTAACTTAAGGAAGAAGGGTCCAGAAACGTCAATTCCAGCTCACATTGGTACAATGGCCTGATCTGTGGTTATCTGAATAATGGGGTGAAACTGCACAGAGGAAATACAAGTAAACAAGGTGAGACATGCAACTTTTGAAAACATTTCCAGGTCAAGATTCAAAACAGAAACCACACCACCACAGTACCGCTCTTCAGGTATATTTTTAAACGTACCATACACTTGCAAGCATGTCTGGAAATTGACTGATTTTGAAATTGACTGGCATGATGGATTTTCTACAACCAGAAGTCATGGTTATTATTGTGTCACCAGATGTCATACTTTTTTTAATTCCTTCTATTCCCATAGACCATTCTTGATGTCATATCATGTTTCTCTAGAAAGATGCGGTAAAACATAGGTGGTCTCGCATCAGGGTAGCAGAAAAAGCTAATTTGGAAATGGTCCAAATCTCAGGGAAAACAGGCGTGGTCTGCCATGATTTAATAAGATGCCAGGGAGCAGGACAAAAAAGAGGTGTTGCAGTACACAAACACTACTCATTACCACATTTACACATTGTACATTTGCAACGTATGTGTCATAAAAATGATGATTGCTTGAACAGTACATTTTTAAAAGTTTTTTATGTATTTTTAGGTTTTAACGAAAATCTAGTGACGTGAGCCTGTTTCAAAATTATGAGAACGCTCCAATGTAGATTGTTTTGATCAACGTATATATGATGAAATAACTGTTCTAGATTTTAAAACTGAAAAATAACATAAATTCAAGTTGAAATGGGTGCTGTGAACACTCATAACATAGTGTTCAATGGACTGAGCAATGTTCTCAACAACCCGAGTTCGAGTCCCTGTGTGGTTCTTTGCTGTGGCTCCTCCATTATTTATCTCCTAAACTCTTTCCTGACTATTCTCCAAACTGTGACAATAAAGCTTACAATAAAGCTTCGAAAAACATCTAAAAATTTATTTTTTAATGCAATGTTGGGTAGCTTTACATTGAGTGTCTGTGAGATCTGCTCTCTTAAGTCCAGCCTGAACTGGTTACTTAATGAATAGCAGTTTTGTTGCTGTATTGTGGCTTGAAATATTGATTAAGATGCATTTGTCATGAGACACTATTTTAGATATTTGGTTTGATTTTCCAAAACCAGCAAAGCAATCAAAGGAATTAAGACAGGTGCATGTGAAAGAGAAGTATAGGTAACTTAAGATGCATAGTAAACATTTGTATTTAAACTATTTCATTATCTGTTTTTGGTTTAATACTTGTGTTTGTGGGGCAGTTGGGTGTCTTTTGATTTTGCAAGACATCAAGTTGAGTAGTTTTGACAATGTTTTAGAAACTCTACTGAGCTGATTCATAACAACTCGGTGGACTTATGGACTCCAGTTATTTGTAGATTAAGCTGAAATTGGGAGGTGTAAACATGTGAATGAAGCTCTGTAGGTGTATGCGGGTGTGTGTGCGAGCTTGTAACCCGAGTCTCTCTCTCTTCAGCCTCTGTAGTCTCTGCTCTGGGGCTCAGACTGCACCAGAGGAAAAGGAAAAGCTACCCCCCTTTTTCACTTCACTCCTCTGCTGTTTTCCTCCAAAACCAAAACCAATGATCCCCAGGGTCACAGAATACCTCCACCCACATCTAAATCCCCCTCTTCCTCTCCTTCATTACCCCAAACACCCCGGATCATTATCAATGCTGTGTTCAGAACGCCTCTCAGTCTCTTCCAAGAGCAACGATTATATCAAAAAGTATGAAAGTTTGTCTCCAATTTTGAAAACATTAAACAAATCATCTTCAAAAACATCTTATGAACTATGAAAAGATTAACAATTAATACAACACAACTGTTTAGAAATTATTTTAAAAAGTTATTTTTACATTATGTATAGTATACATTCCCCGCATTCTATTTTTTCAGCTTGTATTTTCCTTGGTATACTCTGGTAGCAGACGCTATCAAAACAAGGTTACATTGTTATAAAATAAATGCTAAATGTCCTCTTAGGCTCAATTTAAACTGCAAAAGAAAGTGACCCAAATGTGATGTTTTCAACTCAATTCTAAATATTTTAAAAACCACTTTGGT
This sequence comes from Danionella dracula, assembly GCA_900490495.1. Classification (NCBI taxonomy): domain Eukaryota; kingdom Metazoa; phylum Chordata; class Actinopteri; order Cypriniformes; family Danionidae; genus Danionella; species Danionella dracula. The sequence goes on along the minus strand of UELW01000433.1, from coordinate 8,123,038 downwards.
CACTTTTATATGTTGTCTAAATGCAAACATGTACACATTATTTGGCATTGATATCTCTGTTTGAATGATTATATCACATTCATCCGAGTTAATCATTTTCTGGAGAAGATTGCTCTAATCAATTTTTTACAGGAAGCTTTCAGTGTTATATATAAATTTAGGAATAAAGTTGTAGTTGTTTAAATCACATAACCATCACAACATTTTTTAACGCCACTATTCTACCAACATTCCATAATTCCTGTTTTCTTACATTTTTTATCATCTTCCTTATGCATTTTGATATAAACCACATCAGCTTCGATCAGTTACCAACATCAACAAAGCATTCACGTCATTATTTACCACTGCAGACAGCACATTGACAGTGAAGGCCATCACACACCTAGAGGAACTGAAATTCATTCGCTGAGATGGTTTCTCTGCAAGGGGATGTTTCACTAGCTTCACACCTCTACTGTTTATTTAGAATAATGAAGTAGTGACACTCTTTGCACTTGGATGGTGCTCAGGGGACACCACCAGCACACCCTGCCACACGGGGACACTAAACAACTTTTTGCCTTTGACATTTGTTTTTAAACACAGCAGAAGAAAGTTTTTGCAAGCAAGGCATTGTGGAATTTCGAAGAGAAAATCGAATACATTTCGACCTCGCTGTTTAGCTGGCAAACAAACAATTGGTAGCAGCAGCATCTCTGTCAGCTTCTCTGGCTACAAAGAGCTTGCAGTTATATATATCGCTCTTCTTCTTCTTCTTCTTCCTGTCACGACGTCGAAGCTATAGTGCGTATTGAGCACCACCTACATGCTCTTTAATGTCCCAACAGCTCTCTGAACACCTGATCAAAGTAGCCAACTTGAACTTTTCCACCATGAGTATTTGGTTAGAGAAAAAGCAACGAAAAGCAATCTTTTGACGTCTGTGACCAAATTTTTCTAAATTGTTCCTGACTCAGATTTACGAACTCACAAATAAACAGTAATTGTGAGTGCATTTTAGCTTTATTTTAATTAATAAAGTGAAGTCTTTTATAGAGATGGACTGCTTTGTAAACAACGTAAAAGTTCTGTCTTCAGGTTTGTGCTGCAGCCGCTGCATAGGTGTTTAAAGGCCTTGGGTAGGTTTCCCTAAAGTGGGTGAAGGGGAGTTTGATTTTTATTCCTGTTGATGCTTAAATAAAGTAGGTAATACATCATTTATTATACAGATCAATTAGCTAATTACACAAGCTTTACTATCAAAATATGTTAATAAACTTCACAAAAATACAATGACTGTTGAAATATCATTTTTGTTACTGTATATTTTTTAAAGAATATCATTTAAATAAAAATGCTTAAGGTTTGTACAGTATGTGGATGTGTTGTGCTGTCACTATATGAGTAAGTGTGACTATGCTCAGGCTCTTGGTGGCCATATGGCTACTGTGTTTAACACTTCAGCTCACATCTGTTGTGTATTAAACCCCTAATGCTGCTCAATACACACCTGGGTGGCCTTTACCCTCACAGTTGCACAAACTCAATTCAACTAGCACTATCTGATTTTTTTTCATTTATCACATAAAATTGATTCTTGCGACTCTCAGGACTGGCCTGATAGGTGCTGTGAAATTACAATGTGAAATTACCTAGTCACATGACCTGATGGTGACTAGGACATACAGTAGGGTGAAGCTGGAAGGAATTACAAACCTTCAGAAATGTTAGCCTATAAAAAAACGTTGCTTGAGCTCAGTCACAACATGCAAGCAGATTTTGCTTTAAAAAACATACAATGTTCACCTTTAATGAGCGGGGGGCTTCAGCACTTGGATATTTTTATTGAAAGCATACCTGACAAATGAGATTGACTAAAATTCAACAGTTACTTCAGTCTTCACTTCATTACAAAGTAATCCTGATTAGATAATGTTTTTTTTTGTATTTAATTTAAAGAACTTTTAAGATTTTAATAAAATACATATATTGGTGATGGTTTTTTGGGTGTGGCCTTAAAACTGTCACTGAGAGAAAAAAACTATACCATCAGCCTCATTTTAAGTGATTTATATTGACTCAAAGTTTAACCTACAGGTAATAATCAACAATTACTATTTAACCTAAAAATATGTATACAACAGCTGTATCTTATGAAAAAACTTTTTTAATGAAAGAGTGAACCCTGGTCTGGGGGGGGAGAAAATGTATTAATTTAACTGATATTTATGTGGTTTACATTGTTTAAATTCTATTGAACTTTTGCAATAAGGAAGAGAAACATCATTAGGCTCGGGATCCAAACTCCCAAGAGCACCTGTCCTTTAAAGTCCTGCTCACTGCTCGCTATACACTATACGCTACGCCTTGATATTTGGTATTAACTGAATGTTGCAATTGTTTTTCACCTGACATGACACATAAATGACCCAGGCACTATTTATATATTATAAAAAGTCAATTACCCATTTTAGTATTTTAGTAAAGCAACCCAAGTTCTTAAAATATCAATAAAACACTTTAAATCCTGAACACAATTTAGGTCCTGTATTTCTACGTAAGCATCCCAATATTTGCTTTTACAACAAAAAAATACAACTTCAAAGGATTCACTGAAAAGCTATCGTATGGATGGTGTTTTACACATTTTACACTGCCACACGGCCTCTTTAATGATGTAAAATAAATGATAGAAAAAAATTGTATTCTAACACATAACCAAGCATTCATGAGTTTCTGTATTCTGTATTTAACTTCACAAGCTTCAATATTCAGACACATTCTAACTACCGAAATAAAGTTAGAATCCAAACGAATCACTTCTGACAGGAGAAGGTTAAAACTCATAAAACGGCTGACTTACACTCTGTTCATTCAGATCCTGTGTGTTCTCCATCAGTTGAACTTGTGCTCCCCTCGGCTAGAGCCCAGACACCTGCGAAAGAAGAATGCTGTATGAAAATCTCCATAAACACAATAGAAAGCATACTTTATGCATTAATCTGTTTGTGGCTGTGAGTCTGTATGTGTAGGAGGGGAAGGAAGAACTGTGACAACTTCACTATATCATCGCCAGATAGGAAGTAAACATTAAGCCTAATAAACATTATTTCCTCATACTAATACATTTTACTTTACAATCCACGAGGTATAGTGGCTCTATTTCTACACTGTGGAATTATCAAATAGGAATTACCATTTAAGCCAACTGAATCCACGCTAGGCCTTTGTGAAGCTGCTTTGAAGCAACTGTTAAAAAAGCACTGTATAAAAACATTTTGTTTTATTGATAAACATTGACAAAAATGTAGCCCATTAGAAACATTTACAAAATTGTCAAAATTTGATGGTGGCTGTAAAATACATCTAAACTTAACTTCTGACCCACCTCCTCCACCCCAGTTGGGTTTGCATCTCTACCTCGCTCTCTTCCCGTCCTACCTCTGACAGTGTGGAGATTGAAACTTGTGTAAATTGCTTTGAAAGCTCCTGGGGCCTCGCTAATGAAAAGCACTCCTATTCAAAAGTCTGAAAGCCTCTGGATCGAGATAATGGGGTCATTTTTCTGTCCTCGGTACCAGAGCTGTGCCTGCAACACATTGTTTTAATACCAAGTTTGAAACCGCTTTAGTGGTCTGTCTGCAAAACACCAAACTAGTAAAATAGTGAAACATTGGTAACCTTCTCAGTTAACCTTAAAAGAGACTCAGATGAAAATGTCACCTTTCCATTGGTCTGCACAGAACTGTCAGAATAGTGTGAGTACACAGCAGCCCAGAATTCATCCAGGGTTTTGTTTTATTAATCACCACAAATCTGAAGTGTTTTCATATTTATTAGTTTGTGATGTAACAAACATTAGGATCCTGCCTATAAATCACAGACACTTCCAAATAACATGACACCATCCCTATTCGTCTTCTACTGTGGTTAAATTGATTATTTTTACTGTTGTCTGTTATGAGCAGATGTGAAGTTGGTGCATTTACAAACAAACATAATAATAATAACCTCCCAACAACTTGAGCGTGAGGTAGAGATTTTAGAAATACTACAACATACACTAAAGCCTCGTGTAGCCTGAAGTCATCAAAAGCATTTATACTAGATGTGCAACGTCAAAGTAAGTCTGCATACTATTAGAGATTCGTTGCTGTTTTTTTAGGTTTCATAATTGGGATTTCAATGCTGTCTGAACATCAACTTTATGAACATCTTCTTTACTCAAGTTTGGATGTCTAAAACTGAATGCAGATTTAAGCTCATCAACATATAAAACAATACAAACGGATAACTATCTTCCCACACATCAATCACTCTGTGAAGTTGGTCTGTCTCTGTGATTTTGTTGTGATGACACTCAAAAAAACAGACTTCATGCCAACCAATCAGAGACCTTGAAGCCTGCATCGGCTGCTGCGGCGTGAGGTTACAATTTTGAAGTGGTGTGCATTACGCCTCGCTCAGGGGTCAGCACAGGGATATGTAAATGTGGAGTGCATGCTGCAGAAAATGCGCAGCCTCTATATTCGACTATAAATCTGCCTTAACTTGTTACAAATGGATGTTAAATATTTCTTTGAACAGCGAAACAGTTAATTGCCATTACAAAGAAATGTACATCTATATAATGTACATCATTTAAATCTATTAATGGTGTAGAAATATCTTACCTATGGTTAGTTTAGCCCTTTTTTATATTAACATCTCACTTAATTTATTAGCATTCTTTTCATGTCAAATAGGGAAAAAGGTTAAATACTGAAAGGGGTTACTAAGTGATCAGCCTTAGAGCTGATAATTAAGTGAGGATTTCACACAGATCATTACAGAGATACGTATCGATTTTAAACTTACATTGACTATTAGTATAAATAGTTTGATTTGAAATATTTGATTAAAAACATTTGTGGAAAATCCTATTATTTCAACAAAACCTTGTTAAAAGAGTGAGGGAAGATATGCTTGATGAATACATTATCATTGTTTAAAAAACTACATTTGATTCAAGCAGCATGTTAGAGTTTTGGAAAAATGGCAGTATTTGAGCAGTATCCAGATAAAAGATTGTGAAATGTTTTTGTAAAAAAAACATGCAACACATGCAAGTTGGTTACATGATGTTGACAAAATTATCTACGAGCTACATCCAAAACGGAGCCATACTCCACTAATTATGATACACAGTATGTGCTATTCCAAGTCATCCAGCATCAAACACGTTTGTTTTTGCTCTATGATGTAAACAAGGAACCACTCACTGAAAGGCTAAAATGCTTGTGTGTGTGCAAGAAAGGGAGTTGAAGGGCAGAGTTTGAAGAGCAGATCATTTGAATTTTTCATTTGCTCTGTGGAGCTGTTCTGAAATTCTAGCCTTTAATGCTCAGGCGAGGGAATGAGCTGTGCAGCATTGATTTTTACTGTTATCACTTGTGCCCTCTGAGCATGTCCTCTCTCTCTCTCTCTCTCTCGCCCCTCTCTCTCTCTCTCTCTCTCTCTCCCCTCTCTCTCTCTCTCTCTCTCTCTCTCTCTCTCTCTCCTCAAATGCAAAGAACAGACTGACAGCCAAATACCAGATACCTAACAAGCTAAGTGCTGAAATGTATTCTCTTCAACAGTCATAAAGCCACGGATGCTAAACTATCATGGGTCAAAGTATTTTCTTATGTGTAATAAGTAAACAACTCAAGAAAAGACATTCTGGAAATGTGAATGGCCATTTAGAGCAGATGAATTGTACATTTGTGCATGTGTACATAAAGTGATTTTAAACTAAATAATCAGCATCCTTAATATATGAATATTATGTGAAGCAAAAGAGATCCTTAAACTATTTTATAAAAATACATGGCATTTTTTTATGTGTAGGCTCTGGATTGGGAAGAAGTGGGTGTTTATTTGCATTATCATACGAGTGATGATGCGGTGTGAAGTATTCTAAAATAAGAAAGTTATATAGTTGTTACAATTTGTATTAATTATTAAATTAAGAAAAAATCAATCGATGTAGATGCTGTGTTCAGTAGTGTTGTCGAATAACTTTTGAATGTCGGTTTTACAGGCCAATAAGTAAACTTGAACAAATGAAAACTGTTAGTAAATTGATTTTAAAAATATTATTTTCAATATTTTTCACTGCAACACAAAATATCATGATGCTTTAGCTATTGTCTGCATCGTTCATTTGATTAAGAACGATGATTTCTTTATTCACTTTGAATGGAATGTCTTGTTAGCTTTAGTGTTTAAAATGTAAACAAGTATGTGCAAGAACAGTTGTCAACTTGTATCCCTAATTTACAACGTGACAACAAAGTTAAGTTTCCAAAATGTAAAAAGATATTTATAATGATGATATGATTACCAGCAGCTCATAACAATGATTGTTTGATCTATTTTCTAAAGATACAATGACTTTTTAATATAGAATAAGTTAATTTCCTCGCATCAAAATGTAAAAATGCTCACTATAAGGCAGCAAAGAATAGATCATAAATGTTAAAGCACAAAATTATGATCACTTAAATATGTACTAACTTACAATATCTGGGATGTGTGTTAAATAAACATTTTGTTTGTGTTGCACAATAGCTGTCAAACCACCAAAATTATCTTCAATGTTGATATGTAAATATAACACTAATAATGCCAATAATACTAATACTACTACTAGTAAAAATAACAACAACAACAACAACAACAACAACAACAATAATAATAATAATAATAATAATCATAATAATAATAATAATAAAGAGATAACTTTGAATAAACATTTTACGTTACGTTACCCCTATAGGGATAATACTTTGTTTTGTTTTACTGAACAAACTAAATATAAAGTTATTTTTCAAATCTAGCCGGACTGATTTAAACCCTTTCCGAGTAATTAACCCCAACATCTGTCTGGCAGTGAATGTCTTCTAAACTCGAGATCCAAGAGTTTGAGGTCTGGAGATTGCCGGAGCGGTGGTCGCTTTTCTTATCTTATGTAATTGTTGGCGAGTAAACTCGTTCTTCTTAGCAGGCGAGCGAGCAGGCCGGCTACAGGGCGACCTGTGTGTTGTGAATTATTTGGCGTTAAGTGTGTAATCTAATCTGGAGCGCTTCTCCGGTATCGGCTCGGCCTGCTATCGACAGCGCGAGAAAGCGACCAATGGCCAGCGCGCAATCGAGCGGCTTCGGTGTCGGGATGCTGTTCCCATTTCCTCTGTATCAAATACAAACACAAACTCCACGTGCGGGGAACACTGGCATGACGCAGGAATCACCCGGAGAACTCTTCTCGAATAACTTTCATCAAAAGGATAACGTCGAGAAGTTTTCCTAATATAAATCTCAATATAAAAATACAAACACTGAAATTCTTGCCTCCGCGCGCAAATCAGATCCTTACACTTTTCGATCAAATAACACACGCAATAGAGCACTGAAAAGAAAACATTTACATGGTTTTTTTTTGCAATAACGTCACACCATTACTCTCTTTATATTTGTTCCATTTCGTCTCCAAAGCTCCAAGCAGACTTTGGCAGTTCTTTCCCTTCTTAATTATTTTCAGGCAGCAGTTAAAACTTCATTTCATCCTATTAAACTCTGATTTGTTGAATAATTGTTTAATTACTTTTAACGGGTGGTCTACAGCTGAGTTATATTGTTACTAGCCCCAATTATTTTCCCGTTTGAATCGAGGCAAAGATTTTGAGCAGGTGCTCTTAAATCCTTTATCGCGGTGTGCGCTCCACAGAAACCCCGAGGAGACGTTTCTAAAAGCTCGTGAGCTAATGTAAATGGGAAGCTATTCAAAACAGATACCTGTTTTCCTCAAAAATATGTTGCTTCGACGAAAGACTCCCAAGAAGGTTCGTCCGCAGTCACTCAGTTGACATGCTCATCCAAAAGTATTCAAGCGGAGAAGCGGCGTGAGGCGCGAGGAGCAGCGGGGAAGTCCTCCCGAAGTTCATGAGAGCTGCACCGGCCGCACAGGAGCGGAAAGCCCCAACAACAGACAACCACTAAAACTCCGAGACGCGCACTCTCGCAAAAGCCAGTGTTTCCGCTTTGATTGGCGCTCTTGAAGTTGCTGTGAGCTCGCGCGCTCTCCGTGCTCTACTTCATTATTAAAGTTCCCTTGCACAGCGGTGGAGCGCGACTGCGCGAGTGGTCATTGGTGCGCATGCGCGCAGCTGCCATGCAGGGTACTGCTGTTGGCTCGCACCCAAGCCAGTAATGGGGCACAGCACAAGGGCCAGAAGGATGAGGCTTTTATTAATAGTTTCGTCCCAGTGATCGGCTCAGTTTTATTTATCTCCAGAACACAAAAACAAGCAAGTCAATCCCAGTGTTTTGGGATCTGGCTCACACTGTTGCTTGAATCATACTTTCACAATAATGGAGCGGGCACCGGTAAAAGAGAGCACCACTTGGAAAAGATATTCAAACAGCAAAGAAACAATTGGTGTATTAAAAAACAACAGTTTGATGAGAAAGTAAACGGTAAATATCTAAATGGCATGAAAGCTTCAGAAGCAGTTTATAAACTGATCAACAAAAATAGCTACAAAAGAGCTTACATTAGCCACAGTGTACCAAAAAGTCCACTGCAAACTATTAAACATAACTAAATGAAATGATTTGTGAAAGGCTTAGAAGGAAGCATGAGAACAGAGTTGAACGTTTACGTGGTTCGTGAACTCAATCAATCAAGTTTTTATATATAGCGCGTTTTTAGCAATTAATTTCAAAGCGGCTTCACAAAGTCCCAACTGAGAAACTAAAACAAATATTTTTTTTATATAATAGCTCTTCATCAGGGGCTCTTCCGAAACTAAATACTTTGTAAGTAAGTACTTAATTTCATCAAGTAACAACATCCCAACATATCTTGCAGTACCTACTTAGTGTGGAAATTGGTAGCACATATTAATTTTGAACATAACTTGTCAGCCATTTATTAGATTTTTTTTACCGTTTTTAATGCCCCACCAGCTCGTGGTGTTTCCTGTGGTGCATCATGGTTTAAGAAGTGTGGACCTTTCATGCAGTCGAGATTCTCAGATGTAGAGACTGGAGAATGTAAAACAAAACAAAAAAACATCTGAGAATTTCTCACTTAAAGCTTCGAATGCAATTCAAAGGTTACTGCTCAGGCTCACACAACATTTCACAGACTGACCCGCAAACAAGTATGTGGATTAAACACTTGTTGCCTTAGCTTGACAGACTGTCAACAAGGAATGCAAAATCATGCATAAATCTGCTTATAAAGATAATCTGAGGATAACTAGGAGATGCCCTTCATTAGGATGTAAAACAGGTCTTAACATGACCTCCTTAGGTCATGAGGAACATGACCTCCTTTACAATACAGGAATTTATTTTAGACTGAATCCTTGCAATTGCATTCACTGACAACATGTCAGCTGCAGTATATTAAATAAGTAATAGGATGTAGACCCATTGTTCCTGTTATTTCAACCCTTGAGAACTTAGTTGAAGATGCAAAACAAATTAAATTTGTATTAATCGTAATTATGAGTTCAATATCCATACAATCAGGCCTTCATGAACAGTAAACATAATAAACATTTCCAGTTCATGAGCACCTAACCATCTTTAAATGCACAGAAAGAAGAAAAATTGTGTTCGTAACATTCTTTCAGATTACAACTATATTAGTCAAAATCTTGAGCCAGCACTGAAAAATAATGCTCCTGAGGGCCACACTGGGCCGGGTTTGACTGACACACTGTTACAGAAAGAAAACAAGAATTTCATGCTGTTGAGAGGAATGGAACTGGCAGGGGGCTGCTGTTGATCTGCAGGCTTAACTCCACATGCTGCATGAGAATTTGGCTCCATAAACATCAGGAAAGAAACAACATTTCCCCTCTCTCTACACAGAGGGGAAAAGAGTGCACACCTCTGCTCATAATACTAAAATTGAGCAGGAAATCAGCCGCAGTAGAACTGAAGAAACTCAATTCAAAGGAAGCTTAAATGTGCACATAGGTTTATAAGTGCTGGCGGACCATCATTTTGGGGAGGGGGGGATAGCATGCGGTCAGCAGGGTCTTATTTATAGACCTGTGCAAAACTTTTGGCTGCACACTGCACTGTGCTGACGCGGTAGAACCAGAAGATGCCTGTCAAACAAAGAATAAAAATATACCAGGAGGGGCACGAAGGGGTTTCATCTGGCACACTGGAGGAAAAACTCAAAGTTTATGCCCCTCCCCCACAGCACACATATTGAAAAACAATAAGTAGTGCTTGCAATCATCTGTCCTGGCAAACAGAATTACTGCAAAACAAAACTAAAATAATGGCATTAAAATCAAGGTATTATTTATGACCCTGACAGCACATACCTGGGTATTTTGGAATACATCAAGTACAGTGTTGTCATGTGAACAGTGTACCCAGGGTTTTTTGGGTTATAGATGAAGCTCACCATCGATGAGGAATGTGAGCTTCTTGAGATAATTTTGTGACTGAAAATAGCTGATTCATGTTTCTGTAACTTCAGCAGAATATGTTCACAAAAGTGCCTTTTTTTACATGACACATCAACAAAAAGAAAAAAAATAATTTTCTGTTTTAAAAGTATGATTTTTCACCATCAGAATCAACATCTGTCCATTGGTATCCTTTAGCGACAATACATTTCTCAAGTAATCTTCTCATGTAAACTGTCTTTGCTTCAGCCTTTGCTTCGGAACACTTTTTGAAAACAGTCTCATTTTTCGCCTCTTGATACATTCATTTGAAGTTATTCTACATATGACTTCAGATGCCAATATTAAATCCTGTAACACTCAAGAGAGACCTTACTGCTACTGATCATAGCACTGCAAGGTGTTATGGCCTCAGGAGTGTGTCTGTCCTCATTCTGCGGGACCTCTCTGCAGACTTTGACACAGTCAACCACCAGATTCTCCACTTTCTCTCCTATTTTTTAACATTGACCATCATTGGCTCTGCACTTGACTGGTTACAGTCTTTTCTCATTGGTAGATCTTAGGTCTGTTAGGTTGTGATGTATCCAACCCCAATCATCTGCTCACCTGTGCTCCTAAAGGATCAGTCCTTGGTCCTCCTCTCTTTTCCATCTACACCTTTTCGCTGGGGCCTATAATCCACAAACAGGGATTCTTCCATGATGACTACAGTGTACTCTATCTGCCCATCCCCACAATGACTTATCAGTAGCTACACACATAGTGAAATGTCTGTACGACATCTCTGCATGGGTGAAGAACCTTCATCTACAGCTCAATATGGAAAAAATAGAGCTTCTAGTCCCACTAGAAGAGCTTCTAGTTCTAGAGCTCCTAAATCCCACTGTGCAGAATGACACAATTCAGATTGTCGATTCTCAAAAATCACCCTTTAACAGAACTTGCAACTTAACCCATGGTTCAGGCTATTGTCTTATCTCAGCTGTACTACTCCAATGTTCTTCTAGTAATACGTCCATTAAATGTAGTCAGACCTCTAAAAATAATTTAGAACTCTGCAGCTCGTCTGCTCAAGGAATTGAAGCAACCCCATGTTATTCCACTCTTCATCTTTCTTCACTGACTCCCCATCACATCTCATTTTAAGTTCAAATTACTAACGCTTGCTTACAAAACAGTCTGTAAAACATCAAAACAGCTTACAAAACATCATTCCCTATCTACCTTCATAACGTAGTACAATCCTACAAGCCCTTCAGAAGCTTGTGGTCGGAGAAGGAACATTGTATTGGGGTGTGGTCTCAGAAAAGCAGGAAATATCTCAAAACGTTCTTACTAGCAGTCCCCCAGCTGAGTCCCCCATATATATTGACTAATTTTTGATTCAATTTAAGATTTATAACGATTAATTCCAAAATGGATGTTGAAAATTCTAGTGCAGTTATGTACATGCACTCAAACACCATATTTCTATTCAAAGATTGGAACAGTTTTCCTTTAAAAGGGACAATTTTATACTGACCACCATGATGTCAAATTCCCAAGATTCCTTTAAGGTATCAACAGTTTTATCCCAAGCAACTCACAAATATTGATAGCTATGGCTAATAAACCATGAAATGTCTGCACGCCTGCAGTGGACAGGTGGATACTTATTAAAAGCTCTATGGTGACATTGATGAAGTATGTTTAATTAAACATGATATTTATCATCTCCAAAGACTTGATGGTCTGTAAACATTCTCTCCAGGTCTCAATTATGAAGCACAGAGAGCCTGTTTTTCAAGTATAATTCATTTTGACTGAACTATATAACACAAGCTAGTTCTCCTCTGCATTTTCAAGTGATTCATGCAGTGGTTGGTAGCGGACAGTAATGAAAAGACATTATTTCATAGATTTCATTAGAAGCTGAAGTGCTGTAACCAAACGCCTGATAACTGAAGCAAAGGGAGTCAAGGGAGGACTGTGGTCACTGAGCTCCAGAGACAGGCTCCTCCAGTAGGCTAATGAACTCACCCGGGCCGTGTGGGCTCTGATGCTTCCAGCAGCTGCCTGCTCGCGGGAACAAAGGAAATATTTAACACCTCATAAATTCAGCTAATACCTGAGGAAAGGAGCCCAGAAAGTACGCTCACAATCTGAAACACTTTATGGGGTGAATTCTGCATGTCAGAAACAATCAGCAGAGACAGAGAGTGAGGAGCGGAGAGAGGTGACAGAAATACATCTGACATGTTTGTTATTCTGGAGTTGTTGTTGATGTAGACATGTTGGACTTGGCTTCCGTGTGCCAATGCATGTGCTTCTGGTCATTTTTATGACATATGTTTCTGTTGTATATTTATTTCTCTGTGAATGAAAATAAGCAAATGTTTCTGTAAGTATGTGGGAGAATGAGTATTTATGAGTTTGCATACACTCTGACTTCTGCATAAATATTTGGAACTAACAAGGTTGCATTTTCATTTGGAAATGTTCAAATCTTATTGAGGAAATTCACATTTCATTTAAAAGGTGTAAAAGTAATCAAGCTATTTACAACTACAAAGTTACGAATGATTAAGAATGCTGTCTGGTGATTCAAATAATGTGAATCAAGTGATGATGCCTTGTCTGAAGGTCAAAATAATATTTCTTGATCAATACAGTGGAGCTGATGGCTGAATAGTTGGACAGAAAGAGTGTGACAGAGAGGAATTGTGTCTGTGTGTCTGAGTGTGTGTCTTGTCCAGCACCATTGTTATTTCATTAGGGTGTAGGATTACTTCCATTAACTCAGCATGTCGGCTGGACCCAAAGAACCCCTCTCTCCCTCTCCCTCACCCTCTCTCTCATGGACACATGGACTTTCCATTAAAGTATCACAAGGCAAGCTTAGTACTAAATGAATAAAGGGTTTGACATGGACCTTAAAGATGCAGCAGGTTTCCACATATTAAAAGAAAGATGACCACTTAAGACACTTCAAACAATACATTTCTCAAATGCTCTTATGATTCATTAATAACAACAAAAATATGGTAAATTAGTTTCGCAATTTCAGGACCTAAAAGTCCTCATCCCAGATTGGAATTCATACCGGATACCACATTGAAACTAATGGTAAAACACATACTTTAACCAATGGGAATGCCAGCACATGACAATTAGCCAGTAGCATCAGCAGACACGCTGAGATATGAACACACACTATGGTGAGCACAAGCTTTTTGATATTAAAGATGGAGATAATGTGGATTTAAGTATTTATTTGGTTTCCCTTGCCATAAGAAAGTGTTCCTGTCATCATGATACGTTTGTATCTATGGAAATGGAGACATTTGATAGTGTTTTAAATGCCTTTTAAAGGCTTGAAAATCAGTGTGCTATGATAATTAATGGAGCAGGCACAGCCCTCCTGGATAACTTATATCTCAAAATGTGTTCAGGGGAGAAACAAAGTAATAAAAGGTCTAGAAAGACATCAGGATTAAGAATGAATGAAAAAATAATATTTTTGCGTTGAAGAATTCGCTTCAGGTAATTTCATCATCATTGTCATCTGGAGTAGACTTAAACTATAGTCAAAGCAGGCAGTCACTTAGGGTGTCGGGATTTGTAATCAGTAAAGGTATTCCATTTGGATCCACATGTATGCATTTACTTTAACGGCAATATTGCATCTAGACAAATGTGATCCCAACAAAAATCTCTTGTAAAGATACAAACTGATACAAACAAAGGGATATGAGACAACTAAAGAATTATATGACATAAATCATATTAGGTTTATATAAATGTGGTTTAATTTCAACCAGATGTTTTTATACAATTAGCAGAAGTAAAACTGTATAAAAATCTGAGCTGGTCGACTAATTAAATAAGGCAATTCCCCTGACTGATGTGCATTACAAAGCCATGCACAAAACTTTCACAAACAAATCTAGTTTCAAAAACTGTTTTATCAAGTTTACATATAAATCAGCAAACCAGCTTCTCATAAAGTCTTTCTATAGATGCTTTTGAAGAAAGTGGATAAAGAGACTCAATATGAGTGAGACTCCAACAGAATCCCCACATCTTTAAAATAATGAGACTCATAGGTTAAAGGAGATGAATATTCAGAACTGCTGTTATTTCCATAGAAAGGTTCTGTACAAATCAAAATAATTACAACAAAACATTCCAATGACCAGTGACGGATTTAAAAAACATAAATTACCATCAATTCAGAATTTCAAAGGGAAAGGGTCTACGCGTTCACAGACTGGAAGTTCTATGGTTTGCAAGCTATTTAAGTTTTTTCCCCATTAACTTAACTTAATATCGCTCTTGAATCTTGAAACCATAGAGAAAATAGTTTGAGTTCATTCAGGAATGTTGTATCTTGGTCTGAGTGCTACTGAAGAGTGCTGAAAGGTGAACTACACAAGATTCAGATGAAAGTGGCCTTCCAAGTGAATTGTTAATAATTAATAGTTCTCAAAACTAAAAAGAAAAAGTCAGTTTTAATGACCTTCAATTACGTTTATAATACGTCAAATACTCTACCATCCATGTATACATTAAAAGAAAAAATTGCAGAAAATATATTTTTCTTAATTAACTTAATTGTTGATGTTAAAACAGGGGTATGTGCCAAAACTTCTTTTTACTCTATGTGGAATCCATGTTTACTCTATGTTTACTCTATGAGTAACAAAAACATTCTGCCTTTTAGAGCATGGTTAAAGGGACCAAACATTACTCTATTAGAAATCAATGATGTATAACAAAAAAATTACTATTAACATACCTCCTTCTCCAACCATATGACTTCATGTCAAGATGTCATCTATAACAGGAAAAAATCCCAGGCCATGCTCTGTGAATGCTTTCAGTGTATGT
Source organism: Danionella dracula (assembly GCA_900490495.1). Classification (NCBI taxonomy): domain Eukaryota; kingdom Metazoa; phylum Chordata; class Actinopteri; order Cypriniformes; family Danionidae; genus Danionella; species Danionella dracula. Next base: position 8,107,727 of record UELW01000433.1, on the reverse strand, counting down.
ACTGGAAAGATACACAGAAAAGATTGTATGAGAGAATGATGTCCTCATTATGCATTGGGGTGTTTGTATCGATGGGGAAGACATTATGACATAACCAACATCTGTGCAACAATTTTCAGGACTGTTAAAATATACTAGCCTTTCAGAAAATAAATCCATTGAGCTGAGCAAAACCACCTCTGTTTCTGCCAATGGAATGCAATGGGTTTATGTTTGACAGAAAGTTGTTCTTTGGTGACTGTGCGTGTCCTAGATCAGATTAGCGGCTACCAAAATGTAAAGTTTATGTGCAGTCATGCAAGCAGCTTAAAAACCCAACAAAATTATTCGACCGATAAGCATAACCAAAATAATTATGACCCCATCTTAGCCACAAGCCTCAAATTGAAGGGCATACAATGGAAGGCATGCAACTCCTAGCATGCCTGGAGACTGCGGCTCTGGCTTCGACACACAGCCAACAATAATGAACATCTCCAAGGATAATAGAGGACTCAAGCTCCGCCTCTTTCTTAGGAATCCCCAATAGGACTTACACACATACAATGATCTTCTATCCAAGGCCTGCAAGCATGCACACTGTTGTTATAGCTAATGAGTGCAAGAGGAGAAATAAAATCAATCAGAAAACTGCATGAAAGAAGGGGAATGTCCACATGTTTCTATTTCCATTAAAGCACATTCCTTCAACATGCCTCAATAATCCTCCTAATTAGCCTTCAGAGCTTTAATTGTACATATCCAGCGTGAATATCAACAGAAATGTTTTCATTCAGATTCTGGGTGTGGTATATCTCCACCGCTAGTGACCTCATGTTTGAAAGGTCCCCAATTATTCCCAACTTTAGGGTTGAGAGCTGGTTGTGACGGAGAACAGATCTTTTGGAGCAGAGCAGACCTGCAATCGTCACCAAGCAGTCGCTGAAATGTTACCATGAAGTAAGTGGACAACTACAGACCCTGTGAGAGTCTTGAAGCAGCAAGTTAAAGATAATCATGAAAGCATTTGTGTAGCACTTTTTTTTTTTACAAAATTGTAAGATTAACCATTGACCTTTTTTTTTTTTTGCAAGAATGATTTTGATGAGTTTTCCACTTCTTGTTTAAAAAGGAAGTTTCCAGTAACAGAACATGACATCTTCTGAACTAAGGGACAATCTGTTGGTGTTAATATTTACAAATATACACTAGATGACTTAATTTAGTGAGACTCCAATTAGTCCTAACTACACATTCACTCCAAGAACATATTTATGGGATTACATATTATAGGATTTCCTGTGTGGATAATGCGCTGTAGTGATGCAGAGAATGTGGAATAACTATTTGAACTTTGGCAGGTATTAGTGGCTGCACTAATCAATCAGGAGCTGCAAAAAAGAACAGAAAACAGCCAGACAGTCAAAAAGTGAGTGAGACAAATCTAAGAACTTCTTTGCATCCACATTAACATGCATGATACATTTTAGATATAATTTTAAACACAGAGAAGTAAACTGAGAATAGCATAATTATTAACCACTGAATGCAGGAACAAGTCTTTATTAATAAAAATCCCAGATGCTCCCTCCACAGAGAACTGTGAGGTCTTTAAAGCACTTTACACCATATCAGATTAATACAGAGCATTCATTGATCCCACATCGAAAAACCATCTCGGATGTCACTTTCTAATTATACGTCCTATTTTCAAGCCTTTTTACAATAGCTGCATTCTGTAAGGTCTTAATTTAACATGATAAAATCTGCAGCAAAACAACTGAACTGAACCATTTATAAAGCAAGAAATACATTTAAAGGTAATATTTAAATACATTTAAAGGGGATAATTAAAGGGCCATCCGTAAGAAAAAAATGTAGTAAAGTTCTTTCCCTGGCTCGCTGTTTATCCAGTCACTGTCTGCCAACCAACCCTGACAGCTGAATTATATCCCTGAGTTCATGAGTGTATCGGTCAGTATGAAAGATTTAATTTAAGCAATTAAGGTCAAGAAACTGAAACCATCCAGACCTTCATTTACAATGACTTGATGTACAAAGAGGTCATTTTGGAAACTGCTAAAGTCCCATTTTCAAAACACTCTGCCCCCTCTCTGACATGCACACAAGTATCTAAGCAAGCATAGAAAATCAATCCCCACAACATTGGCGCCAGGACTGACACAAAAACCAGAGAAGGGGAGGATGCAGAGGAGCAGAGCACTGCACGAAAACATTCTTGTATTTAGCATAAATCTAACAGACAGCTTTAACACCCAGTCATCTCCAAATGATCACATAAGAACCAATGTTTTGGGTTTCTGAACAACTAGAGTAGAAGGAAGTCTTTAATGGAGCCAAAGTAAAACAGTGCAGCAAAAAGAAACCATAATCCCAAGGAGAACAATGCAAAGGAAAATGCAGACTAGAATATGTCACAGTTGGCTGGGTGTTTTTTTGTTAGTATTTTGGTGTAAATTATGAATACTAAAAAAAACCACACAAAAATGTTGCTTAAAACATTATGATTGACTCTTCATACCCTCACTATGGATTGTTTTAAATGCTGTCCTTGTGAAGGAGATTCTGTAACATTTGGGGCAGAATTTCAGTTTCACACCTGTCTTTTTTACATATTGTGTGTATATTTACAGGTAAAACAGCTCTTTCCCTTCTGTGTTTAAGCAGGGTTGAATCGAAACTGTGCAGAAATGTGCCCTTTTGAGATTTACTTATTATTTCCAACATATCAACACATAAATGTCAGGATACAGACAAACACAGGAACAAGTGTAGTTGAGCATAGTCGATATACGACAACACAGAGCTTATCTGGAGATGAGGCATCATACAATATGCTGAGTTTGGAGCACATGAGGGTCACTGGGAGGAGGTGAGTGATCAGTTGGAGATGGTCAGAGACCTCGGGGACCCCATAGAAGAGGTACGCGTTCTTCTGGATATAATTGGAAAGCTGAAAGATGCCAATGAATCAGAATGTGTTCCTCTTGAGATATCTGGAAACCTGGAGGACCCCACTGAAATTTTCAGGGGAAATTTTTCCTCTGAAGATAACTTTAAAGCTGGTGGAACATGTTCCTCTTGAGCTATCTGGAGAACTGGAGGGCCCCATAGGAAAGTAACACAATCCTCTGCAGATAACTGTAAAGCTGGTGGACGCTAATGAAGAGGAAAGTCTTCTTCTGAAGATACCTGGAAAGCTGAAGAACACCAACGAAGAGGAATGTGTTCCTCTGGAAATAACTAGAGAGCTGGAGGACCCCTTTGGGCAAGTAAGTTTTGTGGAGAGCAGGAAAACCCCTTTAAAATGTAAGAGATGGGGGTGTTGTAGAGTAACTTTAGGGGTTATTTGAATCATTGGGGATGACAAGAGTGCTGAAAAGTCACTTTAAAGAGGTGAATGAAAGAAGCAGTTGCATTAACACTTCATACAACACGTCGTAATATAGCGGTGTACAACTATATAACCTTAAGCTCTGACACTGATATTTAAGAGTCTCTGGGAAGATGTTGGGGGAGGGGGGTTCTTCATCAAAAAAATTTTTTTTCATTCATTTTTAATCCTGATGTCATTCCTGACATTGAATACTGGAATCATGGGTAATGAAGTCTTGTCTGGTGATTTGTTTGATGATGAATTATAATAAACAGCACAATGGAACTTTATTCTCTCACAGGTAAAGAGGATCTTGATTGTATATATTCAGGTAAATGAACCTGTTTCTGACAATAACGACGGAGTTTCAGACCATAGATCGCATCAGTGTTTCAGACCATAGATCAGATCAGTGAATCAGACCATTGAACCAGGTTGCATTTTGAATACAAAAATTTGCATTTTTTGCATGAACAAATGAGTGTGACCAAGAACCCCTCATAAGTGTTTTCATCAAAGGACTAAGGCTATAGATACTTAATTATTGCATGACAGGTCACATAACAATGACAGAGGGATTTCAAACAATTATGTAATCTTTAATTAAAAGGTTTTATTTGAACAATAAACTTATCCAAATGCTTTAGACCTATATGAAACTCCATTGTTTGCACTCGAATAGGTGCAAAGAGTAAAGTTTCACCCTGTGCACTGCCTCCTCAAACACACAAACAATGCATACACACATCACGCTCATTCTTACAGCAGTTCAAAATGATTAACTTGTTTTACCTCTTTCTGCCCTCTTGGAAGTACCTCTCCCTTTCTCCCTCTCTCTCTGTTAATGCATTCTTTTATGTCATCTCAAGTTTCCTGGATTCTGCCATCGCCTTGGTAACCCCTCCCTCCTCTGGTCCCTCAGGTCCAGCCGGATGGGATGCTTTTGTGTAGCTGCCACATTTTTGGGGTAAAATGATCCCGTTCCCTTCTCCCACACACTCCTAAGCGCTCAAAGTGTCTGAGCATTCGTGCAAATTTGGCATCACTTCAAAATACAAAATTCCGGGAAAACAATGACAAAGATAATGTGTTTCTATCACTTGAAGTTTTTAAGTAGAGCGCGTTCAGATCTAATAAATCATTGCTTGAATTCTAATCAACTACAGTTGCGCCATCTGCAATACAGACCATCCCAGCCATGACAGCTGCTAAGCACGGACACAGGTAAGGACAGGGATGCCAGGTGTGTGAGAAACAATACAGCACCATTCAACATAATTGCAGTTTGGTCCTCCCTCTTTAACAGTAGAACCTGTTTCAGCAAATGTCTTGCTGATATTTTAAAACATAATTTTTTTATTTATATTAAAAGTGCAAGTCTGTGTTTAAGCTCACAGTTGTGAGTGTCCCCGGGGGGTAGGTCATAGCATAATCCTCTAGCGTGTCGCTGCTGAACATTGGTCCCTGAACGTCTCCAGTTTCTTTTCGTAATTGATCGGAATAAAACAAAACTTCTTTCAGCCTGGCTTGTCCCAAAATCAGACAGCTTTGGAAAAAGAAAAGAAACAAAGGGGCAGAAAAGGCAGACCAACGCCTGAAGGTAGAAACCACCAGACAATAGAAACATGCATGAAAATAACACTCACGCTGTTTTGCAGTACATGATGAACAAGAACAGAAATGAAGCAAGTGTTCTTTTTTTTAAAGCAATAATTTTATTACTCTGTCTGCTTTAGCATAAACATATGAAAAAAAAAAACGTTTTGAAATGGGATCCAATTGCATGTTCTGTTTTATTTTAGTTGTGTACCAAACCGGCTGCATCTGATATAGCAATTAATAAATTACAGTTCCTAGACAATCAATTGATTTGCAATCTGAAACTTGTGATCATTTTTTACTTGGGCGTCATGGGAAATGTAGTTTAACTGGAGAGAGTTCATATGTGTGAATGTCATTTTAAATTTATTTTAAAATAATTTAACGTGTGCTTGATCAGTAGCCCACAATTCTGTTTTTATAGGAACTTCACAAACAATAAAACCAAAAGTCACAATTGAACTAGTTTTTAGTTTAACATCTATCAAACATGACTGGCACTTGTTAATTTATGTAAAGTTTGATCCAATTTTTATACTGAATGAGATAGTTCATCAATTCAAGTCAAATGTAAGTCGTTATCACGACAACATGCAATCTTCATACAGTTAAATTATAGTTTGTTCGTTTTTTCTTTTCAAAACCCATGTCACGACACAACGTCAAATGATAACGCCTACAGTTTGCCCCTACAGGATTTACAAACACATCTCCAATGACTGGAGATAGGAATTAAGTGGACCTAATATAATCCATTTAAATTAAACGAAAAGTCTCTATAATCCTGAATTAATGAAAGTGTCGCGTCCTCGTGCTTCCAGCTCGTCTCATGATGGGTTTTGGCGGCAAACGCGTGCATCGGCGTGGATCAAGTGCGCCATGCCAGAAAGCACCAGAGGCACAAGGCTCTCCCCCACCCAGGCTCTGGCTGTGACAACCGGCTGCTGGACGGGGTGTAACTCGAGCCCCCAGCCGCCCGTCAGTCAGAAATAAAAAATCATTTGTCCGCAGCGGGCGCGCGGCTTGATTAAATATTAATAGCGGGAGGGAGACTGTTATCCGGTGTCGCGTGAAAAGTGATCCCTGGCCACTCCGGAAGGGCATCGCGGCCTGACGGGGGAACAAACCAGCCGCGACGAGAAAAAAAACTAAGTTTGAAAGCTTACAGCTCTCAATCGAAGACCTAAGAAGGATAAAGGCCTATAGCTTCGTCAGTTTTTTTGATGCCAGACGCAAAAGCCTTTAAATCATCCCCCTCCACCCATGTCTCATCAGCACCACATGATCATGGTCAGACATCTTAAGAAAAGATTGTGTTTTAGTAAAATAACACATCCATTTTATCTTGTAGCAAGACTAGTGAATCAAGATATTCTTTTTAAAACAATCAAACCCATGAAAATAGCTGCAAAAGGAAACATTATAAATAGCACAATAAAGGCAAACTGTGGATATAATAGAATATTAGGCTAAACATACTAAAATTAGATAAACTTTGAAAACCACATGGGACAATAAAATATTGAAATTATTTAACTGTTGGCAAATACTTTAATAAATTGGCACGCAGATCATCAAAACAAAATTACTAAAAAAATATATGTAGCATTAACCCAAAAACCCAAAAAGGATCCCTTTTATGCGCCATTTAGTACTTTTATGAGTTACATGTGCCATCTGAGCCAATTGTTTTAGCTAACCTACATAAAAAATTGCCACCACTCAAAAATGAACTTGTACTGTTGATAGTTTTTATTAAATGCACCCCTTTCCCTCAATACATCAATAATACAAGATAAAACACACACATGTGAGTGCGTGCGTGCCATGTATCATAGTTGTATAAAAAGATGATCCCAGTATTATTTTTTTTAATTAGATTTACTTAAAAACCTTGGTCAAGGGAATTTCAATTATTCTGTTTAAAGCTTAAAAAATTATATGTAAATGTAAGTGCTATATTTAAGTAGCTACAACAAATAAATATTTGTTTTTTTCTGTAGTATCTGACCTTGCAGGATGAGAACTGATTTAAAATGTATTTAACTCTTAATCCCTACTAGAAAAGAATATACACTTGTAACAGTTTTGTTCTTGTAAAAATTAGAAACGGTCAATTTTACCCGAAGGCCACACAATGTTTAATTTGAATATCTTAATAAATAAAACTCTTTTTTAAAGAAATCTTTCCCCTCATCGTCCTTATTTATAGAGCGTGTGATGCAAGGCTATTTAGGGTTACCAGTGTTGAGTATGTTGCTCTGTTTTGTTTGGTTTGCAAGTAATTGTTCACTCAAATGAATGAACTGTTAAATTAACATAAAATCCTGTGTTAGGTAAGTTCAATGCAAATACTTTTATTAGTATTTAATATGAGTTTTATTTATAAAAGAAACAAAATATTTTAAGTAGACATAACATCCTATCTGAGTAAATAGTTGATTTTGCATAATTGGTTCTTGTTTCAGGGCATGTAACTGCAATGTGGAAATATACCACACCTCAATGTTATAAAAGCTTGCATGTCATGTCTGCCATGTAAATATAATGTATGCTTGTAATCATTACAAAGCGTGATTTGTTGCATTTACTCAAACATATAGCATGTAAGTTTTATTTATTTTGTGCTTTCAACAAAAGAATTCATCGTAGATATTACTTAGAAACCTACGTGGAACTCTTTTGATGCAGAATTTGACAAATAATTTATTGAGTGACTGTTAGGTTAGTACAACATAATTCTTTACAACTGAAAAAATAAAATTATAATGCAGACTCAACTTTGACCATTCATGAAAACACTGAAAGAGAAGTATTTTTGTACAACCAGAACTCTGTAAGGGCCAAACATCAAGAGAATAATGCGAGTCAATGAGAGTGAAAGTACAAAAGGCAAATGTTGTAGTGTATAGTATCATGTATATACAATGTCAAGAATACAACCCAAACTACTAGATTTTATATATTTGTTGGTCACACATCTTAACTTGAGATGAAGCTAAAATAGATTTAATTTTAAAGAATTAGTAAACATAACTTAATCTCATAAATTGTGTCATACATTTAAAAAATAAAATAAATATTTTTGTGAATATAATATTTTTGCTTTGTATCATCCAATCACATCACCTGGATTCTCTCTCTCTCCCCCTCTCTCTGGAATGAAGTAAACATCAGATGAAATATCAGGAAGTGCAACAGAATTTAATTTAACGCTGGTTTCTAATTTTCTCCCTCATTTCACTTTCCATAAACTCCTCCCATCACTTCACCACTGACTCCTCTTCAATCTATCTGTTGTCCTCGCTTCCCTCTCTCTCTTTTTGTTTCTCCCCTCCCTCACTCCTGATGCAGTCTCCTTCAGCATCTGTTTTAAATGAGAGCACTATTCACTTTTGTTTAAAGGAGCACTAAAAATCAAGACCTTCTCCATCTCAGCCCAAACAGTCTCATAGCAGGAGATTGGCCAGCTCACCCGCTCTCGGTAATCTCCAGAATTACCCTCATTACATACACATGTTAGCATGCTCATACTGCGGTTCCTCAAGCTGATGCTGGGTGCACATGTAAAAACACAGAGCACATGGTCGGGACACCCAGCAATATCTCAGATCAGTGGGGAGTGAATGATTCCAGTCTTTAGGTTGGGAATTCCAGCTTTAATTGAATCCTTGTGGCTATCAGGGAGGTGTGCGCATAGGCAGAGTAGAGCATAACACAGCATACACGCGAACAGACGACAGAGACTCACATCACTACTTACAACTGATGAATATGAGATGGACCAAATTAGACAGGATTCCTTTGTGAAAAACATAGAGTGCATTAACAATACACATTTTCTTAAAGCTGTTTTCTTAAATCCCTAATAAAAAAATATCCATTGCATGGACTCTTCTAAATATTCTGTTTACCACATCTCGGAGCTTCTATGCTTCTTGGTCAATAGCATCCCATACTGATCTTGATAGCTGATGCTGATTGGCTACAAGTTTGTTTTGGTCCCAACCAAATACATTACTTGAACCTTTAACCTATTTTTTATTATTTGAAAATGTTCTCTCTGTAGAACTTGATCATAATTTCAAGTGAATATTCCCTTTTATAAAAAATAAACAACTAAAATTAGACAAACAGAAAGATTAAACTTGTTTCTAAAATGCACACACAACAAAAGTGTCTCAAAGTTTGATATTCTGAGCGTATCCTGATAACATCTCTTTAAAATCACCATTCTATTCTCCATTAAAAACTTATAGTGGATAAAAAAAACAGCTAAAAGTTTCTTACTAACATCCTAACTTGGAAGCTGACCATATGCAGCTTCAGATCCTACACAAGTTAATTTTTAATTCGATTTCTTGCTTTTTAAAAATATTTTTCCAATGTTCTCAAGTCTAAACAGCTCAAAGGTCTTAATCTCATAATGTATAAAAATAACATACGTGTTTTTGTAAAGTCTACCAATCGGCTTCTGCACTTGTGCACCAATGCAAAGTTTAGTATATCCACACGCATCTTCCAATTAAACCTTCATAGCAATGATTTAAAAGAATACTAATGAGAGTTAAAGGGCTTTTTTTGTGTATTTAACGAGCAGTGAACTTCTCAGTGAAGCTCAAATCTTATAGCTTTGTCCATATTTTGGATGTTAAGTTGAGAAGGTGGTCAAGTTCCCTTAAATAGAACTAGTTTAGCCTTGAGCCGACCAATCATCACCTAACTTAAAATGTACTTAAAATTTAATTTGTACTTAAAACCTAGTGAGTAAGTTGACATGCTTTACTTGTTAATTAGCTCTGAACATTTTACCTGAACCAAATTTTGGAAAGGGTGAAAAGACTACACAAGGTTACACTTTCAGTTTGCTGCCCTCTAGTGGCACGCTTTGGACAGCACATTCATGAGCCAATTTGTAGGAATTGTGTTAGATCGCCACCTGCAGTACACTAGGCTTCAGTTACACCAACTGGATTTCCAACCAAACAAATTGTAATGTTTGTTGGTGCTTGACAAAAGCAATAAACTAATAAAGAAATACACTGTAGAAGACCATACAGTTAAAAAACAATAATTTAAAAGCACTTTGTTAGTATTTAACACTTAACAGACAAAATGTAAATGCTTTCTAATCTTGAGATTCTTATTAGCATTTGCTTTAATCATTTTGTAGCATTCGTGATAATTTCCATAACATTCAAGAAAACATACAAACGAGTTTTGTGTTTTTATTATTACAATAGCGCAGCATTGTGGCTGATCAAATTTAAGAGATTTAGTTAATTAGAATAAACTTAACACAAATTGGTGAAAATAATCCTGCATTGAAGTGTAGTTAAAATATTAGTTTTATGGAACAATGTTAATGAAATGTGTAATATATATATATATTTTTTTCTTCTTTTTTTTTTACTTAGACTGTTTTGAAGCACGCTCCTTATCTATACGGGCGCAGCATGTAAAGCAGTGTAACTTTAAGAGCCTCACACATTTCTCTTATTGATTTTTGTCTAATGAAACTGGGATTGATTGAGCTGTTCGGGCGCTGTTCAGTCTCGAGGTGCTGAAATCAATCGAGTCTTGATTGATGAAGCTTCTCCATCCGTGCAGAAACATTGCTCAGAAAAGGTTCACTGCAGGCTCTCTAGTTATTGGGAGTATACGTCAAGAAACCGAGGGTTAAGTTCTTAAGTAGTTTAGATAAAGTCCAGATACGTGCGGTTAAATGTAAGCGAATAAACTTCACTCCGTTATCTGGCGGGGTTTAGACTATCCTCTTTGCAGCGCACATGTCAGTTTCATCTCAAGAGGCTTCCGAGGCTATAAAATCGAGATCTGGGCAGACGTCCAACAAAACAATTAGCTGTTTTCTTGCATGGGAACAGAGGGCTCACTTTATCTCGCAAACGGCTGATCCTCCTCCTCCTCCTCCTCCTCCAGCCGCTGCCGGGCAGAGCGCATGCTGACCCGGGCACAACTCGGAGTTCTCCTCGGTGGTCTGGAGGTGATGGAGAGACTGTGCTGATAAATTGATGAATAACGAGGAAAAGGAAGAGGAGATCAGGCAAATAAAAGGGAAAGGGTTCTTTTAACTTTCAGAGAAAGACAGAAAAAGAAAAAGGTTTGGTGGGTGACAGCTTTTTTTTCACCCGCGTTATTTGTACTTCTGAGATGCGTTTGGAATTCATTTAAAGTCTAGTTTTATCTTTAAAAATGCAAACAAATTGAGTATTAAAATATGAATTACTTATTACTTGAAAATATATCAATTACAGTAAATGTCGGATTAAAATACAAACTTTTGAGGGGGTACTAGATGTTATAATTTTCGATTTCGACTCAGTGTACTTTAGTTCACAATGGAAAAGACGTCTTTAAGGTGAGCCACAAGTTTTAATTATGTTTACGGTGCTGTATTTTCTCATCAGAGTTGTTTTTTTGTTTTATATTAGGGCCCCGAGCAGTACTAAAACGACAATAACAAAAACATTACAAACAAAAACTTAAAAAAATACAACACTGTAGTTTGTGGCATATTTGCTAAAAAGTATGATGGATAATTTATGGTAAAATACCAAATGATTCATTATAAAAAAGTTAAATAGTATAATACTGGTACATTTAAATCAGTTCAAAAAAACATACCAAATAAATAAATAATACAAAATATTCAAATTCGGATTTATCGTATGTTAAAGGATTGTGGCCTGGAGCTGGTGCACAACTTTACAGCCTCAAATCCGCAACATAACAGCCGCCATGCACTGACCACCATAGCTTTTTTTGTACATTTGTCACGGAACTCACTAACTGAAATGTTTATTTTTATGTAAATCATATATTTTTTTAAATTAAGTGAATCGTTAATCTTTGACAATGATCAATTCAGTTATCTTCGTTTTTGATGAGTTTAATAAATGACAGTTAGCCCGGCAAATGCATTTGAGAGAACAATATCAAACTACAAAAAGATACAGTAATAGTTTGTACAAATACAGCATGATGTCTGCTTCATTCTCTGTGAAAACGTACAACTGAAACAAAAATGTTTACAGTGAAAGAAAATAGAAACGGAAAGCAAAACAAATCCCAAACGTATTTATTTCATTTAATTGAACCTTGTGAATTGTGCAGGATGCCCAAGACACAGAGATGCTCTAAAAGAGACAATTCACAGTCCTGTTAGAAATAGAAAAGCTTTTAGAGAAACAAACAGGCACAAAATAAATAGTCTGTAACTGATAAAGTAAGCACACCGTCTTGGACATGAGTTGGAAATGATTGCAAGATTTAAAGACTTATCACCAGATTTCTCAAGCTTTGGAAGAGTTTTCTGGCTCGGCCGGGATGTGTGGTATGTGTGTCTAAGCCTCCCTCGATCTCGCGGAGCGCCCTCAGCCTCTCCTAACAATAACAGCGCGTGATGGATGGCGGCGGCGGGATGTTATTGTCTTGCGCCATCGAAACATTCAGGAGATTTCTGTAACTCTGATGCCTTCAGCTTAATGCGCAATGCATGCGCGGGAGCAGTGTTTTTGCAAGCTTGGGGTCCCCGGCAGAGCTGCTTCACCGCGCGTCCAGTCCTCTCGAAAACTCTGGAGAAAAGCCCTTCTCTGCGCCTTCGCTCTCAGAGGAGTGACGCATAAATATCTGTCCGCGCGCTATAAACAGAACGGTCACAACCCCGCTGGAAATTAAACAAGAGCTGCTCTGGGAGATAAAGAGTGGCTTAAAACTACCGACCTTAAACAAGAAACCCGGCGGCCTATATTTCACACAAGCCTAGAGCGCATTACGTTGTGGAAATAAAGAGATATCGAGGTGCTTTTGAAACGTCAGATTTCCTAAGCTTATCTGATGAGGGATACATCATGATAAAGGGAAGGCTTGCGTTCCTTCCGATCGAGGGATCCATCGCGCTATCTCTCCCTGGCAGGGGGACATGTCCTCTCCGCAGGTCCTGAGAGAAGAAGGTGGAGCGTTGCGATAACAAGGTTCACGCGGGTCAAAGCAAAGTGAATAAACACGAACTCTCCATCAAAGAGGAACCTCAGCACGATATCATTAACAATTATTCTTTAGTAACAGCAAAGGCACGTGTCTTGGCAATCCTGAAGCAATAAAAGCGATATAGCATTAATACAAAACAGTTGAATAAAATCGCATGGATGCCTTGAACCAGCAAGGTCCATGCGCGAAGATTTAAATAGAAATCAGTTTCTCTGTACAGGAATGCACTCGCTGTGGAGACAGAGCACGCGTTCATATTCGCACACAGTCCATTTTTAACTCTATTTGAGACTAAATGGATCTCAGGAGGCTGTAGTTCCACATAAACGAGTAGAATTCAGCATTTCTTTAAGTTCATTTTCAGGTTTGCCTGCAACCATGAACGGCCATGTCTGTTGAAAAATAACAATTATAAACATTAGAAACCAAACAATAGTAAAACGTATTTACATAAACAGGATTTCCTGAAAATATAGAAATAGCTTTCTTAAAGTGATATAATTTATAATTTGAGTAGAAGCAGCTAGTCAGTCTTAGACCTATTATCCTTAAAAAAATAATAAATAGCACATCTTTGACGGTTCGAATACACTTTATTATATATATATATATATATATATATATATATATATATATATATATTTATATATATATATATATATATATAATGTTTTTATTTAAAGTGATTATATTGTAAATATTCCTTTTTTAATTAGCTTATGAGTTCAGTAAAAGTATAAGTGTCCATTAAAGTGTGTGTGTGTATATATATATATATATATATATATATATATATATATATATATATATATATATATATATATATATATATATATATATATATATATATATATATATATATATATATATATATATATATATATATATATATATATATATATATATATATATTTACAATATAATCACTTTAAATATACCTTCACATGTTCTAAAGAATTAACAACGTCTGAACATTTGCTTCTCATTTTGATTGGATGTAACGCATTAAACATGATCTTTGATTAAACTGAGAGCACACTTTCTTTGTAAATCATAAAAATGCAAAAAAAAAATTTCAAAAGGAGTGTCATCATTTGAATATTAAATCGATGTGCATTTTAACCAAAACCTTACCAAACAACTTTAATGTATTCCTTGTGAAAACAAAATAAGTGGTGAAAAGTTGTTGGATTTCTGTATATACAACTTTCAGTCTAAAAGTCTGCTAACATATTGTTCAAAGGAAACTCAAACTATTTTGGTATTATCAACACTTTGAGCATGCGTCGTGTGGTTTCTCACCAGGTTGACCGGATGGATGAAGCCATTCTCGTATTTGTCGTTTGCGAGGATCTGCCTCAAATGCGCGATGTAGCTGGAGGCCAGACGCAGAGTGTCCAGTTTGGAGAGTTTGGTGTCCGGTGGGACCCACGGTAAAGTGGTCTTCAGCCGGGAGAAGGCTTTGCTCAAAACGCGCATCCTCGCCCTCTCGCGCGCGTTCGCCGCGTTCCTCTGTACCTGCTTGCCCTCTTGAGCCACACCATGTGGCGCTGATTTGCGCATGGTTGCTTTGCGTCTCTTTCCCGAACACTCTGTCACCGATGCCTCTTCGCAGTTTGAGCTGTCCTCCGTGCTCTCGTTGGATGTCCCTGGATCTTTACCGGAACCGAATTTCAAAAGGCCATCCAGGAGCTCAGACTCGTGGAACTCCTCCGCGTCGCTGATGGAGCCAGTGGACATGCTGGAGTCTTGCTTGGGAGAGATCAATCAGTCACATTCGCGGTTGGGACCCGTTTGGCCCGAAGTGAGGAAGAGTTAAGTGTGACTCAGGGCTTTTGGGATGTTAGGATTTATCTGGTGCTCAGGGGCGTGCCTGCATGTGCGCATGGTTAACACAGCTTTAAACACTGAAGCGATGCTGTCCATCATTCCAATCAAGCAATTTCCGCCTTCATCAAAAAAGCATGACAAAATAACACGGCTGGAGTAATCGGTCATCATCATCATCATAATTAATACTTGCGTTCATTTGTGTAATCTGTCCGATTTATGGAAGCAAAACGTTTAATAAAAAATCCTGTCAAAGTGTCAGACCTTGCATTTTCTCAGCTTTTGTTTCTTTGGTTTGCCCAATTATTAAAACATTTGTAATTACTTCCTTTAATAAAAATCGAGTGTTAAATTGAAACCACTTAGTAGGCACGTCTCAAAATAAAGTTAATGTATTGTTTTGATCAAATATGATCGCTAAAACGCTACAAAAAGAAACATTTCACAACAACATAACACAATAGTGCAAAATATAAACAAGCCAAAAATAATACAATTGGATAAACAAAAAATATATATTGTATTTTAATTAAATAATACTAAATGATAAACTAGTATACATGAAACAAATATCAATAATTGGAACATCATGGGAAAAAGGAGCTTGATCAGAACCAGCAGGTTCATCTGCTTTATGTTTGGAGGTGCTGAACCAGGTCTGATTCAGGTCTGCGCTCAGCTGGTCGCGGGAGCTGCCGCGCAGGTGCCTTTGGGAAACGTTTCACGACGAGCGCCCCGTGATTCACGCAGCGGTACAGTCACGGGACAGTCAGCGCAGCTTTCAGCACCGATGCCCTCTTAATAGGATCCCACGAGCAGCGTCTCAAGTGTTCCTCTGGCGCCTGCGGAGAGGCATGTGTAATGGATACTCCGCGTCCCCAAATCCCTTGTTTTGCTTTTTAATGGTGCCCCACACTGGTCTCTGATACAACCGACTAATTCAAGCCAAAACACCCCCGATCTTTGCAAGTGACTTATGGAGGGTTCTTTGGGGGATTTTGAATGTTTTAAACCAGGTGATGATTGCTACACCGCACACTGGGTGTCTGCTCTCTCCTCGGGATGTTAGGGGCTGTTGTGTAGTTAAATGAATCCCTAATACTACCATTATAACGGCAAGATTAGCAAAGAGCAGGAAAAGAATACTCCAGAGATCTGCTCTCTGACCCCTCACACTTCCGGTGTCTTAGAAACAGCATCTCCCTGCTGTCTCCAACACAGCAAATTAGCAAAGGTATTTTAACCTTGCCACGGTT
Source organism: Danionella dracula (assembly GCA_900490495.1). NCBI lineage: Eukaryota > Metazoa > Chordata > Actinopteri > Cypriniformes > Danionidae > Danionella > Danionella dracula. The sequence goes on along the minus strand of UELW01000433.1, from coordinate 8,091,656 downwards.
CTTAACTGGACAGATGAATGGATGGATCTGGTTTCTGACTGGAGCTTTTGCAGATGCTGCAGTTGTGATAACTCAAGGAGGCTTATTTTCTGTTGTGTTAAACAGGAGTAAGTCAAAACTTCACAGAAGGAAGCTCAGTTCAGGTATATTTGAATGAGGAGGAGGAAATGATAACATTAAGGCTCTACAGTCCTTTTGGACCCTTTGTGGTTCAGTCACTGGCCTATCTCTCTCTCCTTGGTGGGTGGCCCGACAAAAGCAAATAAAAGTGGGATTGAAGATTAATAGTCTATTCCAGTAACATTGTGTGGATAGCTTAAAATAGCCACATCACTGTTTCCATTTTCATGGTCATTCAAAAACTAAATTTCGTAATATAATTGATATTTTGTCAAAAGTTTTGCATACTTTGCATTTTTACTAGCATATATTGCATTCCCCTAAAGTAAAAGCTAGTAAATAAAACAGAAAGCCTTTATGTCAGGTATGAGATGAAGAGATGAGGGTATACTAATTTTTTAATTTAAATTCCTGGTTATTTCCCAACACTCCTCAAAAAGATCAGAAGCAGTGCATGAGCAGGGGTTCTGATTATAATAGAGTCCAGTCTCGGACTCTGAACCGCACTGAGCTATGGTTGGAGTGGCCTGAGTGAAGGAAACAGGAGTTCATCAACCCAAACTACTGTAAAACTAAAGACGAAAATTTAACTACATTTATTAAAAACCAGATCCCTAAGATCTGTAACTGTTTATAAGAGGATGTTGAATGTATTTCTTTAATTAAAAACATATTTTATTTTCTTGAGGTCTTGTCGAAGACTTACATTTTAAAATTGTAGCTTTTTTTTGCAGCATGGATTTTTAAAGTGCCCGAAAATAGATTTTTTTTAAAATAAATTTTGTCTAAAATTTTCTTACTTCTAAATGAATTTCTTGAATCCTTGCCATCATCTCAAGGCTGGACTAAGACAAGTAAAGATTTACTAGATAAGTAACTTTTTTTTTGTGATTGCCTATCTAGCATTTCTGGTGACCAGAGCAAACAATGGCCTGCATGCTATCTTCATAAATGTGTCTCAAATGTTTCATCATTAAGTGTGTATCTGTTGTGTCCTGTCAGCAGCCAAACTGTTTTAGAAAAAAGCATACACTCCATTTTATTGTGAAATTCAACATCACAAAAATGTATTTGTTCTTTCCAAAAGCAGACATTAGTGATGTAGTAACTTCTACTAAAGCAAACTGAGCATACCTGAGAGTCTATAGAGAAGCCTCATGTTTAATAAATGATCTCAAACAAACTAAATTATGTCTTTATGAATTACTTCACAGTGAAAATCAGACTACTGTAAATGTTGAGTTTAGCCTGGAACCCCAGAATTATCACCTTTTTCAATTGAAACTACACGTTATATGATGATGAGTATGATGGGTGCACAACAAAGGGCCAATGTTCAATGCCACCCCTCCAGCGATGCCGCCATTGACACCCATATCTAAAACCTCTATACCTTTGTTTGCCAATGTTTAAATCTGCCACTGGATTTTATGTCACAAACCACTAACACATCATATACCAAATTTTGATTTTACTTGATGTATTATAACAACTCTAACAGGAGTATGTTAACACCTTTCATGTTGAGATTTATTTTAAATAATATGTGCCTAATGAGGTTTCTCATAACACAAATAAACAACATTTGCGCAAATGCATAAACATTTTTAACTCCAGAGCTTGTAATACTTTTTTACTTCATCAAACAAATGCAGCTTTAATAAGTAGAAGTATATAAAACAAATTGAAGTGAGACAGACAAGACGCGCATTCTCTGTGAATAAAGCAGATCCTATTTTCTGTAACAGTTCTATATTATATTATATACAGGTCTAGGAAGATATGACTGCGTACTTTTATACTTTCTGTCTAAAAATTCCACTAGCACAACAGTGACGAGTAAAAACAGGTGTCTCTCCAGCACTCTTTAGTGAATGAATAATGATTGAACAAATGCCACAGAATCTAACATTCTCTGTGTTGTTGGTTGGGATATCACTAATTAGCTCAGAAGGGTCAAAGGTCACTGGAAACTGGACACTGGCATGGTCACATCCGACTTAGAGCTCAAGCTAACTCACACGCATACAAACAGGGGAGGAGGTCACCCACAAGATGACAGATAGCAGCAACTGGAAACACTTCATCTTACATGTACTTCAACGACACACTCACTGCTAACGTGGCACAAACAAACCAGAACTCATTGCAGGCCAGAAGTAAACTATAGAAGAGAAAGCATTTTAAGTGATAACACCAGTTAAAGAAATGAGAAGTGATGATTTACTGCCTTGAACACATAAGATCCAGTTCAACTTTTCTTGGGTCAAACGCTGCGGTGTCACTTCATAAAAACAGAAAACTGACAAACTACTTAATAGAGACAGATTGTGTAGCTTCAAGGTCTGTTTGTTAATGAGCAAAGCAAAAACACAGGAATTCTGTGGTATTTTTGTGTAATCGTCTAAAATCTTAATGCATCCAAGCTACTTAACGGTCACATGATTTCAAGGAGTGTGAGGGACGAGGGCATGAAGAACAGTTCGGGATAAAACGGTGACCTGGAATGGATCGGCTGTCAGATATTATCAAGAAGTTTTGCAGCTGTGTGTGTGTTGTGCTCGTGGATGTGTTGGGCTGTGTGTGTGTGTGTGTGTGTGTGTGTGTGTGTGTGTGTGTGTGTGTGTTGTGCTCGTGGATGTGTTGGGCTGTGTGTGTGTGTGTGCGTGTGCATGTGGGTGTGTGTGTGTGTGTTTGGGGTAGGGAGGCAGGGAGTGGTCGTGCTCCTCCTCTGCATCCAAGCTGCTAAGAGCCAAGGTCAATGTCCCGAGTCGGAATGCAAGTTTTTTTTCTCTCTTGTCCTTATGTCTTTGTGAGGACACATTAGTCTTGGAAATGAATACTTCTATGAGAAAAGGGATTTTAAAACAATAGCGTTCAAGTTCATGTAGCATAGACAGCCATTTGTTCGAAACAACATTGTTTTTTAAAAGATCCTCACTGCAGTTTCAAATGAGAGGGTGTTCTTCACTGCAGGTGACATGATGAATGCCAAGAGGTCTACTCTTTATCTTGAGAATATAGACATTCTGTGTCTTTTTTTAATTGTATTTTTAATTTTATAATTGTATTTGTAGTTACCAAGTTCAGTGGGTATTAAGTCTTGCTCATGCCTGTCTATCCTCTCCATAATTTACAACACAACCTGTATTAATTAAATTTCAGCCAATTTTTAAAAGATCAATGGGCAATGCAATTGTCCTACTGAGCAGGCTGCTGCCGCTTCTGAGGCAAACATTCAATTGGTGATCATGTCTGTGGCACTAGCAGCACAGCCACCTCAATCCAAAATAATCTACATTTTGTTTTTAAAAACAAACAATTCTTTTTTTTTAAGATGCATTATTATTCACAACCAGGCACACCCATCTTTTTAGTTTACGTATGAAAAATATTATGCAGAAATTCAAACGCGTGTGATGAGTGTCTTTTAATGTCTACTAGACATCTTTCCTGATTTTATTTTATTTTTAATGGTTCTTTTTGTTCAAACAAAGAGGTTGCTACATTCTAATAAATGATGGAAGGGAGATTTGTAAAAAATCTCCTTTATTTTTTGTTTATCCAAAAACCAATCCATTTCACAAAAATTAATATCCACTTATCTGATCCGGAATTAATTTTTGTGGTAATCAGGTTTGTTTCCTGACATTTGACAGTGTCCCAGGGCTCAGGGTGTTTTGAGAATCAACACTAGAAACAACATTGAAGGAAGTTGGCTTGTTCGAAAGAAGGAACTATGCGCCACTGCAAGCTGTCAAGAGCACATTCAGAGCAGAAATATGTTGGCCAGGGTAGTTTTTTACACAGCTAAAACATACCAACAATTAAAAAAATCTAAAATTACTACTAACAAGTACTGTCTCTTTCTCCAAACTGTAACATCACTTGCTTTGTAGTTTTATTGATTGTATAGTTTAAGAACTGACAACTTGGTACTGATTGAAGAGATTTTTTCGGTTAGGTAAAATTGTCATTGTGTTTTCTGAGTTGTTTTTTGGGTTTGTATTTGTTGCTTGTTATTGTTTAGTTTTTCGATTTGGAATCGTGTTCTTAAACTTGTAATTTGCCTTTCATAATTGTGATTTGACGTGCAAGCTGTTGGCCACCGTATTATGTTGTATGCAGGAATTGAGTTTGAGACCCCTGATTTAAAGGGTTCAATTATGTGACGGACAGCATGTTTAAAAATATTACAAATTATTTATTATTTCCTTAGTCTTTTTCTAGGTTTTTTTATTGACATTCTTCTCCATTATAACAGTTTAAAACATGTTTTTATTAATTTGGGCACATGCTAATGAGTTATGGATTATTAGACGTTGAAGAAAGTCTTATATGAAAACAAAAGATGTGTCTGAAGTTTGAAGGTAAGAACAACTGCTCAAAGTGCCAGGCCATTCTTTTAAAGCCATATTTATAGAAAAAGGAGGAAGGATTTCTTATACTCACACTCAGTGGGTTCATCTAAAAGTTGCACACATGCGGACGAAGGGGCCGGACAGATGTGGGGTCACCACGAAGCTGTGTTTATGGGATGGCTTGTAAGATTGAGCCGAGCACTGATTAATCGATCATTTGAGGGTGAGGTTATTTACATTAGATCTCTCTCACAGCCAGAGACAAACGACTCTCTGCTCTAAATGAGCTTCATCACACTCAACCTACTGCTCCTCTTCTCATCACTTATACTCCACACACGCTCAAACTCACCAGGTGCATGAAACTCCACACTGTGTGAACATGTGTGCGTGATTGAGATCGAGTGGGATAGACAGAAAGAAAGAGATGGAGATGGAAAGACGTAATCTTTGAGCACTGTAGGAGGAAGACGTGGAAGGTTTTTCTTTAATGAGCAAAGCAATCGCTGTTAAACACACTGAGGTTTTTGAGTCCAGAGAGTGTGAGTTATCTTCAGGATGAAAATCCAGAGCAGGGAGGATAACTATGAAAGCCAACAACCCCCAAATCTAGGAGTTTCAAGTCAAGCAGAGATCACGCCAGTGTCACTCTCTTCAAATCGAGTAATGTCTAGTCATGGAAATCCCTTTAGGCTCAGATGTGTAAAGTCACTAAAGTGGAAAATAACTGATTATTTACAAACTAGTTACCAACAACGGTTTTTGGGCTGCCTGAAAGAATGATCACAGCTTTATTGGAATATTTTATTAATTATCCTCTCCAAAATACAAATTTGATCAACAAAACCACATGACGATGTAATTGACAACGTCGATTTAAAGACAGCAGACATGGTCAAGAGACAAACAATCTAAAAAAAAAGACAGTTTCAAGAAGGCTCCTCTGGTTTGTATAAATAGTTGAAAACAGGTCCGAAATGACACGACATATACTGAATGATGTTAGATTCTCAGACTGTTCAGTTTTAAAATTTCACAACAATAGCGGCTGTGTTTTTGCCAATCGCCCCATTAGTGTGAGAGGAAGAGATTTTTGTAATGCTACATCTGTGACTATGCTCTACTCTGCACTCCAGCATCAAACTTCCATCTGCTTGACAAGTCTGACATCACTTGTTCCTGTCCCAACACACAAATCAATAACATTTGTACAACAAAAACCCCAAGATGACCGTAGGAGATGAAGGGTAGTGAAGTTTTTTACTCATTTAATGTCAAGAGTCAAGACCTTTAGAGAATCATGTTGCCTACAACTTTATGTGATGGGGTCATGCACACATCTCCTCCCACGTTCACTCCCTCCACTGTCTTATCAGCAAAAATTAGTCTGAGAGCGGCTCCTGCCAAATCTCTGCGTGGTAAAAAGTTGTTCTTGGTTTGGTTCAGACCCACTCCCAGGAAGCCTCCATATCTGCATGACTCAGCTGGAGCTCTCTTGGGCTTCTCCAGCGCTGAGATCATGGTGAGGAGCTGATAATCAAGCAAATACACAGACAGGAGTCTGCTCTGCCTGAAAAAAGCCCCATCAACACCATGAAAGAACAGACATGACGACTGCCTTCAATTCAATACAACTCAAACTCCAAAAAATGTATTCCCCAAACTGCCTCTGAGTACCTTGCACTCAATCTTTGGTTCTGATAGAACACTAAAACTATCCAACTGTAGAAATAACTGGTTTGAATAGAAAAATATTCAAATGTTAAGATGCCAGCAGCTCTTCACATTCACCTAAACCCTGTCAAAAAATTATGCAACAAAACATACACAGCTTTGATGGTTTGATTTGTAAGAGGCTGTAGACTGCAAATGCAATACAGTCTATGATAATTGCATCTCTTCTATGGCATATAGTGATTACTGAAAGGATTTTCTCTTTGGAAAACAGAAACCCATTACATGCCCAGAACCAACATTGGGGAGAAGATCTTCTATGAAAACAAATTTTAACTTTATTCTCTGGTGTAAAGCCTTTGTCTGAGTCGCAATGTTTGTAAATTCTTGGCAGGAAAATGGACTTAGGGTCAGAGCAGACGCTGAACTCCAGGATCGCCACTTCAAGATCCTTCATCACCGTCCGATGGGGTTTTTCTAATGTTCTCTAATGTCTTCCAAAAGGATGTTACTACAGGAAGGAACACAACGGGAGAGAAGTGGTCCCTAGGGTTGGCGAGGGAGTGCAACCTTCACTCAAGCAGCAAACTAGGAAGAGATTGTAAAACAGCTTTCTGTCAATAAAGCTCTTTATTAACTGCTAACTAAATACACATTTTCAATGGGTGAGCGCTTTTTGTGAAACATACAAAGTAAAAGTCCCATGGTCTTGATCGTGCAGCTTAGTTGTAAAAACAAAAAAAAAACAAAAAAAAAATTATTGAAGCACATGTTGTGAACTGGTTAGCAAGTTAAACCATTTGGATGGTTATAAATATAGCACTTCATCAAATTCATAAAAGATATAACCAATTGCTTATCATCTTGTTCAGATTTCATTATTTAAGTTTTATTGTTTATTGTCTGTCAAGCACAGAGTTAAGTGTGTGTTTGGTTCTCAAGAGGCCAGCTGCAGCCGTTTAAAGACACCCGCCATGTCCACAATCACTCGTTTACGGAGCTCCAGCTTTGTACATTACAGGGATTTAAGCTGTGTTACCGTGACGAGGTGAGCAATGACTGATGACTGAGGTGTTTTATTTAACCCCAACTTCTGTGACATGCAGTCAGGCCTGAGTGATTCATGTGTACTGCATATTTCTCTCTCTCTCTCTCTTTCTATCAGAGTCACAGATATACAAACCCATGCATATAATCACCTTCCACATTGTCAGATTCCTCCCCACGGCCCTTTCATCCTTCTCTCACTTTGTAAACATGACAGAATTCAGCTGATGAACGAAGTACAACGCATTTAATGTGAACCAACACTCATGCTAATGCCATTTTGGTACAGGCAATTTTGGAATTATTTGATTCTTTAAGTAGACCTAATATTTCTTTGAAAAGGAACTTTATTTCTCACAAAAATGAGTTAATGACTAACACAACTTACAACTTAATTTTTAAAATATTGTAAAACGTTTCCTCTCTTCAATGTGAACTTGGACTAATTTGAAATGCTAAATGATTTTGTGTAACAAACATTAACATCTTACACCAGGTTTTCAGTACAAGACAGACTTCCTAGTCAACCTCCCTTACAGTACTAGGCTAGTTTCTTGTCAGCATAAACTTAGAAGTATGCCAAATATTTAACTGTCAGTGAATAAGTTTAGCAGTAAATCCGCATTGTGGCCAGATTTCAAACTTAGTTTATCTGATTCATCTACACCTTCACTCACAATGCTGCCGGCCAGGGTTTTTCCCAAACAAGCACAAAAATGTGTAATGTGTCCAAAATGCAACAAGTAATCCTGTCAAGATGGTGGACAAAGTTCAGGCGAAGTGTCTTGAAAAGAATTTCAGTGTTTCAGTGCCACTTATTAAGAAACGTAAACAGAAGACCAAAGTCATTTGGTGCATTGCTGCCATGTCTAATCCAGAATGAATTCAACTTTTTAAATGCAAATTATTTACATCTTGTCAAAAGGCTATTTACAAAAATGTGTTTGGCACACAACACGTGTTTGACACAAAAGAGAAGTATTTAATTTATATTTGGATTTGGATGTATTGTGTATCATCTATTTATGAATTTATCATTTTAGTGGCTGATGATGGTTCTTATCTCTTTTGCTTGTTATTAAAGATAATAAATGTGTATCTGCACTTCCCTTGTATCTCTCTGCATGTAGTTTTCCCATCCATCTTCTCATCTACACATGTGCACGGATGTCTGAGAGGGGTTAATGCAAACGGCGTCTCTCATCTATACACAGCTGCACGGATAACTTTTCAACCCACACAACATAATGAATCTGTTCTCAGAGACGGCTGGCTATGAAGATGATGTTCTGCTCTTTTAATAAAGAAAACCAGCCTCTAGATGATGAAGTGAAAAAGGTGTTCTGATAATCAGTGAAAGATGTGATGTTTATTATCTACAATGGTGTTAAACGCCAACTGATCATTACTTATTGCTTCCTAAAATAAATATATATATTCTGTATATATATATATATATATATATATATATATATATATATATATATATATATATATATGTATATATATATATTCATCCATTCATCTTCATGTCGGCTTTATTCCCTTTCGGGGTCGCCACAGCCGAATTAACCGCCAACTCACTGGCATATGTTTTATGCAGCGGATGCCCTTCCCAGCCGCAACCCATTGCTTTAACACACTTTAACACTATGGACAATCGTTCTTATTCAATTCACTTATTCTGCATGTCTTTGGACTTGTGGGGAAACCGGAGCACCCGGAGAAAACCCACGCGATCACGAGGAGAACATGCAAACTCCACACAGAAATGCCACCAGCGACCTTCTTGCTGTGAGACGACCGTGCTACCCACTGCGCCACCGTGACGCCTTATATATATATATATATATATATATATATATATATATATATATATATATATATATATATATATATATATATATATATATATATATATATATATATATAATATCTAATATATATATATATATATATATATATTATACATATATACATACATACATACATACATACATACTATATATATATATATATATATATATATATATATATATATATATATATATATATATATATATATATATATATATTCTGATTTACAAAGTCTTTCTGAGGGCTTCAAGGATCATCAATCATGTATTTTCACTAATTTAATGTAAACCCTTGGTAGGACAGATCTGTCATATCTGAAAATGTGAAATGAAAGGCATTTTAAATACAGTGCATTTAAACAGGTATTTATAATATAGTGTACCTATAGACGCTTTCAAGAAACATTTGACTGTAATCAAAGTAATCTCAACCAAGGGTGGAGAGAGTACAACATATTGTACTCAAGTAAAATTACTGTTACTTCAGTGAAAATGTATTTAAGTGCAAATAAAATGAATCATCAGACAATCTACTCAAGTAAAAATTAGCTTTGTGTTTTTTTAAAGCAATGCTTTAAGTATGATTAGATAAGCCAGAATTAAGTTGAGAATAAATCAGGGGAAGTAATAGATTCATGCAAACTAGTATACTTGTACTATCTTGCACAGCTTTTATGTGAAGTTTTTTGTATGAAACTAAATCAGTAACGTGGTCAGTGATAATTAATCGTTGCTCTCTGATTAAAAAAAGTATAATGGTATATTTGTTATTCCTAATTCCTAATTGTTATTCCTAATTCTTTTCTCAAGTATAGAACTGAAGGAAAGAAATGTAGAGAAGCATTTAAATAAAATAAAAAATTATAAGTATAAAAAAAACTAATAAAAAGTATAAGACCACAAAAAAAAACTACTCAATTACAGTGACTAAAAGGAATTCTTTACTTTCAACTTTTGATCTCAACACCCCCATCCAAATAATAGAATTCAGATGTTTCAATAACTTCCATGGCCACCTTTGTTTACAATGAAGCTCCTTGTTATGTAGACTGCTTGAGTGAAAACAATTAGCTGCTTTGCTATTGTGATAACTTGCCACCACATTCACGCAACCTGCTGCAAAAAATGACAGTACAGCTAATGCTGAAGAGTGCCAACTTTCTACAATCAATCCCTACAGACCTCCAAACTGAAAAGAAGACAGTTTTGAGAGCTACAAGGAATGCATAATGCCATGCACCCCGAAAAACAACACCACTGGACCCAGGATGTTCTATGTAGGGATGAAGCATTCCTTCCATCTGCCAAACTGATGGGCGAATACAGGTTTGCCAGAAGCTAGGAGACTACCAGATAGCCATCTCTATTAAATTTGGTGGATAGGAATTTTGGTGAATGATTGTTCTTTTTCAGTGAAATTAACTCAAAAAGCTAAAGCACAATAAAGGCAACCACACATCTAGACAAATTGAAATTTGCTCACTTTGCTCAAGCGCTATCCAGCTGCTCTTTTATGTGCCAACAGCATTCTGAACACGTCATTAAAAGAGCCAAGTTTCATCATTCCACCACAACTAATCTTGAGTAAAAACCAATGGAACTTTCACTCATGCCAAATTTGTGCACTGGCAAACAAAAATTCCCATTCACCCCCCCATGAAAATACTTTTAATATTTTTAAGTAGTGCTGTTGATTGATTAAAAACAATTGACTAATTAATCACACAATTTTAAAAGATGAATCATGATTAATCGCAATGACAAGAGTAAAACTTTTTTATTTCTACAAATGTAAAACATAAATAATTTATCTAAATTGAAGACAAAGAAACCATTGACATTTAAAATATGATTGTTTATTGATTTTTTTGTTTATCTTGTTACACAGATTTTATCAAGTAAACAACATACCTGCAATAAACCATCAATATTCTCCAAATTAACTTTTTGCTTCTCTTCTTTGCAGGCTGTTAGTTTGTGGTCTCTTTAGACTCTTGTTTTCGAGGACTCTCTGCCATTAACAGCTTTCTTAGTGAAGCCTCATTCCTTTCATCTTTGGGAAGAAACTTTAGGTCTTTAAACCTTGGAACAATTGTACTTGTTCAGCTTTTTAATATCGTTTTACACTTCTCTGAACATTTTTTTATTACACACACGCACGCACGAGACAGAGAAAATAGTATTAACCTACCTGCAAGGTTCTTTCCACATGCAACTTGCTGTTCCATTAGATTGTGAGCATTGGATGTACTATGATTTAGGTGCCCAACACCATAAGTGTGCTTTAACTTGTCCCCAGTTTTAGACACAGTTGGTGCGAATTAATGCAATTTCAACAAAGTGCGCTAAGATGCCTTGGTATTTGTCATTGCGCACAAGCCCAGCGGCCCCCGTGAGCGCTATGTGTAGCGTGCTGTAAGTGTTCATCCTCCATGCCTTCTCATTGTCATACAAAGTGCAGGCATCTTATTCACACTTTGTTTAAAGCAGCTCCACCACAACAGGAAACAGAGAAAACTGCAACTGCATTGTGTTAAAAAAAATTGAACGAGTTATACATTTCAAATTAATCGCATACATTAACGCATTAATTTTGACAGCACTATTTTTAACGAGAGAGGTCTCATTCAGAAATTAAGTGTTCAAAAACTAATTCAACCAAAACAGGACATAACATGTAGTTAGATTAAGATAAATTAAAAATAATAAAACTAATTTCTGAGGACATATAAACTTTAAGTTCATAGATAGATAGATGAGCAAATACTTTAAACGATCCAATCTGTAGAAGCCAACACTGTCATACAAAAGTGCTTCTTTCATATTTTTAACAGAATAATGCTCTGTTTTTTCATAGTTGATGTATCTCAACAAGTACAAATGAAGCCATTAAAAACTTTGCTTATATGATGATAACATGCTTCATCATTAACATATACAAATTTGATGGATTTTTTGCTAAATAAATTACACTCTAAAAGAGAATTGAGAGTGAAGGTTCCTGAGCTCATCCTCTCACCCACGCATTGCAACAGGATATGAAATCAAGAGGAGAAATATAACTCATGTGAACGAATCTGATCCAATGTTTAATCTCACTCTTTTGGGCTCAGTCAAGCATGACAGATTTTATTGGTTATGGCTTTGGGTTTTAATAACATCCTCAGATCTAAGGTGAGTTGTAGTGTCATCTGACCATTATATTCACTAGACTCCAGACTTTTATGGTCTCTGATGAAGGCTGCCGTGACAGAGATGAAGGATGCTTTAATAGAAATTCATTTTCTAAACAAGCAAGTCTTTGACTCTCAGGTCAGCAGTGAATGCATGTAAACCCACCCAAACAAACAAAACCTCATCAACTGGAACTCATTTTAAAACACGCTCTCAGAATTTAAAGCAAATACTACAACGTTCATTGTAAAATGAGCCTGTCTTTTAACTGCTGAATAAAATGCCAGCACACTGCCCCCTGAAAAGACAACACAGTGTCACAACTGTTCACTTTAACCCTGCAGACAGTGATTTATGTGTCTAAGGTCAAACAATCATTCACCTTTTATCTGTTCTGTCTCACCTCCTCCGGGAGAAGAATAAGACACAGATATATTTGGTACTTCTAATACAAACAATGCAGCACATAGAAAATTCTCTTTTGTTAAACATCTAATTTTTTATTACACTAAACTAACACAAAAAAGTTTGTACACCTAAAAAGAGGAGTGTCCAAAAAGGAGTTTATACAGCCTTTTTGGATTGGTCAGATTGGAGAGGCAAAAAATAAAATAATAATCATAATAATAATAAAAAAAAATCTGTTTTACTGTGTTGAAAATTAAATAAAATAATTTAGTAGGGTATGTTGAATAACTAAAGCTGACGCAGACACTGAACAATTTCAATCAATTGGTTACCAGAAAAATTGATTTAAAAACTTTAATTTTCAAATCTTTCAAAACCTACATACAACTGTTTTTTTTTTACTTTTACTTGAGTAGATTTTATTATAAGCAAAGGATTTCTATAAATTTAAACTTGAGTAAAAAAACTGAAAAGCTGAAAAATAATTATGTATAGATTGTATCTTTCTTCTACAGGCATTTTGTGGCTAATTTGCTCATAAAACATGAGAAATTTACAGAATATGACTGAAAATATTTTATATTTTATATTACAAAGGGTCTTAAGACTTTTACATTTTAAAATGTAGGTCAGTAAGTGACCATTGAACTTCTGCTTCAGTACCAAACATTGAGATATATTCCTCCCTCCATTTTAAAAAAGAATGTCATCACTTTATGAATTCTTCTCACATATTCGCAATATGATTCATTTGTATATTAAGGTGCACTAATTTGTATAATATTTTTTTTCTCTTTTAATAACTTAAGTTTGCCTCACTAATAAAGCAATAAGATTAAGACATCTCTGTAATAATAAACAATGATCATTATTTTTACTACATTTAATAAGCATCACTGAAACAGCAGAGACTATTCAGTTGCTTAAAACACAACTTAGGACTCAAGCATTCTCTGTACATTTTCATTTACTTATATTTGAGTAGTTTTTAAGATGGATCGTTTATACATACTCATCTGTATTTTCACTGGCACAATGGTGCTTAAAATGAGTACAGAATTTGTGTTCTCCTTTGACCTATGCTAAGGGCATGTATGCAGGTTCCAAAAACCGGGCTCAAAAATACACTCGGGGCTCCAACAGGTTCAGATCTGGGTTCTCTTCTCCATGTATAGCCGCTCATTAGGTTCCATCCCTCGCAAACACGGCTGATTATTGGTGAAGATACAAAACTATGGCTCTCTTCATTAAAATCCTTGGACATTAAACAGAATTCCTGAGTAATATCTATGAAAGACAATTCACCTAAATGTTTTCTGATTACAAGAGTATTTGGATAAAAGCATTTTTAGAATATATAAATGAGGGGTGACAGGGACAATCAGATTCATATCTGAAAATTATTTTAATGCATTTCCCCCAATTGTGTTTTTTAATTACAGGTGTCGTATTCTATTTATTGATCTAAAATGCTTCTTACTCAATTCACACAAAAAAAACATCTTTATGTTTTAACCTTCTATTTGTGACTGACAAGGTCATGGAGAGCTGTGATACTCACAGTTTTAGGGGCCACACTAATGCCATGGCTTTTCCCACATCGCCTTTTATCAGTTTATTTAACCTGGGACAGGATGAAGTAGACAGAGCAACAGAGAGAAGAAGAGAGAGGTGTTTGTGATGAGAGAGGGTAGTCTGTATAAACACAGTTTCAATGGCTTTTTTGCGCGGCCCAAACACATTCAGAGCGCCACACCCATTCACTTTATCCCCATGGAAACCAGATGAACTCTTGCACATTATCTCTACTACAAGTGCCAGATCTCCTCCTAAACCCTAAGCTTCCTGGTAGAGACCATTAAATCTGTATATAGTGAGGCACACACTTAAAATGTCAGAAACTCTGTTCTGAGACTATTTGTTCCTTCTCTAAACAGAGTTGAATAGAAAACTATTAAGTTAAATGTTTTGTTACATTGAGAAAGAACCAACAAAAACACTCTTGGGTGTTTTGTATAGTAAGATGAAAAACATTTATTGCATAGTTTTCAGTAAAAATGTGTATTTGTTTAGAGTTTTTGTACCCAGAGAAGGGCCAAATGCACTCAGCAAGAGTTAATTTAGTAAATTTTTCTAAATTAGGAGAGGGGAATCAGCATAGAGTGGCTCTATCTTAGTTTTGTAACTATTAAATGGGCAAATGCAATTACATTGTAGCTTGAAGATGAACTGAAAGAATTTTTCACCACAAGAGGTCTAAATTCTAATACAAGCAGGAAGCAATGTTCACATGACCAGTGGAGCAGGGCCAAGAACACCATCATATGTATGTGTGCATCATCTGTCAATGAATGGTGACATAGATTTAAACTAATCCAAACAAAAATCACAAAGATGATTAAATAAAGACAAGTCTTAAGGTGGTCTTGTTTTTCTGGAAAACCAGTAGCGTGGTTTATTGGAGATGCACTCTGATTGGTCAACCCTTAAAGTGAGATTTCCATGGTGGAGTATACACCACACATTATCTACTTACCCAAGAAATGGAACACGTGTAAAGCAAAAGCACTGGAATTTGTTTAATGACCTGATTCACATGCATCACTCTATTCACACTCTATTCTTGGAAAGCCATAGCTATGTAGAATAGCAGTAACCTTAAAAAATTATTATTTTCTCATTTGAGAAATTTTAACAGTTTGACATTTTCTTAATTTGACTGAGTGTAGCAAACCTTAGAGATTTAATAACTGAATGTTTTAACCATTAAAACGAGATGATGTAAACAGATTTTGGGTTCCCAAATATATGTTTATGGCTGAGATGGGGTCTGTTGACTTGTTCTTTCTAACACACAAGTATGCACTGCACAAAAAACCCATGTCTGCTTCCTTTTTATGACTTTATGCTGAAACCCCAGACACCCAAGTGTGCATAAATCTACTGACATTAAATCACTTGCTGACAACATCCCAGTGCATTTAGCAGGTGTGTGTACATCTCTCTCTCTGAGCATTACTTTTTTTATTTCACTTATCTTACTCACTAGGACACTCTCTTCCTGCTCGCTGACTCAGATTGTTCTCTTTTCTGGATTGCCAATAGTGATAAAGAAGCAGAGGTCTGAGGAGTATTGGATTACAGTACCCTTACTTAGTGTTGTGTGTATTTAAAGTCTTACTTCAGTTTTAATTTTCAGTTTCTTTTTTGTTGTTATAATATTTTGTCGAACTCATCCTATTTTTGTTTGGTCTATATTATAATACTAGATAAATCTGTTTGTAGTCCGTTACATTTTCCTAACCGTTGTTTTTCGTTTGTTAGTTTCTGTTTTGTCATTGTTTGTTTCTTGTTTGTTTGTTAGTTTTTTTTGTATATTTTTTATGCTGCGGAATTGGCTAGCACCTGCCTCAGTCAGCGAGGCTCCCAGGGACCTCATAGAGGAAACTCCTTTTTACTCTACCTGATCCTAACTAGGACTTTGTGAAGCTGCTTTGAAAGAAACTTCTAAACAAGTGCTATATAAAAACTTGATTGATTGATTGATTGATTGACTGATTGATTGATTCAAGACACACTGCTCCGCGATGAGTGTGGCCTAAACTGTCATACAGCCATTTAATGACAGATTTCTTAAAAGCTGATGTGACCAGCCTATTACCGTTCGCCAACTAATCTGATTCTCTCTTTTCAGAGTTTTTGCTAGTTTATACACTTACAGGCCTTGATTAAACAAAACTATATGTGCCATACTGTTTTTACTTGAAAAACACAGTAAATAAAACATTGTCAGATTTATCAACTCCTCCACACTTTTTCCCACGAAGGTTAACCTAATTAAAGAAGCCCTTTAATTCACCCTACTAATTGTGTTAATCTCCAAAAAACATTTCAGACTATAAATAAAAAAAATTGCTTTTCTGAAAGTTTTTCCTTGCTGTTTCCTATTGGCTTATCATTACCTGTAATGTTTTATTATAGATGTAGAATCTCAGAGTTGGATTCCCTGTTTCTTCCTGTTGTAAACACAGAGAGGAGGTCATGCTCCACCCCTTCGTGTTTACAAACCACACTCATTACCTCAGCAACACATCCGACAGCACAGTGTTTAATATGACATCTCGTTTCAGCTCCTCTTACTTCAACCCACTAGAGGAGAAATCCAGATGCATTTGATTGAACTTTTACAAGGTTTCCAAAGTGTTCCAGGACTCACATCCTTCTACAAATATGCCCTTCGTCTAACCCCGAATGCTTTCCAAATAAACTGACCTTTCTGTAACCTCCATTTCAGTCCTTCATGGCAATGAGCGTGATCCTTATTAGCGGAATATGCTAATGGTGCCCTGTGCTGGTATGAAGCTACTGAACCATGTTTATGCTGCTTGGAGGAGATGAAAAGAACAGACTCATGTAAAAACAGACTTTTATCTCCACACAACAGATAGGAGCGGACTGCAGAACAGGAGACTCAAGAGGCTCATGGTGGTCGAGTCTAGAAAGGGCTCACAGAGGAGAAAGGGAGTGATGGAGAATATGTTTACTCTGCATGCTCTCTCTGTTTATGTATCTTCTATCTTAATGAACAGTGCATTATTTCTCTCAGGAAGAGAATCTCGATGATGCTAAGGTCTTTTTTATGGTCTATAAACACACTTAAGTCTCTGAAGCTGCAGGCGGGCATGGGGGGCGCGGTGGACGCCGCTTGTACTCTGACACGGCTCTAACCTGCTTTAAATCTCAGGCTTTATAGTAAACATCTCTGGACATCTCTACAAGGCTTTCCACACACAATTTATTTTATTTACTTCTGTGTATTTCTGCCAGAGAGCCCCTTGAGATTTCACAAACCTATCTGGTAACCAAGGAGGGACCAAACAACAGCACTGAATCACTCTGAAGCTATTGTGCTGTTTTGCTTGGGAAAGGT
Source organism: Danionella dracula (assembly GCA_900490495.1). Lineage (NCBI taxonomy): Eukaryota > Metazoa > Chordata > Actinopteri > Cypriniformes > Danionidae > Danionella > Danionella dracula. The sequence continues at coordinate 8,074,086 of UELW01000433.1, read as the reverse complement.
CCAGTTTGGAAGGAGAGCCAAGGGTCTTGGAGTCCAACAGGGTTCAAGCAAGCTAATTTTTTTCAAATCTAAAAGAGGTGGAATTGAAAAAGTAAATCGCATACTGTGAATCAACACATTTTCTAGGCTTAAAGGGCAGTGTTTTTTCTTCCTTACAAAACATCAAATGGTGTAAAAAGAAGTGTTTTTCAGAGGCTAGAAAGTCTTGATGTAAGCGTCAAGGAATTATTTAAAGACGTCTTTCTTTGCTTTTGGTCAAACCAGGATTGCACCCAAACTAAATAAATCATAACTTCAAAACAATAATTTCAGCACAAAGAAGTTAACAAAGGGCTAAATCTACAAACATGTACTCAATATGAAATAGAACATTTTTTGAATAACCTTGTTCCAAAAACCAAGAAGGATTCTCCGATACCACCACAAACTCCACCATTCTATGACAATATCTGTCGTAATTGAATGTATAACTCTTGATTTGACACAATTACACAAATAGTTGAATGAAAAAATCTAACCATTCATTTGAGGAACTTTTTTTGTTCTTATTTAATTTCCAACTCTAATAATACAAAAAATTATCAGTTTGACAAACATGAAGACAAAATAGTAACCCTAACCTGCATCATTGTGGTGATATTGGAGCCATTGTCAGAATGTAAAATGAAAAGTAGTCCTCTTGAAGAAATATCTTGCTTAGAACTTAACATTGTGAATGATTGAAATATGTATATTAACATATATTTAAAGTGTAAAGACATGTGAGGCGAGCAGGCTTAAAGAAGCAAACGCTGAATTTAAACCACTTGCTCATCTTGTTTTCCTCAGATTTGGTAAATAAAATCTAAGCAAACTAAGAAAAAAGTGTTTATTTCATACTATTTGATAATCAAATATGATGATAATGCTTGTTAGAAAAGGTACTCAATTATGTGTATTTATCATTGGTGCTATAGCTAAAAATATTATACCTAAAAGTGTCAAGCTATATATTTAGCATATTTTAGTCCTGGATAAGGACAACCCATGACTGGTTGTCATCTTTTACAGTACAAGAGAATCTAAAAATTCCACAAATTGTGTTTTTTAAAATAAAACATTATAATAAATAAATACAATACAGGGATGTATGAAGACCTATGTTTAAACTGCATAGGTCTAGAAAACTAAATGTGTGAAAACATATATTTAAGTTCAAATGTTAAATTTTCAATTTTGCTGATGTATTATTGTTTAAAAATTAGAATTAGATAACTTATTTACAACCTTTTGTACAAATTGGCACTAATTTCAGGCTATATCATTAAACAAAAAATTCCATACAAAAATCATTACATTTACTCAGACTTCACAATGAAATCTCAATGTTGACTCAACTAACAATTATATTGCTCGGCTCTCAAATTTGTTAAGTGTTATATTTATATCCAAATTATACGTCCACTTATCTAACCCAATAACAACATAGTATTTTTTACATTTTTGCTGGAAGTTAGTATCTGAACAACAAAAAATCATACTGCGCTGTTCTTCTCCTCCAGTACGCATGATGACGCTGTGGGGAGTTTACGCACACTTTCTTTACTCATGCAGGAACTAAGACATCCTTAACAACGATCGCCGGTTGCCGTTTGGTTTACCTTTTGTTTACTTTTAGTATTTGTAAACGACTATTTTAATACACCTTTAACGTAAACGATTTATTTTTAATCCTCTCGAAAACGGAGTTGATGCTCCGGATCAGTTAAGTGAGTGAAAGTTTTATTACACCGTTGCCTGCTAATCATTTCTTGAAGGAAACTAAACGTGTTAGCACACGAAAGTCACCATCGCTAACGATATATAAATATGCGTTGTTGATTTCTTAATACAACTATTCGGTTTTTCTCTTGTAAAGTTATATTACAAACGTTGAAATGAATCGTTATTGTCTCGTTGTCTACGAGTCTTGCACTCCTGCAGAAAAGCAATGCTAAAGCCAAATATTTTTGCAAGCTCTGTATCAGAACCAGTGAAGTATTACTTTTATATCTTGTTCATTGTCGTCAAATTGTTTCATTGTTAATAGTTGAGACTTGCATGACACTAATAAAACGTTAATGCTGCCTTTTATAACATAATCATTCATGCTGCAAGCATGCACTCAGCCCTCGATTCAATTCCAAGATCCATTAAAAAAAAAGACACTGATTATTATTAGTGGTTGCATTTACTAGCTATCATTCTGGAAAGAAGGACTAATGCCACAATTGACACATTTCATTGTTCGACTATTGTTTAGAGATCATATGCCCCCATGAGATTATTTGATAAACCATCACTGAGCTTAACCATTTTTTACATAGTTTTTTTTTTCTTTTGCAGATTGTTTACGGTGACATGCAGCTCTAAAGAGCATTTCTGATGAGCTTAATCTAGGGTGGCTCAATGGAACCCAGTGACGATGTTGCGCTTGACATCATCATTACCAACGTTGTATCTGTCTTCAGAACCAGATGCCATCTAAACCTGCGAACTATAGGTCTGGAGGGGACGAATGTCATCTACAAACCTGAAATGGGAGTGAGTAGACATTCAGAGATTATTCATTATCGTTCAGAGCTTAGGAGAAGATTCTCACAAACACTCACACACATTAGTTACTAGAAAATGTAAAGCTCTCATTAAACATACTTTTTCCAAATGTAACGAATGCTAAATAAAAGGATACACTGTTTCTACAAAATTTAAAAGATGCTTAAAGCTTTTGAATTAACTTAAGTAACCAATATATCAATTGAAACAATTTATATCTATATATTTGTTTTTGCTCATAAAGACTTGATAGCAATCATTTAGCTGTACCCTTATTACACACCTTTTGTAACTTCTTACAAAAAATAATTTTTGGGCAAGACTGCATCTAAAATGTAGAAGTTATAAATATAGTGTTTATATCCCTCATTCTCTAAATTTATTTGACATTTATCTGATATCTTGTTAAAAAAAACACGATCGCATGCAAATGCAGTTCATATTTTACTGATTTAAATGCTTTTTAACAGAGCAACACTGTCAGAATTTGTATTTTATTTTAATCAAACTAGTGATCATGTTTAATCATATTTAATTCCCTTTTTTAAATTATTTTAATTAATAGCATATAAATATACATATAACATATGAGTGTAAGTTGTGACTGTTATTATTACTTTATCACTAACTGAACACAACCCCTTGAAGTAGCTTACACTACAATCTACAGTGCAGTGAACAACAAGTGTAAACTATTGAACACAAAGAAAATACAGTCATTGAATTGTTTTTTTTCCACGGTTGGAAATACTAGCTTGACTGTATGTTCAATCGCTGCAGCAACTAAAATGTAAAAAATCTATAGACATTTAGACTTTTCAGAGAGATTTTTTTTTCACTATGAACTCACTTGATCATCATTGATGGACATGGTTTCTACTAACTTAGGCATGCATTATTGATGCTTTTTTTGTATTATAGTAAAGTGATTAAAATCATGTGGCGTAAATGGAGGGTTCGTCAAAGATTCCTTAACATATGGCATGTTAACAGCATTAAACATGCTAATGTTTTACTTTAAGCGTTAAGATGAATGCACCTATTTACCATGTGAAATTCCAAGAACTAATATTGGTTGTTGCATAATTTAATTAAGAATATTCCAAATACAAATAAACTGAATAACAAATAACTAGTTTGTGACCCTACATGCTTTAAAACATTGCAGAATTTTGTTAATAAGAAATGAATCTCAGTTCTGTTGAATAATATGCCAATTTACTATGTAGACTAACAAATGTGAATTTTGTTGTAGTAATGTTTTTTATGAGTTGCACAACTCTTGTGAAGTTATGTCAGCCCTTGCATTAGACTGTCTGAATCAGCAATATAAAGTCATTATATGAGCAATCATTAACGGCTGTTATTGCTTCTCTTCTCTGAATTGTTTTCCAGAAAGTCCTGATGAAGCTGCGGAAGCCGCGCATCACTGCCTCTATATGGTCATCAGGGAAAATTATTTGCACTGGAGCGACAAGGTCTTGTGAAAGTTTCACCCTTCCAAAAAAAGTGCTTGAAAAAAGACTTCAGAGAGCCCTGATATAGTAGCAGGCCATGTTTGAGAAAATGAATGGGATTTTATTGATTGTTGAATTTCATTTGTGGTTTTTTTTATATTTAGTGAGGAGGAAGCAAAACTCGGAGCTCGGCGTTTGGCACGTTGTCTGCAGAAGATGGGATTCAAGGTGTTTAAAGCATGAAACATTTTTCTCTCAAACATTTGTTTCACATGACATCATTTAGTCATGATACTCAGGATGTGAACATTGAGATTTTCCGAGATTTACATGTGTTGAGCATTATTGAATATACTTTTATTGTTGTTTCGATTGAATCGTAGAGGAAACTGTCATTTTTATCTTTTATTATTTTTATTATTGGGATTTATTTATTTTTGACTTCCTGTTTGAAAATGAAATTCGAAGGATGACGTTTGTTGCACTGAGCTGTTGTTGATGATAAGCAGGACCTCTGTTATCCTTTGAGAAGATGCGGTGTGTTAATTTTTAATGACAATTAACACTTATTCTTCTAATACTGGGTGCTCAAAATCATGAAAAGTGAAAAATAGTGGCAAACACAAATTCTGGCGTGTTTTGATGGAGTCTCAGTTCTGTTGTTTTTAGAACACATTTACAGCTGTTGACTGAGAACTCTTAATAAATACATCTTATAATGGTGTTTTACCACCTGCAGGTGAGGTTCTCCGACTTTAAGGTCGTCAACGTCCTGGCTGTGTGCTCTCTGCCGTTTCAAATTCGTCTCATCGAGTTCACAAAGAATAACCGTCCCATTGCGAGGTAAGATCTACTTCATTTCTCCACTATGTATGTACTAGTTGACCCATACATTTTCATTATTTAATCACCAGATGGCTTGCATCACTTTTGGTTGTTATCGGTCTGTGTTATATTGGGTGAGCAATGCATTTGTATTGACAAAGTTAAGTAATGGATTTGAGAAAAAAGGTACTGTCCCCCAGTTCAGTCACAAAGTGCTCAAAAAAGACAGTAGGGTGTCTCTCAGCACTATCTGTGATTATATTTGAACATTAGTTTCAAATAAATTGATACAGCTCTAAAAGTTTGTGTAATAGTGCTATCTAGTGGTGAATGCCTAAATATGGAAGTGAGCAATCTCTCTGATGGATATGTATGCTTTGCTTTAACCTGAATAACAGTGCTTTTGTGTTTTTCAGCTACGAGCCTGAGCTCCATCCTGCTGCAACATATCGAATTAAAACCCTCAGGAGTACAGTGCAGGTGTTTTCTACAGGCAATATCACGGTTACAGGTAAACAAGATCACCTTTTGTCTTTTTGCTCCAGTAACCAGGGTTAAATGCTACTCTAGTGCCTGTACAGCTCAACTGAATACTACATTGAATTAAAATGCTTCTTCAATTAATCTGCCTTTTTAATGCGAGTCTCGGAGTAAATTTTGTTAGCACTTGGAAATTTTTTTTTTTTTTTTAACTGTAGGAATTTGTAAAAGTTGTTTCATTCAGACAGTTTGCACACATCTATTAAAGGCTGGGTATGTTGTTTCTAGGAACAAATGTAGACATTTGAAATGGCCAAAAACACCAAAAAGGTTTTGTCTTTTTGTTATAGATATATACCACATATTATACTTGAATACATATTAAACTAAATGATATAGTGCCTACTGTGGTAATGTAACAGCAGCAACATTACCTCACTCAGACAAATAAAAGGACCATTTATATGGATTTAAAATTCTTTTATGATATAAAATCTAACATAAAAATTGTCTTGTCATGCACGCGTCACATTGTGCATGGTGGGAACTCCATCTTTGGCTGTTTGTTTGATCCACTCTTCGATTGGAAAATTATAAAGCCCTTCTTCGATCTGAAGAGAATTTGGACTTCATTCATCATCTGTGAACACACAAATTGGAAGGAAATGGAGCACAACTTTAATTTGAGTCTAATCTCTAAAGGCTGACTTTAGACACAGAATGTCTGAATAGATTTTTAAATGGGGGTAAAACACTACTTTTTTCCCCATTTTAAAAAAGTGTGCTCCTTTGACTAGGAAAGTGGTCACACAGAACTAATGTTTTACTGAATTAAATCGTAGTGATTTAAAAGATATTTAAAAATATGAACTTGCAGTGTGCAAGATGGAAATATTGCAAGTGTGCTATGCATAAACATATTTAAATTAAAGACCCTATTTTGTTTTCTCCAGGACCAAATGTTCAGAGTGTGGCATCAGCTGTGGAGCATATTTACCCCCTGTTATTTGAGTGTCAAAAAACACCATCATAAACACAACTTCACAGAGGCGCAGGAGGGGAAAAGAAGCACCTTACCTTTGAATGTTTTAAGGCTTGTAACTGTTGTACTGTCCATGTGTCAAAGGCAGCTTCTGCAATTTCACGTCCAAGCAGGTCTGGGTCGTGTGTTTTAAGAGTCCGGCCTTTGACTTTTGTGTTCTGACCCAACCGTGATTAATGACGACTCTGGAAGTTCAGAAGAGGATTGTTGACATTGTGTAGTTTATGAACTCTGTTTAACTGTGTTTTAATGCATGGACACCACGGTTAATCTGGCAAGCAATGACATTTAAGGAATATGTTTTAATGGACAATTTTAGCTAAATTGATAGTTGTGGTGTCTAAAGTTCTTTTAATAATACCTTATGATGAAAAGGGCAAAACATTTCTTTAGCAGGTGATGTATATTTGGTGTATATGCTATGAACAACAATGCTCTGGATTGTTAAGAATTGATATGTTGCTATAATAAGTCAAACTTTTGTATTTTGTAATAAACATAATAACCATCAGCTTAATCTGTTAGTATTTCACGAGTCTGTTTACTTAATTATGTTTGAATCACTTATGTGTTCTATAACTATAACATCATTATATATTCCTTTGTGTAGTTCCAGAGTTATTGGGGTGACTATTTCAATGAAACTTCAACAAAACGCAACTAAATATCACCAATTATTAATATAAATATTTACATGTAATTACATTACCAAAGGCTTTTACCAAAACGTAATACCATATTCCACAAGATTGAAACCAATACATGCATATATCATTTCTTGTCACCTCTTTTAAACAAATAATATTTTTGACGTAGTTCAGATCTTGACAAAGAAACTTGAGTACTTGTACTGCCACTAAATGGGTCTTAAAGGTACTATTTAAAGGTGCAGTATGTAAGAATTAAGCTTACTACGTTACTCCTTTTAAACCATAAAGTAAATTATATTAAAATTGTTATTATGCATACGCTCATATATTTGCAAGAATTATATTTAGCGCTCTATTCATATCTCGTATCTCTGTGAATATTATAAATAAAATTGTCAACATTTTTTTTAGTTCCTTTCACATTAAGTGACGTATTCGGAATTGTTTCCGCGAAGCATGGAGACATCACTCATTTAAACGCTTCCTCCTCTAATAATAATATGATCCCAAATTAACGTATTTTATCTAAACGAGATACTGTATTTTACTGTATGAAGAGTACGAGTCTTTCAGACCTGCGTCCGTCAAACCCCTAACAGGTGGACGATGTCACGTGACACCAATCAACTAAAACGGCGGAAAGAAAGCAGACGGCGAAAAAATCTACTAAAAGCTCAATAGAATGGAAAATATTATTTTAAAATCTAAATTATCTCACAACCAAAACCACGTGCAACATAATTAAATTTAATTGTAATTATTAATTTGCAATAATCCATAATAAATTAAACTAAATCTACAATGTACATTCTGTTAATAAAATAAAAAAGAATACAATTATAAACTTAGTCAAATTAGTCATAAACGTTTGCAGAAATTGTAAAGGTTTTATGTAATTATAACATTTATTATATTATGGAAATTATTATAAATTCATACCAAATTTAAAAATAGCTTTCAATGAAAGAAACCACCCTTTCAAATGATGTCTTGTATGTTTCGTATCAATGAAAGTAAAATGTCAATTACATAATATAGTAACCATTAGAATTTATGCAAGTTGATTATATAACGCATCTGATGACAAGAAAATGGTTGAAAGTTTATTTTCTGGTAGTGCTTATCCCACAATACTGATATGTGACAGCAATGCACAACTAGTTTGAACTTGCCACGACAAGATTACAATCACGACTGCCGTTTCAAAAGATTCATGACAGTGTGTATTAAAAGCTCCATGCAAATACAAAGTACTTCCTAAAACGGATAAAAATATTCAGAATGGTAGATTTAACAGTGTGACAATAAGGCACTTTTCACATTGATTTTTCAGTCAGTCATTACTCATCAGTATTCTGTTCAGTGTATTTGTTGGTTGAAAGTTTCCTGGTCTGCTTATGAACTCCATTGCTCTCGTTCACTCTTCAGGTAAAAAGTCACAGAGTAGATAGAACTTTTTCCTCCTGAGAGGTTTGTGCTTTAGTTTTGTGTTTTCTTCTATGACACAGCATTCTGCTGTTCAGGTGATTCCTGCAAAACAGGACAGGTTTATTCATCACTTAGAAATAACTATTTACTCAAGCATGCAGTGTGGGGCAAGGGCCAGAAGACTTTAATACTGCTAGACAATATTTAACAGAATGGGATGTGTGTGTTGCAGGATGTAGACAGGACGTTTGTTGAGCCTCAGGTTTTGGAAACAATTGGAATGTAGCTTGAATTAAATTTGTATATTTGTATATTTATAGTTGCATGAATCAAATAAAATCTATTTCACTGATTTCAGTGGAAATTAGAGTAAAAACAGCAGTTTGGAAATTAATCTGATTGTTTTTCAGCTGCACAGGAAAAATCTTTGGCAAACAAACAAACCTGTATAAAGTTATTTTAAAAATGTTATACTTTGATGATTTTGTCTTTAAGGATAGGATTGTAGGAACACAGTAAGCTAAATGAGAGAAAGATTACGTCAAATTCAGTTCCCTCAGTCATGTTTCCTGCTCTCAGACCGCTATGCCAGCAAGTAGACCTAAAGAACATATTTACACTGGACTTGTTTCCTACAATGAACATGGTTGGCAAAGCTGAGCTGCAATATTAAATGCGTTTGCAAACCTTGATGAAGAATTCACCAGGTGTAAAAAATAACCAAATTAAATGAGGTTACTTTAGAAGAGGCAAAATGTATTTAACACATTTTATTTCTAATGACCTTCTATTTACTTCTTACCAACCACCAATCAAGTCCATTGCAAAGGTTTAACAAATGCTGTTAATTGAATCATCTTTGCTTTCCATTTGAAGACCACCAAAGAATATTGACTTTGTAAGTTTCTGGCTAGGAATGCAACCAATATTGTGATAAATATTCAAGACCTTACCTTTAATCAGGGGAGCTACTACTAGAAATTTTGGGGCCCCTTAAATTTTTTTTTTGGCCCCATGCTTCCTCGGACACATATATAAAATTAATCGTTGCTACTTTCAATATAAATGCTAAAATATCCCTGCTAAACACCATGTTTATTGTGAAAACTCTCGGTTTGATCTATAAACGAAGAGATATTGAGAAGAGTTCAGCTGGTCAGTTGTTGAACGTGATTTCACCTCACCAGTCTCTCAATTGTGCTTCAGAACAAGTTCCAGAGCCTCGATTACTGTGACGGGATTAATAAATGAGTAATAAATAATTAGAGGTATTCCTTACTCATGCATTTAATAATCAATCAAATCAAAGACTAAAAATAGCAGGTACTCCAAGTATGTAACACTGTAGAGACTGATGCATCATCCTTATGGTACCATTGTACTATTCCTTTTTTTGTTATTATTTTCAGTAAAATGCTAGATTTAAACAAATGAGTGTATTTATTGATAGGATTTTAGATGAAAGTGCAACATCTAATTGTTAGCATTTCATCCACTTGGAATTATAAGGTTCTATCTGACATTTATTTACATTATGTGATGTGTTTTGTAAAGCTATTTATATGTTTTGACTTTTTATTTAAATAACAAAAAGGGTAGATGAAATGCAAATTCTTTAAGCTCAATGTCTCAAAAACCCTCAATGCAGATAAAACCTTAAAATTCCAAGGGAACAATTTGAAATAGTGAAAACAAACATGCCAAACATGGACCAACAGTCCATTGATGGCTTCTCCTGATGGCCTACACGTTTATTATGTTCCATTTGAAAATTATCTTCCAGTTGAATGTGGAGTCTAACCACCCTTGTTCTCTGATTCACTTTAAAAATGCATTTAACCATGAAAATCTGCATTTATGAATTAGTGCTTACCACATCGATAAAAAGGCATCAACAGTGATTGTTTTAAAGGGGATAATTGAATTTGAAATGTGTGCATGGCTTTGTGAATTCACTTCATTGCAAGTTCCTTTGAGATCTGTTCCAGTGATCGTCCTTTCGTCTCTGGCACAAACACAATCACAAACACCACCAAGATGAAGCTCATCCCAGCATAAGAGAAAATGACGGACGGTAGGCCGATCCTCTCTGAAATACATTCAAGAGAATCATACAAAATATCATGGCTAAACAGAGTTAAAGCTTCCTTTTCTTTTCATCAGATTGATGATCCCAATCATCCCCTACCCCACACAACAATCAACCGGAATGTTTTCTGACATGACTATGCTTATTTTTGCTGTTACAATTACCATATATGTTTTTATACTGTTTCATATACTATACAAAGTTGTTATATATTGTTGTCATAATTTACGTGTTAACGCATAAGAATAATTCGAATTGTATAATGGCTAAAAAAATTACAGAGGTTTCAGTTATTCTGTTGTGGCGGACATATTTTAAATAGCGCATGAATAGGACATAATGACGATGAGAGTGCACGGAGGATAAACACTTTACAGCATGCGACACACATCGTGCTCACAGAGACCGCTGGGCTTCTGTGAGCAATGACAGCTACTGAAGCATCACAGAGCTTTTTTGTTTAAAGTGCATTCGTTCGGTCTAACTTGGTGTAAATCTAAGGAACGACAGTACACATAGATTTTTGGGCAACTAAAGCATACTGCATCCAATGCTCACAAGCAAACGGAACAGCTGAGCTCCGTCTCTTGTCTGTGTGTGTGTGTGTGTGTGTGTGTGTGTGTGTGTGTGCGCATGCATGCGTCCACTGTCAAGGTATGCTGCATAAAATAAAAATATGTTCAGAGTAGTATAAAACAATATTAAAAAGTTGAAGAAGTAATAAATATCGTGTTGAATAATGTAATGTAAGTGGTGTTGCCAGCCTTGTGCCACTTTTTTTGGAGTGAGCAGAGGATGATCAACCTATAGTTAAGTTCAAACATGGTTTTACCTCAGACTAAACGGAAGATCTAAACATGTATATATATAACTGATTGTGTCAAATATTTGTTGTTTCATCAGTGATGGTAAGATCATCAACTGGTACGGTCATTCACAATAAAATTGCACAAATAAAACCTTCAACACATTAAATAAAATATCAACACAACAAACACTTCTGTTTTTCATGTGGTTTCAGGCAGTTTAAAGTGTATAATGTGGGCTGCTGAACACTGGATGACCTTCTAATATTGCTTGATATCTTAAAAACTACTAAGGCATAAATTACCATTAAAATGGCACAGTGATGAATCTACCAGTGCAAATAATTTATATGAAATTTAGAGCTGGATCGGGGGATAGCTTCAGCAAGGTGTTTTTCATTCCATCTCTGGGTACATCGCCACAGCTGATAAATGAATTTTTAACGACTGCCTCCAAATACACAATTATTTTTCAATTTAGACTTTAAATTTGCATTCAGTAGGAACTTTAGCTACAAGACTAAATATAAATGATAATAGGTATAATGATATCTATTAAACACCAAGTTCTTTTATAATATGCCATACAATGATTCCATCATTGCAAAGTCCAAAATGCTTGACGTAATGTTGGTCCGGAAACATGTTGGGTTAAATTCCCAAATTGTTGACCTATGTTTTTTCCAGAAAAGTAACTTGTATGCATATTTTTTTAACTTGTTAGTTAATGATTGCTAGCTAGCTTAACCATGATGCTTGAACAGCAGAAAGTGAAACATAAAAAAAGTGAATAAAGTAAATAAAATTTTAGATGACAAATCATTGTCATAAGTAATAAGTATTGTTTGGTGCTTATTCAAAACCAGCTGTACTCTTTTAATCATATATTTCCTAGTATATATACATAGATGTATCACTCTTTATTGTTTTTGAGGGTTTATGTTTAAATTAGAGAAGAAATGATAAACATCTACTGCAAAAAACGTCAAAGAAACCTTTCAAGAAACCAAGAAAAGCCACACAGAGTACATTTAGAAAGAAAAAAAGATTTGTTCATACTGTATATAGGATGCAACTGCCAATAAACCGCAGATTTTATTATGAGATATTCTCACATTTAATATGAATCAGCTTTATTGCTGTGTGTATGTTTGTGTGTGTGTGTGCGTGCACGCGCACACAAGGAATTTCCTGTGCTACAATGGAGCAAACAACATAAGTGCAATACAAACCACATAAGAACAGATGCTACTCGGATTAATATTGTTCATTGGGGGATATTTTTCTCTGCATGTGTCCGCATTCTGGTTTTCCCAAAACAATAAAAAAACCCATCACACCTATACAAATGCGATATTGCTATCACCCTCAGGGTGGGTTTTCCCAAATTACGATCAAAAGTCTGCGGTTATCAACATTCTTTGCTTTAGGGAAGAAAATGGTTTCCAATAAAAACCTATTTTAAATGTTGACTGTGTAAAGCCTCATACTGTAGAGATAAAGTAACAAAAGTCATAATCCACTGACCCCGTTCTGCTTGTCTAAAACAGTCACAATCTTCCTAGTTTTATTGAATGCCCTTCAGAAGCTAGACACAGATAAACTGTCCCCAGCAATAAAACTGGCTTCTGATGCTCTCTAAATCTTGTTTCTGTACAGAATAGCTCTCTGAGAGAATGCATGTTACCTGTCAGGGTAAGGAAGGTCATCGATATCAGCAAGTTTGTGGCCCAGTTGAAGGCAGAGATGACAGACACAGCCTTTCCCCGAATTCCAGTGGGAAAGACTGCACTTAAAACCACATGCACCACTGAAAGAGAGTTGAAAACAACTTTTTAATACAATGCTCACCAACAAAATGAACCCCGCAGAAATATTATCTATACCCACTAATGGATCTGAATTTGGGCCCAATGGGTGACAAGCAAGGCTTCACACAGGGTCAAATGTAATATGTTTCAGGGTATATATATATTATCCTTCACTCGCCGAGGGGCATCACTAACCTTTCTGAAGTCAAACTTACATTAAAGAGGAAGATGGCGAGTTATTTAAATTGGATAATTATTTTTGAGTCAAAGGATTTATCTTTCAGGTAATATTGAACAGAAGACAGGAAGCTGTTTTAAAAGTTTTCAGATACACTAAAAACTGTAAATTGAATGAATTTGTTTAATTGACTACAAAGATCATCAATTAATATTTTTCCAAATTAAAGCTTCACTTAATAAAAAAATAGGTGAAAGTTTCACTTCAAGTTAATTGGTGTGTGTTTGTGTGTGCGTGCATTGGTGAGTATTTTTGAAAATAGGAATTTTTTGTTAAATGAGGGATGGAGACTCATTGAAGAAAAATTGTATTCATAATTATATTGTGTACAGAACATAAATCTAGCCACTTTAGTCAAATGGGGTATTTGCAGTCATTTATCATGGATGGAAAACGTAAAATAACCACAAGACGTTCTAAATGTTTTAAGGAATATTTTTGATGGGAAAAATTGTGGATTTGAACCCCCATATTTCCCTGGAATGTTCTTGAATCAATTGTATTCTTCATATTCTCCCTTTATATTTTTATTGGTTTTCACAGCTTTTTATAACCACACCAAAACTCTTAATAGAGTTGAGAGTGAGTAACCTTCCAGTTTCCAGTGATTCTTCCAGTTTCCACAGCGTGAGCACTAAGATAACTTACAGCACAGCCTATTTAATAATGGGTACATCAATTAACCGTAAAGTAAAACTTTAAGTAAAGTAAAATTGGGTAAATTAAATAACCGTTTGTGTTTATTGCACAGCTGTGGAAGGATTTAACTCTTACTTGGTCCTAAGCTGATGGAGAATCCAGCAACATACACCAGCAGGCTGACCAGAGAGATCCATTTCAGTGAGGGAGACACCTCCCGAGGAGCATTTTTGGATTCGTTTTCTGAACCCTCGCTCACCTCCATAAATGAAGTCCTATTAGTGTAGTTTAATATCCAGGGGTTCTTAGTGTCACTGGTGCTGTTGAATGATGCATTGGTTTCATGCATGTTCTCATTAAAGGCGTACTGGTATAAAACTAATGGAGTGTTTGTCTCTACATTTTCTGTCTCAAACAAAGTGGCGTTTGCTCTATTCCCTGGGCCTCTGCATAGGCTGGAAACATGTGTGCGACTTTGCATGGTAACGGCCCCCAGTGTTGCTGAGGCCAAAGTCATGACAACGGCTCCAACACACAGAAGCGCTTTCGGTCCCACTTTGTCCACTAGAAAGATGGCAGGAATAGTTCCACCGACTTTAACCACTCCAAACCCTGTAGATGCAAGAGTGGCGGCTTCGTTCCCATGAAAGCCTACACTGCTGAGAACAGTTGAGGCGTATGCTAAGATGTTGGGTTGTCCTGTTGCCTGCTGCAAGAAAACCAGCGCTACACCGACGAGAATCCTCTGAAGCATATTGTCCTGTGATTGAAAGAGGTCAAAAAAGCCATGGAGGCGCTCTGCGCTCATGGCCAATCGGATTGCACGGAGCTCATCGTCCACTGACTCCACGCCTTTAATGCCTGCACGAAGTCGCAGGAGAGTTGAGTGAGCTTCCTTCTCCCGCTGCTGGGCGAGCAAAAAGCGTGGACTCTGAGGTAAAAGTGGCATGATCCCAGCTTGAAGCAAAGCAGGGAGCAGCACGCCCCCAAATGTGAATCTCCATCCATCCGGGACCCCAGCGAACGCCCAACTCAGTCCAAAACCCAGCAGCATTCCTAGAACTACCATCAACTCATAAACACACACACACCTCCCGCGCCAGGCGGCGGGTGCCACTTCTGCTGCATACAGACAGGACGCTGTGCCAGACAGCGCCACCGCCATACCAACCAACATTCGCCCGATTATCAGAGTCCAAAACGACACCACACACACACTCAGAAGAGTTCCTAACACACATAAAAGTGCAGTGAGGATGATGGAGAAGCGTCGTCCGTAACGGTCCAGGATGATTCCACCACCGAGAGAAAGCAGGAAGGCTCCAAACAGAAGAGAGCCAACTACCTGCTCTTGCTGCGGACAGGAGAGAGATAAAACCTCCCGGAGCTGCAGCAAAGCTCCTGATATCAGACTCATCTCGTAACCCATCATCAAACCGCTCAGACAGGCCACGGAGACAGAGGACAACACCAGTGCAGCACCACCACCTACATAAGTAAAAACAGAGAGCAGAGTTTTGATGTTTTGTATCCTTTATTCTTGTTATTCAAACACAATTAATATGTCAATACCTTTCAGCAGCTTATACATTAAGATTACACTATATGTTGTTGCTCAGTTGTGATAAAAGTTAAAGGGTCATGAACTAGATTTTTTTGTTATATGCACTTCATACTTCATGGGGCAAAAACAACTGAATTGAAAATCTCCATAATTTCATTAAATGTTGCTCTCAGAGAGCCAGTGACTAAACTTCACTAAACACAAATCAAAATTCTAAGCCACAGCTTATGGTCCTGCTTATAGCTACCTCATTACTTCACAAACCTTGATCATTTGCCAACCTAACTGTGTGTTCCCACCAAGACCGAAAGTTGCGTGGTTTGTGAATGATTTACATGTCAAGTCAATGGGAAGATGGAATCTTGTATCCATGTTAGGAAAGTGGTGCATCTGTGGTGCAGGAATAATGCAGAATTTGTGTTTTTATTAATTATTGAACTTGGCGGATATTCACAGCAGCGCAAACTAATCAAGAGCTTCCTACAGTAGTTACATGAGGCAAAAAATGAAAACAAACATGGTGAATTTGTTGTGCCCATTCAGTGATATTCTACATGCAATGGTCGTATAACTTTGTTTGCTATTGAAGGACGATGAAACCAATAAAACATCCTAATTTTAAGTTTTCTTTGAAAAAAATGAGTCTTAAAGAGAAAAAGAGAATGACTGTTCCAGGTTCATTACGAGGGCTTACTGTCAAATCTAGACGATTCAACATATCGCTCTAATGTAGTGTGACTGCTAGGCATCAAACCTTTCCTTTCACTCATTCTCCACTAGATACACTAATTTTAGCTACTTTTGTTTTTTAGAGAATTATTGGAGATGTCAGACTTGGAGTTCATACTATGCTATGTGTTTTTCCCATTCTCTCAACCTGACACCACTCTCCCTTATTATTCAATCAGATATAAGGGACTTTAGCTAAAAAAATAAATCATTTCTGCTGAAAATAGCCTTTTTGTTGTTGCTGTTTAAAAATGCTGACACGTTATACATGGTGAATGTTCTACAAGCTGTTTATCCCATATTAATCTGTTACCATCAACCTAGACTTTATCAATTACGGCTTTATTTAACGGAACTGTTCTCAATGCAACAGTAAGCAACAAAAAAAGACAAAACATGTAGATTTTATAACTTGTAAAAGTAATTTAAAGGTACACTCTCATCACACCCAATATTTGACTATTTTGTTACTTATTTAAATTGAAAGTTCTTACCAAATCTTGCTGCAAGGCTTTTCTCTAGATCCACGTGTGTATCTGGACTCTGCAGAGGAGCTTGGCAATGGGGTCCTGAAGTCATTTTTATTGACTCTTCAGGTGCATCCATGTTCTTCAAGGGTCTTGGCGCAACTAGGAGGTAGACAGTGAACTAAAATAAACATACACAATTCTTAGAACTCTTTCCCAATCAAGCATTTATAAACAGCTATAACACCTACTTATTTAGTAGTGTTTGTTAAAAGATGTATTACAATATATCTGTCTATTTCCCCCAGTTACACTAACATTAAAACACATAAATAAGTACTTATAAATCTACCAAACGTATTCAGCTAATATAAACTCAACCCGAAATAGACGGAAACATAGAACAGAAGAACTATTATCAAAAACCTGTGTTTTATGCTGTAAGGACATGTGAAGTTATCAGCATGTCCCAATCACTGACCATCTTAAATTGCTCAGTTCTCACCTCGCAGATCAGATGTCAGAACTACAAAACTCATTCAGGTATGTTCAACCTCCCCGTTACCTCTTTACAGTGGAGAATGTTGTCTATGAAATCATCTTTCTTCTCGGGTCTTCATAACTTCTCCGTCCTTGTGTCTGTGCACGTTTCTTGTTTTGGAAGGAACTATAGCTGTGAACCCGCCCACATGAACCAACGCTAACCAGACTCAAAGTGTCAAGTAAGCAGAAGAGCTCGAAGAACAACGCGGAACTAACCTCTCACTAAACTAAAGAGTTCCTCTACCGCCCTTGGAAAGACATTGTTTAATATCATAACCTGTTAATATAGACAAGTGTACATTTCTTGTCCTCCAAAATACACGCTTTGCAGCTGTTGCAATTTCGACTCGTTTGATTCTTTGTTTACTTTGAATCGAATCTTTGAGTCACTTAAACGATTCACTTATAGTGAGCCATCTGATTATGTAATGTAACCCATGTTTTAATATTGTTCTTTACTCACTATTTTGAGTAATAACGTTGACCAGACATCATGTTTAATACAGTTCAGAGGTAAAAGGTCCATCATCATTTACACTTGGGCTATGAAAACTTGCGTTTTCAAAAGGAAGTATGTCCTCTAAAAAATATGCAAACATTTATACGTTTCTCATTGTATTTAATACAACTATATTGAAATGCAACTTTTGAAACGGGATTGGTTTTTTGTGTGACAGTTGTGAATTCTAAAGCGCTTTCTGATAATTTAGTGCCACCTAGCTGCCATTGCTGCAATGACAACAATTCCTGATCCAGAGGTGGTTGCGTCCGAATTTGACGACATAGACTACATACGAAACATTGTCAAGTTTACATGATGCATTTTAAACATTATGACTAGACTGAACATTTAAGTGAAGTTTTAGAAAAAAAAATAATAATAAAAAAAAACTTGTTAAAAACCTGTTTGGGGGTGTCAATTATGATAAGCCGTTTTTTTTTTTCATTTAATCATGTTAATTGAATAACTTTAACATTTGTATTCTGACGAATGATAATTATATTTAACTAGTCATAAAGCGAGTTAGTACTAGAAGGAAAGAGAGTGTGAGATCTCTAAATGTATTTTTATTGAAGAGCATTGAGGCTCTCCATATTGCCAGTAACTTTTTTTTTAAGATAACGACTTATAATGAACAAGGTATTAGGACAGAAAGTGTAAAACATACATCTTGAAGTGTATGGAGATCCTGGATTACTGTAAGATCCGTCTTTTGGTTATCAACAATCTTTTAGTAAATCCAATTTACAATGATGCTCGATCAAGATGAGTCAGAAGTAAGAGATGTGCTCATCAACAGTGGTGGGAGATGCTTTTACATCCCAAACCGATAACACGTCTTAACCAAACTGGCTTGAAACAAGCTCAGACTTTTCATTCTTCCCTTTACCCTGCAGAACAACACACCTGATTCCACTAATTTAGCAACTCTTGGTTTGTTTGAAGCTACCCTTGAGTCTCCTAAAACAGGATTGAAATGGTCTTTGATACCTCTGCCCTAAAAACATCTGCTTTGTAGCATGAATAAGAGCAGTGTCAGTATGAATCAATATAAAATATGAAGGATGTTGCATCCTTATTGTCACCCATAGGCTCCAGAAGACATATTTTGAAGTTAAAGTTGGTAGAGCTTAATGTATTGGCAGTTATTGGATGATAGGGATATAATACATCTAAAAATGGCTGAGATGACAAAATAAGACCAACCCAACAGACAGAGTGCTGCTCTGTGCTCTGTGTTATGTATTTTTAAATCTTCAATAAAGCATTTAATAAAAAATAGCTCAAATTAAGTAAAAACCTACTGTGGTACATTTAATATGGTGCAAAGATTTATAATTTTATGCAATTTGTCATGCTTCATTTGGATCAGCTCCCTTAAGACCAGCCTCGAGCTAGAGTAGTATGCATACTAGAATAGTGTTGCAACTAAAACATGCTGTGCCGAAGCCCCCCAGAACCAAAGTTGGTGACCACTGATGTAGGAGAAATGTAGTACATTTGGGACAGATCATAAATCAAAAAGTGTAACTACACATGATTGATGATAAATTGCTGATATCGTGAAGACAAATTAAAATGTATATGCTATTTTGACATTATAGTGCACCCATTTAAAGTCATAGACTATGACCATAGGTGAAATATTCATTGAGATGTGCACTATATGTGAAATAGTGCAACTTCACTGTTTAAAGCCAACATTAGGGGTCACCACTGTACAACACATCTCTGATTATATTTTTAAAATCTTGTTGCAACCTAACCCACCTTCACAGTCTTAAAATAAAATGCTTCTAAGCATTAAACAAATATTTAACATGTGTAATTTGGGCTGTTGGCATTAACAACTCATCCATGTGGGATAGAATTTATAAAAAAAAAGTTTCTGCCTCTCAGTGAAATGTTCTTCAACAAACCTTAAATCCTTCTCCCAAACCATATCTCTATCTTATTTTCTGGGATGGCAAAGATCTGGACAGCTTAGCTTTAACCTTCATGAAACACACCTACAACACCTACATAAATAATTAAAGAATCAAAAAATTTTTATTTTGTGCATATTAAAAAAAAGTTAAATCAAGACATTATCAGAACTTCCTGTTATCCATTAGTAGTCCCATAATCCCAAACATATTTTTAGAGATTGACTATAATTTCACTAATCTACAAGAAAAACCGATGGTGCATTGTTTTGAATACATTTTCTACATTTTTATGTTTCACAGCAGTGTCGTCCTACTTCGAGGAAAAACTTTGTTAACTATTCTGTGTTTAATGCATAGGATTTCTCAGAATTTCTTTTATTGAGTGCTCAGGTTTACTTTTAACAGTCTTGGAGACATGTTGCTAATGCATGACCCAGTTTAAAGCCTCAAGACAAAGTTTCAGGTGAAGTTACCCAGACCATGACTCAGCTCTCAGAAGAGCACTTCCAGGAGCAGCAGTTAAGACTAGCAAACATCATCAGCTGACAGAGAAACCACATTTATGGCTGGTTAGGAGTTCAATGTCTGGAGCTGGCGTGAGTAATGACCTGAGACAAAAAAGGACGCACGTCACTGTACTAAGAGACCTTTGACCTGCCACTGAGGTTTTCAAAGCACACAATGTTTGCTTTATTCTATAAATTTATATGAGCCAAAGTTTTAAGAGCTTGCATTCAATTAAAAACAGATACGTCTTCAGGGAAAATAATCATTCAGTTTTTATTGCGAACCAAACAAGGTCACATGATTCTCATTGTACAGTACATTTATAGTTACATAGAAGCATACCTTTTAAAGTCTTTGTTCCATATACATTAATCTTAAAATATACAAACTATCTTAAATAACCATATACAGTCTTGTCAAATGGAATGTGATGTTCATTTCAGAGCTGAGAAGACTAAGGTGTTTCAGAGCTGCAGCATCTGATTCCTTGGTCCAGCTGCAGATCGAAACACATTAGCAGCACATCTTTCTAGCACCTTCCAATAAAGACAAAAAAAAAAAAGAAAACGAAGTGGCTTTAGATCTGATGAATAAATGTGCAACATTGATCCCAGAGCAATAACTGAAGGATCACAATAACATCAGATGCTTGATATGTTAGTGGTTTTAGCGTCACTCTGACTGCGATTCTTACACAGGATTTCAAATAAACAAACATTCGAGAAGTGGTGTTAAACTGAAGGCACATACACACATACAGTTAGTTCATCCGAAACAATGGTGTCTACTATTCAACAACACAACAAATTTCTGCCAGCATCAGTCTTTCTCAGTCAGTCACAACCTGGGATCAATCGGAGGAGATATCGTGCTCTTGTATGCAGACAATGAAGTTTAAGAGTCTCTTTTTAGTGTGTAAAACATAAGCCTTTTAATAAAGGCCTTTCAAGCTGCCGTACGCCATGTGCAAACGCCTCCACCACGAGGCAGGGAAATGAGACGGGCTTTCTTCCTCATAGTGATGCACTAAAGGTGGGATTCCATGGGATAGTGTTTCCATGGTAATAAGCTACAAGTCTATGGTGTAGAATCTGTGTGGTTTGGCTACAGGTAGGAGTCCATGGCTGGGGCATAAGAGAAGCCTAAGAATGCCTCTGCCTCGCTGATGCTGGCAGTGACCAGAGCACTGTCCGGAGAACAGCCGATTGAGTTCGGCACCGGCTCGTCTGTGAACTCCGGGTCAAAGTGCCTTAAGTCATTAGGTCCCGTCTGAAAGAAAAACCAATCAAAGGAGCATTGATTAGAGGCTGCAATGTTTGCAAAGCTTGATTTCAGCTGTGTGTCTGTAATCACTTCAGGATGATTAGATCAGGTTAACGTTCAAAGCCTCAAAATCAAGAAGTGGAACGTACCACGTTAGGATTGAAGGGAGGGGTCAGCTTCTTGGCGTTCAGATCGTCCCAGTTTATGGGGGAGAAAAACATGTGGTTCTTGATTTCTGTCTACAAAAGGAATCAAGATACAATTATTAGAGACAACACAAACAACTACTTAGCATAGATATTTTAACACTTTTCTGATATCTAAACATCATGCAATGCTTTAGCTGTGGCAGGCAATCCTTTCAAGCAAAGGGAGAACTTGCAAACTACAACCAGGATTTGCACTCAACAGGAGGAGACTTTGAGCTCTAACGAATGCCCAATCAAGCAACCCATTATAAGATACAGTTTGAATTTTTTTTAACATAAATAAATCAAATTAAACGCTACTTTGAACTAAGAAAGGGCAGCTTCATAGTTGAAGGTTGCTGGTTCAAGTCCAAACTGTGACCACCTTGAGTGAATTTTGCATGACCTCAGGGCTCTCTCGTTTCCTTCCACTATTAAAACTTGGTTTTGTATGGCTTTCTCTGTGCTTGCATAGGTTGCCCACCACAGTCCAAAATATATGCTACAGGTAAATTAAACTCCCTAAAATACCTCAGGAGATAATGGTAAGTAAATATATCCCAGCTATAAATGTATAACCTTTTAGTCTATGTTTAGTCTGTAAACTAGAGAGCTAAAACCTTGTGAACTACAACTTGTACTAACTGCGTAAAGTATTTTACGAGAGCACACTGAAATTAACCATAGATATATTCAATATCTGACTGATAGAGTAGGCTGATGGCTTATATAGGAAGGACAATAAGGTTAACTTATGATGAAGTTAGTATCTACTTAGTAATTAAAATTAAAGCAATGTGAGATTTGTTTTTGCAGACCCCTGTGACCCCTAACTAGATTAAATAAATGGCTATAGAAGACAGTCAAGTGGGTTTTTAAATACATGAACAATTACAGGAACAAATCTTACAAAGTCATCAGTGTAGCCGAGTCTCTTGGTGCGGTCCTTCTGCAGCAAACCCTCCAGCAGGTGTCGTGCAGCATTGGAGATGTTGGGTTTGAGCTGGAGGGGCTTGTTCAAAATGTTGTCGTACATCTCTGCTGTGTTACGGCTGTAGAAAGGAGGCTGAGGAAAAGATGTAAAAATCAGTCAACAGTACTCTACAAACTAATCCGCTTCACACTGGATAGCTGGCAAAATGAAGATAATTTTCTGGAATTACTCACCAGGCCGTATAGCATTTCATACAACACTGCTCCCAAACACCACCAGTCTACGGTCCGATCGTAGGGCTGCTTGTGTAACACTTCCGGTGCCAAATACTGCGGGGAACAAAAGTAACCATCAAGGACCATTCCCTTACTGACTCTTGAGTAAAAGCAACTGATGTCTAGAAACAATCTTTTACCTCTGGTGTCCCACAAAAGGTTGAGGTGGTTCCATTGGGCTCAATGTTCTCTTTGCAAAGTCCAAAGTCTGTCAGGATGATGTGGCCTTGGGAATCTAGAAGTATGTTCTCAGGCTTCAAATCCCTGTATACGATGTTCAGAGAATGTAGGTATCCCAGAGCGCTACCGATCTCGGCTGCATAGAAGCGGGCACGTGGCTCCAGAAAGCACCGCTCCCTTTGCAAGTGATAAAACAGCTATGGGGGAACACACAGAGAGGAGACAGATTAGACAGTGAGTTCCATCAAAGACTCTGAAATCCTGAACAATGGCGGGAAATGAGATAGCAGCCCCTCCCCCTCCTGGTCCTTCATAGATGGCTGTGGAGTTCGAATGTAGCTGCTAAATCTAGCTCTTGCAACTCAGAAACTTTCCCTCCCAGTCATTTCCTGACGAGAGTTTCCTAGCCTTCTCTGCTTCTCATGACAGGATTTCCTTTCCTGTCTGGATTTACCTCTCTGTCTCCATCCACATCTATTTTCTGTCACTCATCGGTCGGCATTGTTTAACCCCAAACTTTTTAAAACACGCACCTCTCCGCCATTGATGTAGTCCAGGACGAAGTAGAGTTTGTCCGCAGTCTGAAAGGAGTAATGTAGGCCCACCAGGAAAGGATGCTTGATGTTCTTCAGTAACACGTTACGCTCTGACATGATGTGTTTCTCCTGTGGTCCGAAGTAAATGGTCAGTTCATGCCAGATAATCACGGTTTTGAAAGTAATATACAAACTGTATTTTTTGCATTATCACATACCTCTTTTTTCTTCAAGATAGCTTTCTTTTGCAGCACCTTCACAGCATAAAACTTTTCATCGCTCCGATGGAGAGCCAGAAGAACCTTGCCGAAGCTGCCTTTACCGATGACTTTAAGAAAGTCAAAGTCTGAGGGTTTGGCGGTGGGGTTGGAAGAAGGGCCGAGGTTTATCTGCTGCGAGGGACTTGGCTGAAGAGTAAAGAGGTACAATTAGACAACATCGTTTGTACAGGATTTAAAAAGCCCCAAAAACAAAATAACCACATGCAGGCTTACCGGAGGGGATGGGTTGCTGTTCATGAGCTCCACATCTTGGGGTGGTGCCAGGTTCAAGATGGACTGAACCTCAGGACTGCAGGAAAAGCAGACCAGAGGTGCTAAGTAACTCAACTTTAGGGATGCTAATGTACCTTTCAACACAGATCTTGTAAAAAGAACTTCACATAATGAAACACAAGCTTTTGAAACAAAGAAATTAAAAAGCTTTAAATTTATATAAAACAATACAACTAGTAAAATGTTAGAAGCAAGGCGATCTAAAACTAGCATTTGGTAAAAAAAAAAGCATTACAAGTTGGAGAGGGAGACAAATTTAGTTACCTCAACAAAATTATACTACACATTTCATTATGAATATATGTCAACCATTTAATAAGAGAAGAAACACCTCCAGCAAGCATGCACATGCAAGCATGTTACAC
Organism: Danionella dracula; assembly: GCA_900490495.1. Classification (NCBI taxonomy): domain Eukaryota; kingdom Metazoa; phylum Chordata; class Actinopteri; order Cypriniformes; family Danionidae; genus Danionella; species Danionella dracula. Next base: position 8,049,512 of record UELW01000433.1, on the reverse strand, counting down.
ATATTTTTAAGTTCTATGTTAGCAGAATATCCCTGGAGAAAACCCCCTTTTACAGTGAAGTTCTTTTTTGCTATTCACAGCCATCAAAATATTCTATAAAAAAAAACATCTTATGTATATGTTGTTAAAAGAAACTTACTGTTTGCACGCATAAGAGTTAGTGGAAAGTTTCTGGATGAAGTCGTTGAGCCCCATCTTCCTCTGTTTCATAAACGCTGCAGACAAAAGAGAAAGCACAAAAAAGGAACATGAGCAAAACAGCAAAATCACTTAAAATTCTTCCCTTTAGGTGCAACACTTGGCTTGGTTCCTCAACAAAACAAAGCCTACCGCTCAGATTAGCCACAAGTCCTCTTGTTTTAGAGTAGGTCAAGTCTGAGGCTGGAACACTCGTCTCCGTTTGGATTGTCATAGCTGTAGCTTTCCACTCTGGGCCCAAGACCAAACCAGCACAAAAGCGCCTCTCAACTGAACTCCTCACACTACTTCCAGCTATTTAAAAGACTGGAGGAGGAGGCTATGGGTAACTTTTCCACTAAGGGGTGTGGCCTGCGGTGTTGTTTATGCAAGTGGGGGTTGTTCCAACGCAAGTCTATGATAGCGGGGGGTGTGGCCTCCTGTGTATGTTCCACAAACAGACTCAGGAGTCATCTGTGACGTCTGTGAGAGGCCAGCTGTGAGAGGAGAGTACATAGTCTCTTCACGCCTCTAAAATCTGATGCTATGCTTCATACAGCTGAAAACTAGATCTTACCAGATCCAGTTCAGCTAAGTACTAGGCCTGCATGTTCTCTTTGGAGGAATGCTCAAAACCGGTGAAAACTAGAAATGAGGATTGCACAGCTTCTTTCAAAAACAAACTTAAGAGCCTTGGACTGACTGTCTGAAAGTATTCCTAGTCTTGTTCATATAAGCCCCACTTACAGTAAACAGTCTGGCTTGCGTAACAGCAACAAGAGATAAAGAAGAAAGTGAACGGGTTTCCAGAATCCACTGAGATCCAGATGAGCGGCTAACAGACAGAACAGAGCCTTGATGGTAGTAGACTATATGGTTTGTATGGTACGAGACAGAGAAGCAAGAGACAAAAGAAATGGGACTCAAGCCAAGATTTAGCACTTGCTGGAAAAGTACTGACTGAATGAATCCTTCCTTTACCTCAGAGTTTTGAGTGAATGGCAATATCACTCTTGTTTTTTTCAAACCCAACGAATTGACCCACAAAGCGATTTTTTTTTAAACCCAACGAATCGAAAATCCTCACATTTTAATAAAACTTTATGAACTTAAACTAGCTTTGTTTTGATAATAAAAATACTTATCCTGATATTTTATAATGTTTTAAGCACCGTTTAAACCAGAGTCAAAGCTAATTTCTTAAGCACCCTTAACTTCTGATATAGTTATAGTTCTATTATTAATATTTTTTTAACTCCTCTGCTTATCATACACCTTATTCTAATTATTTTTACCTTTAGCAATTTTCTTATACAATCTGTGTTTACTGTTCAATGTTATTGTGTCATTTAATGTAAAGTGTAATTTAATGTACCAACACTGGAGAGTACCCCTGTACCAAAGCAAATTACTGATACATATGATCACCAAAAACATATTGATCAAGAATATTTACAAAAATTTTTTGTGAACATGCACGAAATACTTTATTTTTTGTTAATGTTCCTTCAACATCAACGGTACAGGAAAAGTTTTAGAATTTGATGTTGATTCATTTGAACAGAATAATTTTCTCAACCTACAAAGTATACATTTATTGACTTTTATGCTGGTGAATAAAGAAATAAAGTAATTTTTAAAACAATAACAATGAAATTATAAAACATGATAAGCTGGTTTGAAAAGAAAGCAGAGAAAAGAAAAAAAATGTATTCAGTTAGAAATGAACTTTTTAAATAATCAAACTTTATGAAAAATATAGTGAACCCTTTATTATGTAAATGAGTTATAAAAATACTTTTTATAAACATCATTTAGTACACAATAACTACCTATTAACACCAGCGTCCTCTCCCTGTATTGTGAAATTGCTTAATGCGTTTTGAACAGATGCTTGAAACATAACAGTTCAAGATTCGGTTCATTGCAACGAATCAGACTTCCGTAAGGATTTCTGGGAATTAAGTTCTTTAAATGCCCTGGAGCACCAATGTTATGCAATGGAAAGTTGCCTAATTAGTTAGCCAAACTATTTTTTGGCTTAGATTAAAATTAAAAACCAACATAATCTTAAAACAGTTAACCACCTCAAGTGAAATAGACTTACAACATGCATGGCTACTTGTGCTTTTGTTCACACTTCACAGAGGAGCTATAGACCAGAAAGAGCCCCCAAAGGGACATGGTAGTTTGGACAAAAAAGATGATTCTTTGTGTTCTCCTGCAATAGTCTTGCATTCTCTCCCACTAGTATTGTGTTCTCTCGCAATAGTTTTGCTTGCCATCGCAAACAATATGTGTTATCTTGCAAACAACAAACTTTGTTTGTGTGCGAATGTAAAGCTTTGTGAAAGAATGCAAAAAAATCTTCCCATCTACACAGTAAAATCTAGAGTGTTAAATTAACAGCTCATCAACCTGAACCATAAAACGTTTAAATTAAACTCTGAATTTTTGTTACAATGTGATGAGGGAAATAGTTCTGATGTTTTTTTATAGTGAAATAGAAACGTTTATCACTATGTACAAGTTTTCTGTGAATAATCAATGGTTTAGACGATAACCTCATTGATGATTTAACTCAGTTTAAGTGCTATTGTTTCACTCTGTTTAGAGTGTATTTGGTCCTTCTCTGGAAATAGTTATTTTTCTTCTCAGGATTTTACTGTGTACCGTGAACCTACCCACTTTTGTTAAATAAAACAAGTAATTTTTAGTATTTACAATTTTCAAATGAGGATCTCATTCACAAAGGCTAGCGTTGATAATGCTCAAACACAGAGTTTGAACCAATGTGTCAGTTAAAATAATTTTAGAGCATTGGTTGAGACTTACGTTGCTTTCAAATATGAAATAATACAAGATGCCAAAACACATAACATTAATAAGTTGTGCTTGTCCTGCTAGCAACTAAAACCTTAAAAAAAATTCACAGTCTTTTTGAAACATTTTGTATTTGCTTTGCGTATTTAAGTTATGAAAATGAAATTAATTATTTTGGAAATGAAAGGCAAACCTTTAAGTTCCGCTGAAGTTCTCATTGTGCTGCTAATCCGGCAAAGTCCCTTATGACAGCACACTTGACTAAAGCTACATATGTTTGGCGAAGGCAGACCCAAGTGCCCTTATCTTACTGTATCAATAAAGATAAGAGTACAGTGGCAAAACCGGGTCACTGCACCGAAAGTGAACGCGCCGAGTGTGAAACCCCCCAGAGTCATTTAAATAAAATAGTTCCGTGATGCAAACTCATTTCAGCGAGTTCAAACTTACATGTCAGCGGTGATGTTTTGTCTTTCATATGGTCAGGGAAGGGTGCGAAGAGCCGCAAGCAGACTTGAGAAGGAAGTTTTGAGGTGAAATAACGGAGTTTGGTCAGTCCGTCGCATTCCACCGGCTTGAATCTGACACCGGATATTCTCCGGGGCGGAGCTCCAGCCTCCTTCTCCCGCCTCAAACAATGCCTCGCTGAATGCGAGCCAGAGCTAAACCTCAGAGGCTGTTGTGAAAGCAAAGCTACTTTGGCTGGGTCTTTAAAACGCTCTGGTCAACGAGTGAAAACCAGTGAAACGAACTCAGAACAGAATTTACTTTAGGCTAGTCTGAGTAATCAATGCAAAGAATAAGGATTTAGACAATTCATTTTAGCAACCTGATGATCTTGGCCCATGTGGGGACATTCTTTGAGTTTTTGACAAACAACCAAACATGATTGTAAATAGTATTCCATATCAATGTCAAGGCAGTAAAGGTACAATATTTTGCCCCTACAGCTAAAATAAAAAATTGGGCTTCGCTAAGAGCAGCATTGGATGTCTGTCATTGATTTCCACAATTTCCCGACCAATAACTTAAAGAGTCAGTGACATTGCGTTAATTTTAATAATATGTTGTTCACATTGGTCTAATTATGGGGGAGATGTGATTCTTTTACTTATACGGTCTGTATTTTTAATTTAATAATCTATGGACTGTAATGACGTAGACGGCTTGTTTGAAACTATTCAAAGGTATATAAACCACGTGACTACCTGGCAGAAGATAAAATTGGGTTGTCACTCTGTATATTTACCACTCTGATTTTCACGTAACTTGACCTAAAACTAAAAATTTATACACAAATCAAAACCACTTTACATAGCACAACACAAAGTAATGTAATACAGCCTGAAATAACCAAATATGCTAAAGTTAACATAACCAAGTAAAATATATAAGTAACATAAAGCAACCAATGCAACAAAACAACATGTTTTTTTCTCATGCAACAATAAAGGAAAATATACCAAACAACAACGAAAATAGAAGAATTAACAAAACAATTAGCCCACAAAAATATGAAAGATATATTATGAACTGTTCTAATCTTATTACTGTTCATTCTCAAGCAGTTAGATTCTGTGTTCTCATAAAAACTTTTTTGCAATTAGTTTTCAAACTATTTTAGTCATTTTTTCACATTTCTGGTTTAATATACTATTTCCATTTCCCCCAAACTGCACTCTCCTCTTTCTCTTTGTGCTCATCCCTTACAGACCGTCTCTTTCAGACTCTCATCATTAGTGGAAACAGGAAGTGGCTGTAATTGAATAGAAGTCTTTGAGAAGATACACAGACAGGAGAGAGGACACAGGGATAAACGGGGCTTCAGTCTAAAGTGTCCAGAGACTTTGTTTATTTATGTTGGAGGATTGGATAACGTAAAATCTTATTTAAACCAGGCTAAGCCCTCAAAACAAGAGCTAAACATTATTTATGCTAATGTGTTCCCGAATCTTAGACTGTTTTCATTATGCAACTTCTCTTGGACACCAACATACACACAAAGTTTACACTGACCAAACCTGCTATGAAATCATTAAGAGAAGTTCTGTAAGAGCTGAACATTGTGGTGATTAATGTGAGCAGTGAAACATGAACACCAAACAGCAGTCATAAATCCTGTCCCATTACAGGCAAGCACCATGCTTTTCATGAATACAAACCTAATTAGTGGACATCTATGTTGCCCTCTCTACTTGACCCAATATTTTGTGTCGAGTTATGACAGAAAGGACATGGAAAAACAACTTAGCCAAGATAAAGCTCCAATAAAGGCATTATTTTCTGAACTCTTCCCATTTGCACTTTTACAGATAAGCTTATAACACTAACCTTTAAATCCTTCTAGTCATGTCATTTTGAAAATTATATGTTCACAATTTTAACAAATTAGAACATTTTCGATTAAATGCACTTACTTAGTATTTAATTATTTAGGGAAAAAAGATATTTCAGAAATAAAAAGGTTCAGGGACAGTCTTACAATTAGGCAAAGGTAGGTGAAATAAAGAAATATTTTACATTAAGTAAGCTCACTAACCCAAGTTTTTCCTGTAGTCACTCTAAGTTAGCATTACAATTTCTGCCACATATTTAGTGCAAACAGAAAATTAAAAGTACTTGATAACACACATAACAAATTACATGATAACACAACATTGTAGCTTTACTCTAAAAATTCACTAAACTGGCTTTAAAGCACACCATTTTCTCCATTAGCTATTAAAAAATAAGATGCAGTTAAGCTTCTATTTTAAATAATAAAAATATAATCTCTTTAAAAGAATAATTTCTACTCTTAAATTGTTGCAAGGTTAAGCATTTAACCTGAACATTTCCAAAATGTGTTAACATTTTTACAATGCTCCAACAAAGTGCAAAATTTCATACTGAGAACTGAAAAAAGGTCCCCTTTGTGAATTTATTTTCCTGGCCCCAAAATTGCAAGATCTGCAAAAAAAAGTTGATTCTGTGGACCTAGAAACGTTTCTAAATGTTCTTACATTTTCATGCAATGCATCAAAGAACAGCATTTTCAAATCAAAACTAAATAATTTTACACTACCTGACTCTGACAGAAAGAACTTAATAGTCTTTTAAACCAGACGAATACAAAGTTCCTGAAAGAGAGTATGCTGACAAAAATATGTGGACTTAAAAATCACCTTTTCATCATAGAAGCTGAGGGCAGTTCAGCAAATAAGATTCCTTCGCAAGAAACAAAGTCCTTTGCAAATGTGTTTGGTGACCTCTCTCATTATTTTTGTGTTAGTAATGTGTTTGTGCTAAGATAATCTTTTTTGAGCCTGAAAATAGTTATTAAAAGTTCAACACTAAGCCCACATGGTTCAAGGTGATTATGGGCTAAGCTTGTGCCAGCAAGCAAAGGGAAAAAGCTGAACAAAACAGCTTAGAAAGACAGAGAAGGCACTATAAGAGAGTTCCCACGTGTGTTTTTATGTGGAGTGAATGAGAGAAGATTCACAAAAGCGACAGAGAGAGGCAATGAATGAAAGAAAAGGTCTAGTAGAGAAACCCCCCACTAAACTTACAGGTGTCAGACGAGCAGCAATAATCTTGCTCAGGGTCTCCATGGTAGTAGATGTCCATTGCCTGGCAAAGAGAAGATTTACGTCAATGTGTCTTCAATGACAAACAATCTTCTGCAGAGTTTGTATTGCAGCTCTTTTTGGCAACAAGTTGGTGGGGGTTTTGAACCACATGTTTCTAAGACATTGCTTAATTAAAGGTTATGATTATGAAACACAGCATTAAAATAAAGACTAGATCTGAACATTTCCTTAGCAGTAAGTGTACTCTAAAAACCATCACTACTTATCACCAAATCTGGTTCTTTAGCTTATAATCACGGGCAACCCTTTTTGCTGCCCTTTAGAACCAGTCTCTAAAAATGCCATTTAGAACAGATATTCAAAAGTGCTACTTAGAATAGATTTATATATACTTCTGTAGCTCTTTTTTCATATAAGAACCAGTTCTTTGAAATATGGTTGGTTCTAAATAGCACTTTTGAAAGACATTTTTTCTATAGCATCTTTAGAGATAGGAGAGAGAAATAGAGAGACTGCTCAAAGATTTACAGAAGAGAAAGTTTCCAAATTAGTTTCTGGTAATAACCTCCCTGTAGAGGCAGTTCACAGATTACAGTGTAATCATTGAGGGACTGTATGTGCATCTATCCAAGTGCACCTACTGTGAGCTTCTCAACTTACCAAACCTTTTGATTTTGAGTAAATTCTAAGATTCCATACAATGTCAAAGGCGTCAAATAAGCTGAACATTTTTACAGTAACTTTTGATGCCATTGAGCATCCAACCAAACGTTTGGTTTATAGAGTTATAGTTATATGATTTTTATTTATAGATTCGTTAATTTGTTGTCTTTACATAGATGTTGTACATTGATTTTGGATTATCACATCTGTTATTACCTTTATAGTATGAGAGAGAGAACTGTGAATAGGAAAGAAAAAAGCTGATTTAAAAGTCTAAATTAAAAAGCTAATGAAAAAACTTTCAATCCCAAGCACATGGTTCTGTTCAGACCCTGCTGTTCTCTCTACCAGTCCTTTTCCTGTCAACCTATACCATTTTTTTCAACTAAGATTAACTAAGAGACGCTGAGACTGATTGTAATATTTTGTTTTGTTTGTGTTTGTAAATGCATCTTCAACAATGGAAAGTCCTTCAAAGTGATGTGTAATCATCAAGACCTGAAAAAATCATCAAACTTTGGTTTTGTATCGCTTGGTGTAGATCTCTGTGAAAGCATTTGGCAGTGTCTGATAGTGTGTGGTTTCTGTTTGCTCTGACCTGTGTGCGCTGTCGTGGTTGCCAGGCCTCCTCGTGCCCATAAGTAATAAAGGGCCCATTGCAGATACAGCATTCCAGAAGTATGGGGCTTCCCAGCAAAGGGGACATTGTCCAAGGACAGATCACATGTGCCTCAGGCATCATTTCTTTTACTTTATTGTCATTCTGATGCCTATTGAGCATCCTCCACTTTCCAACCTGTTGACAAAAAATTTAACCCAACAACCTTTGTTAATATTTGATGAAACAGCTTAGATGCATATTTTATTACAGTTATCTTTGTAGCCCATAATCCTACTGGGATGCATACACATTGCTGATATTACGTGTCACCTTGTTGTTTGTTAATTTATTCTAGTTCTTTTCCCATTTTAGGACCCATGTCTGTGTTGACATCATTGATTAGATTTTCTCTAATCTAAGATACCTATGTTCAGCTGATCAGTGCAGTCCACCAGCTACTACTGGTTTACTCCTGATCATGCTCTCTTTGTATTGCCCCTTATCCTAAAGTCCCTGGCTGGTGCATTATTTATCATTTGGTTGTTATGCCCTTCTCTCAAGTCTGCTTTGATCCTAAAAATGTTTCTAGCTTTTTTGTGTGTGTTACAGTACGTGTAACTAGGTACAGTAAGAGTGTTTCTGTTTATTTTCTGATGTTTCTGAATTGTTTATGCATTATTCTCTTATGGAGTGTTTTAATCAAAATCCCACTCACAGTAGTTTTATGTCCAAAAAGTGTTTTAATTTCAACTGTTTTGGTTTATTTCCTCTCATGCTCTCGTGGGAATTTTAATTTGATGGGTTTTTTATTTATTTGTTAAAGACTATATTCCACAATCACTTTAGGGGTTGCCCATAATTAGGCAAATACTTTTTTCTTTGTTAGCAAAGAGTTACAAAAAGCCAAATACAGTTCTGAAGGGCTACTGACCTGCACATTTCAGTTAAAACCCTGCTCTAGCATAGGTTCCGTACTTCCAGAAGCAGATTTGGTGGTCAATATAGTACTCAATATAGTAAACATCTCAATTCTGCATCCATAAAAACCTAAAACCTATTTCTAAAAAAGAGCACCTTACAAAAGTGCAGGCTGATCTCAAATCTTCCAAGACCAGTTACCTTTTTTTAAGTTGTTCTTAAATATCCAAACCAAATCATTCTCTCAAAATAACATTTTTAAGTGTACTTTCTGTCCACATCACAGCACATTGATCGCTCTGCTCAAGGAACAAAATCAATGATGTGGGATTTGAAGCATTCAGTCTTGTTTTCTAAAGATGGACTAGAAAACTGGTTTGATCTTTAAAAAAGGTTCGGAACATACATTTGTGAGACTAGTTTAGGTTAACATTGGTCTCACTGGACATTAATCCCATGTGGATTGTTAAGGCTTGGTATTTGGGCCACTTCTTTTTAGCCCAACATCCACTCTCACAAAATCAAACAATGAATACATGCTGTTTTTAATACTACAGTTATTCAGATGACAGCAAGGTCAAAGTTACTTGTGTAGTATTCAATAATTTATGGGAAGTTTTACTGTATAAGTTAAACAATCTGTGACTAAGTGTTCTGTTCAAGGATTATTGTGGCATTAAATAAGTTTACTATGAAATTCAGGCTTCAAACAGAATGTCAATAAAACCCCATGAGTTTGACTGAAATGTAAAACCAACACAGCAAATCTCACAGTCACAGCCTTGTGCTTTTCTCAGTAAATAAACAATCAGTTAATCAAGAAACATTTCAGGGAACAAAGCAGGATTACGCTTGGTGGTTACTTGCATGGTTTTGCACCCAATCACAATCAGATAAAATTCTAATTGAAAAGAAGCTTTTGTGAACCCTTAGCCACAGACTAGGTCTCAGCTCTAATGAAATGGTCCCGATAGAAGCTCAAAGATCACCAAAAGACGTCATCGCACTGACTCAAGATTGTTCTGTAATCCACAATCATAACTTTGCTCTTTAGCCTTTGATCCTGAGAATGGAGCACAGATTCCAGGGAGAGCTGATCTTGGTACTGTGACTGGCCTCTTTTACGTCTTTTGCTCATACACAAGCCTGCTCCAAATATTTCAACATCAAAGATGCCGATTATGTAAGCAGACTTGCAGGAACAATGTTAAGATAAAACAGTTAATCAGCAACTCATCCCTCCCTCTGACCCATCAGAGTGAGTTAGCACTTCTCAAGAAAGGTTTTGATCTTCATCTCATTTGATCTGTTTGCAGTAGCCAGACGTTCTACCCAATACAAGCAATTATATTTTAGGAGACCAGTACACAAATATAGTATGAAATTGATCTATGCTGATGCCTTCTTCTCTCCTCATTTCATCTTGGAAACACTGCTAGGAATAATTACCAAAAGTCCTAAGTGGTTTGGCTTCATGACTTTAAATGCTTTTGGAGAAGTTGCTCTTCTCAGATGTTCAGCAGTTTGAAAATAAATCTACCAAATGGCATAGATTAAATTTATGTAATCTTAATTTTGCATAGCGTAAGATTTAATCCATTTGGAACTAAGAAAAAAAACGTTTTTATTGATTAACAGTAATGTTCAGTATATTGTATTTCCAATGTAATGATACAGTATGTGATATAGTATTATTATTTATTCTGTTTTTATTACAAGTAGACTACAATGCTGCAGCAATTATGTATTGATTTGTTGGAAGTAAATTAAAAGTAACATAGAGTCAAGTATATAATATTTATATATATTTAAATTGTGTGGTTAAGTCATCGATGGCCACAAGTATTCTGCAGGCACAGATGTTAAACTGAGAGTTTGTTCTAATCTGGCTAATCTAATCTTTAAATATTAAAAGTGTTGATATATTTGAGACACTGTACTAGTCAATTGACAGTATATACAGACAGCTAAACCACAGAAAAACACAAATTAAAAGGAACACTCACAGGATTTGAGAGAGTTAATTCGTACAGTACTTTAGAAAATCTTCAATGACTCCTTCATGCTTTGCTATTTGTAACAAAAATTGGCACAAACTGACACAAAAAATATTTTTATAATAACCTACAATTAGATGACCTCTTAATGTTTAACCATACCATTAAATGTATACTGATACATACAATTTGGGGATACATACAACTTGGCTCTAATTATTATTTCCTATTTCAGCACTGAAGTGAACCCGTAATGTAAATAGGTCCTAATAATTAAAGTGGCTCTGAACCAGGAAAATATAACACTTTCACAATACTTTGCTGCAAGAAGTCCTGTATCCTACTGTGAACATTTTTTTTTTATAAGAGGAGTCCGGAAATTAACCGGGGGTTCTGCTAAATATAATATCTCCAATAGTGGAAAATATCTAAAGTAGGTGAAGGTCATGAACTTCCTTGAGAACTTCTATCCAGCTGACTGCTGGCCCAGCCTGGAAAGAGAGGAGAAATCTGGCTGTGTGCCACTTTAGACTGGCACAGCACCAGCGAGCTTGCAAAGAACAGCAGAGTTAAGAGTCCCAGAAAGTCTAAAAGGGAGATAAAGAATCACCTGATCTGACAAATGAAGTCTGACTGGAACCGACGCTGCTGTTGTTAGTTAAAAAGCCATGATGGCAGCACATCTCTATACTGTGCACCATGTTTTCCTCTGAAACCTAGTAACCATTAGCCTCATTAACCCTAACCCTGGATTCATAAGGGACAAAAGGTTCCAGAGCCAGATATGAGGCGCGTGAACAAACAGATGAAAATAGCTCTTTGCTAATTGGACCTTGGTGGTTATCTAGAAGCAATTACTGCACAGTCCTCGTTACTTCCGTAAAGCAAATGCTGATTTCTAAATGTTCACTGATTTGAGGTAAATACAACTTATAACAAACCTATAACAAACCCTTTAGTTTTTATAATAATATAATAATATACAAAAATGTTTTCACAAAATTATTTGTAAAAATGTTTTTTCAGATGTAATCTTAATATCGAGGCACAATCATATATTTTCTTGTTAAATAAAGAGTTATGTGGGTTCAATTCCGGAACCTGAGAAACCTGGGGTTTTTTTACTGGGCCCCATCACTTTACATCATGTCTCTTGTGGAGTGTAATGAAATCAAACCTTTCTTGTGACACATGACCCTTCTGTTCATTGTCTTCAGCCAACCTTTCTTATTAAAATCTTGATTGTTCTGCTTTTCTGAGAATCTTTTATGTATATTTTTGCTCTCTGGTTATCGATCTTTGTTGACTTTGTTCAGTTTTCTTGTGCAACAATAGTCCTTGTATAGTGCCATGAGACTATTTTTTTCTCATTACCACCTGATTTTTAGTTCATTTGACCCAGCTTTTTATAATCCTTTAAAAATGTCATATGACTATCAAATGAGTCTTTTTTTTTACTTTTTTTTTCTTAGCATTTTTGCTGTAATGTTGAAAATCATCATAATGTTATTTGGTCTGATGTTTGGGTTCTCTATCTACTAAATCCCTACTAAAAATTAACATCGGCAAAACAATACTTTTACTCTTGCTTAAAATTATTTAAATTCTAAAATCAAATAATATAAACTAAAATAAAACCTAATACTGTCTGCCTTTTGTCTCTGGTAATGTCTTAAATGTGTACTATTAGCACTGATCAGTTGTTCCCTCTTAACATATAACCATAATCTTTAGAAAAACGTAATTACTCAATTCATAAATTCACATGCAAACGATCCTGTAACATCAAGAAGAGGATGAGTTTTTAAAATACATTTTTAAACAAATTTTTTTTTTCTGTTTTCTTAATTATTATTGCCTTTATTACAGTAAAGATTATAAAACAAAGCAAAGCAAAGCAGAACAAAAAGTTTAACATAAACGTAAGCGTAAACAAACAAATACATTTGCAAAAATTCAACCAAATAAAGTAGGGAACAGTGGGAATTGCATGACGTACGCTCAAATAGGAGGGAATTGCATCTGATGATCAGTCGATGAGATGTTGGAACAGCAAGAAGAGGATGATCGAGTTTTGATTTATGGATGAACTTTAAGCACAAATCAACCTAAAATAATTATAACTTTAATAGTAAACAAAAGCTTCATGCAACAATCCTGTAGCAAAAATAAATCGAACACACCCTTGTCCCATGCTCACACCTATCCTCACCAATGAAAAACAGTCAGGTGATGTGTTAAATCAAACTACGCTTGTTTAAATGCAAGACGAAACGGTCCAGTAGTGTATGTGATCCCTCATGAGCGATGAGTCATTGATGCAACCCCCTGCTCGTCCATCTTTCAGCCACATTAAATCCACAAACACAAACAATCTCAAGCTTTCACACAGAGTGAGAAGAGTCATGCTGCTCTCTAGATTTCTACAGGGCCTGAAATAAAACGGCACTGTAAAACACAATTGTGCTCCTTTGATTAAACCTTACAAACTACACACACGACAGATACATCACCTGGCTGCTAGAGGGGAATCTAAGTTCAATTCTCAACTCAGTGTGATAATATTGAGCTTTCAAAGGATGGTGGATTAGTGAATGAGCAAACATTACATTTATGATGTTTTTAAGAATGAACTGAATCAAATAACCTCCAAAATGGATTCATGCTGCTGCTGCTGCTGCTGCGGCTGCTGCGGGTCATTTTTTCTCTCTCGCTGAGTTCTGTTACGTAACTTCACCCTCAGGACTGAGCAGACACAAAAATGATGCGTCTTCCCTAACGCCTTAACGCTAAATCAATTTTTATAGAAGATTTTAGAGTTAGTCTGAATAATAATGGCACATCCAAATCTGCATCTCAATGTCTCAATGTGGGGTTATAGACAATCACAAAACTTTTGTTTGTTGAAAGCCAGTTTAAAAATCAAAACTATATGTTTTTAGACAACCCCTAAATGCCCCTCTCCTCTCCCCTCCCCTCCCCTCCCCTTTCCTCCCCTCTTTCCTCGCCTCTGCTCCTCTACTGTGCCCTCCTGGAATTGACTTTGACATCTCTGAAGTACATGGTTCGAGGTCATGTTGAGCATTGTAAGAGGTTAAAATTTGAATTTGAAATTGGTAACTTGAACTTTTGAATAGCACATTTTCTCAATAAGATTCATTATAACCCAATAGTTATAGCTAAACTACTATTTACCTTAAGATATTGAAAATGCAAAAATAGAGAATGATAATTACTTCATTTGAAAATGAAACAGAAAGCATTGAAATGGATGCATCATGCAGTAGATCTGGCAATATACTGAGAGAAACGTTAATTATTCTACTTGATAACCACTCGGGTTGACTTTTTCCAGGGTGATTGTGCAGCTAGTAGTGAGATTTTTAACTTATTACAAAAGACACTGTGCCATAAAAAATTAACCAAGCAAACAGTGGAAAACACCCCAAACTTTACACCTTTCATTTCTTTCTTATAAAAAAAGAAGCAAATTTTAGGCTCTTAATTTTGATTTAAAATCTTCATATTCTATCGATTTCCATAAAATTCTATAATAAATTTCAATGTAAATAACTCCCTGATATTATGTAAAGTTTACCATGTAAATATTTCCACGTAAAGCACCACATATCACTGCATTCATTGGAAACAGGCTCTGTTACGTAATGCAAAAGAGCAGTGAGGCTGCATATATCGAGAGGAGATGAGTGATCTTTCTTTCTCTGCGGGGATGAATGAGATACAGACTCCCTCTGAGCTCTGTGTCATCATTCTAATCCTCACTGTCTCCATTAGTAGCCAAACAGAGGAGAGAGGGAGAGAGAGAGAGGGAGAGAGAGAGAGAGAGAGAGAGAGAGAGAGAGAGAGAGAGAGAGAGAGAGAGAGAGAGAGCTCTTCAGTGAACCCAGTCCAATCCTCAGAAGCTGTTTAGCTTTGCTTACACAGAAAAACAACATTCTCATCCTCATTTGCATCCATACGGCTTGCAAAGATTAAAAGTGTTCACCCCAGGGGATCCGAATCAACAAACTAAATGTAGAAATATTACATCTTAGGCTTTTTAAGGCTCTGATAATGGAATGTTTTAGTCACTACTGACACCTTTTTATGATTGCGATTCACTTCATGTTTGCTGTGATGCTATTAAAGCTCAGTGCTGTTTAAGGTCACAGAGATACCGATGTGGATAGTGATAGCGTGTTGCATAAAGATAATATAATCACCTTTAAAATGCACAGAATGTGATATTTCACAACAGAGCCACCTTACTAAAATAAACAGGGTCCAAGGGGTAAAACAGTCACCAAGAACATGACTGTGCTTGTGTTTTCAGCTAATGACTGATGATATAGTTGCGAGTATGAATGATTCTAGCTTCATGAAATGTTTCTCTTTTAAGCAACTGAACTAAAACCTGTTAATTATAATTTCACATATTGTAGGTAATTAACTATTTATTTAAATTTTAGACCATTATATAATAATATGCCAGTATATAAATATTCAAACGTTGGTCTTTTAATCTTGAAGTGACTATTTTTAATATACCTATGAATATGTTTTTCTTAAAGATGTTATTTACTCAATACACACATGTGTAAAAAATAAACTTTTGAGTGACACATTTTGAATACATGTTTTTCATGTACCTCATGCAGAAATGCAAAAATAGTTAAATGTATTTACCCAATAATTAAAAAAACCTGTTCATCTGTTAAAGTTTGCACAAAAATAAATACATATGATTAACAATGGGATTATAAAGTCAGTATAAAAAGAACATTGATAATTCAAATTACTTCCTTTAATAGTCTGGAAAAAATAACACATTTTTATGCACAACACCAACACTGGTCAAGTCACAAGACTGCAATATTTCGATGATGGTCAGCTGCTAATGATCTTTTCTTTACTCATCATAATATCACAGTGAATTCACAGTTCCCCATGTTAATGCCTCACCAATGTTGATTACTTTGCAATCCAATTTCAAGAATTGAGAGTAAAACTCCTGAGGCTAGACATATCAATATACCTTGCATTCTTTGCAAAATGTCAAGTAACTAAACTAAAGTAAACTAAACTAAGACTGTTCATGGGGTTAAACGACCAAAACATCATACCATTAAGTTTACCTGTTTTCCAAATGATCGGTTTATATCGAATTTGAACACTTCATATAGTCATGTATGCAAAATTTAGCTAATTAAATCTGTAGCCGTACTGTCAGCCATTGTTCTTTAAAGTCTCTTTAAAGAGAAAAATACACAATTTCTACATTGGAAATTTTAAAGCTCTACAATGGATGATGGTTAGCTTAATTTCACACCCCAAAACACCCTCACATGAAGAATGACTCATAATGCCTGAACTCTTAGAAGTCACTCCTGGACACTGAATAGATAGATAGATCACTGAATATCGAAAAGGCCGAAAGTGTTCAGACCTTGCATGTCTTGTTCTTGTCGGGTTGGCAGGATGCACATGGACCCAAGGGCTGACAGAGGGGATTCGGGGAGTGAGGCAGGTAACAGCCTCCAGAGCTGTAGTGGCAGCAGCCGTAAGGAGCTGGGAAGTGAGTGTAACACAAGTCCAGGCCCTCCTGGCACTTAGGACAAGGAGACAGGAAGCCCTTGGCCTGAACGTTCTCCACATTCACTTTGGGGTTCCTCATCCACCTGCGCACCTGTGTGTAAAGCATAAAAAAGAATTTGATTACATCATGTAACAAGTCACTTAAATTAGTTTCCATAATATGAAGAACCAGAACTCTCTCTTACTTCCCTTTTTGTGGATTTTAACTACCAAAGAACCGTTTTTTATTATTTTATTTTGATAACTTAACAATAAGATGGCATGAATCATCATTAGTTAATGCATAAACAAACTATTAATTTATGATGAGTTAATGATGCTTTAATGATGAGTTAAATATTGGTGGGTTATTTCTGGAGACCAGTCAGAAAGTCTGATGTTGGCATGTTTTCTATTGTAACTTTGCCCAAAAACATGCTTTAGGTGAATCAAAGTATCTAACTTGCCCAAAGGAGTTCACATGAAAGTGACTGTTATGCGATTGTGGTCCTGTGATGTGTTGTACTGTGACCAATCGTCATATATTTTTCTCTGTCTCAACCTTAAATCCACATTTGAGAAACAAGTGAAATATGCATTTCCTCAATATGAATGCATGCACTTTGTAAGCTGTTATCAAACAGCATGTTGTCAGAGATCAAGTGGAAGTGGAAGTGATTTGTTTATAGTTTGAATCAATTCTGTGAATGAGCCTTTTTAGATTTAAGCGTGTGTCCCGTGGAAGCAGATTACACAGAAAGCTGTATCTCAGAGTCAAGTCTTTACAAGCTAAACAATGAAATCTGAAAGCCATTTGCAAATCACCATCAGAGATGGACTGTGAGCGCCAGGGCACCGGGTTGTATGTCTTCTTCGTCCTTTACAATGTATTTAATGACTGCAATCCCTTGAGTGAAAAGCAATTTTCAAGGCCCCAGGAAATCCTGGAAACAACAGCGAGAGCAGACGGAGAGATTTCCACTTCTCGCTTCATTTCATGCCAGATGAAAAACAATCTCACAACTCTGTATGAGCAAACCAAGCTTTGTTTGTTGTGTTTTTTTTAGTTAGTTTCAGAATGAAGATAAGAGAGAGGATGAAAATCTTAATGAAAACAATGAATCTCAATGTTGCAGATAAAAATCACTCTGAATAACCACGAATCATAGTGATTCTCTGCTCCCTCACTCTCGTTCTTTCCATGATTGTTTCTCTCAATCCTTTGATTGGATTTTAAAGTTATGTCATCAGATTTGGATGCTGTGATGGAACAGTGGGACTAGGAGGCATGTCTCTTGAACAGTATGGAAACCCATCATATACATTAATAAGATAGCAAAGCCATATACTCTAAAAACCATTACTTTTGTATAGTTTTGAAAACAACTTAAGTTTTGATCTCCTATGCACAAATTATGTTATGAACAAAAAGAACTAAAATCTTCTAAAATCCAAGATCCCATTTTGCTGTGCTAACAAATAATATTATGTTGTGCCAACAACCTCTCCTCTATTTTGCCACTGCTAAACCTTTTACACCCCCCTGGACAGGACAGATTGCCAGTCCATTGGATAGGAACATTTATCCCAGTCTTCAATTCTCTTGAAGCATGGTTGGGACAGAGAAAGAACATATAAACCGAGAATAAACCAATGTAAGCAAGCGAGAACCTGCGCAATAGTGGCGTTTTCATGGTTACCATAATCAAGATTATGATGTTCATACATTAAATTATATGATTATTTTATATTATTATTATTATTAAATGAAAACAGCAACCTGTGCTTTAATTATTTTATTTTTTGTAAGTCAAGTCTAACATCATTTTTTTTGTGTGAAAACACCCTTTTTTGCTGCAGTGAAATTTACATCACTAAGCGTAACTGACAAGATGAAACATAATCTTAAGCCCTAACTGACCCTTCAGGTGGCTTCACTTCTTATTTTGTACGCACTTTGAATATTTTTCTACATATATAATATAATATTACAATCTCCAAGTAAGTCACATGTTTTATTACAGTTTTTAAGCATCTTGTATCAAATGGTTAATTTGAAATTGAACCACTTTTCAAACACAACAACAACAATTAAGCATTTTCATGATTTTGTAGCATGTGTCAAACCCTAAAAAAAACATTTCCAATCTCAAGCCTCTCTACAAATGTGTGTGTGGCGGGTCATTATTTTAGTGCACTAGCCCAGCGAGTGTGATGTGGATCGACAGGCCCTTGAATCACTGCTTACTGGAATGAAACGCTGGAGCTCTGGCAGCTCTACAGGGCTCTTCAAACACAGATGACTCAGCAACACTTCCACCAACTTCAGTCACCAGAGAGCAAAACACCACAGTGTGTATGTGTTGCTCGGGGCACAGACGCACACAGCACTTTAATAACCCACTGGCTCGTCTTGTTATGTTAATGCTACATGCACCAGACCAAGCTCTGCAAGACACCCATCACTCTGCGCTCTAGAAGATTCCATCTCTCAGGCTGTCTTAGTGAACACATAAATACATAATAATCCCACAAATCTATTTCACTGACTCAACACTCGCAGTCCAGCCCTCCATCTGCTCTCTGAGAGATGTGTGTGGGAGTCTGGAACTGATTCCATTTCAGAGCAGCTTTCTGCTCTATAATCAAAACAAATACACAGTATTAAAATGAATAATCCACCACATGTCCTGAAGAACGATTACGAGGGACAAAACATAGCTGCGGAGTTTGTATTTTAGTCTAATTGTCCCTCTTCGAGTCTGGCAAATTATCCTTATATATTACTATATATTTTTACATTCTTTTTCAAAGATAATCAACATGTACAATTTTGAGAATTTTTTTTGTGTTTGTGTGTGAAACATGATGGTAATTTGGCACACAAATGAAATATCTTAAATAGATATGTAAATGTTCAGTATATGCTTGTATATGCATCTTAATTAACTTTGCATGATCTGGTGGAAAGAGTACATTCCTTCTGAAGGGTTACTAATTTTTATTGAACATAATAATACTGGTGACAATTTATTAAAATTGTCATGCCCTATGGTCATGCCCTATTGGTTAATATGGAATAAAAGACATAATATAATGTTTTTCAGTTCAAATTTTAAATATTTAGCATATTTAAATGTCATAGTTGGCCGCAACAAGTTTTTTTTTTGTGTGTCGACAGTAGCCTCAAGCCAGATAGACGGATCATCTTATTTTTTTCTTTAATATTTATTTTGGTAAAATAATGTACGTATTTCCATGTTGAAAAACTTGCCATGATCGCGCTTGTTTAACACAGATACACTGAGTATTTAGTTGAGTGACCACCACTGCGTTAGAGTATTAGCTACTACCAATAGTAATGCCATTACTAATAACGGGTTACTGCTCAACCCTCAACTTGAAAAAAATATTTTTCAACAAGCCAGTGTTGTCAAACACCCCTAACCATCATCAGATTCATCCAAACAAGTTCCTCCAGCACACACACACTCACCTTTCTCTTAACAAACTGGAACGCAGAGCACTTCTTGAATGAGAAAGTCTGCTTCTCAGCATTGTGGACCAGCCGCATGGCCTCGGTCAGCCCGGCACACTCTGTAGACCCCAGTGTGACACCTTCGACAGGTATGATCAGAAGATTATAAACGTCTTTGGAAGACACGACAGGCAAATCCGTCTGTCTGACAAGAAAGCGACTGTCTTCTGGTTGTACCTGTAATGTTGTTCCCCCTCCTCCAGGATGCTCTCACAGTCAGCGGTGAACGATGAGATCAGCGTAGCACAGAGCTCAAGCCGATGATGCTGCTGGATTTCACAGCCTGTCTCTGCAGCACCAGGACATTCTGTGAGCTTGTGTATGAGAGAGAGAGAGAGAGAGAGAGAGAGAGAGAGAGAGAGAGAGAGAGAGAGAGAGAGAGAGAGATCTCAAAGTAACAGAAAGACTCTTTCTCACACTGTCTCTCTGTGGTTATACAGCATCTCTTCTTTTCCTCCTCTGCTTTCCGCAGCAGCAGATGCTCACTCTCTCTCTCTCTCTCTCTCTCTCTGTTTCTGTTACCCCTCCCTCCTCCTGCTGTTTTGATTGTGTGAATGAAGGAATGGAGAAGGATGAATGAAGTCTAATAAAATGGATGGGTGTGTAAGAGAAAGCTCTGCAATGCTGCAAGTCTCTCCTGAGTCATATCTCTCTCTCTCTATCTATCTCTCTCTCTCTCTCTCTCTCTCACCTGTCTGCATTTCCTCTGGCTGGTTATGAATGAGGAGGTTATGAATGACTCAACAGGTTTGCCATCTTTTGAACTGCACACCCGTAGAGCGAGGGAATGCAGGATCATGAGAGGAGAATAAATACATTGATTTAAAGATGTAGTGTTTGGGATACACATTGTCCTTCAATGTAAGAGAGGCAAAGAGCACATTTCAATTCTTAATAAAAAATAAAAACAACCTACTGGTGGCTAATGGCTTTGGTCAGCAATCTAGTTATGGTGCGCAACTCAAGTAATTGCAAAGTTCTATATGTTGATTTCTTTATGATTCCGTTGAAATGCAACCTCAAACCTGCATCTTTTATTGGAAATTAATTTGAAAAACAGCTTCAGGTCATGATATTCACTTTAATAAAATATAGCAACAATACTCTACTACTTTTATTTTTTTACATCAACCATATCAGAGACAACTGAGCTTGCAATCATTTACCTGTGAGGTTTTCTCAGCACTGATAGGAAATGCTGAAAACTACAAACAGAATTCTCTTAAGCTTAGTGTGAATGGCTCCAAGTAAAACAGATAGAATTGTATTTTCAAGCATTTTATGCAAAGTCTGTTACATTAGTTTAAATAGTCACTGGTATTCTATTGATCATGGAGAGTCATGGGCAGGATCCCAGGGCTTGTGACATCACAAACATTACAATCTGGGAAAAGGTTGTTTTCACATAAGTTCCAGCTGTTTATCCTAACCATAGATGGTTTCTCAGAGCAGCTGAACTGTTCTGGACAGCGGAAAATAGGCAGCAGGGGTCTGCAGGATGTGCTTACCTCCTGAACCCTACTTAAAGTTTCTTACTCCTGTCTCTCCAAAGTATCTCTAAGTATCTTGAAAAATGTTATATAATTGTTAATAACTTACACAAAACAATATGTAGGTGCAAGTAGATATATTTTTATTATTATCAAGTGTTTGTAAACCCACACCGTGTCAGCAAACATTCTGTAACCAGAAGGAAACTAAAAATGCATTAATGAATACTGCAACAGAAAACAACAAAGGATTAGGGGTACGCAAAGCAACACAGGGCTAATAAAAAAAATGGCCGACAGACAAGGAATGAATGAAACTAACCTATTAAAATACTGAACTAACAACAGGCTAATTGAGTAACAATATGATGAAGGTATTACAGGTAATGGGGTAAGTAAAGGGATTAAAAGGTGAAGTGGAAACATGCCGGCGGGAATTCGAAAGAAACTATTAGAAAGTATATGGGAGACAACAATGGAGTTTAACTCCATTGTGAAACCAGGACTGGACATAGGGAATTACAGAAACTAAACTACAGTAAAACCAGAAATGGATAACAATGACACTGACATAATGATCAGCAAAACATATGTCCATTTTCTGTTTCATGATGTCAAAAAAATAGAAGTAAGTTATGGGTTCTCAGTTTATTACAGTCTTATCTTGTTTTTTTTTACATCGAAAGCTTGTGTATCCTTGCAAATAGCTGATAAATGCAGCCAATCAATGACATAAGTCTAAGAATTTGGAGTGTTGCTTACGAACAATTTCAAGCACCGTAGCTCTGTGTATAGGAGCTTATATTTATTCAGCAACCAAGCATGGCTGGCTGAAGAATCGAGCAAAATCACACCAGTCTTTTAGTTGATTAGCTTGTATCGTAAACGCAGCATACATGACTCATGCCAAAGCTTTAAACCTACATCAAAGCTGTCTGAACCAACATATTCGTCCGTTTGTAGATGATGAAATGATAAAATGCCAAACAGAGGCAGTCTCACAAATGATATATAAGAAGAAAATGGATTTCATATCTTGACTGTGGGAGCCGTCTTAACCACTAGAACAGACTGCATCCTTTCATTCGAAACACAAGATGAGAGAGAGAAAAAAAGCTTTCATCATGAACAAAAGGGGGTATTCATTATATACACATCACTGAGCTCTACCGCTGTAATCACATCTAAAAAAATAGAAAAGTTGATGCCAGGAAAATATTGTTGATAAAGCCTAATGGGGCAGCTAACTGAGTTTGATCGGTCGACTCATAAAACACTAAGATGCCACAGAAATATGGGCTATTAAGTTCAGGGTACATTGTTGGACAACAAAAAGACTATTATGGATAGTTAATGAATGCATTTAAAATAGACAATTATATTCTTATCCTGCAATTTTAAGTGCGAAGCATATGTTTAAACTAAGCACTAAAGATAGCCGCTAATGAATTGTACCTGCAATCAATCAGTTTAGGTACTCAAAGCACAGTGTGCATAGAATCATCTATTATTTATAGAGAGGCGTATTCATCAGCACGCTGGACAAACTGTCTAGTCAATTGAGTTTGTCAGGCACACTGTGTACAACCCAAACAAACGCAGGTAAATACACGTTGAACACAATGTTATGCTGTACTTTTGGCACAAAAATTATAAACAGACTACATTTCATTTTTTAATGTCGTTAAATTACTTTGAAAGTGGTGTTCACATGCCTCAAGTCTTTGATGAAAAGAAGCTCTAAGAGCAAAAATGCACAGAGAACTTAGGTTTTTAAGAGTTGAGAAAATCAGAATGTGTAGTTTTCAGTGAAGAGGAATCAAAGGTCATATCACAAAAATCACAAAAAGTCCCACAAAATAAAAATTATTTAAAATTAATTATGATAATTATGTTTCATCAACCCAATTTCTGTACCACGATATAATAAAACATTCCTGGCAAAAAAGGCTTTTATTAAACAATGTCTTCAATTAGTTTTTACCAATCTTTAAAAGAAGTTTTCAAAGTTGCTTGATTCATTTTGCTCAATGAGACAGGGCTGCCTTTGAGCCCTGCTTCTTAATCTCATGTCGCAGGTCTCTATGATCATTGCCTAGAGATATGTGCAGTGTTCCTAGCAGTAAATATCTCCAAGGTTAGCCTGCAGAGACATCACGTGTTGGAGGATAGTGGCGGTGGCATAGGTCAGTTGTCAGTTGACCCTGTTTGCCAGCTCTCGCTTACAGACTGCTCCTCTGAAGTCAGCTCTGGTGTGTCCCTAGTTGCATTCCATGTCCCCAGCATGTTGAACCATACAGCTGAAGCACTGTCTTTGTGGAATCCCCGGTCAGGAATGGCAACTCCATCCCCTGGTTGACCAGCAGATCTGGATTTGATTGGTATAGAGGAGGTAGACCTGTTCGCCAGGCAAGAGGATGCTTGGGGACGGCTGTTAAGCTCTGTTCCAGTCTCCTCTCGGGATAGATGTGCTGGCACATTGCTGGCCCAGAGAGCTTCTTTGCACCCCTCCTGTGCAAGATCAAAGAGAATGAGGCAGAGGTCCTAATACTGGCCCTTATTTGCCCAGCGACCTTGGTTCGTAGAACTCTGCTCTCTCTTGACAGTCCCTCATTGAACTATCCTTTATCCCTCTGCGATGAAACTTCTGATCCAGGGATGTGGGCACAAGCACCCGTGTCCAGACCTAATGAACCTCAGTGTCTGGCACCTCAAGTGCAAAGGACCCCCGGTTATGCAATGTCTTTTGTTCAGTCAATGTTTCTTGCCTGTGCTCCCTCTTTGGGGCTTATTATGCCGGCAAGTGGGGTTGGTTTATCAACTGGTGTCACTCTCGCCAAGTAGTCTTGAGCAGCTGACCCGTTTAAGTTGTGCTAATCTTCAAATGAGTTTGACAGAGGAATGTCTCCGTCCAACCTGAAGGTTGTATCACCACAGGATTACACAACTTATTGGTCAGATTCCTGAGCCAGAAAGGTCAGAAGGGTTAGACCCTTTAGGCCATCCTTAGTTTTTCGCATGACCAAGGTACACCTTTGAGCTGCTTGACTTAGTAGCGCTTAAGTTCCTGTCAATTGGACAGCGCTCCTGGTCATTTAGCCTCGATCGATAGGGTGGGGGATCTGCAGGCACTCTCTGTTATCGAGACCTGCTTCAGTTCAGGCCTGGTAAAACTCATGTTTTTAGCATAAGCCTGGATATGTGTCCAAGCTTCCTACAATCCCCTTCAAAACTCAGGTGGTGAAACTCCATGCTCTGCCCTGAGAGAACGCAGCACCAAACCCGGTCCTATTGTCCAGTTTAAGAACTGAGGAGCTATAAGAGGATGCAGAACCTTAGAAGTTCTGAACAGCTCTTTGTATGCTTGGAGGACAGCAGAGAGTAGACCTCCAACACAGGTTGGCCCACTGGCTGGTAGAAGCCATCTCTACCGCATACATAGCATCTGACGTTGCTTGTTCCCTGCAGTTGAGAGCCAACTCTGTCAAGGTAATTGCAGTAATTGTACTCCCCTGGCAGAGATTTGCAAGGCTACAGGTTGGTCGAAACCCAACATCTTTACCAGATACTATAATCTACACATTGATCCTGCCTTCAGCCGTGCTGGGTGGTGACTGATCTGTATGGAGGGATGTCCGGCTTGGCTTGCGCCATTCCTTAGTGATATGTTCGCCATTTTGCCCCTGCAGACTGGAGTCTTCCCCAGCTTTTTGGCTCCTCAAAAGATGTAGTAGATTAAGTGGAGTAGATAGTAGTAGATTAAGTGGAGTAGACCTCATAATGACCCTGGGCACAGGAATGCCGAGCAGTTCCCTAAAATTCTAACCCTCATTAATAGTTGTTCTGGCTAGTTCCATCTACTGAGGGAAAATAAAACATATAAGGGAAGTCAGGGGAAACATATAGCATTCGTAGACTTAAAAGTGTTATATTTCTTTGCAGTAGTTGTTAATGGAAATTTTTGTTGTTTTGAATATTTTTGCAAAAATGTGTAATGTTAAAAGGCTGTAAGTGGTGATCTTTAATATTCTGTTTAAATTCACTGTGTATAAAGTCTTTTTAATGAATGCATCTATGAATGCATCAATAATGCATTAATTTAAATGGATGACAGTGTTATCTGTTTCCTCACCTCTTCAAGTAAACATAGATGCATCCTTTATAGTTATATTTTCAGTTTATTTCATTGTTATGACAGTGAAATTTGTTCATAACTCAATGTGTTTTTCTCCTCTCCCATCCTTCTGAATTCTTAGCTTCTTAGAGCTTCTTCAAGTTACTCTTGAGTTGCACTCATACAAACATGAAAGAGCTAGCCTGAATCTTATAAAATAAACATGATTCTCTGCTCATCTCTCTCTGTGCTTCAGGGAAACCAAGATATCTTTAGGGACGGAGGCTCTCTCTCTCTCTCTCTCTCTCTCTCTCTCTCTCTCTCTCTCTCTCTCTCTCTCTCTCTGTCTTCTTTATTCTTCGTCTCTTCACCATCTCAAAATATCTGCTTTTCCCTCACATGCTCAAGCGCTTCAGATCCAAACAGAATATGTTACACGTGAGAGTGTGAAATCTCGTGCTAATAAACCTGAGATGAGAAGTGGAAAGACATGAAATCAAGAGCGAGTGAGTACTAACCTTTAAATAACACAGAGAATAACTTTGCTGCATTTTTCCCATAAAATACAAACTTTGTAAACCGTGGATTAAATTCAGTAGATGGTGTGAATACAAGATTGGAGCAATCGTATTCTCTTGCTTTGGGCAGAACTTTAACGGCAGCTTTAGCTTCTCTATAAAAAACGCTAACAGTGTGTAATAAAGGCCTTTTCAGTTTATGACCTATAAGAGACGTGCAGTTCTTCTGTTTTGTACTTTTTATGTTAAATTTATTCCCATAAAATCATTTTTCTGTCTAACAGAACAAAGTTGCTTCTCATTCATTCCTTTATATAAGTAACACACGTTTACAATTTGCACAATTCAGATTTGCAGAATAGTTTGGATCAAAAATGAAGATCTGGGCATCATTTGCATAACAAAAATAGAATAGTTGATTTTTTTGGTTTTCTTTATTTGCTTGCGTGTTTAAGTGGAAACATTTTGGAGACTGACAGCTGTTTAACAGCATTATTGTTACTTAACAGTTATCTGTGTTTTTACAACAGACACAGTCGCATCACCATCCTATTCAGCAGGGTGCCTTCACGCCTCACTCTTCACTCCACCTCAGAGAAAGAGAAATGATCAGCAGTGGGTTAATCAGATGCAAGGGAGTGAGACATGTATAAAAAGAGGAGTTACAGCACACAAACAATGTTTACTTTAAATTTGTCATTCACTGCAGGCCCTGTAGTCTGAATGTTTTGTTCAATGTTTTTCACTTGTAATCTCAATTACCGTTTAGTTTGCGTTCTGGCTGCAGTTCTGTCGGTATTTGTATACCTACATTTATTTAACAGATAAGTTAATTCCCTTTCTTTGTAATAATCTTGATAGGATATAAAATACTCAAATGAGACCCATTAAATACATTGACAAATGGAAAATTGGATTGTAGAGTCTTCCTTTTGTGAATTTTGAAAGTGAGTGAGCACTAACTCTTCTGACAGAAGACAAAGTGAGCAGCTTGTTAGATGAAAGCAATGTCACGATCCTGTTTAGCAGCTATGTGTCAGCATGTCAGAAGCCTGATGAGTCATTAAGATCTCGATTCTCCCAGGATTCAGTGTTCCTCAGACTTCTGTGGTGAAAATGAGCCAATCGTGGGAGTGAAAAGAGCAGAGATTCATCGTGAGGCTTTGACATGAGTATCTGTTTAAAAGAGACTGTCATGTGTGCATCCTTGTTTCACTTCTATAAGAATGAGATAGTGGTAAATGGTAATACTTTTGCATATTTTTATATAGAAACCAATATTGTGGGTGAGGAAAAGAGCAGGTTGAACCTATTAACTGTAATAAAATTAAAAAAAAACATTTTAAATATGCTTAACTCGATTTGATAACCCAAATCTTTGACTTATAATATTGAGGATATAAGTAGGATATAAGCAAATAAAGATAATAGTAATGGCCAGAAACTAATCGTTGTGGCACAATGCAGTCAAAGAGTTAAGAGTTAAAAGAGTTAACAACTCCATGAACAACCAGGTGGACTCCATAATGCTTAGTTTATTCAGGCAGTGCCTTGAATTTCTATTTAGAGTGTTGCACAATTTCACTGAAGTTGAATTTCTGGGAGTCAAGTCATTTGAATTAATCAAATTAAACACCGTCCAAAACCGATCATGGCCACTCCTAATTTTGGGGGCTCCTCTGAAAGGCCACGCGTTTCTTTTGATAGTTGGGAGAACTTGTATCTGTAAGCATAAAAAACCTGTAAGCAAAAAATTTCAGTCACGTAAGATCATCAATAAATCTTTTTATTATCGTCTCAGAAACATTGCAAGGATCAGATGCTTCGTTTCAGTCAGGATTTAGAGAAACTAGTCCATTTTATTATCATCAGCAGGTTGGACAGTTTTCAGGGGTCTTTATTGTCTCCCCAAAAAGACCATTAGACAGCTGCAGCTAGGTCAAAAAAGGGGTGCACGGACCCTGACCAGAACAAGAAATCAGAGCACATAATACCAGTCCTCAGGTCTCCTGAAGGCTCTCTGTCTGCTTGTTAAGCTTGTCTCTCTCTCCTTCCCTCTGTCACCTGTCTGTCACCATCCGCCTCAGCTACATCTTTTTTGCGTTAATCTCTCTGCTATTTAAGTTCCCCTGTTTTCTCTTGTCTTTGTTAGTTATTATTCAGCAACAGCGTATCGCAGATGCTCCATTCTAGCTCTTCCTCTCTTTGTCTTGTCTAGTCTTTGTGGATTACTTCTTTGGCTCCTCTCTGCCCTCACCTGAAGTTATGAGTATCACGGTTGGCTGACCGCTAGGACTGTCACTCTCTGACTACCAAAATCCTTCGAAGAATCTGGGAGGACCAGCCACCTTCCATTTCTCTTCAGCCAAGCCTGATTCATCTGCTTATGGACTGCGACCAGTTTTGCCTGTTCAAGAAATAAAGAGTCTTGGATCTTTCCTACCTTCACATCACAGATCTATTCAGGTCGTTCAGAATAGATTTTTGCTGCCACTCACCTCATAAAACAGCTCGGCACCAAAATACATAACAGATCTGCTGACTGTGTACAGGCCAAACAGAGCTCTCTTATTGGTAAGTTCAAATAAGTTAGAACTAACACAAGCTCGCTCCAAACAGAGAGAGTCTGGTCATAAGTTCCTGGAGAGATTAGAGGGGTTAAAACATGAGTCGCATTTAAATCCAAACTAAAAACAAGCTTCAAGGAAAATGAAATAATACCAGACTACATTTATTTAGATATTACCAAAGGAAACAAAAAAATAATTGGGATGTTAGCTACAAGTCACACATTGTTAACTACAAATGCTCTTTTGGAGGGTTCCAAGTTGTTATTGGATATTCATAAATAGAAACATAATATTTATAAAAATAATAAATAAATATGTATAAATAAATAATCAAGCAATCAATAAATCAAAATGTATTTATATAACACTTTTTTAGCAGTTGCTTCAAAGCAGCTTCACAAACAAGAGTTTTAAACAAGTGGGCTTAACATAGTTTAAAATAAAATTCATATTGGCAATATTTTTTTTTAAGTAAGAATATAATATCAATACACTGCTAACCTAAGAAACATAAAGTTTGTTTTGAAATAAAATAAAAATTAATCTATGGGAACCAGATCAATATTAGGAGGAAAAATATTTAACACATTGTAAAAGCATAGTTTATCCTAATTCCTGCAATGTTAAATTCATGCTCTCTCGATTTACAATGAGTGATTAAGAGACTCATTATCTCCAGACTGACACAACAACAGAGTGCACTTCACGCTAAAGAAAAGCTTTTATAAAAAAAGTGACTGTGGCAAATATGACATGAGGTTGAGCTGCTGCACAGACGCTCTTGACTCTGTCTTCTGTCTTCTTTACTCTCTTGCATTCACACAATGTGTACTTTCAGTAAGTCCCTAAACAGCATGGCATTTCTCAAAAAAGGTCAAAGAACAAGATAAGACAGAAAGATGGAAGGAAGGGAGGAAGGAAGTAAAGAAAACATGATTTTCAGCAGGAGGGATGATAACAAAAGAATTCCACTGCTGTGGTAATCTATATTAAGCTTGACACAGTTAATCAATCTTTGGTAAACAGGAAAATCAATTTTAGCGGTCAAAAAAACAAGTTGACATCATGTAAGTGTGGGTTTTGAAATGTGCTTTCTTTGGGGGAAAAAATCACTGGTTACAACACTTTAATATCTTGTAAGATTCATTCGTTCATCTTCATGTCAGCTTTCTTCCGTTTCGGGGTCGCCACAGCAGAGTGAATCGCCAACTCTCTGGCATATGTTTTATGCAGCGGATGCCCTTCCAGCCGCAACCCATCGCTGGGAAACATTCACACACACATTCACTCTTTTAACACTATGGACAATCGTTCTTATTCAATTCACTTATTCCGCATGTCTTTGGACTTGTGGGGAAACCAGAGCACCCGGAGAAAACCCACGTGATCACGGGGAGAACATGCAAACTCCACACAGAAATGCCACCTGCCCCAGCCGAGCCTAGAACCAGCGACTTTCTTGCTGTGAGACGACCGTGCTACCCACTGCGCCACCGTGACGCTTTCTTGTAAGATTAAATTGTTTAATTATTTGAAACCACAAAAGATGAAAACTCTTAATCAGCAACATAAATCATGATTAATCAAAATGTTCTAGGATAAAGGAATGACAAAAGAATATTTTTTACATGACAAAACCATATAACACATCTAAAGGCATTAACGGATTTTTTAAATTCAGTATGAATACGATGTATTCAAGTGAAATCAAATAATCATGAGTGTAAAGTCCATACTTTATTTAAAATAAAACATTTAAATCATGTTTCAGCCAACGTTTGACTTCTTTCTTTGTTTCTTTCTTTCTTTAAAAGTGGTTTCTCTCTAGTTTTGAACTTTACAATTGTTTGGATTGGAAAACAATTAGAAAACAAACAGAAAAATGTTTGATCAAATAGATTTTATTTTCATTCATGCCAGTATGTTTGGAGCACTGCCGTCTATGAAAGCCTTGAGTTTGAAAATACATATTTGTGGAGCCAGTGACAAAATTAAAAGTTGAATAAACTCAACAAGTAGAATTTAAATAATTATTAATTATTATTTACTTTGTTTTTTTATTTTATTCCAAAAGACATGTTTTCTTAATAAAAATATCCCTTGGTGAACTGAAGTGTTGTGCATATTAATTGATTTTACATAAAAACATTATTATTTAAAGTTAGATAACATTTCTTAACATGTTCTGACAAACAACAAATTGGCATTTCTACTGCTCCAGTGAATGTGAATGTAAAATACCCACTGGCTTCACTGGAAAAACTATTCAACTGATTAAACCCAATAAAAGGAGGAACTCACAAATCAATTAATGCTTTTGAAAGAATGGAGAGCGAGATATATCTTACTCTTAGGGAGGAGAAGAATACATTTAAGACCAGGGAGACAGGACAGCTTGGGTTAAAGAGAATTTGAAATGAGCAGTGAGATCCCAAAGGACAAAGCCTGGATTCTTGCTGTTTTAAAAAAGAGAAGCAGATCTCAATCTCAACACTGATTGGTCCAAATTTATACAAAAATCACTTCTGACTTTGTCCAAAATCCTGTCCAATCATACTTTCAACCAATCTTTCTCGTTCTTCCTGGAAACTTGTCAGAGAAACAGACTTCAAACAGACAGGTTGAAGTGCAATGTTAACCTACTTTCCCTTTACTGCTGTGTTGTGCCTGCAGGTTAAGGAAGCTACACACACACACACACACACACACGCACACACACACACGCACACACACGCACACACACACACATGCACATGCACACGCACACACACACTCTGCTTTGCTTCCTGTAGGCCTACAGTGGAAAATAATTGTCCAGTTTGTGGAATGCCATTGTGCCACGTTGCATAACTCAAGAAAGTCTTCCTGGCATTAGAGCCAGCCCTGATAACATTCCACTGCCCTTCAACATGACCTTCAACACACATCCATGCTACTCATTTCCGACCTGACACAGATTTTAGGCTAAACTCTGAGGTTGCTTGACTGAAATGTGTGATTTTAAAAGAGGTTTGTGAATATGCATGTCTGTTTACATTTCTAACTGTAGAAATAAAAAAAAAACATAATGTAGGCGTGCAACAACCTAAATTCATTCCAAGTTTGCCAAGGTCTGTTCTAAAACATAGCATCAAAAAGAGCTCATTTGAAAACCTTGTTAATAAACCACAGTGTTGTAGACGTTTTGAGTATGAGTCACTAATGAATAATTTAGCACCTTTGTTCCACATTTACCACTATAAAAGCTAAATCAAATCATGATGAGCTTAGAAATGTCAATGAGCTGCCAGGCGTTGGAAAGCAACTCCAGCCCGAATGTTTATGCATGCATTTATTGAAAATTTCTTGGCAGATCTGGCTTCAATTATGAGATTGCAGCAGAGGGCAATTCTAGGAGCAAAGCTTTAGGAGTGCTTGCCCTTAAAGAAAACTTTATTTATACTTATTTATATTTTTTTTGTAAAGCTTGTGATAAATGTAATGTTCATGGTTATAGAAAAAGGAACCTGCTCATAATTGATTGTTAAACAAATTCATGAAATTATCTCAATGGGTTTTCAGAGGGTTTATGACATTTTGAGACATTTCTGAATTTCTATTCTGTGAATTTTCTGATTAAATGTAAAAAAGTAAAAGGGGCATGGAGCCTCTTTAGAGAATTTTTAGGTTAAATAAATATATTTAGAGAAGAATAATTTAAAAATGTTTAGCTACATTTAAGAAAAATCATTTTCATTAGAAGGTATGAATTGAATTATTAATTTTATAAATTGCAGTAAGTAATCTGGTTTACTTACATTTTTATTGATAGATTATTTATTTGTTTGCTTTTATACAGCAAGAATAAATGAATAAAGTGAATTATAAAAAGTAAACTATGTCGATGAGCAGGCAACGTTATATTATATCTAAAAAATCAAGTAAAAGTGAAATAAAATGATTTAAGAGTAGGCTATAGAAAAATATAGATTCATCAAGGTTAAAGTATGCTTAATATACTCTTAAAAAAACCTGTTCAAACTTGCATTTTATACTTCATGCAATTTAAAACAAAGGTTTATATGGTTTTCAGTGTTGAGTTAAATATCTGCTGAATAACATACTGTATCTGTTTGGTTTCTAAATGAATAGATGTTAATGCGATGTGGCAGAGTTTGTGGTACGGAGGAGAGGAGTGTGTTTGAAGTTGGCACTCTATTGGATCACTTTGCTGGCAGTCTCCAACAATCTTAGAAGCCTGCAGCTGCAGAGACAGAATGAGCATCACTTTTTTTTTAGCTTCTTTCAAAACTTTGATGACAAAACTGTGGGCACTGTTATCCATGATGAATTTTAGGGGTATTATATCAACCTTAAAAAAGGTCTAAAGCCACTGTGCAGCATCACAGTGGCTTTTTAAGACATTTCTAGTATTTTTCTGTTATGTCCAGATGTGTGGTATATGAACAGCTAGATGCTAATTATAAATGAAGCTCCCCTTGAATTGTTTGAAGCTGCTCTTGCTTTCCTTGAAACAGGGATGAACCAAAAAGGCTGGAGCCATCCAGGAGTTAATTTGCGCACCCCTTCCATAGATAAGGGAGACTACATTGTCACAAGCATTCATACATCTGCACTTTGTCTGTATACTTCCTAACCTCTGAGTTGGCGGAACTTTATTTGCATGTGCACCACACTGACCCCTGAGTAAGGCTTGACCCTTGGCTGTATATAACATAGGCATTGACAGTAAATATTGACACACTCATCTTCAAAAACATTGTGGAGCTGCAGACGGAGCCCTCAAGGTCTCTGATTTGTCTGAAGTCTATATTTCCAGGTGTCTTCAAAACAGACCCTGACATGGTCAAACATCACGGATGAGTGATTGAAGAAGCGTGGAAATATAACTGCTTTATAACTGTACTGCTCCAACTTCTACAAAATACAGTGAAACAAAACCACTAGCGACCAGACGTGATATAAAGGTGCAAAAAGTGATGCATGATTTGATCTCCAGACATCAATGGAGCCGTCAACGAATCACACCACAGTCAGTGTGTTGTGAAAGGAAGTTTTCTCTCTTCTGTCACATCATCCAAAATAAGAGAGCAACAATATTCCCAGATAATGTTTCTCTCTTCTGTCACATCATCCAAAATAAGAGAGCAACAATATTCCCAGATAATGTTTCTCTCTTCTGTCACATCATCCAAAATAAGAGAGCAACAATATTCCCAGATAATGTTCAAACTTGTTTGTCTCAGCTTGAATTTACAGAAAAATGTCAAAGTTCAAAGACTATTCTTCCAGAATAACTAAATCTTTTATGCTGTTTTTATTCTGAAACTGTATTCCCCCGCTTAACACAATTATTATTAGTTATTTAGAGGAATCTTCGAAAATATGTGTCTCTATTTATTTTTTGTATACATTTTTAATTAGTATTATTTTATGCATTATTCCTTCATCAATTTGCATTACAAGTGTAAATATCTAATCGTGTAAACTCATGGACAACATTGTAAATAAATGTTGGTTGAATCACTGTTCATTTTGGAGGATCCTGCCTTTATTTCATTTTTATGGAAGACAGTGCTGACAAAATGCAAACAGATTTCTGATATTATACCTTTAAGAAATTAGAACTTTATGTCAAAATCTGAAAAGACTAATAAAAAACATAAGTAATAAATAAGATAAAATAAATACAAGCAATATTTCTAAAGAAAAAAAAAACAATAATCTAAAAGTTTTTCCATCATGTCTTATTTACTTTTTACTAAAAAGAATTTGCTAATGCTATGAAGTGAAAGTACAGAAGAGAGCCTTATTTGATAACATGGCATCCATTTTCCTGTACTTTCATCTGAAGTAACTATGCAGGACATTAAATATTTTGCAATATGGGGAAACGTCTCCCACCACACAAACATCTTAATTGTCTCTGTTAAGGTGGCAGCAACTATGGAGAACATCATTAATTTCCATTAGAAACAATAAACTTAGTAGAGCTGAATAAGAGTAATCCTCTCAGAAATGCAGGACATATATAAAATATATAAGTTGTAACAGGTTTGGCAAACTTATTCTTCAATGAAAAAATGTCAAATCTGAACATTGTAGAGCAAGCTAAATAAAAAATTCTACCTTATTCAAAGTGAGATCTAGCTAAAATGCAACACATCAAACATAGATAAAACACATCCCTTTTCATAGATAAGCAACATTGAGTGAGAAGAAGCTTTAAACGCAGTGACGCTTTCCCAACAGCTTTGAATGGGTGAGTACTTTGTTTTCGGTGACTGATTGAAGTGCGCTTGAATGCTGATGAAGAGTGTCTCTTACATCATGAGAAATCAGAGTCAGTATGAATGAAGGCTAATTAGCTAATGTTTATTTTGTATGCTACTAAAAATGTGTAACTCTGCATAGAACCAAGTATGTGTTCTGTTCAGCATTCAGATTGTGGTTTAACACTGAACTCATTTGTATGCATACAAATGTCATTTCTGTTTTTATCTCTTGCATAAGCGCCCTTTATATCATCCCTTTTGCCGATTGGGTAAAACTTTACGTCGGTTCTTATTTGACTACAGAATGATGCAAGCAACACGGAGAAACAATGTTATCCAGGCAACAATATCCTAGCAACAGCATCTACTTTTTGTAGAACAGAGTAAAATAATCATTTAGATTAGAATTTTTTTTTAAAACATTATTACCTAAATATTGAGCCTAGTCATTTTAAAACAGGACTAATTTTTAAAACATTCAATGCTACAGAACAACCACATGAATGTCAAACTATTTAACTGCTATAATTTGTTCAAGTAAAAACCAAGTGTTTAAAGTTGTCATGTGATGATGACTTTTCTGACATTCCTGTCATCTTGAGGTGTTGTTCCCTCATCAAAAATATTCCTCAAGTAGTATTCAGATTAGTTCATTCATGTTTGAGTAAACCTTTATTCCTTTTTTCTGAACTGAAACGACTCGTTTTCTTTATCCCTGCCTTTTTCCTTTATCCCTGCCAAAGTCCCACTTTTCAATTAAATGATTTGCTAGTACAGCCCCTCTCTATGACAAACAGGAAACCCGGAAGTATGATCGCAGCAGACCCGCGCAGGATAAACAATGCTAGAGAATTGCGTTTTTTGGATGTCTGGAGCGTAACCTTTTCTACCAAAGAATGAGTTTGTCATCAGAAATGGCTTGATTTTGTGTCTGCCCATCAGAGAAAACTTGGGAAGATCATTTTTGTTTGTGATCAGCACTTCACATTCAACTGGTTCATCAACAAAGAACAGTATGATAAAGAATTTATGACAAGGTTGGTTCTGTAAGTTCTTTTCCTACTCTCCCTTGTTCATTGATTTGGATGTGTTTTTACTTGTGCTAGGCTTAAATACATTAATGAAACAAACAATTTTAACTCTTCGTACATCAAGCTGATCTGGTTTTGCTCAGACCTTCTGAGGTCAAGTTGCAGCATAAATCTCATAAAGCTTAACTAAAGTAGTTTCGAAGTTTAGTTAACTTTTAATTATTTTTTTTATTTTGAGTCCGCTCAAACAATGTCTATTGATTTATTTATTCCTACAGGACTCACACTTCTACTAACGTTCTGCTGTTACCTCTTATCTCCTTTCTGTACATTTTAAATATTCTGTCCAGCACTCATTAGTTGCACATTTTATTTTATTTTTTCCATTAAAAGCAAATAATGTAATAATATTAATTCTTTATTTCTTAAACTTTACATACTCAATTTTGTAGTAAACTGGACTTGGGGAGAGTAGTAGAATTTAAATGGCACTCTTTAAATTTACTCTAAGTTTTAAACTATAAAGAAAAACACTATTAACCAAAAGATATAACCTCTAGAATCTCACCCCTGGATTTCAACCCCAATAAACGTGCAATAAACATGTTTAAAATAAACTCTTTCTACTGATCACGCTTCAAATAGTTTAATCTCTGTTCTGTCACATGATCATCTATACCTATGGTAAAATATTGAGAGTATCTGCTGGATTATCCTCTCCCTTCCTTATTTTCTCTTTCTCTTTAAATTTCAGTTTTTTTATTCATCCTCTGGATTACATTTGAAATGAACAACACAAGCCAATGTAATTACTAAAACAGATGTATGGACATTTCAATTCTAAACGCTGGTATTAAACATTCAGAGCTTAACACTGATCCTAAAAACCCAGAAAATGACAGCAGGGCATCAACGCTGGTGAAGATCCTTAAATAGTCAGCGTTTGAGAAAATAGTCCCTCTGTAACTCACGAAGAACGAAAGGGACTGAAGAAGCGGTAAGTCATTCAGAGAGACAAACTGTCGCTCTCTATCAGCCTGGCTTACATAAGACGAACAATCAGCACTTTTTTCAGAAAGTGAGCAAAAGTTGTATGTGAGATTATTACATAATCTCTACATCTGCATTGTTTGTTGAAGCATTTTTGTTTAGTTTAACCTTAAGGTATTAGACCTTTTCTTAGCGTTTACATGTGCTGGTTATATCATCAGAATTTGATTTATTTCAGTTATTCCATTCAAGTAAAAAACTTATATTCGTTTGATCATTATTACTATGTTCAGTATTATAATCCTTCATCACGCACAGACTGATATATTTCAAATGTTTTCTCCTTTAATTTTGAGGATTGTGACAAACAAAATCTTGGAAAATTAGAATATTTAGAAAAGGTTTAAAAAAAATCTTAACATTTCTTGACAATATTCAGACTATCTAAGAAAAGACATGAATATTATTCTTTAAATTATGTATGCTTTTAGAAAATATGTAAATTTTCTATTACCAGAGTATGCCCTGCACATTTAAATGTGGTTTAATCTATAAACATTATGTTTAGAAAATGTTCACCTAAACACCTAGAATCATCATCAGGGTCTGTGATCTTTAAGAGGTTGATGTACAATAGCTGTCAAATGGAAAGGAAGATATACAAGATGACACTCACAGTCTAGCTTTAGTGTTTTATATAAACATCAGTATTATTTAAGATATTTTTACTCCTTTAAACACAAAGACCTTTATGGAACAAAAAAACTCTTCCTTTGGGATTTCGTGGTAAAAATCGACTATTTGCATTGTGAAAACATCTTTTATCACACTTTGTACATTCCTTCCTGACATCATCATGTGACACACAGTGTGTTTGCTTTGCAACTGTGTAAAGCTAAATGTTTAGGTCTTGAACATGTGCTTCTGGATTTCTACACTAAATAAGCAAACAAAATAAACCTGATCCTGATGACTTCATTCTTAGTCAAAGTAAAAATATTTGCAGAAGCCAGCTCCTGTAGCAACACAAACCTTAAAAAGCCTCTGAATAAATCTTTCAACTTCATCAGAATTTCTTGGCAAGAGGCAAACGAAACTTTCACAGAGCAAAGTTTAAAAGTTTAATAAGTTTGTATTTGTCTTGCTTTTTACCTTGTTTTAATAAAGTTTGTCTTTAAAAGTTAAAAGTGTCTTTAAAGTTACGAAACGTTCTATACTGTTTTCATGTAGAAACATTAGTTGATCATTAAAGTAGTTATTACTATTTTCTTTAAAAAGTTGTAACATTTGAAAAAGTTTTGGGTTAAAAACTGGTTATTTAAAGGCACATTTAATAATCATGGTAATTTGATTAGACATGACAGGGTGTTTTATTATATTATTATATAATATATATTATTACATTATATTATAGAATATGTGCTGCCGGCATACTTTTTCATCATACTGAACTACTAAATACTGGACTAAAATACTCAACAGACCTTAAAATCAGTAATGTTCAAGGTCATATATATATCTAATATTTATTTATTTATTTTTTTTTTACTAAACACAACAAAAAATACATCCAAAAAACATATTTATAGTCAAACTCTGTAGTTTATTTTATGTAATCTTACAATGACATGGCAAAATACACTTTTTGTAATCTCACAGCAGAAGAGGCTTGAGTAAGAGTGGAAAGATCATTGTTTTAATCTGCTCTTGATTTCCTCAATCATCCCAGCCATAAACCTGATGGAATCCTTCCTCAATCGCTCTAACAGAGTCAGCAGTCAGAGTGTCTCCTCTCTCGGCTTCTTTTGAGCCATTCCAGGCCTACAGAGACTTTAAAATAGCCTGACCCTATGGACAGGAAGAGGGGTGTGAGTGGACAGGAAGTAGCTGTGAAGTGCTGGAGACGGCCGTCTGCACAGCACAGCTCAGGGTCAAGAGTCAAACACAGCTCACAATGCAGAGCGCTGCAGGAAAGAGACTGCACTGTACCGCAGGAGGATAAATGTCTGAGGCCGCCAGATTTTAAACTAAAATTAATCAAGGATTATTTAGGGTGTCTTTCAAGTGCATGTACAGTGGGAGTGAGAATGTTTTCAAGCAATGAAAGTTTTATTCGGTGTGTTATACAAACCGATGTTTACATACTTAATATTAATTGTTTTACTCGTATTTTTTATCAATGTGATGTCCTCTGAAAATGATCATGATTAAAAATGACATTTTACTGTTTAAAACAGGATTTATTTTCTTCTGTATATTCACATGAGATCTATTTAATGTTAATATTTTGGTTCAAACATGAATACCTCACAGACTTTCTGTTGTAATACCTTATATTATAAGTATTTTATCTTGTCTATCAATTCCTTTTATCGATACGTTGTATATTCGGTTATTACAAATAGTTAGGAAATCTCATGCTGGGCCTTCACCTGGTCTGATAAATTGCTGTTAAATGTATTAACTTTATCACCTTAATCTAGGTTAGATTAGATTAGGTTAGAAAAAGTTAGATTAGCAACAAACTCATGTATAGAATTCAGTGAGTTTGTTGCATATTTAACAGATAATGTATCAAACATGAATCAGAGCATTATGATTCGCAAATCAATGTGTCATCCTTTAAAGCAGTGATTAAATATGCTTAATATATTAAATATGTTCTCATTATTAGTGTTGGAGAAACATCATATATATTTAATCAAAGGAAGTAACTTGTTGAAATTCCTTTTTTGTAGTTTTATTTTAAACCACTTAAGCAAGGCAAGTTTATTTGTATAGCACATTTCGTACACAGGATAATTCATTGTGCTTTATATTGGAAACTAAGAATTAAAAAAGAAAGGTAATTTAATAAAATCAAGCATAAAAAGTCATATAAAAGAATAAGGAATAAAAACTGAAAATTAAGACTTGGATTAAGATAGTGAAGTGCAGAGATAAAATAGTTGCTTTCTATGTTAAACTCTATAGGCCTCCTCGATCCTTCAGATCTTTAGCTAAATGAGCCTTTTTCATAATTCTACGAGCTAATCAAGGAGAGAAATTTCTTAATTTCCCCTAATTTACGACAACATTACAACTTTAAACATCGACCATGAACCGATCAAGGGGCAGTAATGGAGGAAATTGTGAACTGCATCAGGTTGTGTTTGGGATAAAGGTATGAGCAACTTTATTTCTTTTTAGTAAGTCTTAAAAATTGCAAAAGCAGAAAAAAAGGATTTACTTTTTAAATATTACACTTGTCAATCAAGGGCAGATATGGCTTCTTTGAAACGAATTTAACTCAGCTGAGACAATTCTTACAATTGTGGTAAAGCTTTTGAACTGTATTTTATAGAACTTCTTTTTTAAAAGTGTATTGCTAAGCCTATAAACATAAGTACAG
Source organism: Danionella dracula (assembly GCA_900490495.1). NCBI lineage: Eukaryota > Metazoa > Chordata > Actinopteri > Cypriniformes > Danionidae > Danionella > Danionella dracula. The sequence continues at coordinate 8,009,270 of UELW01000433.1, read as the reverse complement.
GAAGCTTTTGAAAAATTTCAGGAAAAATCTATCTCTTTTATGCGCAAGGGATTTCAAGAACCATCTCCACCCCTCAATAATGATTGGTTAGGTCAAGCAACAAAACACTACACAAACATGTGATTTTGGACACAAAAGGTCTAGGAAACAACATATTTTGCGTATGGCAGTTGACCAAAGGGTGACAGCCAAACAGCTTCAGGATGGAGTCGGTGTGTTCATGACTTATACGGCAGTCGTGATGCACCTGACAACTGAAAACAAACACAAAGAGTCTACAGTATTAATGATTAGTAAAAGATCAATGAAGAATTCTGGAGGTGATAGAGCAGAGATTGCTGGTAACAAAACAACAGAACCCTGATTCATCGAGACAAATAAACACACACATAAAGAACACAAACAGTCAGGGTTCAATGGACTTCATTTGAGAGCTCTTGCATGGGAGCTTGTGGCAGAGTGATATGACGTTTGCCTCCCAGATGCCCACTCGTGCCCATGGGTCTGCTGACTTGGGTGGAACAGAGTCTCTTTTGTTCGCAGGGATCCGTTTACAGAGGAAACTAAAAACAAAAGTGAAGCCTTGGTGTATTGTGTGGTATGCATACACCCTTTGGCTATGCCCAGTATTAGCTCTTCATACAGTTTGAGTTACTGTTTCCTGAGAGAAATCTTGTCATTAGGCTATTCCTTTAGTTTATTTTTTACTTACAAAAAAGTAATTGGATTGTCTGAAACCTTAAAATTAAAGCATAAACAACTAAGTTTGATTGAAGATAGAATTAAAAGATGTGACCAATCACATGCTTAACTAGAAACGGTTCGGATGATATCTGATTTTTTTTCTGTTATTTTAACATTACATTTTGAAAAGTTATAATAAAACTTTTAACTTGAACCGTTCAAGGTCACTAAAGGTAAAAAAAAAAAAGGTTGATGGTATTGGAAGAAAATGTGACCTTTTGCTTTTGATACTGCATTTGTCATCAGAAGAGAGATCTATCGAATGCTAGCAAGTAGTACATAGTTTCAGTTTACTTTACCAGAAATTTCACTGAACAAACACTTGTTAATTAAAGAAGTTAAAGGTGCAGTATACACTTTTAAAAACACTTATGGAGAGCTGGGTCGCTTGACATGTCATAGAAATAACTTATATGCTACTTAAAAAGCTACATTAAGCTCCCTTATATTAAGGTAAACTTTTTAGCATCCATTATTTAATAGGTTTTTAACCATGACTGCCCAAAATATTGCAATGTAATTTTTAAATAGTTTTTAGTATTCATGTTTTATTATAATATCATTTAGAAGCATTGCCAATACAAATATGTATCTTCATTAGCCTTTTAAAAATTATTTCACTATTTCTCTAACCATAAATTAACATACATTCAAATACATTTTTATTGAAATAAAACTATCATATAAAAAAGGCCATAGGTGGCTTTTGATTGAGGACCCTTGTTTTAAATAAAAAAGGCTAAGCTAAAACATAGACAACCTATTACTCAAAGTATCACTCTACAAAGCAGAGAAAATTCTACTTAATTCCTTAAAGGTGGAGAATGTCATTCCTCAAAACTAGTGTTGACATTTGAATTCACAAGAACAGCACACATCTTGATTTCTGAAGCTCCTTCAGACTAACTAACAGGACTTTGGCAAGACCAAACTCTCTTTAAAAAATTCTGATTCCAAAACTCCACTCTCAATTAAAGCACAACAAAAAGTTGCATGTTGGTCAAATATTTTGCAGCCAAATTTGAGAAACAATTGTATCTGACGTCTCTGAAGGCACACAATTGGTCAAATGTATTGTAAAATAGGATTTTTCTCCAGTCTTTTGTCCCACTTTTTTATAGGGAATCGACAAAAATCTAAATGACACAAAATAACCTCTTCTAAAGGCAATTGTATCTTCTTTACTGTGAGTAGAGTTCTTGTCCTGTTGCTTTTCTACGTCACATCCATTTACCTTCTATCACATTGTTAGTGTTGAAGGGACATTGTGGGCAGAGAAAAATCAGAGGAAACGCTGCCTTCTCTGCAGGCTTTGTTCAAGACAGGAAATCAGCTGTTGCATGTGTACTCACTACAGTAATAATACAGACACATTGACTCTTGATGCACTGCCTGACAGAGGCGCCTGTCTCAGACGGAAAGAGTATAATAAACCTAAAGAGACACTAACACAAAGCACAGTATTTGAGCACACGCACAAGAAAAAAGCTGAAGTCTTCAGCATCAAGACATCTGTCGTATGACCGGCCCACTCCCAACACACCCTTCCAGGCAGAGTCAGGATGTCTGCGCATCAGGACGCCTTGTTATCATACACATCTATTAAACGAATACGACTCAATTAAACAGAGCTTTAAAATCTCATGTTCTGATGAAATATTTGCAGAACCAGACATGACAGAGAGTGAACTTTTGACACAAATCACAAGAAATTTTATTTATCCACAATCACTGACTGATTTCTCTGTGGGTTTGTTTCATCCCCTCCCTGAGCTTTACTCTACTAATCTCAGTACTGATTAAATACCGTTTTTTTCTGCAAAAAACTTTAAAGACGTCATATAAAACAAAATATACAAGGAATTAATTTACAGTTAAACCCATGTTTTCTGTGAATTATTTTACCCACCTACCATATTTTCAAACTATAAGCCATAACATTTTCTGTTGTACCGACCAATCAAGATCGTGCACATAACAGGACAAACCATTCGCACAGGTTAAGATCAATAAGGTGGCTCTAGGATGATCTTTTATGGATGAATGTTATTGAGAAAGTAAAAAATTTATGCTATTTAAGCTGCTGGTAATTTAATGGTCATGTTCAAGCAAAGGTCAAACGAACTATTCACTAAAAAAAAACATAAAAAAAAAAGTGTGCTCTTTCTGTGAGAATATCTCATGTTCTATAGGGTGACACCTTTGTCTAATAAACAAGTGTGTAATATAAATTATAGTACTGTCTTAAACCATTTTGAAAAAGAATAGTCTAATACAAATTGTTTCCGGCGAATCATTAGATAGTTTCTCTCTCTCTCTCTCTCTCTCTCTCTCTCTCCTCTCCCTCTCCTCTCTCCTCTCTCCTCTCTCTCCCCTCTCTCTCCTCTCTCTCTCTCTTCCCTCACTCTCTCTCTCTCTCTCTCTCTCTCTCTCTCTCTCTCTCTCTCTCTATATATATATATATATATATATATATATATTTATATATATATATATAAACGGCACAAAATGTAGATTGTGTAGTTGCAATGAATGAGAGAGACATGTTTTTCAAAGGGACAAAAACATTTTTTAAAAACCTGTGTAAGATACTAAACCTTATTACAAGTCTTATAAGGGGATACTTTAATTTTTTCTTACATTTCGTGAACTTGTGTATGTTAGCTAAAAGAAGTCTGACAGTGATAAATATGTAAATAGTTAATTTAAAAAGATTGTAAAAGAAACATGCTAAATAGTAGTTAAATTCTAAATATTTTAAAGCAGCTTTAAAAGGCCACTGAAAAATATAAATTCATAAGTATTTGAATTTTGGCCTCTATGTGAATGTAAATAACAGTAATGACGCATTCGGTATCTGGGACAAGGTCGGCCAGTAGCTTTATGTTATTAATGGGTGTGTGTGAAGGGAATGTTAAGAGAGGTGTGCCACTGTCCACCAATTGAAAGGAGAGGTGTAGCCGGCTCCATGTATTTCCTCTCTTTCATTCAACAGAGAGCCCTAAGAAGTACACCCAGCATCCTTTTAATATTCATAAAGCTTCCCTGTAAACAATGGGATTTACGCAAATGGTCATCCTTTAAATAAAATTACCGGTCATTCATTAGGAGCATGTTATTGGTCCATTGTGTTTTAAGTACATTGACAGATTTAGTAACAAATAACAATAAATAACAAGTTGCAAGATTAGTATGAAACAGGATTCTTTTTTTCTTAATTTTTTTATAAAAAATTTACATTTTAAGAAATTAACTTCAGAGTATAAAAAGATCATAACATGAATATGAATACTTGTAAAAAATTATCCAAAACAGATTCAGTTTAGCCATCCAGACACAGTGTTTCACACTTGTTCAATATTCATCTGTACTATGCAGTACATTGGCCACAAAATAGGTGTAAAAATATAAATAACAGCACAAGAAAAAGTTATTGTATAATTATTTAATAAAAGTAATTTAACTTTGGATTCTTTATGCAAGTGAGCTAAATGTGCAAACTGCATTATATTAAAGCGTCTGATAAATCTAAAGACTTCAAAATAGCAATTAGTATTTCTCGCAGGGCTTGCTAGGCTTCCCTTCCTTGTATCTTCATAGTTCACGGCATCACACGATGCAGTAGAGGTTAAACCAGTTTCTTGCAAAAGTCTGTCAGAGTGTGATTGGCAACAGTGTGTGTGGAGGTTTCTATGGAGCGAGACCATCTGGAGCAGTGGTACAGCGCTAGTCAGCAGAAACTGATCCAACACTTGGATGACATTAGAGTCCATGTGATAACACTGCGGTCATGTTGAGAAGGAATAAGGTCCTGGTCATACTCTTATAAAACCTCGGTATGACCTGACACAGCGCTGTGGAAAAACTCATGTTTGTTCAGACTAAACACACATTTATTCACAAACACATCTCAGAGGCATCATTAATGTTTGACACGGCTGACCCAAATCAGACGAGTTTTTGCCATGGTTTTCAGATCAGATTTTCAAATCAGACCAGTTTTGGCTGTACAAGCTGATGCAATTCGTACCCGAGCCCACTTTTGTACAAGTCTATAATCATGATGAGTTCTCTCATACTGGAAGAACCATTGGATGTTTCACGGGTATTTATTTATGACATTTATATAGTGCTTGTCCAGACACTCAAAGTGCTTTATATCTTGAGATAAAGCACTTCTCTACTTTTGAAATCAGACTCTTTAAATTAGTAAAAAGTGTTTACTAAGCCAATGAATAAAAGAAAAAACAATAGGTAAATGAATTGCACTGATCTCAAACAGGCTGGGTGAATCACTGTTTTAGACAAAGTCAAAACTGTGGAATACTTGATCTTTCCTGCTTAGATCAGTGATCAGACTTTCAATAAAACTCTCACAAAGTTCTCGCATAGATCTTTTCTCACACAAGTTGGGGCTGACTTAGTCATATAAAATATACAAAATGATTTAAAATCAGACGAAAAGCTTATATTATTCTGTTTTGTACACATTAGTCAATTGTGCTTACACATTTTAAGGAACGGGGAGCAGTATTTAATAAGCAAGTTTAATAAGTCAGACTGAGACAGCTGAGATGAGAAAAAAAAACCTGCTGCTGTAAAAAGTTACTTAGTTTTTAAGTAAACTTTTAATGAGCTGCTTTAACTTATTATTTGTACTTTAATACATTATCATTCTGCACAAAAACACTCAACACACACCAGCTAATGGTACACAGATAGCCAATTTGAGTAAGGCAGCCATTTTTTATAATCTGTGTTTATTAGGAGTGATCATTGGCGAAGGACTTCACCCTTACACATACAGTTATAAGACTGTTACAATGTGTTTTTAACCTTATGACCAAGGTTATGAATGCAGACAGCAAAGTGTACATGCTTAGAGGTGAGCATGTTTAGAAAATCTGATCCTTTTAAAGCATCAGATGTGTAGAGAACCAGTGCTATGGTTGCTTTGAGTTGAGTCAATATATTTCAATGTAGAGGAAAACAAATGAGGTTGAATGGGGAAACCTTACCCATCATAAGCAAGGTTTACTCTTGCGTTTAAACGAAGATGAAAATGCATTTCATTGACATATTTAGGTTACGTGAGAAATGTGCTGGGAAACATGCTTGGAATTCTTTTGAATAGTGAAATGTGCCTCTTCTAATCATAACTTTGTTATTAGATATAACAAAATATCTCTAACATTCTGGAATTTAGTGAATGAAACTAGGCCACAAATTCCAAGACTGGCCTCATCAGTTTTGGAAACAAGATGGACAGAAAGTGTCTATATCTAAACAGAGATGATATAAGTATCTACAGCTAAACACGCAATGTTTGTGTTTTAAAAGCATGTGGAAACTGGGGTCAGGGAGTCAAATTGTTAAGTGTTTGGTGCAAAGGGAAGCTAACATTTACAAGAAAAAGTATTTAAGTTCAAATTGAGGAGATACCTTTAAGTAATCTTGATTTTTTTTTTACTCCTCATACAATCTGAATTCTTGACTTTTGTGTGAAGCAGAAGTATCAGCTTAATAGTTGGCTACCACAAGTGGTTTTATTTCTTGAGCAAATCTTTATTCAGGTTTCTATTTGGCCTCTTATAATCTGCAAACTCTTAAATGGGTTCCACAAAATAATGAGTAGAAAAAAATAATTACTTGTTAGCCAAGCCAAGCCAATCTACATCTGTCACCTTTGTATACCTGTAGCAACAAAATTAGCATTTCTTCAACATTCTATGAGTCTTTGTGTGTTGAAAAAACATTAGGCTTTCAAAAAAATAGTTAACAAAACAAAATAATCATTAATCATTAAGAAAGATCTCTTTCTGTTTATTGGTTGGGTATATTATATAGTGACATGGCTGAAATACATGCACGTACCAGTTGCAGAACTCAATGGAGGACATTTTAACTACTTCAATTACATGTGCAAAATGTTGTTATAAATAAAACAAATAACATGATTTTGTTCTGTCTTTCATAACAAATTACAGAGAAAATGTTCCCAGAGTTTAAGAGATTAATATGTAGATATTCTGGATTTGATTTTAGATGTTTTACTTTACATTTTGAATCTGCAGCTGGCACCTGAGAGCCAATGCAAATGCTGTTTTTGATCTCTTCCACCCTATGAAAGTGTCCCTAATAACAGGATATTAAAAATGCAAGTTTTTGTTTTTGACTTAGGACCATTGGGACCTTGTAAGGTTTCCTTTCTCCACCAAAAAGTTTTGCAAGCTCTGTGATTTTCAGCCATTTCCACTTTTCAGAGAAAACTAATGAATGGAGAAAAGCGGAACTAGAGAGACAGACATTACTTCTGCTCTAAGATTATTTAACCTGCAATTTTCATCATCCACACAGGCAGGAAATGACCTTCTGTTCTCTTTGTACAAACAGTAAAAGATTATCTGCCTTGATTGAGATTGAGAATTTTTCATTCCTTTGAAAGATGATAAAAATGTCTAATATAGTAAAAAGCATTATGTAAAATTAATTTTACTCTGTTTTAGAAGAACTCAGTAAAGCTATTAGCAGACAGTGAAATAAAGCTATCAGAGTTATTGTTACAAGAACTTCAAATGTGTGATTCAAAGTAGCATTACAAATCAGTTTTATAAAAACTGTGGAAAAGCATATTTTACTTCTGCAGCAATATTTTTTATTTATTTCTGTATTTAACAGAGAAATGACTCAAAGCTACTAAAAGATGTGATGAGTTTTGTACGTACACAGGGCGGTGCAGGGCACTACCCGGGGTCCAGTCAAAATAAAGGCTGGCAGAGAGGGCTCGGGCCTTTGAACATGAGCACGTAGAGACGTGAGGACACGCATTCACCAGTTTCCTTCAGGGTTCACACACCCCTCATTAACGGAGAAAACCTTTCAATACTGATCACAGATACGACTGTTAGAGCCTGCCACCAACACACAGACACGTACACGGCTGTCAGGAGTTTTATAGAGGTAACTCAGCATATTTATCCTGATGCTGTATTTACGCACAGTTTAAATGGATTAAAATAACATTTCAAGCTGAGGTTTGCATTGAAAAAAAATGGAGAAATTAAACATTTCCTATTTCAAATAAAATAAAATTTTAAGAATTCACTAATTTCAACACATAAAAATGCAAACTACATTTTTTAGGATGTTTTTTTTTGTGTGTATTCAACAAAACTAAAACACCTGAACTGTTTGGGTAAAGCAGAAAAATGGGGCAATCAGTTTTAGCCTTTCAAATATTTATATATATATATATATATATATATATATATATATATATATATATATATATATATATATATATATATATATATATATATATATATATATATATCTTGTGATGACCAAACAATAACAAAATCCCAGTTTTACCCCTCGCATTAGTCACTGTTACAAATAACTTGACAGTTAAAGGCTTTGGCAAAAATCATTGTTTTGAATTAGATGGGAAAAAGTACATACGTATTAAATATCTGCTTTAATGTCACCTCAATGCTCCCTGATCAACTCCCTTGAAATGGGCTGTCTTGACAAACACGTTTCAAATATTTGTATAACTTAAAAAACTTTTTATTCAAAGTAAAACTTTTGACTGGTAGTGTATTATGATCTGTAACTTCAACACGTTGATTTGTTGACACGTCGACACCTTCTCTCTCACTGGTCCTGGCTGGTGGAACAAACTCCCTGACCCAGTCAGGAAAGCAGCCAGACTTTTCAAAAAGCAACTGAAAACTCAGACTCTCTTTATTTTCTTCCTGCTATGGTTGAGTGATCAGTTGATACAACTTCTACTACTATGAAACAAATTGCATAGTGTCTCTCCCTGACTGTAATTCTGTTTGGACAATATCGTCTGCTAAATGCATAAATGTACATGTAAATGTCAAACATTTTCTCTAAACGTTCAATACAGAAACTTGAGTAGTGTCATCACAACTTTAAAATGCAGAAGAAACTTTTCATATGCATTTTATTATAATTGTTTTACATTTTATAGATTAACATACAAGAGGAACAATAGTGTAAGTATTTTTCCAAAGTATCAAATTAAAGTTCATCTGTCGATTGTTGTATCCCAGTATTAACGTTACTATATACATTCTTTGAGTCACAAAACAGATCTCATTGTACAGTGTATCCGATTGATTCTTGCATTAAATTTTTTCTAAACCACAATTGTTAAATCTACTTCATCCATCAGTGTTTAACAGTAATCGTTTTAACCTCTGTGTAGAAGTCAAAAGAGTCTTTTCCCCCCTCTCGACCAATCCCAGAGTTTTTCATGCCACCAAACGGAAGATTTAAATCTCTGACAAGCCAACAGTTAGTCCAGATGAGCCCAGCCTGCAGTTTCCTAGCAACCCTGTGTACCCGCCCCACATCTCTGGACCAGATCACAGCAGACAAACCATAGCGCACACCGTTTGCCCTTGAGATCACTTCCTCCTCCTCATCAAAGGGTGTCACGCAGGTCACAGGACCGAAAATCTCTTCCTGCATCAATGCGGAGCAGTCTTTGACCCCAGAGATGATGGTGGGAGACATGAAATAACCTCCCGTGTTACTCTTGGGAAGAGTCAGTTTATCCACACCCTCCCCGCAATGGACCTGGGCACCCTCTGTATGCGCCAAAGCCACAAAACTTCTAACCTATGAGAGATATCAAACTAAACTATTATTAAATATTGGGTGAAAACATTTTTATAGAAATAAATGCATACTGAAGCTACTGTTAGCACTTAGGAATCATAAATGTATAAGATAATGTGAGAGTGATTGCTCAGACCTTCTGCAGATGCTCTTTACTAATGAGTGCTCCATTGTCGTTCTGGGGGTCGGACGGAACTCCGGTTTTCCACTGCCGAGACGCCTCCACAAAACGGGAGAGGAATTCTGGGTAAACGCTGCGCTCAACAAAGATTCTGCTGGTGCACAGACAAATCTCCCCCTGAGAAAGAGAAATTTGTTTGAAATCTCTCTTATTTATGATAGTTTTCTTGTTTTATGATTTGTGTGTGTGTGTGTGTTTGTGTGTGTGTGCGTGCGTGTGTGTTCATTCACATAACACACAATATGCGACTTGTATTTGTCCTTTTTATAAAAAACAATGCTGCTTGCTATGAGGCATGCATGCACAAAAAATGGTTTTGATCAAAACTGAAGTAAAGATGGATGAGAATGTGATTGGAGGCGATTCTGTGGCTTTATTTTTTCTCTGTTATTTCACAAATATTTATTATTGATATTTATTATTAGTTATATAACTGTACTTTTCTTACACTGACTGTTTTAGCTTCATTAAAGCCATGCCTCTTGTGAAGCTCCCTGCCCACTCCCAGAAATGTGATGTCTGTTGCCCACTCCCAGAAATGTGATGTCTGTTGCCCACTCCCAGAAATGTGATGTCTGTTGCCCACTCCCAGAAATGTGATGTCTGTTGCCCACTCCCAGAAATGTGATGTCTGTTGCCCACTCCCAGAAATGTGATGTCTGTTGCCCACTCCCAGAAATGTGATGTCTGTTGCCCACTCCCAGAAATGTGATGTCTGTCAGCATAAGATGAGGTAAAAGTCGGAGAAATGTGACCTCGCTGTTCAGACTGAGCTCGCATTGCAAAAAACTGGATATGTATCGGATTCAAGACCATATAAAAGCGACCTGGGTGAGATTTGAAATAAGAGAGAGAGAGAGAGAGAGAGAGAGAGAGACAATTGCACTTTTAAGACTGTACTGAAAATGTCAGATAATGGTCACATATGGGCAAATTAAAAAAAAAATCTTATTTGGCTGTAGTCTGGGCAATGGAAGAGAAACTGTGCATGCTGTGCAATACTGGGCTAACATTGCAGCCTTGTTTTATGTTGATGTAGTGTCTTGTGAGCACCACAATGTGGTAAAAAATGGAACAGCATGGCAAATTTTATGTACTTAGGCAACAATTTAACAGATTAAATATCACAAATGTAAACAAGTAAACAATTAGATGAAAGTCTTTATGACTATATCCAGATGGCAGGTCTTTCTTTCATTTTTTCGTTCTTCTTTATTTTCTTTAAAGCCTTGATGGTAACATGGCCATTTCATGTCTACAAACATTCCATTTGAACTCATTCACAACCAAGTTAACTTCACCAATTCAGTTAGTCCAGTCCAATCAGTTCAGATTTAGTAAAGTCCATCATAAGTTTGTTTTCAATAAGAATATGAAAGGTCTTTCTGGGTTATTGTGTATTTATTAAGAACTTGCACAGTTAGTCTCATCCTCAAGGATGCATAAAGAGAGCATTCAAACAGAATTTGTTTCAACAGATGTTTAACCTTAACAGACTCTGTCTCTCTTTACAGAAGAAAAACATGTGTTAGTCTGGTAGTATGTCTTATACTAGATTTTGCTTTCAGTGCTTGTTCTCTTCACAATCCTAATAATCCGGTTTGTTTCAATCATTGGGTAAATAAGTGAAAAGTTTAGATATGGATACGGAGTGACCCATGCCCAGAATTTGTGCTCTGCTTTTAACCCATCCCAGTGTTTCAACACTCACCATCTTTAACTTAGTCATTCTGGGGAACGAACCAGTGACCTTCTGATCTCAAGTTGATCTCCTTACCCACAAGACCACATCTGCCCCAAATATGTCCTGCAGTTTGTTCTGTGATTGATGGTCCCATTCTTTTAATACATATTAATCTATTATTTGCCATAAATCTGATGGTGGAATATGACGTTGAAAAAATATGTCTGAGTTTGACCAGTTTAGATTGCAGGTCTTAACTGAGTGAACAACACCAGGAGGAAATGCTTATTATCTCCAGCATGTGATGTTGTGCTCACCTGATTGGAGAAGCTGGATCGCACTGTGGTACTGATGCACTGCTCCAGGTCAGCATCGGCAAATACGATAGCCGGGTTTTTTCCACCAAGCTCCAGAGAAAGCTTCTTGCAGTACGGAGCACTGCGTTCAGTGATCACTCTAGCAGTAGCTGTGCTACCCGTGAATGAGATAAGAGGCACGTCAGGGTGAGAAACCAGCGCATCCCCTGCACTCGGACCCGTCCCAAAGACAATATTGACAACCCCAGGAGGGAAACCTAGAAGAGAATCATGTGGGGTTTCTCTGCAGTTTTTTTTGAAGAAAATCTTCTTACTCAGGCTTAGATGAGAATAAATATTACATTATAATATGACTATTCACTAACTTGACATATCTATAAAAATGACACAAGAAAATCTGTCTAAAGAAACCCCCACCAGCTTCTTCTAAGAGTTGGCACATCATCCAAGCAGTGACTGAAGTCATTTCACTGGGTTTGGCCACCACTGTGTTCCCTGATGCAACAGCTGGGGCGATCTTCCAGGTCAGGAGGTACAATGGCAGGTTCCATGGGCTTATAAGACCGGCTAAAGACAGAGCATTTTACAAATAAAAAGGAAAGTAAGGTAGTTGAAAGTTTAGGCTATTATTGCCTAAACATACCTACTCCTACAGGACATCGGATGGTGTAGTTGAGACAGCCCATGTGGTCCATCTGTGTACTCTCATTTGTGTGATGAAGAACCGATGATGCAAAAAAACGGAAGTTGTATGCCGCCCGAGGTATGTCTACATTTCGAGCAAAGGTTATAGTCTTCCCTGGAGAATGAAGAGAGTGTGTGTTTAGAGCAAAATTGGATAACTGTATCAAGCATCATCATTAAATAACAAAATAGTAAAACAATGTAACTGATATTTATTAAAAACAACAGATTAAAGCTGTGGTGTGCAAGAATTCACAAACAAAGGTCAGGTTAATACAAAAAAAGACCCTGCAATCAAGAGATAGAGGGTCCTAATCATGTACAAAGTAGATTCAGCCTGCATGCAACACAGCTGATTCCACTAATCAAGCTCCTATTGGTTTGTTTGAAGCTACCGATGTGTTTCTTGATATAGAATAGTATAAAAAACCAGCAAAGCCCAATCGGAATTGCTTTGTCCACCACTGCTGCAGCCAATCAGCACAAGCTATAATAATTGGGACAATATATAACTCTGTTTAGATTGGTTGAATGCAGGCCTGTCATATGGCAACATCTGAGCACTTTTGTGTGTAACAGTTTTGAAAAAGGTGTGTTTGTGATGCACTTATTTCAACAATCTCACAGTTCATTTTCTTTCTTTTTACGATTCATTTACTGTCGTTTTACTTAGTAAAATCTAAGAAAATTATTTTCAAAAGTAAATTAGACTTTTTCTATTTTAAAAACAGCTTTTGGTTTTGAAGAATAACAGAATAAAGTATTGCACAAAATAATAGCAGCATTGAATGCAATTGTAATCAAGTTTTCTTTTCGGTGATGGCTATGACACAACAATCCCAGCAATAATAAAACAATTAATGTTGAGTTACAATGTTAGGATTTATTTCAAGAAATCTGTTGTATGTACAGGTATGTATAAATGTATGAATACAGGTATGTCTGAAATGCACCCGAAAGGACATTTTTACATATTGTTAGATCTATCATTTTTCTTGATTGTTTCTTTACTTTATTTAAGAAACCTATGGGCAGAAACCCATGGGCACATGAAGAGGAAAAGCAAACTCTACTAAGGAGAAACCAAAATGACCCCAAAACAGTCATTTAAACTCAATCACACCTTTTTCACTTTTTTTCAATTTGAGAATATGTGCCTTGATTCGAGCCCTACCGAACACTTGGTAAATTTAATTTGTTGATCAACATCGAACCATAGTTTTAAAGGTTCTTTGACCTGCTTACTGTATTTTCCACAATGATGCTGCAGTTTAGAGTGAATTACCCTGGTCTTTAGACTCTGCTTGTGCAAACTCCTCGAGTCGAGCCTCTATCAGCTCCGCCAGTCTAATGAGGACTTTGGATCTTTCCGCCGGGCTCTTCGATGACCAATCCGGAAAGGCCTCTTTCGCAGCTCTCACTGCAGCATTCACCTAAGGGCAGTAAAAGTTAACAGACTTGATAAGTAATTTTCCTGACTGAAACCAATAACTTGTCTACTGAAATGACATTACTTAGGTTCATCCAGTGTATTATTAATGTATCCAGTACACCCTATAGCATTAAAGTTTATTAATTTAAAAAAAAAGTGCAATGTGAACGAGATAGACAACCTTGTCTAATATTTTTTTGCACCACTGACCCAGATTGCTTGAGTTTCAGGACTATTTTTATTGAACTCTGAACCTAAAACATCTGCTCACCTTGTTTTTCCCTCTCTATCTTATAACCATTGGCTTTACTGCAAGAAACATGGGAGCAAAGGTTTATCCTGGTTCATAAAACGTCATTACCTGGAATTTAGGTCTTGAGTAAAATAATGGTTCAACCAGTAACATATATTCAACAGTGAAACTGTAATGATTTTCTAATCTATAAAGCATTCAAATATGCGTATCTGTTGGGTGTCTCATCAAATTAATCTTTCACAAAAAAAATCTCCAGTGGCAGTAAGAAAGTAATATAAAGCAAATTAAATTAATAATTATATTACCTCGTCAGATCCACTGTCAGGAACTTTGCAGTGAACCTCTCCAGTCGATGGATTGAAAGAGTCCATCAGCCTAGAACACGGGACAAACTTCCCTCCGATGTAGTTTTCAAGCACTAAACAGCTCATGTTTCTTCTTAAATCACGTTTTCAAACAAAAGGATCTGGAGGGTTCGAGCAGGAGGCAGCTTGCTGTTACGAATGAACTTTCCGAGCTGTTTTGCAATCTTTACTCAAGTTAACAAGAGGTCATGTGGGAAACTGCTTCACCCAGATGACACTCATTTATTAGATCGCAAAATAAAACTTGATTTTTTTTTGGATCGGTGAGGAGGAAATCATGGTGATCTGTAATGAATACAGTATATTAAATATGAGTAGAGGAATCTAATAATTTTTTTTTTTTACTTTTTATCTGTGGGTTTATTCTGTAAAAACACAACAAAGAGAGAATCCAGAACATTTGACTGTAATTAAGAGAAAGAAAAGTCAATCCTAATTCTGTTTGACGCATACCATCTTCCTGTAGCTTCTCAACTCAATTCGGGGATTTGCTTCATTTTTTTTTAAGATCGAATAGACTTTTTTGTTTTCCTGAAAGAACTCTCAACATAATAGTTACAATACAGATTGTAGAAAAATGTGAACTGATTAAAATCCAGACTGTTGAATGATGAAGATGAATAACGTGATGCTAGTGTTTGAATGTTTTTACACCTGATTTCAGAATGCTGTACAACTCTGAAGTGTAACAGCAGCAAAAACATATATTCACCATAAATGGGTAGATTTTTTACGTGGGAACAAGCAACCTTGAAAAGATGACTCATATTCATTATGCTGAGCCCAACTTGATCAAAAGACATTGTTTTATTATTACGGTGCAGTGACAGTATAGAGAGGCATACATTTATTGTAAATGCTTTTAGAAGAGCATAATATCGCAACAATACATCTGAAAGAATGCAATTGCTCTAAAATCAAGGCCAACTTCAAAAAAAAAAACTGTCCTCCATCAAACCCATCCCAAAGTCTGCCACACTCTTGCAATACTTTCCACGCAGCTTAATTTCTTTTACCTTTTAGAATATCAATATTTGTTTGTGCTAATGTGAAATAATCACTGGCCTCGCTCACTCTGTGCCACTTTTAAAGTAGGCACTACCTAAATGTTATAAAAAGTAAGTGGTGTTTGCGTATGAATTACAGAACACAGACTCTTGATTTCCACTGTGATCCATGTTTTTTTTAATTTTTTTCTCATGAAGACAAGTTCTCAGAACATCGTCAGTTTTGATCAATTTCCACAAAACTGTTTAAATTAAACCCTTTGATATTCGAGTCCAAGAACACAAGTGGTCCTACAGATCCTTCAAGAAATGAGTTTGATCACGAGATCCAGATAAGCTTCTACCACATTATACAATCCTCTGATTCCCGATCCTCCTGCTGTCTTGAATAAAGTTGAGCCAAACACTTGATCAGCGTCCCAGGTTTCATTCCCGACGCCATGATGTTGAGATCAGAGTCACCATCTGTGCTCCTTTAAGTCCATAACTCTGTGGCTTTAAATGTTCCTTACGTTCCATAAAATAAATGGTAAAATAAGAATTCAGCTTGTTAGAGAATAAATGCTTTTTATAAGTCTGTAAATGTGGCACTGGCTGTTTAAATTGGAAACTGAGTGTAATCAATTTAAGGTAAGAGCAACATAAAGTCACTCAGTTCACTCTTGATGAATTAATTTTTTATATATAAATTTTTAAACCACCCCTCAACCTCAAAAAGTTGAATTTAGTTTTTGTTAAAGTAAAATAAAACAGTGTGGAGAATTATATATATTTAACAGCTTTCAAAACTCACCACAAGGCCTGTGAAATGTAAAATCTACTCTGCCTGCCTGTTTGTATTGTGCATTCTGATAAATAAACCATGTTTGTGTTTTTTTTCTCGCTTCATCCATGATGATTCTGCTTCAGCTCCATCTTACTCTTTGATCTAGAAGTAGAAACCCTGAATTATAATCACATTCTAAAAACTAAAACATTGTCATGAATGAAACAGTCTTGTTTACCTCTGTGACCACCCCAGCAGCGATGGTGGAGCCAACGTATCGAAGCATGAAGCGACCCAGTTCTTTAAAGTCCTTGTAGAGCTCCAGGGCAACCGGTCGCTGAGTTTGAATCTCCACCACTGCGTTCTGTCCTTTACTCAAGCACCTGAAAATAATTCAATGTCCCACATGAGCGATCCAGTTCAGCCTGCCTGTAATCCACTCCAGAACATAACCAGTCTTCATCTCCCACCGTCTCCTGCATCGCTGCTTGTTAATGGATTGGTGGCCATCAAGATATTACTAAAACTCATTTAACACAGAACTTCCTGACAAACTGAGCCACATACTCCAATTGGTCCATAATGTTGCAACAAAGGTTACCAAGTCCTTTCCAAGAACAAAGCACAATATATGAAGGAGCTACACAGGATTCTTGTTATTTTGCTTTACTAAATTTGCTACTTTGCTCAGAATATGGAGTTCTTTATTCTGCTCCAAACCTACATGACCCTCAATCATTTCTCTCCTCATATTTCACAGAGCTAGTTCTCAAACTCTGTTTCTTTTCTGTTCTTTGGCGTTCTGTTCTTCCCAAAACAAATGGTTGGGAACGCCTTTAGTGGTGAGGCTCTGCAACAAGTTCAGAGCGAGTCTGTAACAGTCCATCATATCACCTTTTAAAACCAAACATAAGACCTTTCTCTCATTCATTTTGTGTGATGTCATTGAGGGCCCTTAAAAGGGCCTTGAATAAAAAAAATCTACATTTGACAGCATAAAAAAAAGAGGTATTATTGGTGTTGGGAATATCAGGCTTGATAACCAGTATTTACAGCAAGTACAAAGTGAGTGTGGGTTTCTGTATTCAGTTTGGAAGAGCTGCAACTTGTTGTGCTGGAAGCAGCAGTGTCTCACAAACATAAGAGACATTCATCTTTTCTTTTCCAGCAACTAGTGTAGGTGTGGTGAGTTAATGGTCTTCTGCTTCAAAAATGTTCTCATAATTTGTCAGTGTTTAGGTTTCCTGCTAATTTCACTGAATTAAAAACATGTTTTATTGCTGATTAAACCCTTGCTTTTACACTTTACGGCATGAAATTTGACCCTGCTGAATAAAGAAGATTGATTTTCATGATGTGTGTGCATGTTATAGTACGAAATCTATGAATTGTCAATCAAACTCTTCAGAATTTGTGCAGTGCTAGCTATAGATGAAAAATGCTCCACTATGAAAGGAGCAAAAACCATTGTGACTTCAAATTTTGCTACTAGTAGGAGACATATGACTAATCTGATACAATGATTAATACTAAGCTAGGGTAAAAGTGCTAGCACCTGATGCAGAGAACAGCTGAAGGGATTCCAAAATTATTAATAATTACACAAAATCTGGAGGAGAGTTGAAGAATGTGCTTAGTTCAAAAAACAAAAACAACTTCAGACCTGGATTATTGTCCAGTTTTCGGAAAAAATCTAAACTTGCCATGTTCTGCGAAAAATCTGTTGAAAATCTGATATCTGATCCAAAGCTTATATTATTGTATACAACTTTTTAATGATTTGTTGTGATTTTTTTTAACATTGTTAAGTTTAATTAATCCTGATGTTTAGTTTACTATTTTAAATTACATTTGAACCTTATTTTGAAACTTCTACCTCTATTCCCCAAAGAATTTAATTCCAAATAACAACTTAATGTGAATAAAACTACTGAAAATCTTGCTTTCTTGTCCACTTGCAGTGATGTGCTGCCATGCTTCTGTTTAAATATAGTAACATTTCTTCAGATTGCATCATACAATGTCTTGCTGCCATTTGATTGGATGACAAACGTCCAACAGAAGCCAAAAAAATCCTGCTTGATGTGAAGTCCATTTAAATGGACACAGGGTCTGAAAGGGTTAAGGGTTTTTAGCTTGCACACTCACCATACTGTGAAAATTGTTCAGTAAAAATTGATTGATTTTGGGAATATTTCAAACAAAACAAGGCTAGAGTGGGTGATGTCTCATGCCTCTAAAGAACACATGCAATGCTACCACATTGTTTTTGATCGATGACTTTCACTTACCAGCAGCTCTGATGGGTTGTAATATTATCTAAAGCTAAGAAGTTAAAATTTCTGAAAGAAAACATCTCTGAAAACATCCAAATAATAGAGTTTGTGATCCTCCAATGCATACAAATATACATTTCCAACTTCAGCCACTATTTCCAACACAAGTAACCATAGCTATAGCTTGAACTTAAGTTGAATGTGTAAACAGGTCAGTTGTATTTCATCTACTTACTTTGGTCTCTTCTTGAGGACTTCTCCACTGCTCTTATGTAATACGCTGACCAGCTTCCTAATCGTGGCCGGTTCACTTACAGTCTGATAATGCAACAGCACCTAATCATAGGAGAGAAAACATTTATTTCTAAGTACTTGCGTATGCTCTAAAACAAGCACATATCTCTGCATCTGAAGTCTATGTGATGTCGAGTGGTTTTCTCACGGGGAAGCCTTGTGTGATGGGAAGTTCAATATTAAAGAGGAGAATTCTCGCTCTGAATCGTGTGCAGGCTCTGATTGGCTCTCTGGGACCACAGAATATACATCCAACGCTAGAGACGAGGATAGAATATACATTATACAGAACCGACAGTTTCAGCAGAAATCATTGATGCATTATGTAACATCTTACATAACCATAACAGCAGAGCGTACAAAAGAGATATTGCTTCAGGTTTCCTCGCACACTCACTTTATCTTGATGATATCCATGCCAGTGACTGTGAGACTCACATGATCTCCAGCAGCAGCCCAGTCTAATGCCTCATCATGAAGAGTGATCCCTAAAAAAAGACTGGAATTTTATCATTTAACATAAATGTAATTAAATGTTTCTCCAGTTTCCAGACCCCTCTGAAATCGGCCATACGAAAAAATTTGATTTTCATATCCAGGGTCTCATGGGGCCTGGGGCTACATTTTGTTTAAGGTCCCTCATTCGTTCTGAACACAATCACACAGTCACTCTGAACACTTTTATCTATGTTAGAGGAATTAGAACAACAAACAATTATAAGAAAATAACTAATAACATCAGTTGTTGTTTTTTCAACATGTCTTTCTTCTGACTTTATGTTTCAATTTTAGATTTTATAATGGGAGAGAGTGAGAGACAGAGAGAGTGAGAGAGGAGGGGGTGTAGAGAGATTAGAGACAGAGAGAAAGAAGGGAAGAAAGAAAGTGAAGAGAGGGAGAGGGGGGGTGGAGAAAGAGTAGAGAGAGAAAGAAAGGAGAGACTGAGAGAGAGAAAGAGAGGAGAGAGAGGAGGGGGGTGAAGAGAGAGTAGAGAAAGAGAAGGAAGAAGCAAGTGAAGGGAGGAAGAAAGAGTGATGGGAGAAAGAGAGAGAGAGGGGGGAGAGAGTGGGGTGGAGAGACAGTAGAAAGAGAGAAGAGAAGGAGAGTGAGTGAAGGGAGGGGGAGAGAAAAAGAGTGTTTGTGTTTGTGTTCGGAACATCTTGGTTTCATTTTGCTGTATGTTTTTTCTTTTTATTCTTTGTAGTCTGGGCCCCCTTGAAAGGTAGGCTCCAGGACTTGAGTCCTAGTAAGCCTATGCATTAATGTGGCCTTCTTAAAAGCATAACCAGTAAAAAGGTAAAAAAGGTTGTAAAAGAAGGAAAATGCAAAGAATCATACAACATCCTATTTTACTTTTTTGACTGAAATTACAAAGCATTTTTGCAATTGCATTGGTATTCCATTATACTTTATTCTATGAATACACAATTTTCTAACAATTGCATCTACAAGTTGACTGGCATCGATCATAATCCACTAATCAAATTTCTCTTAGTTTTGAATAAAAGACCAGATGAGGGCGCTACAACATCACTTCTTTTGTGAGATTGGACAATGAAAGTAGAACACTAGGTTAATTGATTTACATTTGGCTGTTTTTGAGCATACTCTTGCAGTGTTGAAGAGACACTGTACTCGGAGCAGAGTGTGAAGGCTGCCCCATACTGTAAATGAACCTGCTGTGTCTCATTGCGGGTTGTGGACTGTAGGCTGTTTAATAGTTGGCAAATGTTTTCCATCTACAGAATCACTAAGTACAGACTGTTTTGAAAGGGATTATAACTAAATTATAACAATCTCTGTGAGGATTTTATGCTTCATTGCCAAGAAAATATCATGCTGTAGTAAATCATATTGAAACAAAAATCCTAGCGATGGCCAATAATATTGGCACTCTTGCAATTCTTTCAGAAGATTGTTTCAATTAATAATGTGTTGGTATTCATGTGTTTGTTTGTAGTTTTTTTTTTTGCAACTGAACCACACAGAAAGCTGAGAATAAAAAGCAAATTACTACAAAAAAAAAAAGGGCTACATTTTTGGCACCTTCTAACACCCTTTTGAAATAAAACACTCCCAGTAACGAATTAATTTCTGGATCTTATTTTAAGATTGTAGAAACAGCTTCAGGTTGTTGCTATTTTAAATAACTTTGTTTTACAGTTCCACATGGGGTAACAATGAAGTTGCTACTATTAAAAGCATGGTAACCTTTAACACTGCAGGTTTCATTGGGTGGCATGGCCAGCAATTTGTCTCCTGTCTGAACAAAACCAGCTTCAATCTTGCCTGTCACACAAAAACCAGATCCTTGATCTGAAAACAGCAAAAAAGTCAAATAATTAATAAAATGAGTTCTCTTTTAAAAACAACAAAAAGATGGTATTGGATGTTGGTTCCATGCTGACCTTTAAAGACATCCGAGACACAAAGCCTGAATGGTTTCTCGACGGACCTCTGAGGTGGTTTAAATGCATCTATAGGCAGACCGAGAGAAAAGAGAGGAGTTCAAAAGCACATCTTTTTGCAGTAACAGGTTTCGATGAATCAGAGAAACTGCTGAGGATTGTCACAACTCAGCTATTCTCAATCGTCACACTCACAGCTTCGACTTTCTCAAACAATCATGTAAATGTCATAAAAAGTAAATCAAATGCATTGCAAACATACTCATGTAAACATACTCAAAAATACTCCTGATTTATCATATATTGTTGGTTTCTCTAGGGTAAGTTCTTCCAAAACCTTGAACCTTTGTTTCACAAGTAATACATTTAAGCTTTTATTTGTAAAACAAAGGTTCAAGGTATTGGAAGAACTTACCCTAGAGAAAACAACAATATATGATAAATCAGAATTTGGAATTAAATACAAGTTCACAGACCTATCTGTTCCAGCAGACATGGTCCAGAGTACCAGGTTGTCAGGTCCGCTACTGCACTCTTAGCGGTCAGATTTTCTCCCGATAGACCGCTGGTAGGGACGTAAAAAACATCAGATTCCTGCAACGTCAAACAGAGCAGAACACTGAACATTTAGATTGTAAGAAAATTTGTAGATGTTGCAATCAAATTACGTCTTTATGCAATCGATTAATGTTCCTGGTCACGTTTGCTTTTTAATTACATCTATAAAACCCAATTAGGTTTGACATGACAGACACTGTGGTGCACTGTCTCCACATGCTAATAATAAATTAGTGAGTCTTGAGTCCAATATTGCATCTTGCACAGACTGCTTATTGCATGCTTTTTCAAATTAAGACTTAATGGAACGGCCTACCATTTTTCCAATTCTCTTTATGTATTTTTACTTTGTTATAACAAGCAGGGTTTTACATTTATCATTCTGTTCAGCACTTTTAACATAAAAATACATTTTATTTGAGGATTCTTTCTGGAAACTCAAGGTCTACTTACAACAGCTTAAAACAAGTACAGTACATTACAAAGTAATTGCGTAGATAAAAACAGCATACAACATAATACAAGTACAGTCAGTCAGTAAAAATACTTGTCTAAATAAAAATGTTATAAGATTGGTTTAAAAGTGTTCTGGTGTTGCGCACCATGTTCGGGAGCCTGTTCCAGAGCATGGGGGCAAACTGCGAAAGCTCTAGAGAAGTTTTAGATGGAGAAGGGAGGTTTAGACATTGTGTGCTAGATGTAGTCTGTGAATAGTTTTACTGTGTAGACCAGAATATAGTGCATCCAATCTACTCGTCACTAATGCGCAAAAAAAATTTGAATCAAAGTACTGTTGAGTAGCAAAAAGTTTGAGGTTATTTAAACAGGTAGAGAAGCAGCAGGAAGGAAATTAGTGGTTAATGGCTTGGTGAATATATAGAGCTCCATATCATCTGCATAATAACGCAAACAAATTCCATGCTTTCTAAAAATCTCACCAAGAGGAAAAATGAAAATAATAAAAAGTAATGGCCCAAGCACAGAACCCTGCGAGAGCATAACATACCATAACATAATAGCAATTGTATTGGCCTTTCCAAAAGGGTGGAGCATTCCTTTTATTTGCATGCTTTATTTGTGCTACATTAGAACGTTCATGTGTATTTGATTTTTGAGTTCAAGGTTGATTTTTTTTTACTGTTCTTAAGACAATGAGGCTTTGGGAATATCCACCTGTTGTGATCCATGGAATCTGCTGTCACTTAATGACTAAACAAATCATCCGAAAGCCTGAAGATATTGGAAGCAATCACTAGCATGTCCTTGTGAAAAGTAACGAAATGCATTGATTTAAACGTAGAGCAACAAATAGCTTTTTATAAACAAAAAAAGTGTGATTTAAACTTTTATTTTAGTTTTCTCAAACAAAACGGCACATTTGGAGCCAAAATTATTCTCTTTGGTAGATGCTCTTCAGTAGTTTCTCACACTTTCGTATGTTTATATGTGAGAGTGCACTGTGACCTTGAAGCCAGCCTGCTTCAGAAAGTGGCCAAGCTTTGAGATGATTTCCTGGAACCTCTCCTGCTGCCAGTTCACCTGTAAGCACAGAGTCGTGTGATGAGCGCATGTGGTGGGAGAGGAATTAAAGCAAAGTTCACAGGCAGACTTGAGATGAAGATTGACATCGCCGTGGTTACTATGGTTACCCACCTGGTCCATCTTGTTGACAGCAACAGCAAGCTGTGTTACCCCGAGAGATCGAACCAGCAGGGCATGCTCACGAGTCTGGCCCCCAGCCTCAAAACCAGCCTCAAACTCTCCACGGCTGGCATCCACAACCATCACGGCCACATCTGCCTGCACACACAAGAACTAGTGATGTCTAAAAGTTGATGGCACTATAAGTTGATGTTTAATTTAATCAGCTCTCAGTATGCTTAATTAACTGTTTATATTAATATATTTTATTGTTATGAAGCCATTACTTTGTCAAGTTGATTGGAATGGGTTTTTATCCAAAACCATGAAGCATATGAAGCAGCACTGACAGGAGAATACTCATCGTGTTGAAATGCCTGAATAAAATGCATGTGTATGAGTGTATGTGTGTGTGTATGGGTGTGTGTATTAGTGCTGTCAAAATTAATGTGTTAACGCATGTGATTAATTTGAAATGTATAAAACGTAAAAAAATTAAAATAAAAACGATATTAAGGCGGTTGCCATTTTTTCTGTTTCCTGTTGTGGCTGAAGTATTTTAAACAAAATATAAATAAGACGCATCCACTTTGCATGACAATGAGAAGGTACGGAGGATGAACACTTACAGCACGCGTCACACATGGCGCTCACGGAGGGCCGCTGGGCTTTTGTGAGCAATTACAACTACTGAGGCATCACAGCGCACTTTGTTGGAATTGTATTCACAAGCACCAACTGTGTCTAAAACTGAAGAGTTAAATTCAAACATGATTTTACCTCAGACCCATCTTAAAAGAAGGACAGAACTAACATCACATGACTGAAGATCACTACTGCAATTGTTCAGAAGTTTAAGGCCCTAAAGTTTTTTCTTAAAGATAAAAGAAACAAGGCTTCACTAAGAAAGCTGTTAATGGAGGAGAGTCCAGGAAAACAAGAGCCTAAAGAGACCACAAACTAACAGCCACCAAAGAAGAGAAGCAAAAAGTTAATTTGCAGGATATTGATGATTTATTGCAGGAATGTTGTTTTCGTGACAAAATCTTGTTACAAGTTAAACAAAAAAAAATCAATAAACAATAATATTTTGAATTTAAATAGTTTCTTTGTCTTCAATTTATATTAATTATTTTAACATTGGTACTTATTCAACATTGGTACTGTTATGATTTCTCTAAGATTTGTGAGGTAGCAAATAACTGATCCAGTTCCATCTCTATAATGCTTTTTACAGAGGACAAAGACCTTATGTTGGTTCCTGTTGGTATTAATTTTCCTTTTTGGGAGAATTCTGTGAGAAAGTACCTGAGCAGCTCCTGTGATCATGTTCGGAATAAAGTCTTTGTGCCCAGGTGCATCCATCAGCGTAACAACTTTTGAGTCCGTCTCAAACTTTGTCATGCCTACATCCATGGTCACTCCTCTGCAAGAACAAGTAGATTTTATCAGGCTTAGATATTCACACACTCCTAATTAAAAACGAAATCCACACGAATGGAGCCAACCTGTCTCGTTCCTCTCCAGTCTCATCTAAAACCCAAGCATAAGCGAATGAGGCCTTTCCAGCTTTTTTTGCCTCCTGTTCATATTTATGCATGGTTCTCTTGTTCACATTCCCCAGAAGATATAGAAGGTGTCCCATAAGAGTGCTCTTACCAGCATCAACATGACCTATACACACACAAAGTTTTTTCATATCAGATGTTTTAATATCTAATAACAAACTCACATCAACTCTTATGGTAACATTCAAAGCAGCAAACTTAGAGGCAAATAAAAAAGGAAAGTTTTCTTTGTGTCCAAATCATTGTGAGAGCTATAAAAGATTGTGATGAGACTGTGGTGATTACTTTAATATTCTTTTAAAATCTAAAAAAAAAAACCTGAAAGTCGCTCTTTGCATTTTCCCTGAGTGCTTAAATTAAACCTGTGCTTTTTTACTTAAACTCGAAAACTGTCTGAACACATACTAACCACTTTACAACTATTTTTTTTATTCTTTAACTTAAAAGCGTTCAGTACACAAGTCGACAGGCTTTTTTTGGCTTGTTTTCAACAAAACATCTTTTTCAAGAAGGCCTGTGTATGTTTTGTTTAAATTGTAAAAAATTTAAGAATTACTAGTATAAAAATTAGAGGTAGACACTTTAGAGGCAGAATTTTTTGGTAATCATTAATGCCAATGCCAGATACATGAAATCCAAACAATATTTCATGTCAGAGATAAACAGAACTATGTTCTTAGCATCCAATCCACAGTGAGTAAAATCAACACCATAAAACACTCACTGTAGCTGTTTATACATAATAGCATTCTGCAGCATCAAAGGAGAAAGATGGAAAGACCACACAGTTTACAATGTTAATGTCCATCAAAAAAAAATAAGGCTTGCCTTTTATTCTTTTTCACATTTAAGAGTGTTTAATTAAGAGTTTAAATGTCCTAGCAGGCTACAAACAGCCTTGGTGATTGTTTGAATTTGTTAAAAATGTATTTAAATTTTAAATGTTTAAACTGTATTTAAAAATATTATTTGATATAATCCTTGTTTATTACAAAGTTATCCTCACCTAACCTGAAGTGCCAAATTTTTTTTACCAATGAACCAGTTTCACGACTGCTCCCCGGGCGATGCAGCCATGGCTGACTACTGCTCCGGGTGTGTGTTCACGATGTGTTTGTTCACTGCTGTGTGTGTATACTGGGATGGGTTACATGCACAGAACAAATTCTGGGTATGGGTCACTCCATATCTGGCCAACTGGTCACTTTCACTTCAATTCAACTTCATAATATGCAAAAATCCACCTGAAATTAAAAGGGCATTAACATGCCTAATAACAAAAGACCCAAATGACAATACTTGAATACATGTAAAATTCACTCTTCAGTTTCTGAAGTGACGCAGAACACTGTTGTGATAGTTCCTACTCCTCATTTGCAAACATCTGCTTTTAAGATTTCCATGTGAAAGACAGCAGAGCCCCTGCACCCTTCTCACTCATTTCAAGTCCACATCTGAGCAATGGAAATTTAAATGCCTGTCTCCATAATCTATTTCAAACAGTCTTCCTTTTTGAGAGCATCCAGGGATCAAAATATTTTATGGGTTACATCCAAATATTTTTGTTTTGGATAAAACGTATAGAAAAGGTTTCAAACCTATAACCACGAGATTGAGCAGAGGCTTCCCTCGTTGTCTTTTCTCCAGTTCGGCCCGGATGTTGATTTGCTGTTTGCTCTTTCCAGTCGATCGAGTTGGTGTCGGGGTAGCAGAATTTTCATTTACGATCGACTGTTTGGAAGGTGTTTCTGGAGAAGCGTCGAATTCTGGACTCGGGCCTCTGCGAACGGCAGCAACACTGTTCTCTTCAGCACTTTACAGGAACACAAAAATCTATATCAGATACATACAGTAATGGAATTGTTCTTAAAGTAACAGAGTGGGTGATAAAGCCTCTATAACGTTGAGGTTACTTTAATTGATATGCAATAAACTGCTTAGCAAAGTCAGAAACTGGATTTAACTAATCAATTAGTTTCAAGCCTCCTATAGAACGATTACTGTAAGGGCAATTATCTTATCTTGTCGCTAGAATATACTGAAAGAGCAGAATATTCAATACAACTTTTATTAGTACTTTTTTTCAATTCAGATGACTATAACCTGAGAATGTTTAGGATGTGCTGGAGAAGGTTTTGCCTTAACCATGATCGATGCAAGATCTTGGTGTAAAAAGAATGGAAATGAAGCTTGTGACATTGTAGTATCTTATTGACTTAATCCCACAGCGAATGTGTGCTGTATAGAAACCAAATACCAATACCAAAAATAAATATTTTGTTCATCGTGTCAAATCCTAGGTCACATTAGCAAACAATGTGTAGTCTAATGGGACAAAAATAACAATTTGAAGATAACAGCTTAGATGTTTTGGAAAATGTATTTTTTGGAACTTTATACTTCGTTGATTGAATAATCAAATTGCTTTAAAGTACTTAGTATAACGGTTAACCACCAATGGCTTTACTCCATGGTCATGCTTTACTCTATCAAAGCATGTTTAAAGATGTATTGTTTTTTTATTATTATTATTCTTCTGGCAGGCTATAAACAATTTAGCAATTTCTGTAATTTGAAAAACAAAAATAATTTTGCTCATATGATTATCAAAAATTTATGCATAACTAACCTAACAGTTACAATACTCCTTTGTGACTATAATTGAAAGGAGTAACTCGACAAAAAAAAACTAAAATTCACATTAGCTCGTAACTCAGTCTTTGATTGGCCCAAGACTGAATGGCACACACAGCATCAGAAAACTCATGGATTAAATTGAAATGATGTTTTATGAAACATTATTTTTAATACACCTATTAAGCGACGTTATTGTAGTTTCGTTCATAACAGAAATCTTAGGCATTATTCAACGTGACGAGCTCACAGGACACAAATTGGCTCATTTTGTTTCTAAGGATCTGAAGAAACTTGGAATGTCACTTTATAATGCAAACAGCAATTAAAAGAGCACCAAATTCTCCAGTCCCCAACAATATAAAAATCAACTTAGTATTTGATTTACTGAATAGATTCTATATAAAAGTCTTAAACTCTTACAAATAATCTAACACACTGCAATTCAGCTCCAGTTTTTGAGTGAAAATGTAAAAGTGAAAATGCAAGTATAACATGCCTAATAATTGAAAGAACATTGTTCTACCTGCAGAGGCCCCAACACCCATTTTAGTGAGCTGGACGGGTGTGGTCTGTGGCTGGTGATAGACTGTGGGTTTAACTTCATGAATTTGAGATTAATCTACAAGCACCAGGCATCTCTGTGGTTTACTACTCTCCCAGAATGTAAAGCAAAATAACAGGTCGAAATGTGAAATTTTTCATAACCTTAAATAACTATAAAATTGCCTCCTCTTGGGTAGTCTCAATGGTTTTCTACAGTGATCTATCTGTGTTACGACTGGTATCACTTTACTGTAAATTGATCACAGCTAAAACAGACCAGTCATTCTTTCAGGTAAATGCATTTTTTCCTAATTCATAGAAATTAAAAAGGTGACGCAAATGAAGCTGAAAACGAAAATTTAATAATTAGTCAAAATGTTTCCTCATTGTTGGAAATACAGTAATTACCATTTTATTGTTTCCTTCAGTTTGTGAAGCTGCTTTAAACCAATTGCAGTTCACAAATGTAAAAAAAAAAAGTTGATTTCCCCAAAATTCAATTTGAATACAGAAATCTGTAACAATGTGTCATCACATCTGATAAAGACACTGTGTAGTAGTGCACTTATTAAAGGAAAGCTCCCTAAAAACAAAGTCTTATCTAAATCCCAAAGGTTTTAACCTATATCAGGTAATTAAACCACCTTCACTTTGCCTCAACTGACTTACCTCCTGACATCAAAACCCATAGTTTGCTTCTTGCCCGAAACAGTCATTCTGGCAACTTTTGGGACAACCTCTGCTTCAACCAGACTTTCTGAAGCATCTCGGACCTTAGCTAGAATTTCAAAAACACCATGCATACACAACATTTACATTAGATTATTCTTAACAGTAATTGTCTCTCCATTTCACATGGTTCATTTCTCAAAATCTTTACAAACATGAAAGTATATTGTGTAAAAGTTAAGCTTCCTGTTTGATACAGAAGAGTTGCTCATATTAGGAGGAGCAGAGCATTGTGACACTTGATATGCAGTGAGCATCCTTTTCTTGCTCTCTTACTGAAAAGCATGAGTCATCTCCTTAAAGCTGCACCAAAACAGGCTGTGATACCCAGAACAGGCAAGAAATGAATGAAAATGAGGATGAGAGAAAGCCTTTCTGTGTTTGTGTAAGGTAAACATCCTTGTCAGGCTTCTCGTCATAGCAGTAGTGCTGCTTCAGAGTCATCGGCCACAGCTAGTCATCTCACTCTCTTCAGAGAACACTATGGACAGGAAAGGGTTAAGGATCACGTCATCTGCACTCCCACACTGACTGTGCACACCAAGGGTTAAAGTTAAAGAATGTAAATCTACAGTGAGATCTCAAGCTGTTGTGTTCCAACATTTTCACATTTTTTATAATAAGAAAATTTATGAAGTTGAAATGAATAACACTGTTTGGTTGTTGCAGTCATCGTCATATGTCGAGGACTTAATTACGTAGGATCTAATGGATCAGTCGGTTGATGACAAAGTTGTTTAATTGACTAGCAGGGTGGGACCAATGCAACACTTCCTGTTTTTTTTGAAAAGTGAATGTGAAACTTTTAGGTAATTAGGAAAAGAATGCACACATTCAAAAACGTTTTGAGTGTGAATCAAATTGTGAATTAATTAACATAAAGTGATTTTGAACTTCTTGTGAGTCACTTCTAGTGAATTCAATAGTTACATTTTTTTCAAAGTCTGCA
This sequence comes from Danionella dracula, assembly GCA_900490495.1. Classification (NCBI taxonomy): domain Eukaryota; kingdom Metazoa; phylum Chordata; class Actinopteri; order Cypriniformes; family Danionidae; genus Danionella; species Danionella dracula. The sequence goes on along the minus strand of UELW01000433.1, from coordinate 7,979,579 downwards.
AATACAGAAATGTTACCACATATATCAGCAAACCACTATCTTGTTTTCTTATTTCTTATTTTTGAGTGCTCATGCTTATGCAGATTTATGGTAATCAATGTCAAGTGCAGCAGAAACTGTTTGAGAAGAACAAATAAAAGATGTAATGCAATGTGTGTGAATGAGCATAACAATATTTTGCAAAGCAATGAAATCTTTGCTCACTTTTTCGCAATGTAACACAAAATATATTTATAAAAAAAGCTTCGACATGTCTCTTTGGGGGTCTGTACTTTGTTGCACTCCCAAAACTACATTTCTTGAAACATACCATTTCATGCCACTTTTAAATATTTTAAAAGAAATGTCTGATTCCTCAAGACTTTCACTGCTTAATAAAGGCATTATTCATCATAAACAATGTCTTTGAATCACTTCAAATTATTGTGTTGCGTCAATCTAACCATGTACCCCCTGTTCCTCCCATTGCTGTGCTTTTGCCGCACCCCCTGCTGAGTAGTGCTTATTGGTAAACCAAAAATCCACCCATTTCATACAAATATATTCATCTTTTAGTAAGCCAAAACACACTTTTGGCCCGGAACGCCAACTTTAAATGATACACCATCTTTCACAAAAATGTGATGATAATGGACAGTATATCACAGTAGTCAATAGAAACATTTTTAATAAGTATAATCCATCTATTCAAGTGATATACAGCACCATTATGATGCTAAAAGAGACTAATTGATTACTTATGAAGGACATTACTAAAAATTTTTTCAACACACGTCCAATGCTCAGATATGGAAATGCATACCTAAAATGTATTAACATAATTAAAAACAGTCTCCCTCTTTAAAAGAAGTTTTGTTTATAAGTATAGCATTTTATAATGTTCTCATTCTTTCCACTTCATAAATCAATGTATGGAATATTACAGATGTTTTTTTTTCATAAACGTCATCACCCAGATGCTTTAGTGTGAGAATAGACACGCCACAAAGAGCCTTTCAGCGCACTGAGGTCAAGGCAATAAAACACACCACCACATTCACACACACCTTTAACAGAGACAGGAAATGCTGGGGAATTAAGATACCAGTTCACCTGCTCCCACAAACACAAACTCAGCTACACCCACAAAATATCTCCGTTCTGCATCAACACACACTCAGCTACACATCGTACACAAACCACTCCCACAGCCCATATCTCAACACACTCAGCCACTGAGCCTGTCCTGTGCAGCCAAACTCAACTCTTTTATCACCGACATTAAAAAAACAACCTTAGAAACATTTTCAAAATGTAAAATGGATTCCAATATATAAGAGCTACTTGGAACTTTTTTCGTGCTTTTAAATTTACTGAAATTAAATAATAAAAAAAAAACTTCAATTCATTTACAAGTTTTGTTACTAGATATTCTTTGACCAAAAAAACGGTGGATACTAAGTCAATAAAGCAGTGTTTACTGTGGCTCAGCCTCGGCTGTTGTTCAAGAGATCATTGCTCAATTGTTATGCCATTAAAAACAAGTCAAAACTTTCTCAAAAAAGCGACATACACACACCCTTCAGGATATGTAAATGTGCACTTCCTAGAAGAACGGATCCAGGCCTTTTCAAAGAGCAGTGAGACATGACCCTGCTTGATTATCTGTCATCTCTTAAAGTAGCTGTCAGTATCTTTACACACTTGTTTCTCTCTGTCCATCTTTCTTCCACTGCACCATATTTGCAAAACATTACAAACTTAATCATATCCTACAGCTGTGTGGAAACAAGTGAACCGTTATCTCAAAGTAAAACAAAGTTTAAAAAGAAAAACAAAAAAATAACAATAAAAGATGGAACATGATTTATTTTAATCCATTAGGGGGCAGTAGTGCAACAAGTCCTGGAAAACTCAGAGAAGCAAACCTATTTTCAAAACACGTTTAGCCTAGACTATCTGTTCTCCAGCTTACCTTCCATCCTCTTTTCTATATCTGTTGTTTTTATTGGGTTGAGTGTGACTGCTGTCCCATACACAAAGGGAATCCCCATTTACTCACCTCAATACTGCTGCTCTATCCTCACTTTACACTGAGATCTATCATACGATCACATGCACTCACATATGGCCCTGCCCATTCAGTACACGTCTGTCAAAAAAACAATACAGGAGCATCACAAACAGGAAAGGGTAAAAGATCTCACAGTGGCTCAAAAAGGACTTCTTTAGAATAATCATTCAACTACATAAAAATGCACACATACTTTTGGGGAAAACTGTTCTATAAATCTTAAATATCTCAAGTTAAATAATCAACATAAAAAACTTGTTTGGTAACATTGAAACTAACCAATGTTACCATGTCAAAATAAACTAAAACTACCAATTAGAACTGGACCGCTGATGGTTTATGTTCTAGCTCTGTTTCAAGTCACGCACTAGCAGCTTCAAACATGTCAAGAAGAGCTTAATACATTGAGTCAGGTTTGGTGGAAGCAGATTGAAGTAAAATGGTGCAAGACTGCAGTGCTTCTTGCGCACATCTATTCTACACAGAGCTCAGCTTAAAAAGCGTTAACTAAAGGCTGGATAATTTGATATCGATGATTATCATAATATACATTTTCTTGATAAAATGATACACGGAGATCGATAGAGCTCAATAGTTTTCTGAACAGCACATTGCTAATTGTACTTCTGTGTCCTGCAATTCAGGATGGTTTTATCTACATTTACATGAGCTCAAGAGTTGCATGGAATAAAACACTCACACGTTCCTGTTTGAAGATTAAAACTGCTGCCCTTTTATCCTAGTTTTGCACACAAAAAAGCTATCTATTTTGAGTCTGTCATCTTCCCACATCTGTACTTACAATAACTCAGAAACAAGATTTGTTTAGCTCATTGATTGACTTCTATTTTAACCTATGGGGCTAAACTAGCGGTGGTTATTTAGTCAATAACTTGACCCCATGGTTTATGGGGTTATTTAACGAATTCCAAACACGTTTTTGTGCAGGCCTACCACAACAGCACATTCTATTATGTAATAGACAGTTCTTTCACATCATGAAAATGCAGAAAACAAAACATCAGAAGACGATGTAGAGCTCTTGTTTAAAGATATTTAAGTTTATCTGAACGTCAAAAAAAGGATGACAAACAAAATCATAGTTTCATTTGTTTTAATGTATGAGAAAAATGAATCCCATTACCTCTTTTTTTTCTTTCTTTTTAAAGCCTTGATGGCAACAAAAATTGCATTTAACTCCGTCAACAAAGTTAACTTCACAAATTCAGTTAGTCCAGTTCTGTTTTCATAAAATCTACAATACACTGGTTTTAAATAAGCCATTACTACTTGTTAGTTAAAAACTAAACTTACACTAAAACTTAATCCTAAAAATGTTTTCTAATTGAAGGTAGTGGATATCATTTAGTTTGTGTGTGTATATATATATATATATATATATATATATATATATATATATATATATATATATATATAGTGCTATGATTTATCCATGTTTGACATTTTACTAAGGGGCGTCGATAGGATATGCACTTGTTTGTCATGGACCTAAACTATTTATTTGGCTAATTGCAATAATTTTTCTATTGGATGAAGTGAAATGCACAAAATATGCTAAATCTGCTGCAGCCTAAATATACTGTAAGTGGAAAAATAAGTTACACCCAAATTGTTGAGGTTCTGGTGGCCAACGTTGACTTCAAGACAACTTCGCCTCTATTTTCATAGCTTCACCCCACTCATTAATGAGGTCCACAACAGATAAATGTCTTTTGGAAATAAAAATTGTTTGTTTGACACTGTATGCACGTACAGTTCTTCTGATGTCTAAGCACATGTAACAAACTGAAGCTACTGCAGGAGCAGACATTTGCAAGAATTTTGATAGACTTTACATATACACTGAAAAATTAACATGAAATGAGAGAAATGTAAAAAACTTTCACTTAAAAGCTCAAAATAAGACTTTTCAACAAGAAAGTTTTTCCCTAAATTTAAAGTGATCAGAAACAATTACACAATATCACTTGTGCTAAAGCTCCTTGCCAAGTCTTCAAGGAAATATAACTTTAAATAATTTGCTTTACTTTTTTTAAAACAACAATAAATAATAAAAACAACAAAAAGCTAAGACAACATCATCTTCATTATTGTTAGGAGCAATAAATCCTGCATCTCCTCCTTTCTGACCAATCTATGTAGTGGTGCATGTTTCACAGCACAAGCACAAAGACATATCATTTCACCATTTCTGCAAAAGCCACAATGTGCAAAAAAGGGAGAAAACGTCAAAGAGCAGTAACAGGGCCAGCTGTACAGCAGTCACTCTTTCCTATGTGGGTGGCAAAAAGGCTAAGAGAAAATACAAGGGGAAGAGGGATATAAGAATCAAGATGGTCAGACGGCAAAGAGGAAAATGTGTAAAAGAAAGTGTGAATAATACGCAGCACCAAAGCAGACCTTCAATCATGCTTGGCTCAGCCAAAAGAGTCAACACAAACCAGTGTGAGAAAACCTTGAGTACCTGTAAGCAAAGCATCTTAACAGTAAAACAAGACTTTTGCATTCTCAGAAGAAAACATTAGATGTTTGCATTTGCACAAGTTAGGTGCTAAGGCCCTCCAAGTGGTCACCAGGTGCTTCAAGCTGCTACTACATATTCTAGCTGTACCAACTAAAGCCTCTGAAGAAGAAACATGTATTGGTTGACCTTAAGTACAAGATGACGTATTGGTCTTTAGATGGCCAAAATCCAAAGAAGAAGCTGACTAAACACTGTTTTGGGACATAATAAAATGTTTAACATGAAAATCGCTTTAATGTGGTTAAACATACATTAGTCTCGGACTCAGCAGTCACACCAGAGGATTGCTAGCTAAACATCTGATGAGTTTATAACAGAACGTTGGAAACACTTCACGAATCTTGAAGTCGAGATTTGACTGGTTAAACGTATTCAGATTTATGGTAGTAGCGAGTGTCACTTTTAGTTTTATTCCCACCGAAATCAACGTAGAGGTGTGTGAGTGAGAACATCAAATATCCATCGTGTGTATTGAAAATGTGTGATTTTTAAAAAGAACTAAGCACTGGATTTGCTAGCTTTGCAATACTTTGTCATAATTTTAAATTATGCTATTTCTATTATCTTTTGTGATTGGACAATGTGTGTTTTAAGTGGTTTTAAAATTTAAGTATATATTTTAGGATTTTCTGCGTTTTTATAAACCAAGGTCTTCCCTTTGATTTTGATTGAAGAATTTGGCCCTCTACAAATCGGCGTTTGAGACCAAGTCTGTATGCCACACCAGTCTCACTGTAGCAATAAAATAAGTAGGTCTTTTTCATGAAGAAATATCTTAACTTCTGAACGTGATTTCTCTTGTTTTCTTACTTAAAAAAGTCTTCATAATGTTGATGACTGACTTCTGAAGTTTGTGTCGTAAGATTTTAACTGGTTTAGATTTAACTCACATTAATAAAGTACACCTGTTTTGTTCTTTCAGACCATCTTCAGATCCGCATATGTGTTTCATCATCCATATTGGAGAGTGTAGTGCAAAGAAAACTAATCTCTAAGGTGCTCTGGGTGTGTTTACACCTTTATGTAGCCACAAAGACACTCTGTTTTATATATACAAATGTGCCGACACACACAAAAAATGATAAACACCACAAGATAACACACCCTTTAAGGTGAGCAGAAACAAGCTAAACCTCCCCCCAGCTGCAGACACACACATGCCCCCCTCCCCCTCCCCCTGAAATCAGACTGGAAAAACAAAACTGAAAAAAAAAAGTTTAATTCAGAATTCATACAAAACATCAAGCCACTATCTACATATATCAGTGCTTTAAAACAAATTAAAATACAGATCAAAGCTCAAATAAGCTGATCAGGATAGCTAAAATGCACTTTGACAGTGACTAGTGTCAAAACACACTATATAAAAACACTCCAGGTGTCCCCCAAACCCAAATGTCTTCCCTCTTTCTGTGTTTGTGGTAAACCAGGGCTGTGCCTCAATTCAAACAGCTGTAGAGAAGCAGTTTTTTTTCCTTTGTCTTTTGCACTCTTTTCTTCCACTCTGTTTTTACTTTCAGGAACTCTTAAAAAACTATCAATAACTTGCAACAAATATATATATATATATATATATATATATATATATATATATATATATATATATATATATATATATATATATATATATATATATATATATATATATATACACAGCCTTAAAAAAGTATTTTTAAAAGTGTGAAATCATGAACATCCAAATTTTAAGAGCTTTAAAAAGAACACTGGGCCTGAAGTTTAGATGACTGACCCAAAATATATGTGTTGTCATGTCTACCGGTGGATTAGCGCACCAAAGGAAAATACAAAAGTAGGAAGTATCAAATGCAAAAACAAAGTAACCATCTGCTCGTAATGTATACATGTTTTGTCCACTCTACACTTTAACCAAAGTTAGTTATAGCTGATATAAATGCTACAAATGTATTAGATTTCTTGAAGACATGAAGGTCGTGTTGCTCCAGGGAACAAAATTGAAGGTATTTTGGATTCCTCTGTAATTGCCAAGGCCTCAAAAGTATGAAGAAAATAATTTATGTAATCCATCTTGTGCACAAAAACAGGTTCTCCATACTTTATAAATCTCTCAATGAGTCTCTGGAGGTGGATGGAGTACCTGGAAGAATTTATATATATAATTTTCTGGGCCTTTGCAGCTGCATTTAATGAAACCAATGACTACATTTTCATTATAGCAATTTGGAGCATCCCTTGAAGACTTTTTTTAATCCCGAGTAAAAGCTTTTTTCTGGTTGGCTTTCACTATGTCATCTGGAGAGGGCGTGTCAAAAGAGAAAGGGGTGATGTGATGGAGAGGTAAGCACTGTACTTGCTCCTTCGCTTTCTCCATCTGCTTGCTGTATAAAAATGAATTATGGCTTGCTCTAGTGCGGAACCTCTTCTCGTATCTAACATGAGCACACACCGTTAATGCAAAAACTGATGGTTCTGCAAAAACACACTTTTTTGGACTTGAGGTGATGTGGGAGAAACTAAAAAGAGTTGGTGACTGACTGTCGGGTGACTTTTGGGACATAAGTGTGCTGAGATCAACGCTTTGATTTAAGCTTAGTGGTTGAGGCTTAAAGTGAGATGTTGAGAACTTGGTTGATGCAACATTTGAGCCAAGCGAGGCCTGATGTTGAGACATGAGATCAGACAAGGATGGCGTCTGTGAGAGGCTGGGAGGAGCAATTTTAGATGTATGCATACTGTTGGAACCAGTTAAATGTAAAACTGTATTTTGGAGTCCAGGTAAACTGTCATAGAGTTTGGGACTGTTGCCGTGATGCTCCTGAATCAGTTCAGCCAGTGAAGGGCTTCCAGAACTTTTTCCTTCAAGCGGTGCACTAGCTTGAAGGACAGAGCTCAAGTTACCGATTGAGACGGGAACAGAAGTGGACCTCTGAGAATCCTGAAGTGCCAGGCTACTGAGAGAGCAGGTTAGAAGACAGGTAGAGGATACACCCTTAATTGCTGGTACAGAGCTTCCCAAAGAGAGACCGGAAGAAAGAGATCCAACAGAAAGAGTGGGAGTCGTTGTATTCATAGAAGTGGAGTGTGTTGCAGGGGATCCAAGAAATGAAGCGTACAGAGTGCTAGATATGGGAATTGTGGCATCTAATGAGAGACCAGTGGAAGGAATTAAAGGAGGAACTTTTGAAGACTTTAGTTCAGGCTGAGCCATTAGCTGAGCAAGGGAACTCTGACCAGATGTAGACTGTTTGCAATCGCTGCTGAAATTATGACTTGAAGCCACGTTCACCTGGTTTTTAGGAAAACTACCAAAACCAGGGGGGGGTCTGATCTTGTTCGACTCTGTGGCTAAAAGGTCACTGAGATTGTGTGACCGACTCAAATCTTGTTTAAGTGGTCTGGATGAACTATCACTTGATTTAGTCTCATTACTGGCATGAGAGGAAGGAAATAAGGGTCCTTACCTTACGACGGCCAATCATAGTCAGAGAGTAGAATCAAAAAGATGAGGCAAATGATCCACATGGAGGGAGAGGGAGAGAGAGAGAGAGAGAGAGAGAGGCGATACGTTATACACTGCAACTTTATGGAACAAAACAGTATCTCGTCTGTTGACTATGGATGCATATTTCTTCTGTTTTGTTTGACAAAAATATATTAAAGTGGTTATACACTGTTTTCCAAAGAAGGTTTACCTTAATAGCTATTGTAAATGTTACAATTACAAAGAAATGTTTTATGGTGCGGTATATATGCAATGAAGCACAAGTGATCATAAGCTACGTTCAGACTGCTGCCAAAGTGTCAAAATTTTTTTGGCCTGTATGTGACCTATATCAGATATTTTCATGACAGTCTGAACAGTCTGAACAGCTCAATTTCAAACGATTTTAAATCCGACAGTTTCAAATGAAGTCCTGAATCTGATACGCCATGCAAATGTTTTGCATCATTGAGACCAATTTGAGCATTTCTAACTCTGTTTGTTATTTCATATTTCTGCCAATATCCCATAATATCTGTTCTCTCAATCTTTTTCTTAGTACTATTTATTATTGATAAAATTACCTCTGATCAGATATTCATGCCAACAAAGGCACAAGTTTTCCTGAGAGCATGCACAACGTTTAATTTTCACATGCAATGTTTACATTCGTCAACAGTGCATTCTGGGGGATGTATTTTACTCTTCTGTGCATGCATGTCATGTTTGAGATGCATTCTTTTCACACAAAAGACTGATAACAGATGCGTATTATTTGTAATGTGAACAAACACACACAAATTTACTCCTTTGAACGTTCTAATGCTCAACTTAGGTTTTTATGAAGTTCCATTTTTTTGTGTGCTTGTTCACACTAAACACAACATGCGACTTGTATTTGTCCTGTGTATAAACACAATCCTGCTCACTGAGAGGAGTGCACGCGCAGACAATGGCTTCGATGCAAATGAACCAAATCATGGAAAAGAATGTGATTCAAGGCAATTATTGGATGCCTTTGTTTCAGTTAATTTTCGATGAGAGCCCCCTTCATTTAAAAAAAATCAAATCAACACAACAACAAAGAAGAAATATTTTATATTAATATTTTATATTCAACCGACTGCCTTCAGTTCCACTGTAGGCCATAATTGATGTGAAACTTCCACCTACGCCTAAAAATGTGAAGTCTGTCCCCATACAATGACGTAGAAGTCGAACTAAAATATGAAAGTGACCTGGGTCAGACTTGCAAAAATCATAACTGAGCTGTTCAGACTCTTACATTAGATACAGATTGAATATGGACAAACGAAATATGCTTTTCGTCAATTTGTCACAGTCTGAAAGTCTTAGTACGAGTAGACATGTGGGATAATCTTCAGTGCACAATGCTCAATAAAATGTAATGGTGGGTGAAATTGGGTGTTTGTTGAATTATTTTTAGACAGATGCATGAATTAATTGGTGGTTTTCATTCAAGTGTGCATTCCTGTACCTTTCTGTGGTGTAGCTGTAGTGGTAGTCACTGGCTGTGTAGCTGTTCTGGCTGGAGGGGCATCTTTATTGGTACTTTCCTCTGTCAGAATAAAATCAAGGGCCCGGTGAGGGTCACAATCGTATCTCAGAGCAGCCCGAGTCAAGGTGGAATCAGGGACAGAGTCTCCCAAAACTGTTCTCATATGATCCAAACAGGAATACAACAGACCTAAACACAAAACAAGTGTGGGCAGGAAGAAAAGAACACCTTACATTAAAGATTTTAAACCCAAAATAATTAAAACATTTGATCACCAACGACCATAATTGATCCTTTCTTATATATCAATTTTGGAACTGTAACATTACGCTACTTGGCATGGCTTGAACATGTACTTGTAGCATTAATCCAGTGGGATAAAAAGATTAATTTCATAGTATAAATTTGAGACTCAAGTAAGTTGTTGCTCTCATTAAACCAGAATCTACCTTGTTGTAGTGGGTCTAGAGTGCTTGTGACGCTAGGGGAGGTTGGCATCTCCTCTTCCTCCTCCTCATATTCTGCCTCCTCCAGTGTTTCTACATGACGAGTCTGCCTCGAATCTTGACGCGAGTAGATAAACTGTGCAGCTGTGAGAAATAGATTCCACATAATAATAAATGCCATAAAAGAGCATGACTGGATGATGGTTTTGCATCCAAGAGTTAAAGTTACAAATATGTTATAATGTATTGGTTTTAACTTAAACTACGATGTTAATACTTATAAAACCAAGCAGGTTGTATTTTGAAGATTCTCCCTAATAACAATTAATGAGTATTACCTATAGAAAAAGACAACAGCAATAAACCAAATAATTTATGTTAACATACATTAAAGTATTATTAAAGTATGATTAAAGTATATTTAACAAACAAAACACAAAAAAATTGGTCAGCTAGATTAAAATTGTGTTTGCCTAAATCAATTAAATTCAAGTAAATCAATGTATTTTTTTTGTTTTTGTTTGTTTGTTTGAGCAAAATATATTTTTGGATGAAAATTCTGCACTCAATTTAATTGAGTTCATCCAATGGGTATTTTTAAGAGACAACCCAACATGAGGAAAAATTCCAACCTGTGGCAGGAGAGATGCAATAGTCATCTTCCACTGACTGTCCATACAGGTCATCATCTTCAAAATCTATGCAGATGAAGAAAAAGGAGAACGTTCCAAATTCAACAACAAAGAAGACATTCAAGGGTACAAAACAAGCTTGGACCAAACAAATGGAGGAAACAAAGCTTAGAAAGAACACGCAACCTTTATCGGAGCAGCTACTGGGTAGGAAATTTAGATTTTATTCGCGTAAACAGACCAGCTGTTGACATAGGTAGCTGAAACATTAATTCGCACAGTGAGTTATTTTCTATTGACAAAAATGAACTTTTTGTCGACATACACAGTTAAAAGGTAGGCACTTGCATTATCCAGCTGCTACCATCAAAAAAGTGGCACGGCATCAACATGAAGACGGTATAAATAAACCAGCTATCTAGCAACCACACAGGCCCATTTTCATAAAAGCGGCTAATAAATTATATTCTCTTGCGATACCTTCATCGTAGTTATAACCTCGTACATTCCTGTGACGGGACATTTTTGTTCGACGGCTTTCGTCCACGTAATATTAACTTTACGTGGGACTGGAGATGAATTCTCTGTGAAAAGTTTAAACATGCGTCTCACTCGACAGCCGCCATGTTGACAATCAGAAATGATGCGCATGCGCAGTAAGTAAACATAAGGACGGAAAAATACATGTTTTGATATTGAAAGCTAAAATATAAAAAAAAACTATACATTTGCGGTCAAATCTAAATCAAACTTTGTTATTTGTTTTCTTTTTGTATCTTTATTTTTGACTCCATTCAGCTGCTTGAGTTAAAAAAAGAAGAAAAAAAATCCCCTGTGTGTAGGTTTCTCACACTTGAACCTAAGACTTTGCAGCTGCAAATCTCTCCTGGAAATCACCTTCAATGTCGTTCCACTTATCTACTGTATCGGATTTTTTGGGATCTTGATCTTTCCGTTTCAACCCTCTACCATGACCTAAAAATATCTAACTTCTTTATAAATGCATTGAGCCTTTTTCATAAATGTTGAAATAATATAACTATTCTTCAAGTTTGGAATATAGAGTGAATCAAGGAAGCTGCTTTGCCACAAATCTGATGCTCTCAATAATAAATAAGTAAAGATTCACATCTGTTTAATCAGTACAGAACTAAATGTAACTTGATGCAATCACACATACAAAAACACAGATGCTTTATAGGTCACCTAGATAACATTAAGCATGATATCTGAGAGGCTATATAAGTTGCCATGAGTAAAAAGTTATCTAATTTGTGTAACATTGATGATTTTCACAGGTGATTTTTTAAAACCCCTTTACTACAAGCAGTGGGCAAAATTTACTTCATGTCGGCTTTCTTCCCTTTCGGGGTCGCCACAATGGAATGAACCACCAACTCTCTGGCATATGTTTTACACGGCGGATGCCCTTCCAGCCGCAACCCATCGCTGGGAAATTGACGGTCCATGTCAAAGCTTAATATAATAAACAAATAATGAATACATTTCAACGATTAGAAATGTTTCAATCATCTTAAAAATGTATAATGTATAAGGCATAAGGTGCAGAGTTGTGTGATGAAATTAAAATGTCTTGCTGACTTAAGAATGATACATTTGATCTCTGACTCATTTTCAGTGTTTTTTTCATTGAGGGTATGATTTAAAAAAAAGATTTTTTTTGTTGAGTTGGTGATGTAGCAGTTTCTGGTGTAGTTGGGATCTGTGTTAAATAAGCTAAAACAAGTAACTGATAAATGTTTTGCTTTTGAATTGAAGCAGCCCAATAAATCATTCTGTGACATGCAGTAAATAACGCAATGTGAGTTAGTACTCAGAAATAATGACTTGCACTGGCAATGACTGAACTCAATGAATTGAAAAATACATGAATCACAATATAATTCACATTATACTCAAATTTGTGACAAAAGAAGTGCTTTTTATTACATTTCTTATTATGTTTTAGACATAGGTACCATATGGTAACCGGTTGGACATGATCAAGAACTTAAAACAAGGTGCACAGCTTTTTCTTTCAGACCTGACAGTGACTTTCCGTGAAAACAAAATGTGTTATAAAGCATTGTGTAATACCTTGACTCAAAGTGACATTAATCAGCTACCCAGAGATTTACAATTTTCTGGAAAAGGAAAGTGAAACTGTTGCAACCCTTTGAAAGCAATGCTATGGATGAAAGATTTAGTCCATGGAAGATGTCAGATTAATGAAATTATGCTTCTTTATTTTAACTCATTTTACAAACCAAATATGGATTTTAAATGACCAAGTTCACCAGTCTGAACAAGGTAAAAACAAGACTCCTGAACAACTATAACACAAGGACAGAACCTCAAAGAGAGTTGATCTCCCTTTCAAAATAGTGTTTGATACAAAACAAGACAATATTTAAAATTGGAAAATCCTTAATAATGATTCTATAGAGGGGACCAAAGTTGAAGGTTTTGTGTAACTAGCTCCTCCTGTTGGATGTATAATGAGGCGGAACTACAAGTTAATTAATCATCAAGCAGCAACCTCCTGCTTTCCCTCTTATGGGTAGTGTAAGTGACTTAACTGCAGTTCCTCTACCAGCCTCTTGAGGCTGACAGAAGCAAATTCTCATTTAGTGCCATGTTAAAACTGAACAACTTGGAGCAAAAAAATTTAATCATGTTTCAACCTCTGGCTTTATAAGATTTGTTGATTCACTAGTTTTGACCTTCATGAACACACTGTTGGGTTGTTTAAGATATACAGCATTCAAAGTTCATTCCTATATATATTCTGTGCCCCTTTTAATTTTGCCAGAAACCTATGGGTGACGTCATGGCACTACTAATGTTCAGCATGGAGCTTCAGATGCTAATTACACAACCCGAACATGATTGTAAATTGTTTATGTGTGGTGGAATTTGTATTTATGTATTTTAGAACGGAGACTTCTCTGATTCTACTTTCAGAATCTGCAAGATATTCCACATATTTAAAGATGTACAATAATTAAAAAACATATGACCTTTAAAATGAAGTCGCCCCCACAAACACAATTGATTAAAAAAATTGTGTACTGCTACTGTAGCCAAATTCTTCTACGAGTTCGTCATTCATTACTGTAAAGTTAACTCACAGCTTCAGTACCACAAAAACAGAATCAAGGATGCCCCTCACGCTCTGTTTCCCCTTGTTTGCTAAACTTTCACTCCCACCAAGTGTCTCCATTGTCCTCTGAGAAATGCCCTCCCATCCCTCCCTGCCTTCTTACCTCGGATAAAACAATATAATTGTTCAAAAGGAACAACAGTCCACGATTAGCGCGGACCTCTTGCTCAAAAGGCGCTGAGTGCACTGAATAGTAGAGGAGAAATGCGCATGCGCACGACCGGAGGCGCCAAATTTAGCGGGAGGGAGAGACAGCCCTAGCTTTGTCTGATGGATCTGTTTACAATATCGCACACTCCACAAGCGAGCTTAATAACAGCACTTCCTCCTCGAAGGGGAGCTGACAGCACTCCACTTCAGCACATTGAGCCCAGCGCCCTCCTCATCACCTCTTGAACAGCGGGATGGCGAGGCGACACAGACACAGGTGAGTTTTAAGGAGTTTCACACGTGAATGTAATTTATTTCCTCATATTACGAGAGCGCGCTCAGCGAGCACATGGATCATTTCTGGACACAAGAGTATACGTTAGACAAATGTAACAAAACACCATAATGTTTAATGGAATAAAAACCAGCGCACTATTATGTTTTGAGTCCACAACGCGCGGAATACAGTGTTAATTTCGGCTGCGCTGAACAGGTGGATAGCATGTGCGCGCCCGCGCGGGGTCTCGCGCTCGAGTTCATTTACATCTTCATTCATTCGTGCGCGCTCCGGGCAGGTAGTGCAAGCGAGACCCCGAAAAAGAGCAGGTTACGTTCAGAAATAAAAGTTTCCTCAGAAAAAGAGCTACTTTTGAATGTAAGAGAAACACTTGTAAAAAGAGAGCCTCGTCGTGGCTGATGTTGAAAATAGCGGGCTACAGCGGCAGAGTAGAAAGACATGTTCGCTCTTCTTCTCCAGCTTGTCATGGAGCTGGTCCAGAACTTTGTCGTTTGGATTAATTTTGAGCCGGATGGATTATAACCACCGACTTCTAAAATCCGCTTTAGAAAGATTTGGAATAACTACTAAACTCGTTATAGGTTTTAGGGGGCGAATTGCTCCTCAGTAATCGAGGGGCACTGTCTTGGCCCAGCATTTTTAAACTAATTTACTTATAATAAAAAATAAAAACTTCAGAAAGTTTAGTGTAACACTAACCAATCACAGTCAAACACAGATAACCGAACCAGAAAAAAAGTTGATCAACAAACAATATAATTGAATTATAAAGTATGCATATATAGAAATATATATACAAGGTTTTACAATAACTCAATTTGGACTTTTTACATCTCATCAGTAAATGTCAATTGACAATTGAAAATTATGGATTAAATTCAGAGCAATTACACCTCAATGCTGATGTTATTCACCTCTAATGTGGAGTCTGACTTCTTTTTGGGGGTACTGACTCAGCTTGTAGAAGTAACTCCTCTAAAATGGTAATTGTATCACTTGCTTGCCTTCATGTTTAAAACTGGTACTTTAGTTATGTGTCAGAGAAAAGGGGTTATTCTTTTGGAGAATGTGTGGTGTCCTCTTTCTTCACTTTCACTGCATCTCATGTAGTGCAGTGCAAGCCGTGTCTTTTTATTTACTTTTATAAGGAATTTTTTTTTCCACTAAGCGCTGCTATAGTAGTAATGGAATAATTTAAGTTATGAGTGCAATAAAACCGGTTGTTGTATTTTATATTGGTCAAATATATTTTTAAGTTGTTTAGAAAAGAAAAGAGTTGTGGTCACATGTTGTATGTCATAAATATAAATCCATGAAACAAATTTTTTTATGTTTATTATTTTCCTTTTATTTATATATATATATTTTTTTTGTTTAAATGAAATGTCTTGTAACCTTCTGGAAATGTTTTAAAAGTACATATATACTAATGCATCATGTGGCACAAAGACCAGGAGAACATTGTTCTCCACGTCTGCTTAAACTCAACTCTGATTGGTTCAGAGCCGGCCAGGTGAGATGGTTTTGACAGTACCTGTGCAGGTCTGAACACGCTTCCATGTGGAAACAGGGCCAGTCCTCACTTATGCTGACTGTTTCTGTGGAAACCTAGAACACAAGAACAGGTTTCTCAGAGTGTGTCCCCCTGCACCCTAACCTGCCGGCTGTACTGGTTTGTTCACTCAGTGTTATCACCTAATTCTTCTATAAAGGGTGATAAGCTTATAGGGGTGAAAGGAACAGTGTTTTTATGTCAACTACACATCTGGTATGTTCAGCAAAGTTTATCTTGCTCCCCTCCCAGTTTTATTCTTATTAACTCTTTTATGGATGCAGTGTTTACCCCCACCCACAGCAACCCCCTCTTTGATTTGCCTTATCTTACTCGTGATCATGTTCTCTCCCCTGCAGTGTTTACAGTAGCGATGAAGACGAAGATGATGTGGAGATTTATGATCATGACTATGATGGTACTCATGCCAAGACAGGGAAACGCCACCTCGGCAAGACACGCTGGACCCGCGAAGAGGTTTGAAAGACTTTTGTTCACATTTTAAGTGTCTTTTTTTAAATTAAGCAAAGTGAAAAACAGTACATTGTACTTTAATATGAATCATAGTTGCTATGTATGTATATATGTATATGTATATATATATGTATATGTATATATATATATATATATATATATATATATATATATATATATATAGCTGTCTGTCTATGTGTATTGACAAAATTGTTTCGTTTTAATTCATTTCTAAGTACTTACTTCGAAGTTTTTTTCCTTAGTTTCCTAAGCTTTCAAAAAAAAACATGTTTGGTTCACATTGTATCTTGATAATTCATAAAACTTGATTGTGATGTTTTACAAATTTTGTAAAGTTAAAATAAGTTCAAAAAAGCTGTTTTCTCTGCCTTTGATGTTTATTTTCTAACAATTTCCTTGTAGATTTGACAAGTCCTCATCATAAAATTTGTGACAATATAAAAGCACCAGTGTACCGTTAAAAAAGAAACTGAAAGTGCAATAAGTCAAACAATAAAACTAATCACAAAAGCACATTTGAATGTAACTAGGTTTTTGCCTTAAGTGACAATAAGTTCCACAGTGTGTGAGAATAAGCTAATAGCCCTGTTACCCAAGGTTCCTTGCTTGATGAACTGGTAAACAGCAGGGATTGTTGGGGTGCATGTCTCTTTAAAAAAAAGTCACTTATGGTCTGTGCAGAGTCTATCTTCATAAGGTGTTAATTATTTTGGTTTTGCAACTCATTGATTTTCTGGAAAGTAAATTTTCCCCAAACATTTTTTATACACAGACACCATAGACAGTGGTTTAAAAATATAAATACACATTCAACATATTGTTATACATTCATGTGTTTACATTGAAAAATCCCCAAATCACATCCGTAACATTAAATTTGCTTATTGTGTATTCCTCTAGGACGAGAAGCTGAAGAGGCTGGTTGAGCATCATGGCTCTGAAGACTGGAAAGTGATCGCCAGCTTTCTTCCTGTGAGTGTGTTTGTGTCCATGCTTGTGGGTGAGGCTTCAGGGGGGTTACGCTAGGTTAAGTTAGGTGTGGTGTTTTATCTATGTGGATTTGCATATGAATAGCCAAAGGGTCAGGTACTGCAGTGCAGAAGAGTGCTGACATTTTGAAGGATTTTGCATAACTGGGTAATCCTCATTGGTCTGCGTACTTTGGAACAGAGTCAAATGGGGTTTTAGAATCCACTGTGCACCTGCAGACGGGCAAAGATGTGCAAAAACACACTCACATTCAAATCAGGCAAAGTTCCCTGGAACAAACACAAAGCCCTGGGAGTTAAAGAAATCATGATACCCAGTTTGAAAAAAGTGCTATGTGTCATCAAGTGTCAAGATCAGAAGCTCAAGAGGTTTCATTTGAGTCTCCACCCAAGGGGATTTTTTAAACATCTGGATCTTGTGCATTTCATAAAGGACTGCTATTAAACATCATTTATTTCAATTCAGGTTGCACACCACACTGACAACCCAAAATTACTTTCTATTCTCTGTTAGCTAACTGCAATGTTCTGTTTGTGCGCCACAGAACCGAACAGATGTTCAGTGTCAGCATCGCTGGCAGAAGGTTCTCAACCCTGAACTCATCAAAGGACCCTGGACTAAAGAAGAAGACCAACGGGTAAGATGTTCACAATATGACCTAACAAAACCTTAAACCAAAAGGTTACCACAGCCACAGGATTGCTTTGCACAACCATCTCATCCATGTGCAATCATGAGAAACCTGAGAGGGGGAAAATAAAGACCTGATGAGAGGATTATTGTAATGATTAACTGGAAGGGCCAGGTGTTTGTCCATTTATCGTCATTTTTATGGCCTAGCAGAAGTCATTAGCAGGTGAATTTAGCAGATATTCAGCATAATGCCACTATCTGCTCTTGTATGCAATCCTAAAAAACTTTTGCAATTTCCTTTTCTCTTGTTTTTTTTCTCTGCCAGTTTCTTTGTGAACCTCTTCTTGTAATTGAGGCCCTGTCCAAATAAAATGAAAAAATCTTTTTAAATTATTATCTAAACACTTATCTATGTGGCTAACTAGGCCTTTTGTGAAGATGCTTAGAAGAAACTACCAAAAAGCAGTATATGAATACATTTTGATTGATGGATTGCAATGTTAATAATAATGGCTGGCTGTTCTGAATGGGTTAAGCTTTACACATTACAATCTGGGAGACCGTTCACTTGATGTGGTTTTTAAGGTTTTCATGGGAGAAAAATTGTGTGGATAAAATATTTTATGTAAAAAGAATTGAAAAGGATATCTCTGGTTATCTCAAAACTCAATTCTAATAGTTCTGTTTGCATTTAGGTGATTGAATTGGTTCAGAAGTACGGCCCCAAACGTTGGTCTGTAATTGCAAAGCATTTAAAGGGGCGGATTGGCAAGCAATGTAGAGAGCGCTGGCACAACCACCTGAACCCTGAAGTGAAGAAGACTTCCTGGACGGAGGAAGAAGATCAGATCATTTACCAGGCGCATGAGAAACTTGGGAACCGTTGGGCTGAGATTGCGAAGCTACTTCCAGGAAGGTAATCGAATGCAGCTAAATCAGCTCAATGAACTACTTTTGAATGAAGTGATATAGATCTCATTTTATATTCTGATGAACAGAACTGATAATGCCATCAAGAACCACTGGAACTCCACCATGCGACGGAAAGTCGAACAAGAGGGCTACTTGCAACACGCCGCTAAAGTTAGCCCCACTCCTCTAAACAACAGCTATTCTAAACCTCACCTTCTGAACTACAGTCACACGCCAAGCAACACATCCCTGCCTGCTTCTTCACTGAGCAATCAGTACCCATACTACACTGAATCACAACGGGTATGGAACACTTTTTTTCTTATGTTTACCATGGTCAAGCAGTGTAATTAGATTAATTAATGTCAGTCATTGGCTGAAAACACACACATATCCACATTTTATATTGCCTGCTTTCAAAAATATGACCTCTAGTGTTGAATTATTACAAAAAGTGTTATTGAATGCTGAAATTAACAGCTGCTGTGTGGTACTCTGTCTTGTGCTCAGGTGCCTTTTCCTCTTGCTCTTCAGCTGAACATCTTGAACTTTCCTCAACACGGCACTGCTGCAATCCAGGTAAACAAACAGTTGTTTTTTTTTTTTCCCACCAAGTGTACAAGAAATTGTTGCCGACACCAAGCTGGAAGTTGGTATATTGGCAAACCTAAACCTAATATAACATGGTTAGAAAAAGAAAAGGTAAAATCTTTCCACTCTTATGTACTCTTAGATCTGCACAGAACAGAAAAGTTCCTCCTCGCATAATTCTCACAAAGCCTATTTGGACCAGGAGAGTTTTGTCTGCTATAAAGTTGGGCAGTTTGAGATGGAGAGTCTGTGAGACCACCCCCTTAATGGGAGCCTCTAGTGGACAGTTTATGAATTACAGTGTCTGGGAGGTTGTCACTATTTGACATGAATAATGCTATATATATATATATATTTAAAGAAGAAAACCATGTCAACATTTATAATTCTACAAAACATTCATTACAAATTATAAAGATAACTGAAGACTATTCATCCTTCATGCCCATAGAAACATGTTTCACATAATACTAGCAATGCATAATTTAAGATGCCTTTTGAAATAGTCATTAGTTTATTTTGTGGTAATGCACCTCATTATCATAAATGCAATCTATAAATCCAACAAGGTAACCTTGCATTGTTTTGATTCTACTGATACAGAGACACTATAGCGAAGAAGACCCTGAAAAAGAGAAGAGGGTGAAGGAGATTGAAATGCTCTTGATGTCAACAGAAAACGAGCTGAAAGGACAACAGGCTCTACCAGTAAGTGAGTGAGTGAGTGTGTGTGTGCGTGTGTGTGTATGTGTGATTAATTGGAGGAAGCATCTGGGGGTCTATTTCACATTTTAACTGCTTGGCTACGTGATGCAATTGCACCTTATCACACCACAAGCACTGCTTAACTCCTTGTGCAACTCCAAACCCCCTCCCAACACTTCACATCATTCAACTTGACAAGTTCCCTTTCTTTATGACCATTCTTCCTGTGTGCATCCCTCTCTCAAGTCCTGTGGCTTCTTTTCCTCTTCCAGATCACCATGAACGGCTATGGTGGGTGGAACCGAGGCTCCTTGACGGACAGCTCAGTTGGAGTGCTCGTTTCAGTGCCACCACCTTCTCTTGAGCACGGATGCCTTCCTGAAGAAAGTGCCCATGGAAACACGAACAGCCCACACAACAATTCCAGCTCAACTTTACCAGAGTTTATCGATGCCATTGACTCGGTAAGCATCCTAGGAGGAAATGGACCCTCGTAATAGTCAGTTGTTAGCTAGAGTTTAGTGCTCAGCATCCTCAGTTGATTTTGTCTTAGGCTCCATCAATGTGGGCTAAGATACAGCCTAAAGTTAGGCTCAGGCCACTCACACTGATAAAGCGCCCTGCAGTTTTTTGTTCTACACTCAAATCCAGACAGCTTGCTCTTTCCCCCTCTAAGGTAGCTTCACCATCAGATTTCCTGAACACCTTAATTCAAATCCATCTAAACATCACATTAACATGCTACACAAACTATGGTGTGTGCCAAGAAAACAAATGTATTGAATCATATTAGGTCAGCTACACGTTTATTGATTTTCCAGTAAATGTGTTGCAAATGCTATTAAAAATGACTTTTCTGTTGATTATTTAAAAACAAATAACTCTTACTGAATTTTCAGCATCCAATCACTTTGAACTTTTTATAACAGCAATTTAAAGGTTTAACTCTGACTCTATTTGGTCCTTCTTCATCTACAGTAAAAGTAAACAGATAATCTCACCTTGAACCTTTAAAAATGTTAAACGTTTGGTTCTTTTTAATTGCGATAGAAAGTTGGTAGTCTATAATATAATACAAATGCTTAAAAGAAAATTCTTTGGTGAAGAATTGGCTGTTTAGATGTCTCTTAGATAGTTTACTCCGCTGTAGTGTTAATTGTACTCTATTCAGAGTGTATTTGACCCTTCTTTAATTTACTGGTACTCTAAAGATTTTACTGGGGACCTAGAGCTGTTAACTATATGATGGTACAGTTTGCGGATTGGCAAGCAATATATAGAGCACGGGCACAACCTTGTCTGAACCTGAGGAGCGCTTCGTTTTTGGGGCCCGGTATGTTTAATGATAGGTGCATCTAAAATCTGCAGAACTATTAAAGCCCTCTAGGACTAATTTTTGACACTCCTGCTCCAAACAGTAACTTGTATTTACCTCTGTAACAGGGAATGAACTATGTACTGATACTCTTTCATTACTTGTCTGCTAACGTCTGACCCCATTTTCAGGTCTTCCTACATTTATGAAAGTTAAATATAGTGGTTTAAAGTTCTGCGTCTGATCATCCTCCTCTGCTCTTTTTGCAGTTCTTTAATACATCAGTGAGTTCAGATTCAGACAGTCAAACACTAGCAGGGACACCCTCCCCTGCATGCTCCCAGAAAGGACTGCAGCTAGATCTTCGGCCTCAGAAGGAGAATGAGCTGTAAGGGACTTTTTATTTTTACATTTTCTCAATGTTATGGTTTGATTTAATGGTAATAATATCCTTATTACATGTTAATTTTAGGTTCAGAACTCCAAACTTGAGGCGTTCCATTATGGAGTGTTCTCCTCGCACACCCACGCCATTCAAATCTTCTCTGACAATGCAGGACGCCAAGTATGGCCCGTTGAAAAGAGTGAGTTTATTTGAAGAATATATTGATTTAAAAATATAAAAATATGGATAATATAGCTCTAAACTTTCTGTTGTATAGTTTTTATAAAATATTAAAAAACTAACACAAATGTATTGAATTTTAATAGTTTGTGGCAAATGAATCCATAAAAGTCCTCATTTGATCTTCTTTAAAAAAATTAAACCAAAAATATAATTGTTTTTAAAAATTCCTTAAAAAAAAAAAAGATTAAAAAAAGTTTATTCTATGTTGAAAGCAAACTTGGAGATCAAGTTGCATTTTGTTTTTGTTTATCCTTTGCTCATACTCTAGAAAGCTATTTAACTGTATGTCTGGGTTGAAATGTCTGAGAATGTTCAGAAAGCAAAATAGTGAATGCAGAGGAAGACGTATTTTGTCTGAAACATCAGTTGCTAGCTGCCTACATCCCAAAGAATAGTTTATTTATCGCTTAGTGGCATGAGAAATGCGATTGTAGCACTTACAAACATTTGTATCACAGAACGCACAAAGCATGACCAATAGAAAAAAAATTATTGCAAGCTGGTAATCCATTTAAATGTTTTATTTGATAATGAAATAAATGAATGAAAAACAGATTAAAATGATCACCTGTGCATAACATATATTAGCACCAGTCAGGAATAAAATGGCTGGTAAAACATCTGTAAAAGAACAATTTCTTAAATGAAAAAATGTAAAACATTAATGATCTATTGAACCACTTCAACAAATCTCTGGTGTTCATTGCATTAGTGTTTAATCCAAGTATTTCTTCCAGGCACACAGTCCATCTCTGGAAACTGGAGTGGTGGGTATTAAACAAGAGCCTCAAGAGTGCGAGATTGACGTTGGAGGTACGAGATTGATGCTGGAGCAGCCCCCTCTGAAAAAAATCAAACAGGAGGTGAGTTTAGGATTCATTTCAGTATGTCCATGTGAAAAAAGCATCAGGGTTTCCACATACAGTTATTTTGTCTGACGCGGGTATAAATCATGCCTTGAGAGATTGTAGTTTTGTATGAAATGCATCATAATCTTGTGCATTTGTAGGTGGAGTCGGCATGCCTGCAGTGGGAGGCGCATAATCTCCACACTCAGCTCTTCACTTCAAGTGGTTCCACCAATGACTTACCAGTTAGTACAGTACTTTCATTTAGCTGATTTTTGAATAATCATTTTGTATAGAGGAGATTATTAAGCGTCTATCAAAAAATCGTTTTTCTATAGGATCTGCTGACTAGCTCTGTGCTGATGCTTCCCAACAAATCTGAGGATGGGCTCAAGTCTACTCAGCTGCCCCGCAGAGCCATGGGAAGCCCTCTGCAGGTACAGTGCATTGATTTTAACTTACAAATGTGTTAAGCTAATCATGCTGTTGAATGTATCTGAATAACCACTGATGGTAGAAAATGCAGGTCTTCAGCGAAAAGTTTTGCATTTGACATCAGTATTGTCAGACTGCACGCTAACAAATTAAACTATATGATATATAATTTTATTCAAATGCCTGTTTTATAAATTTTTTTGAGAATATAGACTCTAGATCAGGAGCTCCAAACTTAATTCTCAAAAGGCTAAAGACGTGTAAAGATTAGATTCAACATTAACTTAACTCACCTGGTTATGCAAACTAAGCTTGTTTTAAGCTTGTGCGAGGCCTTGTTCTAACGCCCTGTTCTAAACATTGTTAATATTTTGTTTAATCTGTATTTTACATACTAGAGCTGTTGTCCCTTTGTACAGTTTTCACTAAATTCAAGTTTGGAATTAATGCGCTCTTTGTTTAAAAGTTATTTATGTGTAATAGCACTAAAAAGTTGTAAAATAAGAATCAAAAAGTTCCTGATATTTTGACATTATGCAACAATAATACAACACTGACCATTTCAGAACTTGTGTGAATGTTTTTTAAAACTACTTTTAGTAGAGCCAGTAATGAATAGTTACAAACTCTTGTTACATCACCATGTACGATAACCAGTGGACAGACAATTTTAACCATTCAAAAATGTAGAAGCCAGCATCTTCTGATGGTCTCGAGGAGTGGAAACTGGTGCTCTGTTCGGAGTGCGCCCCTGATGCTGACCATTGTACCTCCCCTCATTAGATCCTAATCTGTAAAAGTGGATTAAGTTTGTTTTAAGGAGAATTTATGAAGCGTACCATGAGGATTATGGAATAAACTGCATTTTTTGATGACTTGATTAGGATATTATGTGATTTTGACAACTGTTTTTGAAGGTAAAAATGGCTTTGTCGTATCACTGCACCTCTATAAACATTTCATGACCCATAAAAAATTAAGATAAGACAGCTGTGCTTGTTTGTGAAAGCAACATTTATTTATTACAGCACATGCTATACTGTACAGAAATTATCACCACACCAGAAAACCTTCTCAACCTTTCTTTTTTTCTCTGGCAGCAGTTGAGCACTTGGGAACAGGTGCTTTTTGGGAAGACGGAAGAGCAAATGATGCCCTCGGAAGCCACGCACAAATACCTCAGCAACTACTCTTCACGAGCGCTGGTCATGTAAAGAGACACACACCCAAACTACAGTCGAATGGGAGGGAGAGTAAAAGAAGACAATCATTCTGAAAAGAAGTAAAAAGAGGAACTGTCTGACACTTGTGGTACAATATTTGGGAGAGGCTAAAAGCCATTTTGTAGACTGCTCAGTTAATGTTCAGTCGCCATTGTTTAAGCTGTGCCATCATCCGATTCAAGCAACCAAAGACAATTTTTTCTGTTTTTGTGCTTTTCTACCATTGTATTATATATATTTTGTATTATATTTGGGAGACAAATTCTCTATGTGGGTTTTTAATTTTATGGATTTTAATATAAGGAACAATTTGCAGTAATTTATTATAATTTTGTATTAAGAAAGATACTTAAATTACTATATTGAGCACATTACCCTGTGTTTGACCCCAGTATTTCTCTATTTTTATTCCCTAAATATGTGTTTAATGTAAGGAGAGTGTTTTCCTGGCATTGTCATTTTAAAAACAAACCAGATTTGTTGTGCAGATCTGGGCACCGAACACAAATGCTCTTGCAGAGATCCTTTGTATTTCAGACTTACGCACTGCTATCTAAATCTGGCCGAAGCAAACCATGCCCAATACCTAAAAGAAGCCAAGTTTCAACAAATTCCTTGATTTTAGGTGATTATTTTAGTGTAGAATAGCCAGGTGTTTTAGTGTTAACATTTCAAATAGTTAAAAATCAAAACCACAACATTGAGTGTTATTGTATTAGCACTATGGCATGTTTTAGAACAACCATGCAAAATTTCAAAAGAACAAAGTGTTTTTTTGTATTGAAAGAGGAAAAACAAGGTTTACCAAACATTTTCTGATCAAGATCCAAAGTTGCCTTTGAGATAATTCAACATTTCTACACATTTTCGTTAACACTTTTGTATGACGTTATTTTGTAATCTGATTTACAGTGGTATTTGTAGTTTTTGAAACACAGTTGTTGCATTTATACCTAGTTGGCTTGTTTTTGATGTTACATTCAGCCTTTGATACTAAGATTGCAGTGTCCAATCAAATGCATTTAGCAATAACATTTTTGTTATTTGCTGCCTTTTTGTATTAGCTTCAAGTACAAACACTTTTTTACATTGATTGTGAATGTTTCATATCGTTTTATACAACCTTTTATAACTGCCTTGTAAATAAAGTGTGTTTTTGAAAGAAAATGTTGGTTTTCTTTACACTTCTTTTATATAAGCCAAACATCCTAGAAGTGGGAATAATAAAAGGGTTATACTTTTTGGCTGAACTCAAGTCATTGCAAAAACAAATCTTTCTGATATCTTTAAAAAGCATTTCAAATAATCAAGATGTAACTGGTTTGTTATATTGTAATATTTTGACACATTCACAGCCTTTAGGATTTTAAATACCCAGAACTATAACTTTGAAAGAACATAGACAACAAATTGTGTATTTGTACTAAATAAAATGTTGCTTGTAAATAAGTTGGAAATCAACCTTTTTTTACTTGGTCAAACTTTATTTGTCTTTATTTCTTTATATATATGTATATGTACACACACAAGGCTTCCTGGCAATATGTGTTTTTTTCCCACTTAACAAATATGTTCCTTTTTCAGAAGCAGGTTCAATAAAGGGATACATAAAAAAATATGTAAATTTGGTAAACTCTGGCATTGCATTTTTAGGTCGTATAAGAAAAAATTTAAATGTTTGTAATTGTCTAGTACATCCTTTTAATCCTTTTTTATTTTTGCTTCCTGAAGAACTTGTGGAAGTTTGTTTTTTCCATGAATAAATATATTTAGCAAACATGTTTAAAGCTTTTTTTAAACATTTTTTAAAACTGTAGCAAATGGCCTTTAACACTGAACCAACTTCTTAAGATCAGTCCTCACTATTTACCCAAATGCTCGAAAGATAACTACATCATGGTATTCAAATGCTTCTCTATAGCTTGTAAATTAAGACAGCAGTGATAAAGGTTTGATATGAATGACCTGTTGTTAACACTATCTGGCTTTGTAGTAAATGCTATGCAAATTCCACCAACTGAAATCGCTCAGGACTACTTTCTCATAATGCAGAAAGATGCACACAAACACTAGATGTACTATCTCTAATTCAGAAGAATATGCCAGTCCAGCTTGGGCTTCCCACTGATGATAACACTTCGTAACCACTGTGCAGGTATGAAATTGAAGAAGAAAAACTCTACAGCATTTGAGTGAATATGTGTTGGTGAAAAAACTCCTCTTGAGTCTCTTGAGGATGCTGTTTTCCTGTGTGGCTGATGAAGAGGAGGACCCAGCTCAGACCAGAGCCTAAAGCTACAGCAGCCTAGCTCTCACATCCCCTGTGCTTTCACCCATATTCAGCTATAACACACGAACGAGTCCATGGGAGGAGTTCAAAGGCTGATCATAATTTCAAATTAAAACCTCAGAGAAGATTAGTTCCACCATAGTTTTGGTGGAAATATCAAGAGTATAACTTTAAAGCTGAATGAGTTGTGTTAAAGCTGAAAGAGGTCAAGTTCTAATCATGGCCTACATTTACAGCATCACATCTCAATCAATCAAGTTTATATATAGCACTTTTTTAGCAGTTGCTTTCAAAGCAGCTTCACAAAGTCCTAATGTGGATCAGGTAGGGTAAATAGAAATTCCCTATGTGAGGTCACTGGGAGTCACCTCCCCAAACTTAATCTTACAAATTTAAGATCCATCAACAAACAGTTCGCCAGACAGCACCTGAAAAATCCCCAGAAACTAACAAACTAAAAACAACGGTTAGAAAAATGCCAAGCCATTCAGCGCTTTAAAGGCAAGGAGCAGTATCTTTCGGCCAATGCGATAATTTACAGGAAGCCAATGAAGAAAGCACCGGGGTAATGTTATCATATTTCTTTGTTCTTGTGAGAACTCCAGCTGCTGCGTTCTGGACGACCTGTAATTTTTGTAGAATGGCGGCTAAGCAGTCGGCTAACAAAGCGTTACAATAATCCATTATGGAGGTCATAAAAGCATGAACAAATTTTTCTGCATTTACAATAGACTACACGCTCTGTACTTGTTTCTGAGGTGAAAGAAGACGGTCTTAGTAACATAAAAGATATTGTTCTTAAAAGTTAGTTCACTATCTATAATAACGTCAAGATTTTTACCTGTAGTGGAGAAATGAACAGTGTGTCCCCCAGCTCCCTATTTAAAACGGAGAGATTCTGTAATTGCTTTTTAGAGCCAATAAGTAATATTTCTGTTTTATCAGGATTTAACATTAGGACATTTTCATTCATCCAATCATTGATATCAGCGACACATTCTGAGATCTTATTTAGTTTTGAAAGATCGTTAAGTTTTCCTGAGATATAGAGCTGGGTGTTGTCTGCATATCAATGGAAACTAACCCCATGTCTTCCAAGAGTTTCTCCTTTTTTTCAAGCCTCTTATGCCAAAAAATATTTTCTTAAGGGTGAAGTGAATGGCTATTCATGGTTCAGGGCAGGACACTTAAGTATTACTAAACAACAGAGAATTTTGATGGACTGTATTCACTGTTAAAACTGTCAGAATTCACACATTTACAGCTGCCCAGCTATCATATTCCCATCACACCACCTGCTTACAGTATTGTAAGCATCCAAGTAAGCATCCATCTAAGTCTTCTAAACAAACCAAAATAAATGTCAAATAAGGAAACATATGTTTTTTAACGATTAGCTAAAAGGCTATTAATGGTTCAGGGGAATTCAATATCGCCATATCTAAACAACAGAGGATGTTGATTGACTGGATACACTGTAAACATGTCAAATTAAAAAAAATTAACACTATTTTGTTACTATAATGTTGCTTTTCTGCTAACTAAACTAGTGTATTTTATATTCATATTAAACAAATTGTCTGAGCCCACCAACTTTGATTATGCTGTTTTACATAAAGAAAGGAAATTAATTCGATGTTTTCGCTGAAAAATTTGTGGACAAGTATAAAAACTGAAAATGATTGTCTAAAAAGAGCTTTGCTACTGCGTCAGATGTTGTTCTTTGTTTGAGCATCTGTTCATGAGCTATGTGCGCTTCTGTGTGAACGCTGTGGGTTACAGGAACGGAAAGGCCTGTCAATGAAGATACGTGAGCAGACTTTCAGAACAGGAGCACGGGACCCCTACACTCCTCACACCTGCTCTCTGTCTGAGAGAGAGAGAGAGAGAGAGAGAGAGAGAGGAGAGAGAGAGAGAGAGAGAGAGAGAGAGAGAGAGAGAGAGAGAGAGAGAGAGAGGAGAGAGAGAGAGAGAATAAAAAGATGGAGGGATGGTGGTGGTTGGGAGGGGGCTCTTCCCCCAAAATGACACACAAAAAAGTAAACCCCAGGTGCAAATGTTCCACACAAACACACAAAATTGTGACCTTTGTGATGGAAACACAACATGAGTGGAATGTTTTCATGCTTAAAAAAACTGAAATACCTGTAAACATCTGAAGAGAAGGTTTATGTGGATATCTGAAAAACAAATAGTTTCCAAAGCTTTCGTGCATTAAAATGTCTTCAGTAGCAATTTAATACAATCTTTTAGACACAAAAAGCTAGTTGGAAGACATCAATAAGATGCGTGTTTTGTTTAGAGGTGGTTCCTTTTTTCCCTAAAATAAATCCAGGTCTCAGGAGGACACTTGCGTTTGGCTCATAGTGAGTGAAAGGAAGAGACACCATGCACACTCACTAGCCTCATTGCAATACACTATTTCACATGAAATGCAAGTGTTCATTTAAATCAATCGTTAGACCACATATATGGATTGTATTTGTTTTGATAAGTTTTATAAAACTAAAAGTTGCTGTGCAACAAACTCATAACAATTCCCTTTGGGTGGTAAAAAAAACATTACATCACATTCATAAATTTCAACATTTGTTTTGCAATTTATAATTCCAACCAAAATGAAAACCAAGCAGTAAATCTCACATTACATAAGTTACATATCAAACAAATAACATACTTTATATTTTTATTTAAAACACTGAGAGTTGTGATCAGTGACATTAAAAAGTGTTAGTGACTTAATTGATTTAAAAACTGTGCGCTTTAAAGACACAGCTTTGGAATCAACAAAACAAACACATAAATTTCAACAATTATTGACAGCTTCTGTTGATCAGCTAAAATTTGTAGTCAGACTGAATCAGTTACTGATAAAATAGCATACTACACCTTCAAGTAAATATTTGTAAAAATGTAACCCTCGTTTTGGAATAGCAAGCCAGGGATGCTGCAGGTTGTCATCTGACCTCTAGAAGCTAACCAGAGAAATGAGCAGGTCAGCTTGGCCAAATCCATCCATCCATCTTCATGTCGGCTTTCTTCCCTTTCGGGGTCGCCACAGCGGAATGAACCGCCAACTCTCTGGCATATGTTTTACGCAGCGGATGTCCTTCCCTGCCGCAACCCATTGCTGGGAAAAGCTTGGCCAAATAAACAGCTAAAAAACATATTTGCACCTCTGGCTCCATTAGGATTTTCAGTGCATATTAATTGGTTGAGTTGATTGCTGTCTCCATTGTCTTGTGATCTCCTGTCCTGGTTCCACCATGTTGGCTCTACCTAAGTGTGTTGTGTAAATTGCATTCTGAAAGGACTTTTTAAAGATTTATATAAAATATAAATCTGATATCCTCTAAGCCCCACTCTGGCAAAATAATTGTCCAAAGTCTTTAAGAGATCAATGCATAAATATACAGAAAATGGGTTGCAGAGGTGTGGAGTAAAAAACTAAATATACTCTGATAAAAGTACTTGTGAAAATATGTACGTACTCTAAAGTAAAAGTAACTACAATATAATTTACTTTAGTATGAGTACCAAAGTACCTCATTAATTTATTCAAGTAGTTACTTACAAGTTGCTTCTGATCTGAACGATACCAACGCTAATCATCAAACTACTATAAGAGCATCAAGTTATCTCTCCTCAAAATAACATGTATGGAAAAAATCAAAAACGTTTCTCTTACAATTAACTCTTTGTCTTTATCTTCTCAAGTCGTATAAGTACTACAACTTAAGTTATATTACAAATGGATTTATAAAACTGTAGTTTTATTTAGATAAAAAATATGGTAATTTTGTATTTATAATTAACACGTTAACATTGTCACTTACTGCTTCGTGGTTTTTAAGGTTAAAGTTGCTGTTCATGAATTATTTGCATTTTTGAGAGTAACAAATTCACTACATAAGGCTTTGGGGGATATGCCACTGTTGATGCAAGTAGTTGGCAAACTCTCGTGCATCAGCCACTTCAACAACTCAAGATTTATAACGTCAAAAATAGCTTGCTTTTGATTTATTTCCACGGTGTTATTAACAGAGGAATGCTGCTGAAATGTAACTAAGATGTAAGTAAGTAAAAGTACAGATATTTCACACAAAAAATTAAGTAAAGTAAAAGTACATTTTTAAAAACCCTAAAACTACCCTACAGTTACCCTAAAAATATACTCAAGTAAATATAACAAAGTAAATGTAATTAGTTACTAGCCACCTCTGAGGAAATTAGATTAGGATTTCCTAGTGAAGGGTTAAATCTCAATGACTAATGAATAAAATTAATAAAAGTAAACGATTTAACATCTTTAACCAGAGTAACAAAGCTAACAAGAATTGATAAACAAGTAATTAAACAATTATAAAATAAAACAGGGGAAGATGAAAATTAGAAATGTCCTGTTTTTATAGGATGTTAATACAGAACTGTGGCTGTGGTTAAAATCAGCATATTGTCTTTATAAAATAGAATTGAGGATAATCAAAAACAAACAAACTTACTAATATTGAGAGGCTTGATGTGATGTAAATTTGTACTTGTCTATTGTTTCATGTTTGGACTCATACCAACCCTCACCAAGGCTTCCATACACACACAGAAAGCTATTCACTCAAACCGTCTCCAGGTTGAACTTTGTTGCAAACAATTCAATTGAACCAAAGAAAATAAACATTGGAGCTGAGTTGAGTCTCTGAACTCAACAGAGAATCTTGGTGTTGCAACTGGATTGGCTCAGAACTTCAGCCTGTTCGACCTGTCACAAGAAATTATAGCCGGATGTTGCAGCAGCACTTTTTTCCACAAGTTTGTGTGTCTCTTGTTCTCAGCTTCACTTTTCTAAGACATACACATCACAATGGGCTGATTTCCTCTGCGGTCTCCCGTGGCAACCACTCTCAATTCAACCAGCAGGTACAATATCTCTGAGTGAGCATAATTACTGACCGTCCGAGTGTTTGAGTGTGCTTATAAGATGAGAGACGCAATTATTCTATAACAGGAAAGTTATCTGCTCAAGAAGCATCCCATTTTTTGATGAAAGACTGCTGTAGTCGTGATGCTCCTGTAGTGACTATATAAGCCATTTTTAAGTAATCTTAGAATAATAAAGCAGAGATCATTATTTGCTCAAGGAGCTACAGTAATGCGATTGAAAAACATTTAAATTAGCTGATTATATTTGTGTAGTTTAATTAACAAGGTTGGGAGGAGTTTGTATCTTAAATAGCTAACTAACCAAACCTTTCCTAAGCTCATCAAGAATCTGGTATAAGAACACCATCATGTCAATCAAACTTTGACCATTGACCAAACAATTCCACCCTTCACCACACTTTAGTGGGATTGAATGGTCATCAGGTCATGCCCTGTACCCAGATCTCTTGCTAGAACATCTCAACTAACATGTTTCTCCATACTCACCAATCATGCTTGCGATACTAATGCCTTTTTTCCAGCAGATTTTAGTAATGGTACAACTTCTCTATGTATACCTCGCCACAGGTTACATTAGTGCTCCCACCATTTCCCAGCGTCAGTTCTATGTGGCCTTGTTTTAGACTCCACTCACTCCACACCATCTGTCTAGTTTCGATGGGTGAATGATAGTGACAGAAACACGCAACAATAATTCGCAGAACAAAGGAGACCATCCAAGTTGTTGTGTTCTTTATGCTGTGTATGTGGTGGCTTATATCGCTCAAAAATAGTTTTTAGCTCTCGTCGAAAATCTTTACTTAGCAGATGGATGAGGAACGTCAGGAATGCAGAAGAGAGCTTTTATGTTCGCTGCATTTTTTCTGGCCCTTCAGTGAGCTCAGCAATCGACGGGTGCCGTGTCAAACTTTTCTCTCCAATTAGTGAAAAGTTACTTAGGCTTGGCTCTCATTTACAATCTAATACAAATGGTTACAAAAAATGGTGAAAAAGATAAGGCTACTATGTGTTAGAAAAGCATTACTATCTAATGTCCTCTCCACATGTACCTGGCTATTTTGAAACATTTTTAAACCTATGTTGTTTATCCACAAAAACAGTGCAGGGTTTCAGAGTAACCTTGTATTTTTGAAGTGAAGTATTTGGAAGTGTTGGGTACATCAGATTTTGTGTCTTTTTTTTGAGTTAGAGGAAAGGTTTGTGTTATTATTCTGAACGCTAAAGCATGGCATGTACAGGACAGCACTCATACTTAATAACTCATATTTAATAACACATTTTAATCACACGAACCAAACAACAACATCAAACAGGTTGTTTTTTGCAAAGATTTCTGATGCTTTCTCAATGCAAACTATGCCAGTTTTGGACAATGCAGGGTAGAGCTTAAAATTTATGACACAGTTAGAGAACAAAATAGTTGTTGGGGAAGAATGGTGGGGTAGTTTTCATTTTCCCATCTTCCAATTAAAGATTCTGATAGGCCATTATAACTTCAGGGCTAAGAGTTGACTGCCATCTAATGTATTGGCTCAATATTTACAGCGCTTCAGGAGTGTTTAAGTGTTGGATGGAGTTTCTGTGTTTTTCAATACCGTGTTGAGTGGACTCAAAGGGTTTTTAAAAAGAACTTGTGGACGTGGCTTAAAGATAGCGTGCACATATTTAATGTTTGCTGCATCGCAAAACCTGAAATGTGGTGCAAAAGTCACGTGGTCCTCTTTCTGAAAAGCTTGAATGCTTCTTTCATTTGTATGAAAAAGAGATATGCAAATGGACTTTTGTAGTAAATAATTATAAAGTCAGGCAAGGGGAGAATTCACATGGAGAAACAGATTTTTTTTCAAAACCGCATTCATTTGACTGCTTAATGCTTTATTATCCAATGTTTGTTTAGCATGTAAATTAGCTCCGGAGATTCAAGAGTTTTGTGTCAGAAAAATTCACACTAAACTCTATGAATGCAAACTAAATTTTCATCATAAAACAATCTCCCTGTGAGCCTGCAAAAACATTTTTTAGCAAAAAAAATTATTAAACATCTTTAACTCTCATTTTAGCTTGTGTTCTGAACAGACAACATTGATGGGTAAGCCTCGCTGCCTCAGAGAAGTGGTTTCAAGTTTGATTCTAGAAAAAGGGTTGAATATGTTCTCAATGTGCTAATATGACTTTCCTCTAAATACCTAAAACATTCATGTTAGGTTGATTAATAGTTCAAAAAGAGTTGATTTGGCTGAATAATTAGGCCTCTAAAAGATGCAAAAGAGTTAAGCGAGAGAATTTGATGGAGAATAATGCAATATCAGTCTCATTTATTTTGTGTTTTCGCGAATAAACTTCTTTGTTATTTTTGTCTGTATGTCCCAATAAATCTAACAAATGGATGTACAATGTAAGTATGTTTGATTATCAGATAATGAAATGTTTACCTCACTATGGTTCCTTCACCTGTTGTTTTAGGAATGCTTCCAAGCAGCTTCACAAAATATGAATGCTCATATTAATTTGTTTCATGAGGGAGAGAATTTAAGCGTACAGTTTACTTATCCAGAGCTCCTTCTTGCAGGAAGTCAGGAATTATATGTGTCCGTATTTAGTCTTTGCAATCATTAACATGTTATGGATGCCTGTTCTGTATTTGTGGGCAGTTTAGAGTAAGCAATTCATTTATTTGCATGTTTTTATAACATGCAAATAAGAAAACATATAGTCCTCTATGAGGTGGATGGTGGGGTGCATGTCCCTTAAACAGGAATCAATATAAATCAATGAATCTGTAGTGATCTGCATCTCTGTTGTTTCTCATAGCCTTTGTTCTGAGCTCCAATGTTCCTGTGTGTTTTGTGGACCAAGGTATGTTTGGATACACCCCTGATCTCATTGCTCCATCACTTTCACAATCCTGAACTCTTTTGAGTCTACATCCACAAGGCTTTTTATTTTACTGTGTAAAAGATTGCAAGATTTGCAAATGCATTTAAGAGACTTAATTCTAAAAATAAAACTGTAAACAAAATAGTATATTCACTTTATTGCTATCCTTCAAAGTATATTTAAAGTTTGTCAAACCCACTTCCAAATATGTCTCCCTCAAACAGAAGATGATCACTTTTCAACACTGCTGATAATTGGCAGCATGTAGAGGGTGCAACCAAGCTTTTGGTCACAGCTGAGTTAGACCAAAAATAACTCTGTGACCCTGAAAATAATTCATAAAAGAAATACAATTGAGAATTGAATGTGAAATAAATTTCAGATAAAAAATCTTGATTTGTGTAAAAATCAACATTAGTTGATTATAATGTAGAAAGCAGCTTCTTTTATACATATCTCAGGAATGTATGAAAGTTTAAAACTAAGAAAATAAAAAATTTATTACCTGATAAAAGAGACTTGTTTTTTATGAGAATTATTAATTTGACAATCCATGAATGCTGCACATGAATGCACAGATGCATCAAGTATTAGAAAGTCTTTCAAAAGCATATAAATATGCAAAGTTGACAGGACAGTATGTGGCTTTTTTGTACATGTTGAAGATATACACAACATATTTACAAGCAGTGACCAGACTGAAAACTGAGCCTCTCTTCTTGACTCAATAGGATGGAATAAAATTCTTAAGTCCATTGATGCATTGAAAAAAAAAAAGATCATCTTCCAGTTCCAGTACTGATTGACTAATATTTCATGGTGGATGTTTAACTTTTTGGGTAGTATTTTCTCTTACTTCACAATACTTGACAGATGAAAAATGTAACTGATCCAAGGCATACCCCGTCTTTCACCAATTCTGAGCAGAAAAACCCACTGACCCCTTTCAGGAAGGGGCTAAAAAAATGTACGAATGGATGAATACCAAACTAAATCTTAATTTGAACTTGCGATGGTTTACTCTTCAAAAAACATTGATAGACAATAAACAGATGCAATGGGGATTACTCATATACAGTCTGTTGTAGAGGAAACAGGATTAGCAGAAACATGAGGACGATGCCAAACGTTTGCAAAGTTAGAAACAAAAAGACAACGCTCTCAGATAAAGAGAAAGCATGTGCTAATGGGTAAGAACAAAAGTAAACCAAAGACACTGGAAGAACGAGGGATTGAAGAGACAGATGGTTTATTAACGATAGAGGAGAGAGAACAGGACCAGACTCTGCCCAAAACGAACCTCTGGCAAGCCGATACGTGAAAGCAGTCTCACAAACGCCGTGCAGCACAGAGAAGCATACACTGATTGAGCAGATAAAGAGAGAGCAGGAGCTGCACCAAGGGCGATTAGCTGAAGAAACAGTGTTTGTCCTCAGATTTGGCCCTGGTCGTTTGACGGTTCGTTTGTGAGAGAGCAGAAACATATTTAGAGTTGTGTGCTAGTGCCTGATAATCACAAGAAAAACAATATTAACTGTAAACATGCAAAAAAAAAATCTACAGTTCACAGGAACAAAGAAAACAGTGAAGTATGTAAAAGTAGAGCAAGATCAAGAATAATAGCTTATTGGTGCAAGTTTAGCAAATTAGCAACACATTTAGAAATGTATATGCAAGAAATTCTGTAGTTTTAGAGTTCAGTTTTTTAAAAACATGCAATTTAAGAAAATTATCTTTCATAAACATTCATGCCAAAGCGGTGAACAAAATTAAATGAAATACTAGTTTCAACCTTCAAAGCACACATCTGTAGCTCTAAACAGGTCAAGAGTTGATTCAATTATGAGATCAGGAGCTAAATTAGAATTAAAGTTGGAATAGCTGAGTCCAATGGTTCACATGATGGTGGTTAGAACCAGACCAGCTCTGGCTGACTCCTTTTGTGAGGATACATGCACCCCTTCCTCCACCTCACAGAGAGGTGTTCACTTCATCTCTTTCCACAATACAAAACATGAGAAGAAGTGAATTGGATATTATACATCAGCCACACATTTAGCAGCCAAAACTTAAGTCATCGTGTACACTATCCCCTAGGCTACCAAGGGTGACACATTTAACAATTTGCTTTATCCGTTGACATGAATTGCACTAAAACTGGAAACAAGTTAAAAAGGGACCCAATCAAATCAACTTGTTACAATCCAAACCACTCTTACATAATTTTCTTCTCTTTAAATTAATAATACACATTCTATAGTATTAGGGCAGTATTCTATAGGTCTTCATTCTATAGTGTTAGGGCAGTATCTGCTTTACATCAGCACACAACCGATCCACGTCCAGTGATTGCTGGATTCAATTAAAAGTCTTTTATGAAAGAACTAATGTGATTTATACTGCAGTATGTACTTTATGTGAATACCCCCCCCCAAACACCCCCACCCCCAACCTGTATATCTAGGGTAAGTACTACATTGTTGTTGTACTACACATAGTACTACACATTTTTCACTGTGTTCCTGTTTTGCATGAAGGAAGTGTTTAGGAAGTTCTTTTTTCTGTATACTGTATATGTTTCAGTCTGAAATGTTTTCATAACCTCTAAACATTTGAATCCCTATTTACCCTTCCGATTCCCCCTCCAGTATTACGGTTGTTCAGCGATCTCAGCAATGAGGGTAAACAAGGTATAAATGGAACCATTATTTTAAATAGTGGTGCAAGGCTTGTGTCTTACAGTATTGCAGACTCCTGGAGCAGAAAGAAACACAGACTCAAGGCTTTCACCCACACATCCAACACTTCCCGCAGAGGGAGAAACAAGTAGTACCACTTCCAGTTCCAAGCGGGGCTTGATTGACAACTTTGAACCAAAAACTTCCTTGTTGAAAAATTACAGTATTGTTCAAGCCCCACAAGGCCCTTCAGTTGTTAAAATAAAGTAAAAGTGATTAGGAACGCACTTGTGTTTCTTTGGGGGTTGGTAAAAAGTAAAAAGCAGATTGTTGCTTCTTCCCGCCCAAAGTCAGTGGATGTGTGTGTTGGACTCTATTCACCTGGTGAAATAGAGCAGAATGAACAGACTAAATGGAGCTCATTATTCATCCCGATACACACTCCCGCCACACACACGCATGCAGACCCCCTGGCCTGAACCCACAACACCAGGCTGCTGTCCGCTCTTTTGTTACACTCTAAATGATCCTGACAGCAATGAAGAAACACACATATGCAATTTGGGACAGTGGAGATCAACAGCTTGAAAAACTCACACAGTTACAGACTTTGTTCATCTATTAATATCTTAACAGTGATGCAACAGGTTCAGAACGAAAGTGAAAGGTGTTTTCTTGTGACAGTTGGTCACCAGTCTGTCTGGTTTCCTCTAAAAAATGGATTCACAGGGTCACATTTAAACAAAGCCACTAAAAACATACACAACTGCTAATACATCTCATTGCTGTGTTTCATTTAGGATTACATTTTTTTAGCATTTTGGTGGTAAAAGGTCATTGTAAGACGTGTTTGTCATATTGATATGTAGTAAAACCAAGGGATAACTCCAAAAGGGAGCTAATTCTCATTCACTCCAATGTTAAAACTGACCAACTTTGTAGCTGAAAAAAAAAACATGTTTCCACCCCTGGCTCCAATAGGTTTGTTGATTCAGATCGCTAGTTTTAATCTTCATTAATACTCTAGGCGGGTGAATTGTTTTTATACTTGTTTGTTTAAGATACATAAAATGTAAACCTTATTGCCAATCAGACGCCTTCACTAAGGCCATGTCCCACATCTGAGGATGCATTTTCAAGTACTGTCTAAGCCCACTCTGAGCTTCATTTGGCAGAACCCTATGGGTGACATCATGAACACTCTGTCCATGTTATATCCAGTCAATGGGCAAAACTGCTTTAAGCAAGAGACAAGCTTTACACAAAAGAAAAATTCTCATAGTTATTACTGTATTTGTCCGAGAGAAACAACTCAAGAAGTTTAAAAACATTAGGATTTAGGGTTTAGGAATTAATTTGCTTCACTGAAAAAGTAATTGCTCGATGTTGGCCATGGTACACAGACACCTACCTCTCACAAAAAGTGCCACCCTTCTGTAGTCCCTTTCTTGTCAAAAATAAGGCTTCATCAAAGTTGGGTCAGTCATGGATTGTCAGCTGCTTATGTACATTTATGTATGGCAGCACACAGTAAAAAGTAACAGGTGAATGTACATACACACTATTTGCCATTTTTAAAGATGACTGTAATCAAGAGTTCATACTGTATAGTGAGGCTCTATGATTGTTTTTTTTATATGTTTATCCTGACAATTATTACAGTTGAAGATGAAAAGTAAATTATTTACTGTAAAACACATGGGCTGATTATTTGCAGTTAAGTTTAGGTATAACAAAGCTATACAATTCTGTCAGTGATTTATTTAATGCAACATTATTAATTTGTTCAGAATTTTTGCTTGAAACATCCCCCTACAGTCAAAGAACAGTAGTGTCTTTGAAGAACGTAAAGCAGCTTCTGTTATTTTGACCCAGTGGTGGAACAGATTTTCTTTTGCCCTGGATAGTTGAATTTCAGGAAGAAAAAAAATGCATTAGAAATTACTTTAGCAAACTTAGCCACATATTCAAAGATTCATATTTCTCTCAATAAACAAATAAAATCTCTTTTTAGTCTAAAACCTTTTTAAGCAACAAGTTATAAAACTGTTTAAATAGCCTATACTTTGCCTTCTTACAAATACATTACTAATAGAAATACATTTCTCAGTGGCTTCTTCAGCTAGCTGTTGCTTCTTCTGACACCTCTTCTCGCAACTGTCAGCTCTTCCTTGACTTTCCAAACAGCCATCCCTACACTTTACACTACAAAATAATATCTATTGTGTCTTAATTTCAAATGGTAAAATATGACTTTTGTTTACCTTAACTTTTATTGTGCATCTTTGGCTTTTAACAACCTACACAGAAGATTTTCACATTGTCTTTCGTTGAACAACTATTTACTGTTGGTGAGATGAATGATTAATACGCTTGTGCACATTTTGATCTTGTTTGAGGAGTGCTTTTATGTTTCCGCAATGTTTCAGGATTATTTGTGCTTTCATTTAACTTGTTCTTCTATCAAAAACAGCCAACCAATACCTGCCGTTAAACTTTTCGCTGTCCTGCCACTAAAGAGACCTCGCAGTTTCTGCCCTTTTGTGGCTGAATGATAAAAATGGTAGTGCACTTTTACAAGTTTTTAAATTTTGTTTTTTTTGAGGGCATTATTTTATGCTTCCACAATATTTTCATAATATCTGTGCTTTCATTTCACTTTCACTTCTCTCAATAAAAAAGAGAATATAGCTTCAGTTCAAATATTACTGTAGGTTTTTTGCTGTTGCATTCATTTTGTGGCCTATGATCTTTGTATCTATCAATAAAACATAATGTCATTATAACATTTGCTGGGAAGCACCAATTATCAAATTGCAAATGCAGTGCTTGACAAAAACCAACAAAGTTTTAAACTAAAAGAACTACATGTTGTTAATTTAACACTGTCTTCATTTTCATTGTTTAAAACTGGATTTTCCCAGAAGCAAACTCTTTCGGAAGTAGAACAAAAGTTAAAGTTAGTGAGCCTCATAAATACATTCTATTTTAACATCAGACACATGTTTGAGTTTCAAATCTACACATCACTGAACCTACAGGGT
Source organism: Danionella dracula (assembly GCA_900490495.1). Taxonomy (NCBI): domain Eukaryota; kingdom Metazoa; phylum Chordata; class Actinopteri; order Cypriniformes; family Danionidae; genus Danionella; species Danionella dracula. The sequence goes on along the minus strand of UELW01000433.1, from coordinate 7,939,159 downwards.
TGTCTGAAGGCTAGCACAAACAACTAAAAAAACACTTTAAAAAGACATTGGTCAAAAATAGTCTTCACTAAAAGAAAGTTCTCACCCTTGAATATTCCGTTAGACCACCTTTGGATTTGATTGTGCCATTCACTCGCTGTGGCATTGTTTCGACAAGCTTTTGCGGTGTCACAAGATTAATTTCCATCCAGTGTGGCATTCATTCAACTGGTTAAGGACTAAACTCTGTAGTTTCTACCTATATAGTAATTGCCTAGGGATTAATTATCCAACAGGAGGCTCATTCATATTTGCTTAGTGAAATCCAAGTGGTGGATTTTTTTGTTGCTGGCCAGGCAGTGTATGTCATTTCACTTTCAATTCATTATTGAAACCTGAGGAAAAAAAGATTAATAATGTATTTCATGCACACAAAAAACAAATGAATTAACACAAAATGTGCTTATAATTTTTTTTATGTAAAGTTATATTATTAAGGATGCTTACAATTGTTAAAGAAGATAACAACATTTAAAGAATAATTCACAACAACATCAAATTCAATACCATAAATTTCTCAAAAATTCCCTCATCCCACATCCAACAGATGAGCCTCAATAAATGCAGCCACTTTTAAGAGTTTATTTAACAAAGCTGTGTGGGAGAGAGCATCATATCATGCATTCAGGGAATTCCACAGCACCTGCTCAAGCATTATCACTGGTTTTATAGTTGCACATTAGATCCACAAACACACTTAAAAGCAAACAAAAGGATTCACATGCTATCGAGTAGCCTCTGGTGAGGGGCTTTCCAGGTATAGCTTTAAAAGCTTAAGCTTCACACTGCTCACCACAGATCTGGGAAAAAAGTGCAGCATGGTACAGATATTAAAAGATTTTTGAACGTTTTGCTGGCCAGTTGAGTTCAACGCACAAAATAGAAATATCTGGCTTGCATGGATAGAATATGAGCACATCATACACAAAAAAAGAAAAAGAAAAGGAGAAGTGGTATTTAGTGGTTAAATGGAGCTGGAGTACGAAATGAAAACAGCTTGACAACTCACTTCCCCTACTCGCACAAATACTGTACTCACACACAGCTTCCACAATAGCTCATTAACATCAGAGAAGTCACTGAACAAGAGGGTTTGTGCATTTATCAGGGATAGAGTACACAGATGTTGATCTCAAATAAAGGGATTGGTGCATCAGTGAAAACTGTATTCAAGTATACATGTCTAAAAATCTTTTCAAATAAAAATAAAAATACTGTTAAGCACAGTTTACTTTATACTTGATCAAACCGACAAACCGGGTTTTAACAACCATCACATTTGTAGTATGAGTAATTTAAAATCACCTGAAATAAGCCACAGCGTGTGGAAAAAAAAAGCTGAAATCAGCACGCTCTAACCAAATACAACTCACAGCATAAAATTGTTTTGTGTTTGTTCCTATCCACCATAAACCACAACGCTATTAAACAAGGAAGCCATGGCCCTGGGTTCCCTTTCACACATATGCAGACAGAGAGCGTGTGTGTGTGAGAGTGAGTGAGAGAAAGAGAGAGAGAGAGAGAGAGAGAGAGAGAGAGAGAGAGAGAGAGAGAGAGAGAGAGAGAGAGAGAGAGAGAGAGAGAGAGAGAGAGAGAGAGAGAGAGAGAGAGAGCTAGGTATTATTATCAGAGCAGTGCACTTGGGTAATGTGTCATCAGTAGAGCTAGGGTTTCAGACAGACCTAAGCGAAGATAACAGTGTCAGAAACCACAGACACACTCAAACACACAGAAAGGGCATAGGATTGAAAATAAAAGGAAAGACAGAAGGTTGGAGAGATAAGAAACTTTTTGTTTGCTTGAGGTATCACATAATAGAGGAGAACCTCGATGCGACTGTGAGGTGTTCTCTGAGATCCAACAGCATCAGAGTAGGTGTGTTTTAAGAAATACATATCTCTAATAAATAAACATATAACACAATCCATGTGCCTTTCACCTAGATGAGAGATTTTAAGAACAATATAAATGGATTCAATTTGATATAAAATTTCCCAACCAAAATGTTATAGTCCTGCTGCAGTCTGCTCAAGATAATTTCACTACGTAAATCAATCAATGGAGTTAAAATGTTAGTCTAAAAATGTCACATGTCTCAATCTTTAAAAGGTTTAGGAAATTATATGAGAGTTTGTCTACAGTCTACTTCATGTTGAAAAAGGATGAATGCTCTTCGGCATTTTACTTTTCACAAAATATACAAACAAAATGTACGAGACTTTATCATAACAAAACTGTTACATTAAAAGAAATGTTCAAAATCTTTCATAAAAATTTCATTAATAGCAGATCTTTTTACACAAACTGTACACAAATGTGGTACTCTACAATGTCTTATTAACTTCACAAATAATTATTGGGAAAGAATCTATCTTTACACATCCATCTTTACACAATCAAAGTAGAATATTCACTGTTAGCAATCATTAAACATTCCTTTATTACAGAGACCTTTGATATTTAACCAAATATAAGAAGATAAACATGAAACACTGGATAAAGATCTTATTGTTTTAGAAATCAAAAATGTAATTAATGCTATAACCATTGAACCGACCTTTCTAATGGCTTTTTGAGAATAAATGTAAAACTAAAAACATAACGTTACTGTCTCTAGATTGTTGTCATGACAAAAAAAAATCCCCATTATGGTAACATTTAACCTTACATTTTAACCTTCCACGTCCTCTCTCCCACAAAGTCTATAATCCATTAACCAATCCACAGACACGCACAAACTGACTCTATTCATTCTCTACAAATGCATCATACTTACACATTCCTCCGATAGATCAGAAAACATTGACTAAACGCAGACACCGGGCAAAACACAGAGTCGACTCGCTGTCTGATGCTTTGATCGGAATAGGGAAGAGGGAGCATAGGAGTTATGCAAAGTACACTTCCAAGCACTGACTCTATGCACAGCTGATGCATTACATTGCTTTTCGACACGACTTACACACCAGAGTGATGTAAGCTGCAAATGCATGAATGTTCTACATTTTATGCATTCAACATTTCTCCTGCTGCATAATTCATAAAGATGAACCATTAAAAGGACATAGAGGTGTTAGCGTACTTCCAATTTTATCTATGGGGTACAATTGGTTCCAGCAGAGTAACTCCAGCAACTTGAGAATACATAGTGAGATATAGATACTCTTGAGAGGTCAACATACTTTTTAAAAACTTAACCATGTGTATCTCTTCTACCTTGCTGAGTTTCTATGTTGACTTGTGAATTTAGTGATTCATTCATAGTGTCTTTAACCACTTAGGGTAACAAACTGAGTGAACATGATTAAACTAACAAGTCTGAGATGTTTTGGAAATGAAGTGAGCTTTAATCATCAGAGAGTTAGGGTTGTGCAGATGACAATTTAACATTTCTTTCTGGAAAACACCCATGAGCCCACAAGCAAAGGTTACTTTTTGTTTTGAAAATGGAGCCTTTCATTATGAATTATGATAGAGTACATTGAAGTCTCAAAATATAGATTTGATTTGAAAATGGTTTATTTAAAAACCATTTGCAACATGTTGCAGTTGCACAACAGAGTGAGCTCTGGTATTTAATTGAATGGTAATTACTAAACCTTCTACAGTGCTATAACTAAGATAAACAAACCTCTAGTGCAAATTACATCTTAATCCCTTCAGACCCTCCGTGAAGTAGAATGGCCAACACTTTTATTTATTTGACTACTTTCAGCACTATTTTGTGAAATAGACTGAAATAAAGACCTGTAAGATAAAAAGTTTTATAGGGGAAAATGTCTGTAAATCTCTCCCTAAACTAAAAATATTCATTCTATTAAGACAAACTTGAGACAACAGTTTGCTCCAAACACAAAATGAACATTTAGCAATATTTTTGCAAATAGATTGTACATAGAGTACAAAATTGAGTTGTTTTTCTATTCTTATATGTGCTTTTGAAAAAAGTTTTATAGTTATTTTACATCTCTTTTATGCAAACTTTCAGAACAAGAAAACTCTACTTCAACTTTTTAAAGAAAGTAATTTAGATCTGAAGTGGTAATATAACAAAGTAATATTAAAACCAACAAACAATTATTCAAACGAATACATTTCAAATAAAATAAATACTGTTTAAATATGTGTAATATGTCGAGTTTTTATTTCGCTAAATTCAGAGAAAATAAAATGCACTTGGACAAAATGTGCATTTTACAGATGAGTATGACATATATTCATCAAGACAGATTCACAGGGAGACAGCAGTATATTCTAATCAATAACCTATAATAACTATGTAAACATGAACAGATTTATCTTGTTTTAAAGTATCGCTGAGCTCTGGTGAAGAAAGTCTGTGTTTTTATTTGCTGGAGACAGGGTAACGACGAAGCCTGGATGGTGAGAATACAATGGGACATAGAGATGGTGAATAATTTGAAATTCTCGAGAACTGTGAACCAGGTATTGGGATACTATAAGGGAGAGGTGAAGAATATACATGTGTGGTGATTGGTATGCACAGGTGTACAGAATTCTGATGATGTTCCGGTGAGATACATCCTCTCTGATGAACGCCAGTGTTTAGCATATTTCTTACAAAATGATTGCTATTTCTAAATTGTTGATTCTAGTTGAATCAAACATTTCTTTGTATTGTTTTGAATTTTGTTTTATGTTCTTAGTTCCTTGAGAAAATGTTTAACTATTATTAGTTAGGATTAAGGTTTGGTAATTGCATCCAATTAAGCAGAAAAAGAGTAATGTTAAAATGATCTGCATGTTTTTCAATAGGATGTACCATTTTGGTCATTATTATAAGCTATTATTTTGAAAGACAGAGCCCATTAAAATGTGGCTAACTGCTATTAAGTCACAACCTTGAGAAACAGCCAGTGTGTGGAAATAGAAACATGCAACACCTAGAAACCACCCGATTTATTTAGAGTATTTGAAATCTTTTAGCCAAACCCTTTTGCTTGCAGTGGGTTGTTTTAAATGCAAAGCTGGTGTACACCACTGTACATTAACCACCTTAACACCACCCCTCATATAGGAGATTAATAATGGTTCTGACTGCAATAGAGTGAGCAGATTCTGACTCTGAAGCTCACTGAGCCATTGTAAGTATGGCTTGAGCATACATTTTGGGGGAGAACTCCGTCAACCCAAATCATCTTGTGGGAGATGGTCAGGAAGGCAGGGTCAAATTGAATCTTAGATAATAAGAAAAATTACCTGACTGAATTGAATAGCTACTAACATTGCTGTCTTTTATTTTATTTTTTTCAAAGGTATTTGAAGAAACAAATTCTTAACAGTGCTATGTATTGCTTTATAAATAATCAGCTCCGAAAATGTAAAAAGCGGAAATGAATTAAGTGGTTAAACTATCAAAATGTAGACTTGTTCTGCAATTTCAACATGAATGAATGCAGGCTGTCAAGCACATGCCACTCCATGACTTGAGAAAGACAGGAAGTGAATTTAAAGATTACCGATTGAAGTTAAGCGCGAGACTAAATAGAAGAACAAATAGAGCCCCCATAAACCATATCCCAAAAGTATCATTGTTGGGGGATGAGCGGTTGCTACACTTTAGTTATCTTTGAATCTTTATTACTTTAGGGCACATGTTGAAAGATGCGGTGTGAAAGTAGAGCCTAGATTGAGGGTTTCCCTGCATGACAGGAATCCACCACAAACTGCTTTGTCTTTCTGATTCAGCAGAATTTTTCCTAGCCGACAATACAAACTGCCCCATCAGTTCCTGTACTCTAAATCATCTCTATTGTGAATGTCGTCTGCAGTGAACTGGCTGTCTGAAATTTTTAAGAGAGGAAGTCACGCAGTTCTTCTGATGCAATTCACATAAAAGACAGTGAATTATTAGCTGTAAAATGGGATTCTGCTGATGAGAACCCTGGAACTTACTCTTCCTTAGCATGTAATGGCAGATATTTTGAATTAGAGAGATGAGTGGGAGTGAGGTGACCGAACAGTTAAAAAATGTAACATAAATGATTTATATTACATTAAATGGTACCTATGGTTAATCTGGTATCACGGTGGCGCAGTGGGCAGCATAGCCGTCTCACAGCAAGAAGGTCGCTGGTTCGAGCCTCGGCTGTGTCAGGTGGCATTTCTGATGAGTGTGTGTGTCTATGCTTCCCGCTGGGTTGCGGCTGAAAACATATGCCAGATAAGTTAGCGGTTCATCCTGCTATGGCTAAACTGAAAGGTACAAAGCAGACAAGACGATGGATATGAATGGATAATCTTGTAGGTCCTCAGCATGTCAAGTTAGGCTTTTAGGTTCAATACTCAATTCTAATAACATTTATCAATCTTCTGCATTCACAGGTACTCAAAAAAATAAAGCTTTTAACTCCAGGAAAATCTATTTGTTTCCCTTGACTTCCTGCGACAAGGCCTGGAGCTGCCAATTCTCTGTCTGATTGAAATATATGATTTAAACTCTTCTTATAAATGTGTATTTTATGCCAAAAAATTAAATGATGAGTTTTTGTGCATTTGCTTGGAAGACCTAGCACCTATCAATCTGGAGGGGTGATGCCATACACCACCAAGGTCTCAAACCAGCACGGAATTTTGATGAAATTTTACTTTTGCTAGCTTTTCAAATATTACTTGATTCATGTTAGCCTCTTTAACACAAGTGTGTCCACACCATTCGTGTTGGAGTCATTTGGAAAACATCTAAAAATTAATGTATATTTTAAGGGAGCGAAAAGTTATGTTTAAACAAATTAGCATATGTTGAATAAATGTATCTAAAGGAAAATTATTTGGTTTAGTTACGGTTTAATTTTTTAAGGCAGTCAGTCAATATGTCTCAACACAAGATTCTTAAATAGATTCAAGCCAATTATTTAGCAGCAATGAAAGTAATTAGGTTGTGTTAAACCTCTTTCCAGGATTGAATAAAGTTGTTTAAATTAAATTAAAAGTGACACTATTCAGTGCATCTTTGGTTGTACCGTAATTCTCTTGTAGTACCTGGATCTCTAATGTGGATCCCCGCTTGTTTTTAGTCAGTGAAGTACTTTGTGACTGGCTGTATCAAATGTTAGAGAATTAATTTTTATTTTCTTTTTAATCCAGCACACTCCCTGAACCATGGGCACACTTTCAACAAAAACAAGTGAACTCTATCAAATAAACTCAGTCTGCTCAAAAAGAACCACATGAAACACTAGACAACTTTATTTTCTGCCATTTCCTTCACCTTTACTTTATATCTCTCACCACACCACTCTTCCAAGGAATGAATGGACAGCAGAGTGAACGTGAGAGTGATGACGGTGGTGACCCATGAAGAGTTTAAGCTAGCTTCTTTCATTACAGAACGACAGCAGCATATTAGCATGAGCACACATGCGTGTATTAGCGACTTTGAGGTTGACTGACAGGTGAATCATAAAGAACAGGTGCAGTGCCCTGAGACCAGATAAGAGCTTGTCAACCATCCCCCATAAACACACACACGATTAATGACACTCATCCCTTTAAATGTGAGGTGTTGGTGGTGCTGCTAGCAATGGATGGCTGAACTTTGGGGTGCTTACACAACAGGAAGACAAATTCTGATAAAGACACTGAGCTGCTTTTGGAAAAAGGCTTGTATCCTGTAAACAAAAGATATTTTCAAAATACACCTAAGATGAAACCCACTGAAACTATTGATCGACAGATCATCCGACATTTAATTTGCACAGGTTTAAGCAAACTGTTTTAACTAAAAAAACGTTTTAACTAATACATCTAGTCATATAAATTCACTAAATTCCTCATGAAAACTACTGATAATATTTTACAAACGATGTTTGTTCAGTATTACAAAACATGTGGTTGTAGTGGATAGCGTCCACTTAGCTGTAAGATCACCATGTTTTCCCAGCTGTGAATAGGTTTCCTCCCACAGTTCGAAAGCATGCTTGTGAGCTGAAAACTGCCTTCGTGAGTGAACATCAGAGTGAATTCTGGCCTTGTGCTCTGTCCAGAGTTTACCCCATCTTTCCCACATTGTGAAAACCAACATAGCCACATGAGTATAAAGGTCTCTCTGACACCTGAAGCTGACTCTGAAAGGTAAAAGATAACAGACGGATGGATAATTCTCAAGATTCATACCCACAATTAAAAGTGACCTTGTTTTCTGTAGTAAAATTATTGCACTGCAACTCTGGCTGAGCCTTCTGTGGTCAGGCTAGTTTAGAGTTGCCAGATCTCAGCAGTCATTGGGTGAAGGCCAGAAATGTCAGTCAAACACACCATTAGAACAGAACAATGAAAAATTTCCTGTTCACCTGAAAAGGACTGTGAGTTACTGTGAGGTGCATGCCAAATGAAAAGCTACGCAAGCATTGGCAGCACATGGAAATGTTTCCAGGAATCTCAAGTAAACTAATGTGCCGTTTTACATAACCATTAACATTTATTAGATGATTTTATCTAATGCAACTTACAACTGAGTCAGGAATGAAAAGACATATTTAGTAGATCTCAAAGATGTTTAATGTAATCGTTAAAAATATATAATATTATCATAATAAGTGTAAAAATGTATAATTAAACCAAAATGTAAACATTGTATATGCACACACACACTCACACATGCGCACACACGCACGCACGCACTTGCACACACACGCAAACACACACACACACACACTTTTCTGTTTTTTCACAATGTCCACAGCCTGCAAGAATTGTGGACTGTGGAAATCAGTGGAAGGTTAGTTGATCAGATGAATCACCTGTTGAATTGCAGATAACTCAAGACAAAATACTGTAAAAGACCAATTGGAACCCACATAAACACAAAATTCATACAGTAACAGGCAAATTTTGTGGAGGAAGTATCATGGTTTGGGGTTACATTTAGTACAGGGGTAAGATGAAGAAGAATACATTGAAGATGAATGGATGAAGTCATACAAAGTATCTATTGCTTTTCCACTGCACATGATTTTATGTTCTGTACGGTTAATTTTTTTTCTGTCAAGTGACAAGACTTTTGTTTAAGTAAGCCCTAACTTATGTTTCTGTTCTAAGTAAATAATTAAAAGTCACAGGTTGAACAGATTTTAGATTGATTAGAAAAGTGTAATTTGCAGGCCTTCTTTATATATATATATATATATATATATATATATATATATAAGCCACTTCTAATTCTAAATGTTAAATTAGTTAGTATATGTATAGATAATAGTAAGATCTAGTTTGACATTGATTAACTTCGCTCATTTTTACTGAGAAAAACAAATCTACAAGGCATTTGTTTACAAAAGAAGCTGACTACATAAGAAAACAAATTTCATTATATCCAAATTCACCATTCATTGAGATTCACTGTGTTCAAGGCTGCAAATGGAGTGTCGATGAGGGATTAAAAAAACAAGAAGATAGGATGGAGTTGAAAAGAAGGACGTAAAAGTAGAGTTATGTGATCCTTCTGGCTGAACCAGATTGGGATAAGACTGATTCACCAGAGGCTGGGTTCTAATCTGCCCCCTCACCCTCCCATCACACCCTGGACCTCTCCCCTAGGATCCGGGATCAGTCCAGACACGCTAGCATACACATGACACACAGAACACAACCCGGACACACACGACTAACCTGTACTGTCACCCTTCTTTTGATTCTCTTCAATCACCTCATGAAAGAGAAGTGTGGGCCGAGTCAACAAAGGTTGTTTACTTCTATGTGCGGAGATGCTACTTTCTTTTTAAATCAAGCATGCAATGTGTCCTAACTGTATTCCATCAAATCTCGAAAATGCCAAATCCTAATTTAAGCTTGAATAGACGCAACAACAAATAATATACTGTATTTTACCGTAAAATACTGGCAGTAGAGTTTTCAGCAATAATCTGTAATTTAACAGTAAAATAGTAGCAGTAGGGTTTACAATAGTGAGCTGTTTTTTATCATTTCCTAAAACTTTTCTGGTACATTTATGGTTAAATACTGCCAGCATAATGCCACAAGAAAAATGTGTTAATGTTACATCTTAATCACAACATGCATACATTGCAATACCCCACCAAGCCCAGTATCTAAAAACACATTATACACAATGATGGTGTAACGCCACTGTTTATCACAAGTATGGAGTAACATGGTCTTGCTAAATATTAACAAGTAAAAACAATGTTTTATTTCTTAAACATAGGGTCAAACAGGCATTAGTTAAGTTTGATATTTTTGTAGTAGTTTGATATTTTAAATCTCTGTGTTATACCTGTTTTTCTTTTATTAGCATTGTGCTAATTAAAATCTGTTACATCATAGTGTTAGGCTAACAATGCTAATAGCAAAATCTTCAAAAACAAGTCTGCTATTGTCTTATCACAAATGTTGAAAATGATCTAAAATTAGGTCTATATTCTAATTACATATAATGGGCAAACCAGGTGAAATAAAAGTATATAACTGTGAACTAAATTTTTGAAATTTTAATGGCAAACAATTTAGCAACATGGAAGAAATAGAGTAATGTACTGTGATGCTCTGAAAACTTTGCAGTTTGAGGAAAATATGGTTCAACTGTAACTTTACCAATTGTGCTGTTTAGTTGGTTAACATTAAACAAGTATTTAGCTTTAAGAATCACCGATATAAAAAATCTTAAAAGAGGCTACAGGATTAAAGCAATTTGTGAAATAAACTGTTATCGACTAGAAATTAAAGCAGCTGCTTGAATCAGACAAACCAAGGTTACTGCATCATTAGCAAGTAAAATAAAAAGTGCCAAAATGCTAATGCTAATAGGACAGAAAACACAAATAAAAGGTGTTTGTCAGTCTTTCAGCCTCATCATTAGGCCACAAGCCATCACAATCCTTCCCCATAAAGTAGCTGCAGTAGTCTCCTGTGACCTGAGAACCAGACCAGCTGGTTCACCTCAAAGATATCAAACAAGTACATCATGTCAGGGTTTACAGATCCAGGGGCATAACCAGAGAGGTTCCACTGAACTTCTTTGAACTTGAAGCACCCGGACAAAAACAAAATAAATACAATACACTGTCAGGAGCATGAGAATTGAGACAAAGCAGTATAATGACTGCAATCAACTGTGTTGGATTTATGTGACTTAATAAATGCTGTCAGGCTGTAATGTATGCAATTTTACATTTGGTTGAGTACCAAACTTGTAGCAAATTTTCAAGAGCTATCAAAATATCAGTTTGTCAATATTGAATTCCAAGGGTTGCAGGACCTTTAACAATTGATTAACAATACATTTGAGGGCAAACCCCCCAAAAGTGCCAGATATACAGGTTTAAAATATAATCTCATAAGCTTCGGGTGATCAATTAATAAATTATAGACTTAAAATGAGCAAATGGCGCTCAAATAATTCAAAGATTCAAAGATTTAAAAAAATGTTGTTTACTATAAAAAACCTTATACATAAATATACATGGGATGCATTGTGATGTTTTACAGATAATTTAACAAAAGGAAAAGTATTTAGTAAAACAAAGTCACATGTGCTGCACTAATATTTGGCACCACATAGTCCCCTTCAACTTAAGGATACCCCATGCGATCACAGCAGCTCTCGTGGGAAAAGGCTGGACCGATACTCCATCGGCCGGGACACGGATCTGGAATCCTGTCAGGCTTGTTTCCACCTTCTTTCAGTCCCGATCCCGGCATGTACAAACCCGTCAAGGTGAAGACTTGCCAAAGGAAAAAAATGCAACTCATATGACTTGAATATCCCATTTAGGCTTAATTTGAGCTCATTTGGTCTGAAAAGGCTCATTGTTCTTCTAACTGCCATGGCATAGAAAGATTTAGATGGTTCGTTTACTAATATTTAAAGCTAAAATAAAGATTACAAAGACACTGACGGTTCTTATTGGAGGCACTAAAGTACACAGTATGTTAGGGTTGGGGTTAAGAACATCCTGAAAGACACGGATGAGCCAAACACCTTCACCTTTCCATAACATTCCTCAGTTAGAGGAAAGAGGAGGCAAACAGGACAGACTGGATATGACCGATGTGGAGTTGTGCTTGAGGATTGAAGGATTCTCCATCAGAACGTAGGAGGTTCATCACTCACCTGAAGCCCTGACAGGGTTTTGCCTGAAAACATGAAGACGTGTTCTGTGCCATGGACAGGTTTGGCTTCAAATGCACTTATACTAAAGCTGACTTTCCTGATTTTTCAGGATTCTGTTGCTTTAAGATGATCTTACACTTATCTCCAGTGTACTGAAAAACTAACAGTAAAATATTTTTAATTTTTCTTATTAAATATCTAAGTCTAAAATGGCTCAGAGTTTACCAAAATATTGGTTTGAATTTTATGGTTTTTTTAAAAGTAGGTTGAAGAGCTATATAATAATATAATAATGAACTATATTAGTTACAACCAAAACCAATAAGGATCCTGTCTTGTTTACCTCCCTGTGATGTAACTCTCTCAATTCTTGAAAAAAACATCTGCCATTACCTTGACAGCCCCCTAGACACACCTCCAAATTTGCATACCATTTGTAAGTCAAATAACATTCTGTGTTCCCAGGCCAGGGGTCTTACCAGCCAGCTATACAGCACTCTGCCCCTTCAACCTTGCAGACACATCTCGAATTCCCTGTAAAACATAGCCTGAAGCCCACAAACACAAGCCACATTTACAAAGCAAAACATCAAAGAGAACTTCATTAACCAGAACTCCTGAAAACACAGTGCACTGGTTAATATAATACATAAAGTGATTATTAACTACAATGTAATTTGTGAGGGAGCGAACAGAAATTAAAGCAGAAATGCTTCTTTGATTGAAAGCTTTACATTTCTATTCTGAGAAATTAGTCTGAGGGTGATGTTAGAGCAAATCAAAGGGGTACATAATGAACAGGTCACCTCAAGGTTCAAAGGTTTATTCTCACTTTACAAGCAATGTGGAAGTTTCTGTCTGTCTTTGGAAACCTCCAAAGGCCTTTCTTACTGAAAGGTGACCATGCTAACCTGTAAGACATCCTGCTGTGTATTAAAGATACGAACAATTAAGAAAATACAAATGTGTACACTATATTGGTTTAGGGCTGTGAATAATTCTTACTTCCTTTACGAGCTCCTGGGTTCAGATCCTGGACATGAACTCTCTCCTTCAGATGAAATGCTAATAGCAGCATGGTGGTGCAGTGGTGAACTGTAGGGTTGTGGAGTTTGTCTTATCAAAATGTGTTTAGCTTTCCTACAAAAAAACTAAGCATGGCTATATTTTCCAAGCGTGGGTTTAATTTCTTTTCAGTCCATTGTGCGTAATCACCATCAGAATCCTGGACCCTTACAAGCAATCATCAGGTATAGCTGAGAAGTCAAATACAAATACACAGAAGAGCATTCTGTTACAATTAGAATGTTTCATGAGACAACTTTTACATTTACTGGAAAGGTTGATAATGAAGGATGTTTTTACCATCTCATCAGATTAAAAAGTATGTTTGTCAGAAACACGGCAACATGTAGATTTGTGACCAGATTTGCAAACGCAATGGTTCACGTTTAAAAATGGTTACATTATTTTATCATATTACCTTCACAAGTGTTCATAACAGTTTTTTTTTTTTAACGTTCCTTCATTAGACACCCAAACTAATTTTACAATCTCTACTACTATAACACAACTAGCCTTTACAGCAGCTTCTGTCTGTGAGCATAGTTTTTGTGGAATCAAATTGTTTAATCATCAATGTTCTGGAGGTTTTTGCCATGTCTGAGACTTTACACTTGTTGATTTTTCATTAAATTCTTTCACCATTCATTTAATTTCAATTCAATTTCATTTTATGAAACTAAAATCTTAGTTTACATCATATTTAGCTCAACACACAAAAACAAAATGTACCATCATTATTATTTTAAAATTACATTTCTGCTTCCTACTTTTCTGGATTGCCTTGGTTTTTATCATTGACTGTATATAAGTGTTCATAACATCAGCCATAGGGTTCTGGCAAAGTCAAATGAAGCTCAGAGTGGGTGTAGCCAGTACTCCAAAACACGTCCTCAGAGGCGGGACATGACCGTAATGAAGTTGTCTGATTGGCTGAATGATTAATTTTTATATATATAAACAAATAAAAAAATGATTAAATCCCCTCAATGCTCATGAATATCAAAACTAGTGATCTGAATCAACAAATCTAATGGAGCATGGGGTGGGAACATGTTTTTCTTTCAGCCCCAAAGTTGGCCAGTATTAACATTGGAGTAAATGAGAACTTGCTGTTTTGGCGTCAGCCTCAAGCGGGAACTGCAGTTCAGTCACTTCCTATCGAGCTTCAAGCAGCAAATGAGAAAGTTGCTTTTTGGTTTTCATGTGGATTTTTTTTGTGGATGTGTGTGAGATGGGCCAGAGTTTAACACTTATCATGTAAAGAAAGGATAAATCATGGGACTATCTATTTATTCTCCTTCATAGCTTAATAAATGTAAGACATTTCAAGCTGCACTAAATGTAAAGAAACATCCTTTTAAAACTAAATTCTTGAAATATAGTGCTACACAATAAAAAACAAAATAAACGTTTGAAGTTAAGAATGTGTAATTTTTAAGACCATTTCCTTAATAAGATTGACTTTGTGGAGTCATGAAATAGTGACATAATTTTCTTAATGAAAGGGGTTAAAGCACAGAGTGTCATGGAAATGTTCTTCCAAACAATTATCTATCACAACAAATTCCTGGGAAGGAACTGTGAACATGTTTCGTGGTCTCTGCCATCTCAACCCACACATTCACACGCAATTGAAAGACACAGGACAGCCTCTTAAACACACCCTTGCTCAGGTTCCTCATTTGCATAGTGATTTGCAAGTCAAATGTGGGTGTATATTCGAGTTCAGGGGTAGGCATGACATACTTTACCAGCACATTTCTCTCCAAATATTTTAACCTTACACAAACTCCAGATTTAATGTCACTGAGGTGAAATTACCTTCTGAAATACTATTATTACTACTAAATATTATTACACTGCTCAGTCCAAATATATATATATATATAAAGGAAGTCTCTGGATCTGAAGGATTCTGGATCTTGAAGGAAGCCTCCATCAAGCCAGAGCATCAGAACATTTATGTAGATTATACAATCTATTATAGTCCCTTATCAGATTTTAATTAAATTACAAATGCTGGGTGCTTTTACAAAATCACAGCTTTTAATATGTTAAAATTAACAGGTTATTTAAAAAGGCCCCTTGCATTATTTTGAAGGTTTATACTTAAGTTTTGTGAGTCTCCAGCAGCAGGATGACATACAAGCAGGGTTAGAGAACACTTTCACCTGGTGGGCGGGTTCTTCATTGGTGCACGACCATGTGGAGACTGCCGTATCTCTCAAAAGACTGTGCAATAGGCCAGTCAAGCACAATCAATAGAGTAGAGCTGTAGTTCCTAGTGATTACCATAAGTCTCCTAATAGAGCGTCTCACTTGATTGACTATGGGTGACAAAGCATGGCTCTTTTGAGCACAGTTGTCTTCTTGAAATGATAAAGTTTCCATTTGTCCGGCGAGCTGTACTTTTCATTTTTGTATTCTGAAACAACATCTCCTAAACAATAATTTTAATGTTGAAGCAGTAGTTGGTGCTGAATTTTTTCCACATAAGTCATAAAATAATTGCCAATCATACTGGGGAGTTTCTATTTTCAAGCCTACTATTCTGTTGTAATGAGATCCTAGCAATACCAGTCTGCAACATAACTTTTCCTTGCCCAGGGGTTTAGCTAGCTTAAAATAGGAAAAAAAAACTATGAAAGTCCTATTATTCAGCGAGTTTTAGTCAAACAAGAACACTATTGGATTAAAAAGAGACAATGATTTATGCTAAGCTGTGCTAAGAGTGACAACGGCTGATCAGATTGCAAACAAAGTTGTAGCACGGTATTTTGCTGCATTCAATGATGCTTTATTAACAATAAAGACCGTTCAACTAATGTTTATGTTTTTTCTGCCTGAGGCATGTTATAGATGCTGCTGGCCCATGAGTCTTGATTATACGAGAGCTCTGTGATGTCATCACTGTAATAAAATGTGTCGTTATATGTGTTTAGACTGGTTGTAAGAAGGTCAATGTATTTACATGTGTTCTTTGCTGTATTCTGTGAATATAGTGACTTTCCTGAATTTTTGTGTAATCTTATACTTTCCACTTTTGAGGATTATGTGGGTTTAGATGCATTGCATGGCAAACTTAATTATATGAAGTAGTTTGTGAGTGGCTATAACAGATTATGTAGCATTGCTAAGTTAATGCTACATTAAATATGTTAATAAAGAGTTCTTCATTTTGTGTATAAAGACAAAACTTAAAACTGCCCAATCTTCCCAAATGTGAATTAAAATGTGAGATCACTGTGGGTTGCAACTTTGAGAGCAATTATATAAAACATTGTGGTGATAAGTAATAGTTCATTTGGCCGATTTAAATGAATTCATCCAGTATACAGAACAAAATGAATTGTCTCAACATCAGTCATTCATTGGAAAAATAAAATGCGCAGAATTTTAGCAACTAAATAATTTAGGTAGCATTCTTACAAAAACAACAAAAATTTGATGATGTAAAAGTCTTATTGTGATGTGTTACTTTGCTATTTTGCTTTCATGCAACATTTAATTAATTACAGGGTGCAAAGCGGTTATATTTCTCCAGATGTGCACTCATGTTAAGTTGTTAGAGGGTGTATATTCCTTAAAAGAAATCAGGAAAATGATTGTTTGATGAATGATTTTGTTGGGGTTTTATTTTGTTAACTCTTTATGTTAAGGTTATAATTCTTGTTAAGTCTGTTGTTTTCTGTGTCATTAGCTTTATCACTCATTTGTTGATAATTACTTTCAAGTTTCTTCACACTCCTGTCCTGTTCACTCCGTCACTGATTATTGTCCACCTGTGTCTAGTTGTTCCCTGTTCAGTTAAGTTCAGATCTCATTTTGGTTATTATCCTCCCTTTAATGTTCCTTCTATCTGAGATCAGTGTCCTGCATTATAAATGTCCCATCTTTGAGTTTAGATTTAATATTGTTAGTCCTGTTGTCTTCAGTTTGCAAACTTTTGTACCCTACTCTGAGATTATTACTTTCTATTTATCTGGTTTTGGTTTCATCACCGAGTTTTGGACTCGCATTTACATTATTTTTAGGTTTTTCCATTGCGGGTACTTTATGATGTTTGTCTTCTCTTAATAATATAGAGACTGCCTAAGACCTCTGGCTATTGTGCGATTGGGTTTGTTTGTCCTCATCTCTAAAGAGATCCTGACCGATTTGTTTTCATGGAGGACACGATTCAGAGTCAACTTTTTCTTTGTAATGCCAATAACTAGACACATGGAGCAGTTTCACATTTAAAACCATGTTGCATCTTACACATTACCATTGTCAAAAAAAAAAAAAAAAATATATATATATATATGACACTTTAAGGATCAATAATTTGCTTGTAAATAATAATCAATAATTGAATTCATTATTGACAAACTGCTGATTTGAATTGTAAACTATTGTAAGCCATTTGTTCATTGTTGTTTCTATTTGTGCTTATGGCCCATTTAGACATGTTTTATCCAACAATTTACTAATAAGCTACACATAATGTTTATAATGTCTTTGAGAGAATTCCACACTTTATACGTTAACGTAGTTCATAAGAATGAAATATTGAATAAAAGCTCAAGGTTTGTTCTCCAACTACAGATATTTATTATTGGCTAGAAAATTTCTCACTGGTATCTGAAACATTAGTACAACTTCTGTTCTTTACTCTAAGGTAAACCCTTGCTGTTTTCTGACAACTTAATAAAACAGCAGACATTTATTTTTGAATAGGTAATATATACAGTACTTGTACTGCAGTTACAGGAGGAAAGTAAGGAAATGGAATTAACTCACAAAACGGTAATCGAGTAGTTTTTTGTGTAATTCTACTTAAAGTTATTTTTAAAGGTGTATTTTTTCTTTAATTCAAGTAGATCTTGGTTGAAGTATGCCTCTACACTTAAATAAAAATCATATGTACAAAAAAGAGTAATACCAAGGAAAAGGACTGATATATCCTGAAAACTTAAGTACAAGAATCGCATCAGCGGTATTATATAAATGATCATTTATCTCCTACATGTCATGTTCCTTACAGGTGAGTTTCCAAAATACTAAAATATACAATTTTACACTTCTCTTCTAAATCTAACCTGAAACTGTTTTTAAGCAATCACTTCGATCTTAAGTACAAGAATCGCATCAGCGGTATCATATACATGATTATTTATCTCCTGCATGCCATGTTCCTTACAGGTGAGTTTCAAAAATACTAACATTTTACACTTCTATTCTAAAACTAACCTGAAGCAATAAACTATCCTTAAACCTTTTCAAATAGTTGTTAATTCCATGCTTTGGATCATGTGAAATATTTGCTTGATTATTTTTGATCCATTTTTCAGAAAAGTTGTTATTTCAAAGATGTAAAAATGCAAATATTTACAACTATCTGAACACAAATGCAGCGTGACGTCACGGTGGTGCAGTGGGTAACACGGTCGTCTTACAGCAAGAAGGTCGCTGGTTCGAGCCTCGGCTGGGTCGGTTGGTATTTCTGTGTGGAGTTTGCATGTTCTCCCCGTGATCGCGTGGGTTTTCTCCGGGTGCTCCGGTTTCCCCACAAGTCCAAAGACATGCGGTATAAGTGAATTGAGTAAGAATGATTGTCCATAGTGTTAAAAGAGTGAATGTGAGTGTGAATGCGATGGGTTGCATCCCACGTAAAACATATGCCAGAGAGTTGGCGGTTGGCTGTGGCGACCCCGAAAGGGAAGAAAGCCAACATGAGGATGCCAACACAAATGCCTCTTTCTTTAAACAACACAAGTACCTCTCAAGCACTCCAGCTACAATTAATGTTTAATCATTTTACTCGAGTAGGTTTCAATGAAAAATGTGAAACTTGCACTGTAACAATACTTTTACCCGAGTATGAAATTTTTCTACTCTTTCCACTACTCTGCTCTGCTTAATAAACCGTGTAAAACAAGCTATGGTTGTTTTATAAGTAGAACGACTGCTGATAAACTCCTCAGATAAAACAAATACAAAGACACAGTCATTAAAGCTATAAAGAGATTAAAAATAATTAAGCACAAGCTAATTACAAAATAAATTAAAAGTCATAATTGAACTCTCCACGAAGGAAAACCGTACTAACTTTCTATATTTGTTAACTTTAATGTTTCATTACTGAACATGCTTCAGATAAAAAAAAAATTGTTTTATAAAGCATCATATTACACAGGTAAACCGCTTGTTTACACAGCTTGTGGAAACTAACATAAAATTGTTTTGCACTGCAAACATAGTTAAACACAGCAGAAATCATATGCCGTTATCTACAAAGAGATCTGGACGTAAATCCACATCTGTCATAAACCCCTGAGAACAAAACGTCCTCAAACATTAAATGTTTTCATAATTATGGTAACATCTTAGTCATCAAGTCACAATGAGTCAGTGTGTGCCCACAGATGCAGAGTGCTTTATGTTTAACCTAATATTTGACTTTAATTACACCCCAAAAATACAACAATTAAAGCACAAAGGCAGACAAACATGCTCGACTCAGCTTATTAAGCTCAGCATCTCTATTTATCATCTCTCCGAGTGTAGAAATCACACACACACAACTGCTGACCCCTGACAACAGTGGGCTACAAACATACAAAAAGTCTTTCTCGTGAACGCTGTTTATGGTTGCAATAAGAGCAGGTGACAGAGACAGGTGTGCTTCCCTCCTTTTATGAGGGCTAATAAAAATACTCAAGAAATGCAACAAGTTTTGCTTAAACATGACCACAGACAATACTTGTGCATTTCAAAGGACTACGAAACAGAGAATGAAGCAGAAAGAAAAGTGTGCATTGGCAGATACAGAGTGGCAGGAAGTAAGAGAGAAGTAAAGAGATGGGGACAGTGAAGAAATTAACCCTTTCTTTATCCGAATCATCAGCTTACTCATTTAAAAACCTAAATGACTCTCACTGGGAAAGTACCAGAAAAGAAACCAGGTTAAATATGCATCCATCTAGTACTCCAAATGCTAAATAAATGCGATCATTCTGCATTTAGGGTGGTCACGTGAGTGTTGATGGGGTCATAGAGTCAGAGTGGGCCTCATGGGGTTGTGTGTTTAGTGTAAATAATGCTTGTGTAACATGCACACACAAAAACACATTACGCTCAGTGACTTTACAGACACTAAAGTGCACCTACAGCTTTAAAATGATTGGTAACCAGGATTGGAGCATTATCAGTAATAAGTATTCTTGCTTGAAACAAACTGACCTTCAGTTTTTATTGTTTCCAAATGTGGTTACGCACAAATGGCCTCTGGGGTCTTTCCCCAAGCACACAAATTGTACATTCAAACTCTACAAGGAATTCCTCTTGAAGGAAAATAGGTAAATGATAGAAACTTTGAACAAAGAGTGGCTCAGATCAACAGCCAATCGTATTGCAGTGTTTCTTTAAATCTTTGGCTGAAATTTGCATTGCAAATGAGTTCATACTAGGATGCAAATACGAAATGGGACCAACTAGTGAACTTTGTGGACCCACCCTCACTCTCGGACTCATTTTTCACTGTTTGGATCTCTGTTGTAAATTTTCTCTGTCACGTTAGAGTTGGTGTATTTTTCAGTTAGATGCGAGATATTAATGTAGTTTCTTTCTGCAGCTTGTGTCCAGGATGGCTATCCTTTAGCGCCCTCGAGTGGTAGACCTTTAGCAAGGTTCATTTCCTATGCTAAGAGCTGGAGAACAGTTGATTCATAGCTGTGCTATTGGTGATAACTATAAAATGAATTATTGTTAATATTGTTTGATACTAATATTATTGATTATATAGGGAACAAAGTATTGTCTTTACGTTTATTAAAAACTATTGAAAACAAGCTTCCTAAACATTTCACATATATCATATTTAAGCACTTTCATTGACCCTTCTCAAACGTCTTTTCATTCATATTTACAAAGCAATACAAATATAATTAGATATAATCTTTAATATAGGCTAAGACAAACAAAAAAACATTTAAAATGTTTTTATTCACATTGCAGGTAAGTCAAACACAAACCTGACACAAATATAATTTCACCAAGTGCAGAAATAGAATTTTGGAGAATTTTGTGCCAAACTAGGGTTATACATTTTGGACTATATATACCAATGCTTTAAAGTTTATTGAAGTATTTCAAACGTTATCAAATGTTGATGGACTTTATTGCGTTATCATGCTAACTGATTATTTACCCATGAAGAGTAAGGTATACCAGTACTAATCTTTGGCAGCAGTTAAACACAGTACACAAATTGTACACAACAGTACATAAATAAAAGTGTAGATGAGATGTGCAGACATTAGGTTCTTAACAATCTGAGCTAAAGCTGATTCCTGAGTGTTTGCTTTGGAAAGGTTGGGATGAAGTCAGAGATCAATAAATTGCGCAAAAAAGTTTTTGCTGTCATAGTTGCCACTTAAATGTTTTTATTTTAAAAATTAACTAGCAACATAAACATTCACACAAAAAATTTTGTATTTTTAATCATAATGTTACTCACAATTATATAGAAAAACTGCAAGAAAATATTCAGATGTTGATTTTGTTTATATCCCACAATCGTACTTAAAACTGGTTACATCTTAGATCCCTGAACTTCAGGCTACAGTCCTAAAAGAATAAAGTCCTTAAACTTCAAAATACACACTAAAAAGAGCTGATTTAGGCTTACTTATGTGTTCTATTGTTGCATTTAGCATCCTTACAGTTTGAAGCACTTTCAAAAACATTTATTTGGATTACATTGATTGATTTTTTTAAGCGGACAAAAGTGTATGTATATATGTATATATATATATATATATATATATATATATATATATATATATATATATATATATATATATATATATATATATATATATATATATACATTACAATTATAACAAATACATTATACAATTATATACATTTAGTATATTACTAGGTAGATCTATAGGATCATTTATGATATTTTTGGTAAAACCGTCTTCTTCTGTAGCCCCCGTCACACACAGTCAGGGCTCTTGCCTTAAAAACACTCACTTCCTGTTCACTCAAAGTTGCATTTCATTTATTATAATTAAAAAAAAGCCAAAGAATACCATCTCATATGATGGATAGGCATAACTTAGTTTATACCTTCTTGATATAATTGTGCTCTAAAAGGAATAAATCATGTAAAAAGAAATGTTTCATTTTCATTGTTATAATTTTATGTTAAGGCAGCAGCAAAAGAACTCTTAATTATCCTTCTATTGAACATAACTGTTCAACGCCACGCAAAATGTGCTGCAGCAGTAAATGAGTCCATGATGTTTTCATTGGAGCAGGTGTGCTTCTAACGAAAAACTAAAATAGCAATCAGAAGTCAGAAATAGCTCTTTACAGTCTTTGTTTCCACTCTGAACAAACTCTCGTCAAGTCGACATCACAACATGTCTGACGAAAGCAAAGAATCAATCAGATTCAGAATGTAACCATTTCCTGTCTCGGTAGACCATCACATCCTCACCATGATAACCTTTAGTGATCGGAAGGATGTGGTTTACAGACACAACACCTTGCAATTATTCCACCAAACAAGCATCCACCCACATAAACACAGCGGGGCCTGAGAATGGTGGCGTAGATGGGTCGATGGCCCCCAGGTCCTGGTCAAAGTTTTATAAGGTTCACATGTGAGAGCGCTATAACGGAACAATTTGTGACCTACTAGTCTATGAATCGTTTTTTTTCTCTTCTGTGTGCTGTAACCACAGTTCTCCAACCGTCAGGGGCCAAAACAAAACCTGACCCTCTTCTCATTTAAAAAAAAAACTTATGTACAACCATTTAAGAAACTTAAAAGTTTCTGTTAATCAAAAACATCTAAAAACCTTCTCAATCCTGAACTTCATCTACATTTTTATCTTCAAGGAACCGAAACGAGCTCATGTTACTCCCCTCTTCATCACTCTTCATTGGCTCCCCATTGCAGCTCGAGTTAAATTCAAATCGCTAACGCTGGCATACAAAACTATCTCCAGATCAGCCCCTGTCTACCTCCATGAGCTCATACGCTCCTACATGCCCTCCAGAAGCCTGTGCTCAGAGAAGGAACAGCGACTTGTGGTTCCGTCCCACAAGGGCAGAAGATCTCTCAGCAGAACCTTCTCTTTCACTGTCCCTGGTTGGTGGAACAAACTCCCTGATCCAGTCAGGAAAGCAGCAACACTAACAGCTTTCAAAAAGCAACTGAAAACTCTTCTCTTCAGAGAACACCTACTATAAAAAAAAACTAAAAACAAAAACAAAAACAAAAAAACTACTACCATCTTTTTCCCTCCTCTGTCTTTACCTTCTTCCCCTACTGCTTTGGTTTTTTGATCAGTTGATACAATTTCTATTGTGAGAAGTTGAGATAGACTTTGACGGTGTAACAAATTGCATATTGTCTCTCCCTAATGTAAGTCGCTTTGGACAAAAGTGTCTGCCAAATGCATAAATGTAAATGTAAATGTATTTTTACTCACATCTGTGCAAATCTTTTTGATAGTCTCTTGTAGATAAATGTATAAAGAAATACATTAACTTTACACACAATAAAAGTAAATGTTATGCAAGACATTAAACATTACACCATGTCTATTCCTTGTACCAACCAAAACATCATTTACATTAAAAATATTAAACACTAAAAGACTAAACAATCAACAGTTTAGAATAACATTAGTGCAAATTAATACTCCCTTCTTTTCACAATTTCTTAGCTAGTCAGCTAAACCCCAAGGCAAATACATCATCTTCAAACTATAAACTTAACAGATGATAAGATAATCATTCATCAAGCTGTAAGCCATTACTTAAAGATACTCTCAGTTTGAGTTTACTGAATGGAATAGCTTCCCAAGTGGTACATTGTAAAAAAATATGTGTATCTACATTTTAAAAAAATATGGTAACAATAATACAAATAATTAACAAGCCAATTTTAATGCTTGATTTGTTTAGCAGAATCTGCTTGAAAAAATCCCAAAATATTTGACCAGAAACATTTTTAGGCCCTTTAAAAGGCTTTTTTTTTGCAGAATCTACTTAAATAAAATATGTAAAGAAAATTCTAATTTA
Source organism: Danionella dracula (assembly GCA_900490495.1). NCBI lineage: Eukaryota > Metazoa > Chordata > Actinopteri > Cypriniformes > Danionidae > Danionella > Danionella dracula. Next base: position 7,914,876 of record UELW01000433.1, on the reverse strand, counting down.
TTCAGCCAGACACATATTTTTTATTCTTTTATTAGTAAAATTATATGTATTGCTTAATCAAATTTACTTACTTCACTGTCCTAGGGAATATTACAAGAAAATACATTGTTACACAGATGCTAATATAGCAAGCATTATAAAACAGTAGATTACCAGAAAGGCTTATAAAGCTCTAGTCAGTTTTCAAACCAGCCATGTCCAAATCTCCAATGTCCTTCGAGTTAATTATTACAAGCAGACTGCACTTTTTTTTGTGTATCCCCTTTAATGAAACTGCAACACAACAACGATAACTAAAAACGAGTTCACACAAAATATCTAATAAATACAGATAAAACACTATACCATACTTAACGACACAAGCATAGCAACCTAAACGGACTTATAACTGTGAAAACATTCCACACTCTCACAATGCATCTGGTCTGACCTTAAAGGCATCAAAACCGGATTGAAGCAATTCTGTTCAAAATAAATACGGAGTATTTTTTCCTCAATATTTTTGCCAGATTGAATCCTCACACCAAACCTAAGAAATATAATAATTCCAATTCACTTTAAAATAATAGGTATTTTTTTCTGTATTTTATTGGTGAAATACCCTCAATATTTTATAAGAAACACAGAAATTTTTTTTTAAATAACATATGCACATAATTTTTAATGATGACATTTTAATGAAAAGTATAAGCCTCGTGATGAATTTTTTAGTGTGTTTAAAAAAACCTGGTAACATTTTACAATTAAAGAAACAAATCTGGTATAAATGTTTAACATTTATTTATACTTTAAGTTTACTTGAGATGTGATTAATTTTCTTTGTGGAAGATTGTAATACATTCTTATATGTCTCTGTTGAAAAATGTTACTTTACTCCAAGAAGATTAAAAAAACACTGTCCTGGAAGCTAATCGAGTTCCTATAAATATACAAACTTAGAAAAGCCTCACATACAGTCACAAACAAAATCAACATTAAAAACAATTTAAAAGTACATAGAAAACATTTCAAACCCGTTTCGGATCTAACAAAAACTGTTATGAGAGTTCATCGAACATCTGTTTATTAAAACCCTTTGATTTATTTTATTCAATCTCCTTACTTCTTCCTCATTTGTCCAAGAAACTAATTTAGCAGTTTTAATTTCAAAAATTATTTTCTTTTTTACTTACTGTGAAACTCAAACACATTTTAAACCTTGATAACAAATATTTGATGTTTTACTTTAACTGCCCTGATACACTCAGAGGTGAAGAAAAATGCTTCCCGAAGGCTGTGCAACTAACTCAAGCAAAAAGAACCCCTTTAGAGAGGTGAAAGAATGCACATGAAAGACTTAGAAACTGTTTATTGCTTCAAAGGGAAGTACATCGGTAGCACTTTGGTTAAGAAGGCATAGCAGGACAAAAGGAGAGATTTAGAGAAATCAAAGCTGTGCATTAGAACTTACGTTTTGCAAGTAGTTCGGCAACTCAAGACATAAATTTTGAATGAAAACTTTGAATGAAAAAGAAAACCAGTCAACCAGAATCTAAATTAAAGATTTAACTGCATAGAATAAATCTGCAGCAAGTATATGAACTAACAGAAATATCTGCTGGACAGCAAACATAATTTTTCCAGGCATATAAAATTCTAAAATATTTACAATTTAAAAAAACAAACATGCAATGTTTGCAGCTGAAATTCTGTCTGAAGAGGGATAGCAGAAAAGAGACAGAAAAACAAACAATGGGAAAACATTTTGTCCATCACATCAGTCCATAATACAACGTCATGGATGAGTTTTAGATTTAGGGTCAAAGGTGAATCCGTCCCTGGCTGCGTCTGGTGTGATGGGAGATCTGTGAACCAACACAAAGATAAACTGTTCTGTCCATCTCTTGTGCAATGAGGAAAACCTCACATGTGTGAGAAAGGCGTGACTGGAGATAACAAAAATTCAGTGGTACATAAGTAAGGAAATATGTTTAAAATAAACAGAGGTATGGTGTTGATGGGAGTTATTTTTTTAACCGGTTCACAAAAAGAGTGACTAAATACCGCCCTCTGCTGGTCTAAATATAAGACTCCAGAAAGTTTACCAGTAGCTTGTAGTAAATGGAGAAGACACAGAGCAATGTCAGACGTAGTGTGGGATAGGAGTTGAGGGTTGAGGTTTTTGATCTGAGAGCAAGTGATTTCGATTGAAATTTGGTTAGATTGTTCCCTTTTTTCTTTTATTTTTGTAATATTTAGCCTTCTGACTTAACTTCCATGGAGTTTCAATTTATATTGCTTATAACCTTATTGCATGATAATAATTTTTTTCTGGGTATTCAAGGGCATCATACGAATTAAAAAACAAGTCCTAATCAAGTAAAAAGCTGAGTTAGTTTAGTTACACTTAGAAATGATCAACCTGCTCTCACTCAAAAATTATTATTTTTTTTTTTAATCAAGAGGTTGAAAGATACATATATGACAATATATTGATTAGCCCTATCTCAATAGGGCTATAGGATGCCCTTTAAGGACATGTCCACACGTACCAGGTTATTTTTTTTAAAGCTGAGTTTTCCTTACCCTGTTTACCCAAAAAACTTGTCTAGACAATCACAGTTAGAAAAAACAACTTCACACGAAAACAGTAAAATGCTATAAAACATTGTAAAGAGTGAGTAAATTCTGTAAAGGTCAACAGACTCCTAAACCCTGAAGTTATATCGACAATCAGAAGCTTCTTTCAGCTAAGTTAAAAACAATGTTATTTATAAACCTTATACCAACAACTGTTTCACTCTCAGAACTTCCTCATTTATTTGTGGATCAATTAGTTCCTTTTCAAAACTGGCATTTTTGCATCTGTTACAGGTGAGTGCTTTAGCAACTTTAACCAGCTTATTATTGTGGTTTGGCACATCTGTTCTGTGATTAAATACATTATTATAGGCTTTGTGCTTTTGTAGTCCTGTACATCTCAGAAGATAACGATGAGCACAGAGAACCACAGTAGAATCCCTCTTTCTTGGTGACTTCTCCAAACTCTGTCTGTAACGAAAATAAATGTGGTTCCACCATCTACATGGAAACTAATCAGTAGCATTTCCTAAAAACAATCACCTAGGCTGACATTTTAAAAAATACCTTGTTACAGTGGAACGCTGCTCTGGATACGTGTGGACAAAGAGCGCAACTATGTTTGAAAAAAAGCGTAGTTACAAAATAACTGGGTCCGTGTGGACAGGGCCTAAGAAACAATGCAAAAAGCAGGTCCTGATATTTGCTCAGTAACAATCTCATTTAAAAGGCAAGAAGTTGACCTACCCTGGGAGTGTCTGGGCTGCTGAAAGGTGAGAACTCTCCTGACTGGTTCTCTTTCCCAAACGAATCATCTCTTTGTCTATGGGCAAATTTTCGTTTCAGGGCTTCAGCGATGAGAGCTGCAGGGTCAGATGAACACACACCTTTGCTTCGCCGTCTCTTCACTGGAGTGCCACCAGGCGATCTGACAAAACAACCCCTGGTGTGTAATTTCAAGAAAATTTTAAACATTTATCTTTAAATCCAAAAAGACATTTACCTCTTGACAGAACGCAGTTTAACCTGATTGAGGTCTCTCAGCACCTCTAACATTGAGGGTACAGCAGTAGGCACTGGGGGAGTGGTCACTGATTGAGTATACAAGTTTTCTCGTTTTGCTGCCTGTCTTTGTCTGATAAGTTGTGTCACAGAGCTCTCCAGACTAGAGGCCACAGCTGGAAGAGGAGGAGGAGGAGGAGGAGGAGGCGGAGGACAGACAGGAGTAGACGTATGAACAGGAGCTGGTAGAGAAGCAGAGAGTGGAGTTCCAGGAGCAGCTAAAAGGATGACGGTGCATTAGTGATGCATGAGTCAATGACAGTACAAAGTGTTCAAGTATCCCCTAATTACAACCCTTTGAATTTTTTAGTTTTAGTTTTTTTATTCTTGACCGAATTAAAAAAAACACAATTTCCCCTTACAAAAAATCTGGAAGAGATGTAGTTTGTTTCCATTTTTGTCTCAATGTGGGTTTACGCATTGAACCAATGGTTTTGTCTTGAGGTGCATTCACACACGAAACTTCTGACCAAAAATGTATCTAATTGTGCGATGGTCTTAAAGAGATGTTCGACTCTACTCCTCCCGCCTCTGTGGTGGCCCACAAGGCTCAATTGTTTGACAGCATATTTTTCCTCTAGCTATAACGGCCCTAATGAAGACTTTATTGTGTCAACTTGGTGTTCTCGGTGTCAGCAGAAATAGGTAGACCTGACACCCAAAACATGAAGCTAAAAACTAATTTATAGTTCCCTTAAACATTATTTTATTTTTAAAACTATGTTCTTGCCCTGCTTTCTCTACACACATATTCTCTCCCCAGCTCATTCAGGTCAGTCTGCATATGTCTGAACAGAGCCTCTGGAATTTTAATTGATTTGATTTTTTTATAGTTTGGTGATTTGTGCTTCATAGTCATTAAATATCCTTACTTTAGTATGTATTTATTTATTTATTTATTTTTCTATTTTCTAACGCCATGCTAGAGTATGTGACTATTTGCATGGCTGGAATAGTTCATTTCACTTTGGTATTAAAATTTCAATATACTTTATTAAAACATGTTCCAGAGAAAACTGAATAAAACTGGTTCCATTTTATTTTTCATGCACTTTTCTTTGCATTGTACGGTTTTAAGTGCTACAGATATCACCACAAACCTGGTGGAGTTGTGACGATCATGGCAATTTGTGCTCGTAGCTTCTGAAGTTCCTCCTCCAGAGCAGAGATCTTCTGTAGGGTTTCCGGCTGGATACCTTGTCCCAGGACTTCACCTCCTCTCACGAGTGGTACACACACCGGCGATGACCTTTCAAAACCCAATGACGAAATTTCGAATCTGTGTGGAACACACTTCTTCCTCAGGCCATTCCTTTTGTAAATATAGAAAAAAGGGATAACAATGAAAATCAAAATAATAATGGAAACAACACAATACTATATTAAAACTATATTAAAAAAACAAAGCCATTTGAAATAGTTTATAAACTTTAAAATGGCCTTATTCGTGATTTATTCATATTGAATGGTATACAATCCTGCTGTTTTGTTACATTTTCCAATTTTTCAGCCGGTAAAATAAATGTTTTGTCCTTTTTACTCCTCTGTAGTTTTTAAGTACTTCTGTTGCCGATGCCACCTATAGTTGCCATAGCATCCTGTCAGCCCTTGCTGCTTAAAAGTCCTTACTAGTTTGTTTTAGTAACTTTAAAAGATCAACACTGGCTCTGTGAGATCTCGTACCACAAACTTGCTAAAACACAAAGGTGTATGAAGTGAGTACCTGAACTTAGTGTGGCGGTCTCCTTCATCCTCTGCCAGCCACAGCACGTCTGCAAATGTAGGAATGGCTGGAGCATCCACAGACACATCGTTATTGCTGTGTTTATGTAAGGTCTGCAGAGGGATCTTAAAACAAAGAGTCTGAACTGTAATGGTGCTCCTAAAGTACTGTAAATGCAAAAAGTCTATAAAGCACTCTGTAAAAGTGTTATTAAAATGTATGCAAAGTGAAAAGGTGCATGCCCTGAACACTACTAACATGACTTCTAAAACAAGGCATTGAAATGGACATGAAATAAATTATTCCTCTCCAAGATTATATAATTATTTGTACTCATTAAGGTTACCTGGAAACGCAGTCGAGGATGAGGTGAAATAGGAAGGTTTGTCCCAATCATTCTTACTATGCTCCGGTACTGTCCACATGTAAGGTTAGCATCCCAAACTGGAACCAACTGCAAAAAATAAAGCATTCCAAAATGTGATCTATCAACACACTGCATCACAACTTGCATGTTATGCTCATGAATTAAAACACATTATGACAGGAATTTTAATAAATTAATACTTTACCATATCAAGTGGAACTCCGAAGTATTCCAGAACACATCTCAGCAGGTCAGCAATGTCCTCCAGCAGAGACATTGAACATTGAGTTTCCTAGGCTGGATTTTCGCTGACCAGATGAACACACTGCACCAAACTTCTCCACGTGATCCGAGGGATCAAATCAGCAGCATACCACTCAAATCTATGCCAAAATGTGAAGTGAAAAGGTTTGGGTTCGTGCGTTAAACCAATGTAATGAGAGCAAAATGACATGAGAGATTATAACTACATCAGCATCATAAGCTGATGTACGTGAGCGCACACACGTATTTCAAACAAAAAACGCGCACGTACGCAACACTTAAAACAAATTTATATTTGGGTAGCTTATAAAGTATCTTTCGGCGTACAAAAGTAGCTAAACATTAATAATATGCACTTACCTCAACGCCGTGTTTCCCTTTCCGTGCTGGTAAACTTAAATAAAGCTCTTTGTATGTGATTGGTCCGGATAGTTGGTGTCCCACCAAAAGCCAGTCAACTTGAAGAACGTAGAAACGTCACGAAGCTCTGCCAACCAATCACACGCCTTGAACCAGAAGGAGTGGGAAGTTTGTATTTTTTTACGAACCCCGTGAAAGGTAGCGATTGTGGTGAGTATAACATATCTATCTATTTGTTTAACAAACGACAATAAGGGGATTTATAGTAATACAAGTCGCGAGAATGTCCCAATAACTAACGTTAATTTTGTTTTAAAACTTAAGAAACACATTTTTGCTAAATTGGAGATTCTCATCCGTCTACAATGTCGAGTTAGCAAGATGCTAACGTTAGCAACCGAAAGCGTCGAGAGTGATTTGTAGTTAACTTGCATGATGTTATTAACGTTACATGTGTTTAGATTATTAGTAACGCTTGTAACCCAAATGTCAGTCTTCAAATGAGTTTAATGTGGTTTGACAACGTTTTATGAGTCACGTGACCAGACTCTTGCATCACCACGAATGAAATACAGTTAAAGAGTAAGGTTTCTGGAAACCACAGAAGGCCTTTTAAGCATGATATTATAAACAACTGTTTTGTAAACGTTCTGTTGCTATTGTGCTGTTTGTAGTAATAACAGTAACCGTCAAATGCTTCACAAAACATGTGCGTTTGGAAGGTTTCTGGTTATCACAAAGTAAATTATCATGTACAATTGGTGTTTTCAGATTTCCAGAGAAATGATGGATGCACTATCAGTTGTCTCCCAGCTCCGGGACTTGGCATCAGAGCCACAGAACCGGGAGGCAATTGTTCAGGACCAGGGATGCCTTCCAGGATTGGTGCTCTTTCTCGACCACAAAGAACATAAAGTTCTTTTTGCCACTCTTCAGGTACACCCAGACATTTAACAAATGCATGTATTCAGATTGAATCTTAGTTGATGTCTTATCATGTTATGGTCTGATGTTTGATACCTCTCCAGACTTTGCGGTACCTTGCTGAATCCCGCAACAATATCATTACAATGAAAAATGAGCTTGGAATGATGGTCAGTCTGGAGGTTTTAGTGAAGAGGTGACTTGAACTTTTCATGAGATACATAATTTACTTATAAACTGATCTGCTTTTCCATCATTTGTCTGTCATTTTCAATAGAGACATTTTCTGAGTGACATCCATGTTGTTCTTAAGACCCCTGTGTATACAAACAGCCCCTTTAGACCATGCTATTTAACATTTCCTATTTCAACCATTTTAGGGTTGATTTAACATCAGATATTACAGACCTTGCCATGGAGGTGTACGACTTGTTGAATGTCCAACCTGAGAGAAAGGCCAGTCACACTCCAGAGCAACAGAGGAGGAAGAACAAACCCCAGTTCTTCATCAACAGCTCCAACAAGAAAGCAAAGTCTGTCACTTTGCACATACAAGGCTTGGACAGCCCAGTATGTATCACTGTCTTTTTCCTGTTTGCATCCTGTGCTTAGGATGACCCGTATTACAAGTGACTGTATTTACAGGCTCAGAGAAGCATATGTGAAGAAGCCCTGCTGAGGGTTAAAGGAGTGATCAGCTTCACATTTCAGATGGCACAGAAGAGATGCACAGTACGCATCCGAGCAGATTTACCTACTGAGGTACTCCATTCTGAAAGTCAAATTACCAGGTTCAGATCAGTGCTGCAAGTCCTTAAATGTATTAATTTCAAGTCCATTGGCTCCAGATAAATATTTTGTCAAGGCTTAAAATGATTTGGTCTGAAAGCAACATTTGCTTTTGTGGTGTTTTAAAAGTACGATTAGCTGGAGCTGACATTTGCAATCTAGTGACTTTCGTGGAAAACAAAAACAATGACTTTGTTTTCGTCACGCATGAGATTCTCTACCCTAATAATGAAAATGTACTCAATAATAACTTACCCCCATGTTGTTCAAAACATGCACAGACTTTGTTACTCCTCTGAATGCTTTTTGAGATATTATAAATATAATCCCAGAGGACTTTGATTGCTTTATTGACACGCTTGTCACAAAGCTTTTAAGGCCTTAAAAATGACATTACATTTTTTGGTCAAGTCTCCCCCATTAGTCTGTTTTACTGACATTAGTTTTATCCCATGTTGTTTCACATAGCATCATGGTTCGGTTGGTTCAATTAATGATGGCATTTTCATTTTTTGGGGTAAAGGGTCCTATTAAGAAAAATTCAAGATACAAGCATTTATGTGCATTTAACGCATTATAACTTGCCTTAAAAGGCACGCCACTGTCCACTTCCTTAAATCAAAGACATCACTATTCAACAAGTGCATAATTCTTATTTTGGTTATCAACACAATGTGTGACAATTATGTGATTGGTTCTTATGATAAAAGTTTTAGCTCCTTGTGCTGTTACACAAACAGTGACAAACAAATCACTAGTCAAAACAGAAGAGTCGTCTTCTATTTAATTATGTTAAAAGCCTTATGACATGTCTTAAAACAAGGAACTGTTGGACTTTGCAAGGAGGAAAGTACTCAGGCTAACTCGCCTAACTGCTTTTTTTTTTGTCTTTCTTTGAAGAAGCCAAAATTATTATATATTAAAACAGCATGCTGTTGTTGTCTAAGCACTCATAAAGGCCAGGAGAGCTCCTACCAATCAACAGATGCCACTGCTATAAAAAAGAAAATAAATATACTAATAATAATATCATATATATATATATATATGTATGCATATATATATATATATATATATATATATATATATATATATAGATAGATGATTTATTAGCAGAATGTGGTGTGCCCTGGCTGCAGTTCTGTAAAGGTTTGAAAATGGCCGATACAAGTGCTTAAATTTGATCGTTCATGTGGAAGTATATTTTGTTGTGTTGGATTGAGATTATGCTTCGTTAACTGAATACTAATTTTTGCAGAGTCTGGCCTCTGCTATTGCTGCTACAAAAGTGCTTTCGGCTAAGCAGGTTGTGAAAAAGGAAAATGGAGAAGAGGTTTGTTTGTTTTTGTTCTGATTTCATCTACTACTGATTTTAATGAGCATCGGATCGAGCATGTATACTGTAATATGGTTGTTAGTATGGAATTGTTTTGTGTGATGAAAATAACTTTTTTTGTCTTTAGATATAATAACTATTTCAATAGAAACATGACATTTCAGGAGGGGGTTATATCAGTATAAGTATTTTTAAATTTATTTTTAATTTTTTAAGTATCTGACAAAACTAACTGAAATGTTTACATTGTACCGTAGTGTGGATAGTCATGTATAAACTTAATCGTTACCCATCATAATTCTGTTTAATGACCTTGTCTGCAATCTTTCTGGTTGATAATAGTTATAAAACACCATGCAAATTGTGTTGCAGGTCCTTGTTCCCCTCAGCACATCAGGCTCAGAGGTGGAGGTGAACTCCCAGTTGCCGGATTACTTGCCGGAGGAGGAGAGCCCAGAGAAAGAGCTGGATCGTGCCATCTCGCGCACCGGTGCCAAACAAGACAGCGGAGGCAGTTGGTTAAACACAGCTGCCAGTTTCCTCACTAAAACTTTCTACTGGTGAAGAAACAGAGTTCAAAGACTTGTGTTCCTTGTGTCTTTAATGGATCAGTCTGTGAACTCTCTAAAGAAAGTCAAGGAAAGATTGGTGCCTGTTGAAGCTAAAGGACGTGCTGTTCGTTTCACATCTTTTCTTTCTTCTCGGCAGCCAATTTGCTGTTGAGTCTGTCAGTTTTCTTTTTTCTACCTGATCTCTTGTAAATATGTGTCTCTTATCATCTTTTTAGTGAAGTAAACAGGGAACTAAAGGAGAAGTTGTCCCTTGCATGCTTTATGGTGTTTAAAAACATGCAATTTTTGTACAAAATGAAATGCGATCTTTAATATCTAACATTGCAAAAATCAAGAACAAATTAACAAGATCTTGTTAGAATGGGTATACTTTAGTGCATATGTTTTTCCTCAAACAAATCATGTCAGTTGGGTGAATAAGGTCTTAAAAAACAGACTTTGCAGTGAGTCCAGTGATCAAGGAGTGAAGACATTCCTGAAGCTTAAAGGGGTCATGAACTAAAAATCCAAAATGTGCTTTACCTGTTGATAAGCAGGGACAATATATTTTTTCCACTGTCCCTTGATGACTCATCATCAAACTCTTCATGTTAAATTAACACCAAAAAGCAGATAAACTGCCACTGCACAGTTGTTGATGCACAAAATCCTGACTTTATCTGCCCATAACACGCACATAAACAGTCTTAAATTGAAAAGCTCTTAAATTTCCTGTTCTACATTTGAAACATTTTTTTCAGGTCTTATTTTTCTGATGTCCATGTAAAGTTCATCTGATGTGTGTTTTTGTGTCTACCAGAGATTAAGAAAATGCTCCTAAATGAAAAAATAACATTAAATGTTGGGTTGTCAGCCAAAAGACAAAATGTGCATAAGTGCTCAAAAACTTAAAAGTGATGTTTATTTATTGTTAATGCTCAAACCATTAACAGTTGTTTGCCAGAGATTGAGAAAATGTTTAAATAACATTGGGTTCCCAGAGTTTTAGAAAACCTTCATAATCCTCAAAAACATAAACGGGACAGTTATTGATTAAGGTTTCAAGTAATGTATTTGACGCATACTGTGTATTATGTCAAAGAAATATGTGTTTTCGATGTTCCATTTTAAGGAAGCATAGCATATCGTTTTACTGCTATGCAGATGACAATCAGATCTATGTCCCATGAAAGCTCGTGTCTAAATGAAATAAAGCCATTATTGGCCCTGAACTTTGTGAACTTGACTGATAAAAAGTCATGAACTATGCTGCAGGGTCCTTGGAGTAGTTTGCTTAAACTGACTGCAAGCTGAAGTTTGACGAACAGGTCAGTGCTGTGGTTCAGAGCAGCCTTTTCCATTTGTGACAGTTGGCAAGTGTGGGTCAAGTCTGCCCAGTAAGCACCTTGAAATAGGCATCCACGATTTTATTATCAGCTGTCTTGATTATTACAATCATGTATTTTGGTGTCTCCTAGTATGTTCTGCATCGGCTGAAAATGCTCCAATCTTTGATACCCAGCTCCTAACCTCCACTCGTAATATGAAGCCTATTTCTCCAGTGTTGGCATCCCTTAACTTCCCGGTAAAATATAGTATTTATTTTAAAATGCTTTTACTTAGTCTTAAGTGTCTAAATGGGTTGATGCCACCATAGGAGTCTCACCTACTACAACCCCTCTCCGTTCTATCCATTTGCATTTGTTGTTCTCAACATTTGGTTGCTGACTCAACATGTGTTGATGTTCTCACATTTACTTCATGAAATTACTATACAATCTCTATTTTTCTTTCAGAAATTACTATATTGTGTTGTCTTTCTAATCCTCCCATACAAATTAACAAAACCAGAATCCTTTTGTCAACATCTTTGTCCACCATCAGACCTAAAACAGAAAATAAACCATCAAGTAGTGAAACATTGGCAGCAAGAATGGAACCAACAAACCGAAAATAAATTGCATGAAATATATCGAGAGACAGGAGTAAATCAAACAATTTTAGGAAACAGAAGACATCAAATATTATTAACCAGATGTCAAATTGGGCACTCAAGATTAACTCATAGTTTTCTTCTGAAAAGTGAGGCAATGCCTTCATGTAGACATTGCAAATGTATTTTATCTACTAAATACATTTTGATAGAATGTCCAATTTATAATTCCATGAGGAGAAGGAACCTGACTGCACAAGATTTGAAAGAAACCCATGCTAATCCAAAAGGGCTAAAAAAGTTTTTACTAAAGACAGAGTTGTGCTGGGAAGTTTTAAAACAAGTTTTTAATGATCCTATGAGCTTTTAAATAGAAATATTACCACAATTTTGAAACGGGGATAGCCATGAAATGGCCATGTTGCCATAAGGGCTTTAAAAAGAAAGTCATTCAAGTTCACTACATTTGCAAATTTACCACATGTGCTACATTTAAATAGCCTTCAGTTAAAGGGAAGTTAATTAAAGCCATTTGGTTACACTTCACTAACTGCAGTCTTTCAATAAGACAAAATCCTACAGACTTCACAAACACCTTCTGGAGTGAGGAGCTTAATGAATCTGAAGTCCAGCCACAGCCAGAGCCAATCACACAGAGAGGCTTCTCCTGGAGGAGGATGTGCGTATACTGCATGAAATCCTGAGTGTTGTATCAGTCAGCACAAACACTCCAGAGGACACCATGAAGACTCTAAGCGTTCCACAGTTTGAACTCTTATTTGAGGAGACAAGGGGGGTCAGATACCAGCGACACGTGGACGCTGAGATCCCGAAGCAGAGTTTAGAAGAGCCAATGGAGAGGAAGCCGGGAGACAGAGGGCTCTTCAGCACACTGCTGCCTGAGAGGTCCCCCTACGAGCTGCTCGAAGAGGAGGACGACAGCCAGTACAGACGCAAGCAAGAGAAGAAAGCAAAGAAGAAGGAAAAGTATAAGAAATACAAAAAGGTAAAAAAAGATAAATATGTTCAGCTTGCGATTTTTTTTTTGCATTCTCACATTAACTTTTATATCTAACACTTTTGGAAGCTTTTAGCTCATTTTAAAATACACAGTGAATGGATACAGACAGGATTCGTGGACCATTTCATGCCTTCAGAATCCTATGAGAATCACTAAAAGTTCTTAATACATTTATTTTGTGTTCAAAATGATTTTTTGCCAATACAAAAAACTTTAAAATACAACAAGTTAATGAAATAATGATTCTAATTAGATTCAGAGCTCTTGTCAGCTATGCTGTGTATGTGAAACAATGGAAATGTTATCGTTATAAAGCAAACGTGGTGAGTTTGCTGACCTTTTGGTAAACTTCAGGTCAAAGATCAACCTGTGACCTGTCTGGCGTCTTCTCTTGTCTTATCTGACTTAGCCTCTTAAAACTGATGAGACTTTGAATAATAGTGTACCTTTAGTAAACAGTCAATCTCATTGTAATCCACTTAAATTCTTAAGCATTGCTGGTTTTTTCAAAGCAGCGCCTCCAAAGCTTTTAGAAGGTGCAAAGAGGATATTAAATGGGATTGAAAGGTCTGTCAATTTTCAACCTAATAACTTAATATCTTATAAAGGGAAATTTTGACAAGCTAAATTAAACAAATTAAATAGACATCTCAGACTAAAATTTACAGAGCACATTAAACACAATAACGATAACTGAGGGGTTGATCTGTGTTATTTTGGGAGCAATGGGCCTCTGAGGTCACACGCAGCATTCTATTGTCAGGCAGGAGAAATTTCCTCTCAGGATGAAGCAGAACATCCTGTTTCTGTGCGGCCATTAAACACAAACACACAGACAGGGGGCATACATACAATGTGTTTAAGTGGAATATAGTAAAACAGATTTTTTTTTTAAATATGTACAAATGAAACGCTTTTCAGTTCAGCTGAAAACAAATTGTTTATTTGTTTTTCATATTTACGTTTTAAAAGTTAACAGACTGTGTTTCATAGCTATTTGCATTTCAGAATAAGCAAACAATTATTGCATATTTTCATGTAAAAATCTGGCATACTTGATAAATGTTTCAAACTCATACAAAAGCAGCATTGTATAAAAGCAGCATTAAAAAGGGTTTCCACATGGATTTGGTTTAGGCACAAAAAGTACTATCACCATATTTTTAAAGAAAATTGTTGTGTTTTTTTACATTATATTATTATTATTATTTCTGAATTTAGGCCTTCGTGTTTGTAAAATATATTTGTAAAATATGGCAATATTTATTATTTAAATGAGTTATATATTGCAACCACTGTGAGACTACCCATGTGGACCCACATCTAGATAAAAAGATAGGACATAAAAAACAAAGTATATCAAGCGTAATAAAGTAAAGTATATCAAGTGTAAAGTTATGCTTCTTGGCTATCCTATCATATCTTCAATCTTCATGTTTTCTAGAATGTGCGGAAGGCTCTGCGATACAGCTGGAAATGTCTGATGCTGGGTCTGCAGAACTTCACAGTAGGATACTCGACCCCTTTTTCTGCTGCATCCTCGATTATTCCAGACTTCCATCC